>OX381579.1:17717689-18917689 GCA_947458855.1 Monopis laevigella
AATTTATTTTTTTTAGGCGCTCCCATTTTATAAAATGCTCTTAAGCCTTTGCTCATTAATGTTAAAAAGGCAACAAAATTTAATTTATTTTAAAGAACAGTTATTGAATATAACGCCGCATTTAGCTAATACTTCTTCGTAATTACTTTAACAGCAACATCTTAAAAAATATATTAACCTAGGCAATATATTTTTTAAGATGTTGTCCATTTTGGAAACATACAGATATTCTTCCATATATAAACTTAAATATTAAAAACAGAATAGAGGAAAATTTGAATACATCACTAAATAATACATCGTGGCTACAATACTTTCAGACGGTATGGGGCTACGATGCATTTGCGACATTGCACTTCCCGCGTTCATAGCTTCAATACATAAAAGCTTAACTCTTATAGGTAAAGCTCTAAATCCATATTGGATAATAGATTATGCTTTATGGATGAGCAATACCAACTTAATATACCTCCGGAAATTTTGGGAACTAAAAACGCGAGATTTGTGAATATGTTGTACACAATATTCTCCTAGTTAACTCGAAACACTCGAGTTTAACTTAACACGTAACCGTTAAAAAAACTTTACAAAATATCGCTGCAAGGAACGATTGAAGCCTGCTGCCGAACTTGCATAATCATCGAAAATTACATAAACACTCAACACTCAATACAATGGTATACGTGGTGGCTGAGTTGGTTAGACCTTGGACTTAAAAACACTAAGGTCCCTGGTTCGAATCCCGGTGTGTACCAATGAGTTTTTAATTAAAAAAAATATGTACATTTGTTTGACAACACCACTATAGTGCCTCGGAGAGCACGTTAAGCTGTCGGTCCCGGTTTCACTATACCAACTTGTGAAACTGTTTATAGATGGGTTATTGAGTCTATCCAAAACATCGCGACGAGCTAGCCACTTGTTCGGTGTCATCATACCATCGACTACGACGAGGTGGGATTAAAACTCACGATATATATATATATCAATACAATACACAAGTTGTGCGGGTCAGCTTTATAAAAACTTAGATACCAAGTTTTTATAAAGCTGACCCGCACAACTTCGTCTGCATAACTTTAACAAAGCTCTCAAATGTAATAAATTTGTCCCGGGCCAATGTCAAAATGCTTGCTCGATAAAAAAAAAATTGTGTAAAAAAAACATTTATAATATTAGTAGGATGTGAAAAAGTAATGTTGCGTTTAGATGTAAGTGGTCCGGGCGAGATTGAACCTAAATACGCCCCTGGTACCTCAATGACTATATTATAATTATCTATTTAGAAGACTGATTACAAGTTTAGTAAATATGGGGGTAACCACCGACTCCCATACCGTGAGTTCGCGTTCGAAATGAGATCAAAAATGACGACATTTCGCACAAATGATATTTCGAAAATCCATAATATTAGATATATTTTTTTGTAAAAGGTACTCGAACTAGTTATGTAGTGGTCGATTCAAACAACGGTGTTTTGTTTTTCGTAGTACCAAAAACATCGGTCTCGATCTCAACTCGAACGAAAACTCACGGTATCGGAGTTTACAGACGAATGTGTATCTTTCTCGGATGACTGCACTATTTATTATTGAAACAATGATAAATGATATCTTTCAAAGCAGCAATTGAAAAACTAAATTTAGTAGGTAAATACCAACCTAATAATAGAATACTTAGTATTTACTTTTTCATTAGGAACTTGCTAGTGTAAGGTTTAGGTTAGTCGTTTTAATTGTTTTTAGCGTTATTATCTAAGTAAATTATGGATATATTTAATTTTCAAGAAATGGAACCAAAGGCCAGACAGGAAATGCGGGAAGTTTATGGGACATTTGGTAAGCTAAGTGAAATTACCACATCTTTATATGTTTTATATAACGTTACTACTCCAAGGTCAACCTTAATAAAGGTTACCCTAATTTGTAACATATTTTGGCAAATAAAGTTTTTTTTATTTTAATTTTAACCTCGTCTACGCTGTTACCTATATGCTACCCACAGCGTATATGTTATAATGTCATCATCATCAGTCTATCGCAGTCCACTGCTGGACATGGGCCTCTCCCAAGATACGCCACTGGTCCCTACCTCCGCTCTTCGTATATCATCACTGGTAGAACGCACTGATTAAAGACTTTTGTTTTCAAACACTGCGGTATGGCTAACGTAAGGACGTGGCGTAGCTTACCGAACGCTGCCCAGCCCAAGTGCACCCTTCTGTCGGCTCCACTCTCGGAGTTGTTCCCACCGAGATTTAGGATTTGGCCCAGGTAGGTGTATTCCTGAACCACTTCGAGAGTTACACCGAGACCCGTCATTTTGACAGGTCTCGGAACAGCGGGGTGATTACGCGCATATCGCTAAGCTAAACTTTAATCGATATGATGTAATTCTGACGTAATGCAAACCTGGTGACATTGATAATTGACAGATAACTACGTCATTTTGGTTAAAGTTTAGCTTAACGTTTTGCGGCGCAATAAGCCTACTGGTTGTTGAACATGACCTTCAACAACCAGTTCTTCTTTTCCAGTTCCGAGAGGTGGTTCTGGGAACGATCCTGGATGGTCGGAATGTCGAGAGGCATAGTTTAAATTATACAGTATTTTCTGCATATCCTGCAACGACTCCGAGAAGAGGAAAATATCGTCGGCAAACTGCACTCTCTCACTCCACGATGCAGATGAATAGGCCTTGTTTTATCGTTTTGTAGTTAGCTATAGAAGCAGCTCTGTATAGGCATCTTAACACCTCTATACCGCCAATCTACCTGGCATCACTGCAGGGACTCAATTACGGCCCAGGTTTCCATAGAGTCAAAGGCCTTCTCATAGTCCACGTAGGCGAAATACAAGGATTGATTATACCCTTTGGTTTTCTGTATAATCTGCCTCACAGTGAGTATGTGGTCGTAACAGGCCGGATTTCGAGGAGGATACTGCATATGGTGCCGTATCCGGCATGTTCTGGAGGCTATCAGTCGTGAAGTCTTCGAGTGAGTCGGTTAGTAATGACACTCGTAAAACACATATGGACGTGGCTCAGAAGCGAGATGGACCTGTAATTCTTTAAAACCTAATAGTTGCCTTTTTTTAAAACAGGACTACCACACTTCTGTGCCAAGCCTTTGGTATAGTCCCGCTTTAAATGACGGAGTTAAACAGGCACGGCAGACTTCCATATTGTCCATGAGAGCTCTGTTGATAAGGAACCCGACGCCGCCTCGGGTTGGGTGGTCTCCCTCCCGGAAGTAGAGTTGTAGGCCCGATTGCAGGGTTATCCTGTCTTCTCCGGCTCTGCGGGTTTCACACAACCCCACAACGTGCCATCTTATAGTTTGCAATTCCACCTCCAGTTCTGCGAGGTGTCCGTCCAGCCGTAGGGTCCGTCTGTTGTAAGTCGCCAAAGTCAGTTTTGTTTGGCAGCCTATCTGCCGGGGATTATTATCCGGCTCATTACTAAGATTCAAGACCTCAGGTCTTGAATCTTGGTAATGCTGTTGACCATTATCAGACAGTATTTATTAAGCCCCCGACAAGATGGACCGACGACCTGAAAAAGGTCGCGGGAAGCCGATGGATACAGACAGCGCAGAACCGGTCGTTGGGGCGATCCTTGGGGGAGGCCTATGTCCAGCAGTGGACGCGCGAAAGGCTGGCATGATGATGATGATTTATTAATGCCCTGCTTTTCATAATGGTTATATATTATTTTGGACAAATGCATATTTATAATTTTAACCGATTGTTAATATAATCTTTAGTTAAATAAATTAATAATATTAATAAAAGAAGAAAGATTTATTGATATTATTATTAATATTTCAAATTCAGAATATAAGTGTTTTAATTATAAAATAAGTTTTATTATTTTTAAATAACCTTAATTTAAAAAAATAGCTTTAAGAAATAAAAAACTTTAAAAATATGGCAAAAAATAAAAAAACAATTATATGTTCATTGTACTTTGTGTTAATAATGTTATAGATAGATACGGCGGCTTCGTCTGTTTTGGTCCAAACAAATATATTCTGCCAAAAGGATTTAAGGATTTGGCGCCTATTTTAAAAAATCATGAAGTTAAGAAGGACGACATTTGGATTGGAGGTTTTTCTCGATCTGGTAAGTTTGAGCATCTTAAGACTTGGTGCTGGTAGGCAAAGTGAGTGGAATGTCGAAATGTTATATCTGAATTTTGATTTTGATTTTACTGACCCTAAATCTGCCGGCCAGACCTACTTTTTTTATCTTTATTGCTGTATCTATAAAATAAAATATAAACTAAACCTGTTTATCTAAAAGTTTTTGAATAGGACAATGAAAACACCATGAGAAACTACATATATAAAAAAAACTTGCCAATGATCGACCTCACGAACTCAGATTTGTTTTTTAATGAGGCACGGCTAATGTTACTTTGTATCCACCTAATATTAAACAGAGAAATGTTCATGAATGGGGACGATCATACATTATTGTTTAACAATATTGATCCATCCTACTTTGCCGAATAAATAATGCGATTACGAAATGAGTAGCAACATGGCTTATTTGCAAATATGCCCATCTCGCCATTTACGAGTTTATTTAATTTTGAAGCTGCTTTATCGTCAAATCAATCACCCGTGTCGTAACAGTATAATGGAGATCCCCCCATAAGAAATCGATGCAGTAGTCTCCGTAAAACCGGTGAACTCACAGAATAAAACCGAAACATAACTAGGTCACTTGACGGTTTTTGCATCTGTATATTTCGGACTAGCGAAGTTACGTTCGTTAGTAGTTCGAATATATCTATACGCTTTTACACCTTTCAACTACCTATAGAATATAAATTTGCTTCAGCCGCGTAGAAAACACGAGTTTGATAACCAGTACCCAGTACCCACATACGAGTACCTACGTAAAAATCACTTTCAGGAACCCATTGGTTGGCGGAGCTGACATGGCTTTTAGGAAATAATTTGGATTTCGAGAGAAGTTATAAAATTCATCACGAAGAAAGAATCCCCTATTATGAGTAAGTTTTTATTTTTTAGAGTAGGTTTATACGAGTTCTCCCGTAATTTAACTAAAAGTCTGGACAAAAATTCAAGGAAAAAATATAACATCTAGAATCAAATGATATTACTTTTTTAATAAATATTTTTAACTAATAAGACCCTTCTAAATACAACTCGAAATGCTAACTGAAAGGGTGAAGATGGCGGCCGCTGAAAATTATAACTGATCAAGTTTAGCTACGCGGACGTTTTTTGTAGAATTAATTTTAAAAGATATATAAAATATCTCAATCTATTCGCATCCGTACTGGTCCAGCTACTTTCTTGATATGGTCTTCACAACGTTTTGTCTGTCTTCCTCTGCTTCTTTTACTACCTCTTTTCATTCCGTTATTAACTTAGTCCACTTCTCTTTGTTATCTCTTAACACATGTCCTGCCCATTGCCATTTTAGTTTTATGCATATTATTTTAACGATTTTAAATTTAGTTTTAGCTTTGATTTCTTCTAATTTTACTTTGTTTTTTCTCCTTACTTTTGTAAACTGTGCTTCTTTCTTTCTATTCCATTTTGACTTGTTGCTTGTTGTTCTGTTAAGGCCCATATTTATTATAAGTTACATAGCTACCATAACACGGGCGTTTAATTATGGCATAATGCATGTATTGTAAGCTTTCCTTTTTCCTTTAATTGGCATTTCATTGCTTTTCATAACTTCCTTTAGTGACCAAAATATTATTCAAGTGTTAGCAATTCTTCCATCGATTTCATTTTGCATACTGTTAGTTGGCGATAATAGCTGTCCCAAGTATACATATTCATTAACATATTCTATTTCTTCAATATAAAAAATATATGTCTAGGAAATATACACTTAATGAAGAGAGAGAGAGACAATGTTCTTAGCAAACCATGGATTCACCGTGCGGGTGCCGGGTCCATCGCGTGGTTGAAAGGCAGGGGAATGAACTGCAGCGTTCCCGGACTTGAGACCGCGAAGTAGGTTTAAAGGCCTTTTGAACTCTCACCTGCACTGTGTTCACTACCCTCTCTACTCAACCAAATATTATATGATCCTGTTAGCGCCATCCTGGAAACACGCTCCATAAAAGTTCCGACGGCTGTTCTCGGAAGGCCAAGATCCTTCAATAGACGGTGCAAAGACTTTGCTGGAATTCCTCTTGCACCAACTTCCACTGCATAAAGTTGAGTTTTAAAAGCATTTTCTTTCTTGGTATATGCATATGTGGATTCCGGAGGATAGTGTTCCACAAAGTAATTGTATACCGTAGACTGGAAGGTTTGTACCTGGCTGTTAATATCTTGCTTGGAACCAGGGCTATCGAGCAAGACTGCCAAATTAAGATCGTGCACCTTCCAAGTTGATTCTTTAATAGGGGGGATGCTAAGACGCGTCCTGATGTTGATGGACTCCTGGTTGGTTTCACATGTAGGTGTACCTTGGGACATATGAGAGTCAGCTCTATCCGCAGTACTGACCGAAGAACTTACAGACGACTGTCGTGCTTCGCTTCCTTCATGTAATTTTAAATGTTTCTTAAACCAGGCTTGTCTCTTGTAAATTTTCCCGCACGTAGGGCATTTCAATTCCGTGTTCTCGCCAAGGTCGTTGTTTAAAGACTCCTGTGGACAGTTCTTCCGCCCCCCCTCTCGGACTGTCCCGGGGGTATTATTCTTTTTAGACTTTTTAGCGAGTATATACAGGGGCCTGGCTTGCTAGGCCTTAGCCCTCGGCTGTCTTTCCAAGCTGTCCGCTGTCTTTGCAGCAGCCACCTGTCTGTTCCAGTGTCACCTGTCTTTCCAGGGCCATCCCGTCTCTCCGGGCTGTCAGTAAGTATGAGAAATGGTTGAAAGGCAGGGGAATGAACTGCAGCGTTCCCGGACTTGAGACCGCGAAGTAGGTTTAAAGGCCTTTTGAACTCTCACCTGCACTGTGTTCACTACCCTCTCTACTCAACCAAATATTATATGATCCTGTTAGCGCCATCCTGGAAACACGCTCCATAAAAGTTCCGACGGCTGTTCTCGGAAGGCCAAGATCCTTCAATAGACGGTGCAAAGACTTTGCTGGAATTCCTCTTGCACCAACTTCCACTGCATAAAGTTGAGTTTTAAAAGCATTTTCTTTCTTGGTATCTGCATATGTGGATTCCGAAGGATAGTGCTCCACAAAGTAATTGTATACCGTAGACTGGAAGGTTTGTACCTGGCTGTTAATATCTTGCTTGGAACCAGGGCTATCGAGCAAGACTACCAAATTAAGATCGTGCACCTTCCAAGTTGATTCTTTAATAGGGGGGATGCTAAGACGCGTCCTGATGTTGATGGACTCCTGGTTGGTTTCACGTGTAGGTGTACCTTGGGACATATGAGAGTCAGCTCTATCCGCAGTACTGACCGAAGAACTTACAGACGACTGTCGTACTTCTCTTCCTTCATGTAATTTTAAATGTTTCTTAAACCAGGCTTGTCTCTTGTAAATTTTCCCGCACGTAGGGCATTTCAATTCCGTGTTCTCGCCAAGGTCGTTGTTTAAAGACTCCTGTGGACAGTTCTTCCGCCCCCCCCTCTCGGACTGTATATAATTTAGAATTTTCAGTGAAAATCTCTAAATTTTGTATTGAAGATTATAATAATATCACTAAAATAAGTTTTTCCTCCTTAGTTTATTTGGAGACGATACCAAAATCGTCCCGTAGCTATACTTGATCAGTTGACTTACTAAATTTAACCTTAAATGTTTGTTTTTTAGCTTCCATGAAGAAGTTTTAAAAACTGACGCTAATAATCAATTCTACATGGACCTTGACGCCGCCCAAAAAATTTACGCAACCCTTCCATCGCCAAGATATCTCAAGACACATCTACCGTTATCCTATTTACCCTCAAAAATATTGGATACCGCAAAAATGGTGTACATTGCCAGAGATCCTCGAGATGTCGTTGTTTCTTGCTTTAATTTTTATAAAAATCATCAGAATGTGAAGTTTAAGGGAGACCTAAAGTTAATGTGCAACCAGTTTAAGAACGGTTATTGTAAGAAATAATATATTTTTGTTATAAAAAAAAAGACATCGCAGCAGCAGCCGCTCTTTATTTGTCTCATTTGCTGTGGAGACAACCGGGGGTTCAGGCTCAGAAGGCAGGAATTCAGCAAAAAAATATTGGATCTACTAAATGAGATCACTGGAGATTTCCGTTCTGGATATTTCTTATCACTGACAGTAGGTACAGAGGTAATGCTGCCAGTGTGGAATGGGAACCTTTGGGCCGAGAATTAAAATCGGAACACGGTTGGGATTTAGTTTAGTTGTAGTTTATACTGATATAATTTTTATTAACAATAAAAATACATTGTACTAAATAATTTTGTAAGTTTGAGAAGAAAGGCTGCATCGTCCTCGTAGCATGGCGCTCAAGACGATAATCATATAAGTGTGATAAATACCTACTTAGGTTGTCAATATTTCAAAATGTTGTATTGAAAACAATTGAATTTTCGTTGTCAAAAGTTTTTTTATTACATTTATTTAGCCGCCCGTGTTATGGTAGCTTACTGTGTACCTTATAATAACTTATTTTGTAGATTTGTATGGACCCTACTTTGACAATGTTTTGGAGTTTTGGGAACAAAGGGATAATAAAAATATGCTCTTTCTGTTCTATGAAGAATTACATAAGGTAAAGTTACAATTACTTATCACCAAGATTTAAAAATAATATTTAACTTGAACTTAGTGATGTTTTATTGCAAAATAAAAATATCCTTGCCCCTTTTCAAGACTAAAACTAGGTACGCAGAAGGGCCTACGTGAAATGATTTACGTTGGAAAAGGGTAAAACAGATCTATTCACTGAATTTATTTCAAATGTTTTTACCATCTTTAGAAAGCTAATAGTCTGAAAGAGTAGGTACTCTAACGAAAATAATAAACGCATAAAGCCTCCGTAACTTGTGGTAGCGTCTTTGGCGTTGTATCCGGAGGTCGTGGGTTAAAATCCCACCCATGGCAAAATTATATTAATTACTACATTTTCTGTACAGTATGTCATGGTCTGAGTGTTTATAAAAATATAATATGTATTATATCGTTGCTTCTGGTACACATAGTACAAACCTAGAGCTTAGTTTGTGACCAAAGCAATATGTGTAAATTGTTCTACATATTATTATTATAATTAATCTAGTAGTCATTGTTAAAGTAGAAAGTAGTAGTAGTAGTACTTTGATATCTACTTTCGCTACATTACGACCTTTTTCTAGGATTTATCAGGAACAATAAAACGTGTCGCCCAATTCCTCGGCCATGAATACTCCGAGGAGCAGATCAGCGAACTATGCAAGCATCTCAACTTCAACAATATGAAGAAACATCAAAACATAAACTACGACAAATTGCTAGGAAATTCCAGCCAGCAGGTCGTTAGGAAAGGTAAAAAGCAAATAGGTAACTTAGACATAATCAAGGAGTAGGTATCACAGATTTATTGCAGCCACTTCTGGAGGGTAATCACATCAATTTAGTTAGAATTGATATAATTCATGACGTATTTCATATAGGTAGGTGTTTATAGTCATAAATACTTTAAACCATCTATTGCCATAATTTCTCTTGCTCCCGTTGCATATATATATATATATAAAAATATGCAATCAGTATGTATAGACACAGACTTTTTACATATTCAACAAAACACATGCCGTGCGTGCTACAATAAAATGATAAAATAAATGGAACAGACATTACTTTTGATCCATCTGATGGTAATAAAACTTTACAAATTTGACAGCAGTATACCACAAATAGTATTTGTGTATTTATTTGTTATTTCCACTAGCAGAAAACCTATATTATTTCGAACCTGGAGCCAGAGTTTGACAATAATTAGGAATAATAATTTACTCAGTTTATTGTATTTCAGGAAAAGCTGGAGGATGGAGAGATGATTTTGACGATGAGATGGCGCGGGATGCCGAGGCATGGATCGCTGAAAAACTCAAAGGCACAGATTTTAAGTATCCGCATATGGATTAAAGTTGTCTTGTAAAAACATCCTGTTTTTTTTTTTTTTTATACCTACTTCGGTAAACTAATACTTCGTAATGCAATTCGTCATTGTCGCCGCCCATTTCGTAATTTATTATCCGGTATAGTTTTAACAACAATCATTGATTGACCCCATTCATAGATTTTTTTTCCTTGTCTCTATAGGAATGCTTGAAAACTCCCTTAAACACTAAAAAGCCATAAAATTGGCTGAAACAGCCTTAGTCTCCACAAAAAATCTAGAAAAAAACCTTCTAGAAGCAAATCATATGATTTTTATATATATTTTAACAAATAAGACCCTTCCAAATTTTAAAATACTTGTTACCAACTCAAAATGTCAACTAAAAGTGATATATTCAAGATGGCGGCCAACACTCGCCGCGATTACGTTTATCTACGAGGACGTTTTTGGTGTCGTTTTCGTATAAACTAAGGATGGGAAAATGTTTTGCTAATACGCTTTTTATACACAACTTTACCTGAAAAAATATATTAATAAAACGCTACTATTCTAGTTTCTAAAAATATAAGAATTTATATAGTTAATAATTGAGTGTCTACCTAAAAAGTAGATCAAATTATATCGATGTGGTTATGCTAAGCCCCATAGTAGGATTATCATAATTTATGATCGTAAATTGCAGTTTAATATATTTGAATTATTAAATTAACTTATTTTTATTAATTTGGGTAAAAACATAGGAACGTGCAGTGTCAAGTGAAGGAGGAAAATACCAACATTAAAATGGGTAGGTACCGCCATTTAACCGAAGATAAAGGGATTCGTTGAGATAGCACAAACACAGAGATCACTGCGTAAATGCTACACTTCTTACACTTAAATTCACTATGAATGCTTATTCTACAAAATTAATACACTTTTGACAAGCGTATTAATTTTACAGCGGTCTTCCCTCAATCAATCCTAAAAAAAAAAAAATTTTAGATTTTCTCATAGGTTCGTAGGATATTTTTTTTTTTCATTAAATGATCTTGGGATTACATATAAAGAAGTATAAAGGAGATTTATTTTTTCTCCTTTATGTTTGGCAATAGATTTTATGTAAAATTATAGTTATTGAAGTTTCGATTTTCTCATAGATTTTTCGGATATTCATTTTTTTTGTTAAATTATCTTGGTATTACGTATAAAGAAGATTTTTTTTTCTCCTTTATGAATATGCCAAAAGATTTTATGTAGCTTTCAAAGTTTTAGGTATTTAAAAAGATATTTAATCATTTTTTAACTTGCTATTCAATATCAAAAATTTTGAAAAAAAATTGAGATGAAGATATTGAGCGATCAATTAAAAAACAAAGAAAAATAACGAACAATTTTTTTTTAAACAATTAACTTTTCGAATAGTTATGAGCTCAGGCCCAGAATGTTCTAGGTTCCAGGGTAAAAATAAAAAAAAAACGGCAGAAACCATCTCTAATAACTTATTTTGTAGATTTGTATGGACCCTACTTTGACAATGTTTTGGAGTTTTGGGAACAAAGGGATAATAAAAATATGCTCTTTCTGTTCTATGAAGAATTACATAAGGTAAAGTTACAATTACCTATCACCAAGATTTTAAAATAATATTTAACTTGAACTTAGTGATGTTTTATTGCAAAATAAAAATATCCTTGCCCCTTTTCTAGACTAAAACTAGGTACGCAGAAGGGCCTACGTGAAATGATTTACGTTGGAAAAGGGTAAAACAGATCTATTCACTGAATTTATTTCAAATGTTTTTACCATCTTTAGAAAGCTAATAGTTTGAAAGAGTAGGTACTCTAACGAAAATAATAAACGCATAAAGCCTTCGTAACTTGTGGTAGCGTCTTTGGCGTTGTATCCGGAGGTCGTGGGTTAAAATCCCACCCATGGCAAAATTATATTAATTACTACGTTTTCTGTACAGTATGTCATGGTCTGAGTGTTTATAAAAATATAATATGTATTATATCGTTGCTTCTGGTACACATAGTACAAACCTAGAGCTTAGTTTGTGACCAAAGCAATATGTGTAAATTGTTCTACATATTATTATTATAATTAATCTAGTAGTCATTGTTAAAGTAGAAAGTAGTAGTAGTAGTACTTTGATATCTACTTTCGCTACATTACGACCTTTTTCTAGGATTTGTCAGGAACAATAAAACGTGTCGCCCAATTCCTCGGCCATGAATACTCCGAGGAGCAGATCAGCGAACTATGCAAGCATCTCAACTTCAACAATATGAAGAAACATCAAAACATAAACTACGACAAATTGCTAGGAAATTCCAGCCAGCAGGTCGTTAGGAAAGGTAAAAAGCAAATAGGCAACTTAGATAGAATCAAGGAGTAGGTATCACAGATTTATTGCAGCCACTTCTGGAGGGTAATCACATCAATTCAGTTAGAATTGATAAAATTCATGACGTATTTCATATAGGTAGGTGTTTATAGTCATAAATAGCTTAAACTATCTATTGCCATAATTTCTCTTGCTCCCGTCAAATGAATTTATTGAGTAAGAGCGAGGAAGAACTAACGGAAATGAATAATATACCTAAGCAGTTGCCGACTAAAAAAAGATATAGGTACTTATAATAGACTTCACTAATGGAAGTCGAAAAAGTATTTTATAATCCTCATTTGAATTCAAATCTCAGAAATAATTCAGTATATTTTCTCTTATAACGGTGTGGTTACTAAACGGGCAGTTGATTTGACTATAAAGCAGATTATATTACAGTTATATTTACTGTAATTAATCTGTTTAATTGTCGCCTCCCATTTCATAACCGCATCATTTAGCTGGCATAGTGGGTGCTACCAATGTCGTTACTATATATATATATATATATATATATATATGCAATCAGTATGTATAGACAAGACTTTCTACATATTCATATTATCAGGTACGATACAAACAAAGCACTTGCCGTGCGTGCTACAATAAAATGATAAAATAAATGGAACAGACATTACTTTTCATCTACCAACATGATGGTAATAAAACAAACAAATTTGACAGCAGTATATCACAAATAGTATTTATGTATCTATTTGTTATTTCTACTAGCAGAAAACCTATATTATTTTGAGCCACTCAGTTTATTGTATTTCAGGAAAAGCTGGAGGATGGAGAGATGATTTTGACGATGAGATGGCGCGGGATGCCGAGGCTTGGATAGCTGAAAAACTCAAAGGCACAGATTTTAAATACCCGCATATGGATTAAAGTTGTCTTGTAAAAACATGCTGTATTTTTTATTATTTTATACCTACTAACGGTAAACTAATACTTCGTAATGCAATTCGTGTTTGTCGCCGCCCATTTCGTAATTTAATAGCCGGTATAGTTTTAACAACAATTATTGATTGACCCCATTCATGGACTTTTTTTCCTTGGCTGTATAGGAATAGATTTTAAACTTGAAAGTCCCCTAAAACGCTAAAAAGCGATAAAATTGGCTGAAACAGCCTTAGTCTCAACAAAAAATAAAAAAAAAAACTTTTATAAGCAAATCATATGATTTTTATGTATATTTTAACAAATAAGACCCTTCTAAATTTTAATATACTTGTTACCAACTCGAAATGTCAACTGAAAGACAAAAAGATTCAAGATGGCGGCCAGCACCCGCCGCGATTATCTGCACGTTTATTTATTTATTTATTTATTTATTTAAAACTTTATTGCACAAATTTAGTACAAAGGCGGACTTAATGCCGCTAGGCATTCTCTACCAGTCAAACCTTTGGGACAAATTAAGCAGTAAGTAGGTAAAATAGGTGCAGTAAAATACATTTAAGAAATAGAGTATACAAATATTATACATACACACTAATGCTGACTACATATACATACATATCATAAACTATATTAATAATATACATACATATTAATAAAATAGCAAATATTACAGCAACAGCACAATATAGCACTACCCACAGCACAATAATTATTTAAAGCAGAAACACAGGATGAGATGAGAGAGAGAGCGAGCCCAAACGAATAATAAAAAGGAGACACATTCACACATTCAGAAAGTGTTTATACACTAGTCTCTTAAAGATACCCCTGTTAGGAGCTTGTCTAATGTCCACCGGTAGATCATTCCAGAGTCTTGTTGCGGCAACAAAAAAAGAATTGGAAACAAAGGTAGAATGATGAGAAGGTATAGAAAGAGTTGAGTTAGAGGCAGAACGAAGGATTCTATCATGATGCGAGCCGAGGGATGTAAAACTATCCTTGAGGTATTTGGGAGTGTTAGGTTCGTTTAACAAAGAGTAGAGCAGGCAGAGAACCCTACTGTTTCTCCTACCTCGTATCCTCAACCATTTCAGCTTATCTCGATAAGGTGTGACGTGATCATATTTGCGCAGACAGAAAATGAATCTGATGCATGCATTGTGTAGTCGTTCCATTTTGTTTAGTAATTCTTCTATATTTATCTGCGAGGACTAGTTTTTGGTGTCGCTTTCGTATAAACTAAGGATGGGAAATCATATTTTTTCGCTAACACGCTTTTTGTACACAACTTTACCTGAAAAATGAAATTAATAAAGCACTACTAAAAATATAATTTATATAGATAATACATCATAGAATGCCTACCTGAAAAGTAGATGCGAAAATAAACATAGGTATATACGTACATACATATTGTACATGACGCGGACATAATATAGGTATAATATTAAAATATTGGCCTAGACATAAATTCAAACAAATCCAAACAATATAATGAAATACAAAATATGAAAAACAATTTCGAAAACATTTTTCCAAATTTTAAAACTATGGACTCAGACAATTTTTTTTTTTTAGGCGCTCCCATTTTACAAAATGCTCTTAAGCCATTAATGTTAAAAAGGCAACAAAATTTAATTTATTTTAAAGATCAGTTATTGAATATAACGCCGCATTTAGCTAATACTTCTTCGTAATTACTTTAACATCAACATCTTAAAAAATATATTAACCTAGGCAATATATTTTTTAAGATGTTGTCCATTTTGGAAACATACAGATATTCTTCCATATATAAACTTAAATATTAAAAACAGAATAGAGGAAAATTTAAATATATCACTAAATAATACATTGTGGCTACAATACTTTCAGACGGTATGGGGCTACGATGCATTTGCGACATTGCACTTCCTGCGTTCATAGCTTCAATACATAAAAGCTTAACTCTTATAGGTAAAGCTCTAAATCCATATTGGATAATAGATTATGCTTTATGGATGAGCAATACCAACTTAATATACCTCCGGAAATTTCGGGAACTAAAAACGCGAGATTGGTGAATATGTTGTACACAGTATTCTTCTAGTTAACTCGAAACACTCAATTAAACAGTTTAACTTAACACGTAAACGTTAAAAAAACTTTACAAAATATCGCTGCAAGGAACGATTGAAGCCTGCTGCCGAACTTGCATAATCATCGATACGTGGTGGCCGAGTTGGTTAGACCTTGGACTTAAAAACACTAAGGTCCTTGGTTCGAATCCCGGTGTGTACTATATTATAATTATCTACTTAGAAGACTGAATACAAGTTTAGTAAATATGGGGGTAACCACAGACTCCCATACCGTGAGTTCGCGTTCGAAATGAGATCAAAAATGACGACATTTCACACAAATGATATTTCGAAAATCCATAATATTAGATATATTTTTTTGTAAAAGGTACTCGAACTAGTTATGTAGTGGTCGATTAAAACAACGGTGTTTTGTTTTTCGTAGTACCAAAAACATCGGTCTCGATCTCAACTCGAACGAAAACTCACGGTATCGGAGTTTACAGACGAATGTGTATCTTTCTCGGATGACTGCACTATTTATTATTGAAACAATGATAAATGATATCTTTCAAAGCAGCAATTAAAAAACTAAATTAAGTAGGTAAATACCAACCTAATAATAGAATACTTAGTATTTACTTTTTCATTAGGAACTTGCTAGTGCAAGGTTTAGGTTAGTCGTTTTAATTGTTTTTTACGTAATTATTTACGTACATTATGGATATATTTAATTTTCAAGAAATGGAACCAAAGGCCAGACAGGAAATGCGGGAAGTTTATGGGACATTTGGTAAGCTAAGTAAAATTACCACATCTTTATATGTTTTATATAACGTTACTACTCCAAGGTCAACCTTAATAAAGGTTACCTAAATTTGTAACATATTTTGGCAAATAAAGTTTTTTTTATTTTTATTTTAACCTCGTCTACGCTGTTACATGCTGCCCACAGCGTATATGTTAAAATGTCATCATCATCAGTCTATCGTAGTCCACTGCTGGACATGGGCCTTTCCCAAGATACGCCACTGGTCCCTACCTCCGCTCTTCGTATATCATCACTGGTAGAACGCACTGATTAAAGACTTTTGTTTTCAAACACTGCGGTATGGCTAACGTAAGGACGTGGCGTAGCTTACCGAACGCTGCCCAGCCCAAGTGCACCCTTCTGTCGGCTCCACTCTCGGAGTTGTTCCCACCGAGATTTAGGATTTGGCCCAGGTAGGTGTATTCCTGAACCACTTCGAGAGTTACACCGAGACCCGTCATTTTGACAGGTCTCGGAACAGCGGGGTGATTACGCGCATATCTCTAAGCTAAACTTTAATCGATATGATGTAATTCTGACGTAATGCAAACCTGGTGACATTGATAATTGACAGATAACTACGTCATTTTGGTTAAAGTTTAGCTTAACGTTTTTCGGTCTACTGGTTGTTGAACATGACCTTTGTCTTTTCCAAATTCATTCCGAGAGGTGGTTCTGGTAACGATCCTGGATGGTCGGAATGTCGAGAGGCATAGTTTAAACTATACAGCATTTTCTGCATATCCTGCAGCGACTCCGAGAAGAGGAAAATATCGTCGGCAAACTGAAGATGCAGTCTCTCACTCCACGATGCAGATGAATAGGCCTTTTTTTATCGTTTTGTAGTTAGCTATAGAAGCAGCTCTGTATAGGCATCTTAACACCTCTATACCGCCAATCTACCTGGCATCAGTGCAGGGACTCAATTACGGCCCAGGTTTCGATAGAGTCAAAGGCCTTTTCATAGTCCACGTAGGTGAAATACAAGGGTTGATTATACCCTTTGGTTTTCTGTATAATCTGCCTCACAGTGAGTATGTGGTCGTAACAGGCCGGATTTCGAGGAGGATACGGCATATGGTGCCGTATCCGGCCTGTTCTGGAGGCTATCAGTCGTCAAGTCTTCGAGTGAGTCGGTTAGTGATGACACTCGTAAAAAACATATAGACGTGGCTCAGAAGCGAGATGGACCTGTAATTCTTTAAAACCTAATAGTTGCCTTTTTTTAAAACAGGACTACCACACTTCTGTGCCAAGCCTTTGGTATAGTCCCGCTTTGAATGACGGAGTTAAACAGGCACGGCAGACTTCCATATTGTCCGTAAGAGCTCTGTTGATAAGGAACCCGATACCCCGCCTCGGGTTGGGTGGTCTCCCTCCCGGAAGTAGAGTTGTTGGCCCGATTGCAGGGTCATCCTGTCTTCTCCGGCTCTGCGGGTTTCACACAACCCCACAACGTGCCATCTTATAGTTTGCAATTCCACCTCCAGTTCTGCGAGGTGTCCGTCCAGCCGTTGGGTCCGTCCCTTGTAAGTCGCCAAAGTCAGTTTTGTTTGGCAGCCTATCTGCCGGGGATTATTATCCGGCTCATTACTAAGATTCATTTACCAGACAGCCCATTACCAGACAGTATTTATTAAGCCCTCCACAAGATGGACCGACGACCTGTCGCGGGAAGCCGATGGATACAGGCAGCGCAGAACCGGTCGTTGTGGCGATCCTTGGGGGAGGCCTATGTCCAGCAGTGGACGCGCGAAAGGCTGGCATGATGATGATGATTTATTAATGCCCGGCTTTTCATAATGGTTATATATTATTTTGGACAAAGGCATATTTATAATTTTAACCGATTGTTAATATAAAATTTAGTTAAATAAATTAATAAAAGAAGAAAGATTTATTGATATTATTATTAATATTTCAAAATCAGAATATAAGTGTTTTAATTATAAAATAAGTTTTATTATTTTTAAATAACGTTAATTTAAAAAAATAGCTTTAAGAAATAAAAAACTTTAAAAATATGGCAAAAAATAAAAAAACAATTATATGCTCATTGTTCTGTGTGTTAATAATGTTATAGATAGATACGGCGGCTTCGTCTGTTTTGGTCCAAACAAATATATTCTGCCAAAAGGATTTAAGGATTTGGCGCCTATTTTAAAAAATCATGAAGTTAAGAGGGACGACATTTGGATCGGAGGTTTTTCTCGATCTGGTAAGTTTGAGCATCTTAAGACTTGGTGCTGGTAGGCACAGTGAATGGAATGTCGAAATGTTATATCTGAATTTTGATTTTGATTTTACTGACCCTAAATCTGCCGGCCAGACCTACTTTTTTATCTTTGTTGCTGTATCTATAAAATAAAATATAAACTAAACCTGATTATCTAAAAGTTTTTGAATATGACAATGAAAACACCATGATAAACTACATATATAAAAAAAACTTGCCAATGATTGACCTCACGAACTCAGATTAGTTTTTTAATGTGGCACGGCTAATGTGACTTTGTATCCACCTAATATTAAACAGAGAAATGTTCATGAATGGGGTCGATCATACATTATTGTTTAACAATATTGATCGATCCTACTTTGCCGACTAAATAATGCGATTACGAAATGAGCAGCAACATGGCATATTTGCAAATATGCCCATCTCGCCATTTACGAGTTTATTAAATTTTGACGCTGCTTTATCGTCAAATCAATCACCCGTGTCGTAACAGTATAATGGAGATCCCCCCATAAGAAATCGATGCAGTAGTCTCCGGATAACCGGTGAACTCACAGAATAAAACCGAAACATAACTAGGTCACTTGACGGTTTTGTATCTGTATATTTCGGACTAGCGAAGTTACGTTCGTTAGTAGTTCGAATATATCTATACGCTTTTACACCTTTCAACTACCTATAGAATATAAATTTGCTTCAGCCGCGTAGAAAACACGAGTTTGATAACCAGTACCCACATACGAGTACCTACGTAAAAATCACTTTCAGGAACCCATTGGTTGGCGGAGCTGACATGGCTTTTAGGAAATAATTTGGATTTCGAGAGAAGTTATAAAATTCATCACGAAGAAAGAATCCCCTATTATGAGTAAGTTTTTATTTTTTAGAGTAGGTTTATACGAGTTCTCCCGTAATTTAACTAAAAGTCTGGACAAAAATTCAAGGAATAAATATAACATCTAGAATCAAATGATATTACTTTTTTAATAAATATTTTTAACTAATAAGACCCTTCTAAATACAACTCGAAGTGCTAACTGAAAGGGTGAAGATGGCGGCCGCTGAAAATTATAACTGATCAAGTTTAGCTACGCGGACGTTTTTTGTAGAATTAATTTTAAAAGATATATAAAATATCTCAATCTATTCGCATCCATACTGGTCCAGCTACTTTATTGATATGGTCTTCACAACGTTTTGTCTGTCTTCCTCTGCTTCTTTTACTACCTCTTGGGTACCATTCCGTTATTAAGTTAGTCCACTTCTCTTTGTTATTTCTTAACACATGTCCTGCCCATTGCCATTTTAGTTTTTTGCATACTATATTAACGATTTTAAATTTAGTTTTAGCTTTGATTTCTTCTAATTTTTCTTTGTATTTCTCCTTACTTTTGAAAACTGAGCTTCTTTCTTTCTATTTCATTTTGACAAAATGAAATTTGTTAAGTAGTTGTTTTGTTAAGGCCCATATTTGGCAGCCATAAGTTAATCATGGCATAATGCATGTATTGTAAACTTTCCTTTTTTCTTTAATTGGCATTTCATTGCTTTTCATAACTTCCTTTTTAACCAAAATATTTTTAGTGTTAGCAATTCTTCTATCGATTTCTTTTTGCATACTGTTAGTTGGCGATAATAGCTGTCCCAAGTATATATATTCATTAACATATTCTATTTCTTCAATATAAAAAATATATGTCTAAGAAATATACACTTAAGGAAAAGAAAATATAATTTAGAATTTTCAGTGAAAATCTAAAAATTTTGTATTGAAGATTATAATAATATCACTAAAATAAGTTTTTCCTCCTTAGGAGACGATACCAAAAACGTCCCGTAGCTATACTTGATCAGTTGACTTACTAAATATAACCTTAAATGTTTGTTTTTAGCTTCCATGAAGAAGTTTTAAAAACTGACGCTAATAATCAATTCTACATGGACCTTGACGCCGCCCAAAAAATTTACGCAACGCTCCCATCGCCAAGACATCTCAAGACACATCTACCGTTATCCTATTTACCCTCAAAAATATTGGATACCGCAAAAATGGTGTACATTGCCAGAGATCCTCGAGATGTCGTTGTTTCTTGCTTTAATTTTTATAAAAATCATCAGAATGTGAAGTTTAAGGGAGACCTAAAGTTAATGTGGAACCAGTTTAAGAATGGTTATTGTAAGTAATAATATATTTTGGTTATAAAAAAAAGCCGTCGCAGCAGCAACCGCTCTAAGCAAAACACACAAAATTGTTAAACCAAATATTTATTTGTCTCATTTGCTGTGGAGACATCCGGTGTTTCAGGCTCAGAAGGCAGGAATTCAGCAAAAAAATATTGGTTCTACTAAATGAGATCACTGGAGATTTCCGTTCTGGATATTTCTTATCACTCACAGTACAGAGGTAATGCTGCCAGTGTGGAATGGGAACCTTCGGGGCGAGACAGGATTGAGATCGGAACACGGTTGGGATATAGTTTAGTTTTAGTTTCTACTCATATTATTTTTATTAACAATAAAAATACATAGTACTAAATAACTTTGTAAGTTTGAGAAGAAAGGCTGCATCAAGACGATAATAATATAAGTGTGATAAATACCTACTTAGCTTGTCAATATTTCAAAATGTTGTATTGAAAACAATTGAATTTTCGTTGTCAAAAGTTTTTTTATTACATTTATTTAGCCGCCCGTGTTATGGTAGCTTACTGTGTACCTTATAATAACTTATTTTGTAGATTTGTATGGACCCTACTTCGACAATGTTTTGGAGTTTTGGAAACAAAGGGATAATAAAAATATGCTCTTTCTGTTCTATGAAGAATTACATAAGGTAAAGTTACAATTACCTATCACCAAGATTTTAAAATAATATTTAACTTAAACTTAGTGATGTTTTATTGCAAAATAAAAATATCCTTGCCCCTTTTCTAGACTAAAACTAGGTACGCAGAAGGGCCTACGTGAAATGATTTACGTTGGAAAAGGGTAAAACAGATCTATTCACTGAATTTATTTCAAATGTTTTTACCATCTTTAGAAAGCTAATAGTCTGAAAGAGTAGGTACTCTAACGAAAATAATAAACGCATAAAGCCACCGTAACTTGTGGTAGCGTCTTTGGCGTTGTATCCGGAGGTCGTGGGTTAAAATCCCACCCATGCCAAAATTATATTAATTACTACGTTTTCTGTACAGTGTGTCATGGTCTGAGTGTTTATAAAAATATAATATCGTTGCTTCTGGTACACATAGTACAAGCCTAGAGCTTAGTTTGTGACCAAAGCAATATGTGTAAATTGTTCTACATATTATTATTATAATTAATCTAGTAGTCATTGTTAAAGTAGAAAGTAGTAGTAGTAGTACTTTGATATCTACTTTCGCTACATTACGACCTTTTTCTAGGATTTGTCAGGAACAATAAAACGTGTCGCCCAATTCCTCGGCCATGAATACTCCGAGGAGCAGATCAGCGGTCTATGCGAGCATCTCAACTTCAACAATATGAAGAAACATCAAAACATAAACTACGACAAATTGCTAGGAAATTCCAGCCAGCAGGTCGTTAGGAAAGGTAAAAAGCAAATAGGCAACTTAGACAGAATCAAGGAGTAGGTATCACAGATTTATTGCAGCCACTTCTGGAGGGTAATCACATCAATTTAGTTAGAATTGATATAATTCATGACGTATTTCATATAGGTAGGTATTTATAGTAATAAATAGCTTAAACTATCTATTGCCATCATTTCTCTTGCTCCCGTCAAATGCGAATTTATTGAGTAAGAGCGAGGAAGAACTAACGGAAATGAATAATATATCTAAGCAGTTGCCGACTGTACCTATATGAAATTTAAAAAAAGATATAGGTACTTATAATAGACTTCACTAATGGAAGTCAAAAAAGTATTTTATAATCCTCATTTGAATTCAAATCTTGGAAGAAATAATTCAGTATATTTTCTCTTTTGACGGTGCGGTTACGAAACGGGCAGTTCATTTGACTGATAAAGCAGATTATATTACAGTTATATTTACTGTAATTCATCTGTTTTATGATATTAATGTTTACCCGTATTGATAATTCGCCTTTGTCGCCGCCCATTTCATAACCGCATCATTTAGCTGGCATAATGGGTGCTACCAAAGTTTGTTAATATATATATAAATATACAACAGTATGTATAGACACATACTTTTTACATATTCATATTATCAGGTATGATACAAAGCACATGAACATAAATGGAACAGACATTACTTTTGATCCACCTGATGGTAATAAAACTTTACAAATTTGACAGCAGTATACCACAAATAGTATTAAATTTATCTATTGGTTATTTCCACTAGCAGAAAACCTATATTATTTTGAGCCTGGAGCCAGAGTTTGACAATAATTAGGAATAATAATTTACTCAGTTTATTGTATTTCAGGAAAAGCTGGAGGATGGAGAGATGATTTTGACGATGAGATGGCGCGGGATGCCGAGGCTTGGATAGCTGAAAAACTCAAAGGCACAGATTTTAAGTATCCGCATATGGATTAAAGTTGTCTTGTAAAAACATGCTGTATTTTTTTTATTTTATACCTACTTCGGTAAACTAATACTTCGTAATGCAATTCGTCATTGTCGCCGCCCATTTCGTAATTTATTAGTCGGTATAGTTTTAACAAAAATTATTGATTGACCCCATTCATAGATTTTTTTTCCTTGTCTGTATAGGAATGCTTGAAAACTCTCTTAAACACTAAAAAGCCATAAAATTGGCTGAAACAGCCTTAGTCTCCACAAAAAATCTAGAAATAAACCTTCTAGAAGCAAATCATATGATTTTTATATATAATTTAACAAATAAGACCCTTCCAAATTTTAAAATACTTGTTACCAACTCAAAATGTCAACTGAAAGTGATATATTCAAGATGGCGGCCAACACTCGCCGCGATTACGTTTATCTACGAGGACGTTTTTGGTGTCGTTTTCGTATAAACTAAGGATGGGAAAATCTTTTTATACACAACTTTACCTGAAAAAATATATTAATAAAACGCTACTATTCTAGTTTCTAAAAATATAAGAATTTATATAGTTAATAATTGAGTGTCTACCTAAAAAGTAGATCAAATTATATCGATGTGGTTATGCTAAGCCCCATAGTAGGATTATCATAATTTATGATCGTAAATTGCAGTTTAATATATTTGAATTATTAAATTAACTTATTTTTATTAATTTGGGTAAAAACATAGGAACGTGCAGTGTCAAGTGAAGGAGGAAAATACCAACATTAAAATGGGTAGGTACCGCCATTTAACCGAAGATAAAGGGATTCGTTGAGATAGCACAAACACAGAGATCACTGCGTAAATGCTACACTTCTTACACTTAAATTCACTATGAATGCTTATTCTACAAAATTAATACACTTTTGACAAGCGTATTAATTTTACAGCGGTCTTCCCTCAAAGAATCCTAAAAAAAAAAAATTTTTGATTTTCTCATAAGTTCGTAGGATATTTTTTTTTTTCATTAAATGATCTTGGGATTACATATAAAGAAGTATAAAGAAGATTTATTTTTTCTCCTTTATGTTTGGCAATAGATTTTATGTAAAATTATAGTTATTGAAGTTTCGATTTTCTCATAGATTTGTCGGATATAAATTTTTTTCGTTAAATTATCTTGGTATTACGTATAAAGAAGATTTTTTTTTCTCCTTTATGAATATGCCAAAAGATTTTATGTAGCTTTCAAAGTTTTAGGTATTTAAAAAGATATTTAATCATTTTTTAACTTGCTATTCAATATCAAAAATTTTGAAAAAAAATTGAGATGAAGATATTGAGCGATCAATTAAAAAACAAAGAAAAATAACGAACAATTTTTTTTTAAACAATTAACTTTTCGAATAGTTATGAGCTCAGGCCCAGAATGTTCTAGGTTCCAGGGTAAAAATAAAAAAAAAACGGCAGAAACCATCTATAGGGGACCAAAAAATAAGCCTAAATATAAAATCTTTTAATTAACCGACAATAAGAGCTCCCTAAATTTTTTTTATAATAAATAAAAAATTAAGAGTAAAAAAATATTCTGAACATTACATGTAGGAAATTCGACGACAAAGCAACGGGAATTCTTGCAGTAAATTTCACTTATCTTATTTGTTTCGGAAATATCCCTAACTAAATATTTTTTTTATCTATTTACGTCTACTACTTTCAGGGTCATTTTATATTAACAGTTTACTGCAGCTTATATTATAATTATATAGGTATTATGATTATACATACTTATGAAAAGTACTAGTTTGGTTCAGAAAAAGTCAGTTTGATTCTGAAAAAAACTAATTAGGTTCAGAAAAAATACATTATATTTTCTAAATAAAATATTTTGATATTTGAGTACGTTTAATTGTTTATTATTATTATCAACATATGGATATTTTTAATTTTCAAGAATTAGAACCCAAGAGAACAAAACAATATCATCTTTATATTTTTTAAAACGTCCAAATTATATTTTTTTATTTTCAAACAAATAACTTTTTGAATAGTTATGAGCTCCAGAATGTTCCAGGATAAAAATTAAAAAAATGGTAAAAACCATCTTTAGAGGACCAAAAAATAAGCGTAAATATAAAATGTACAATTTCCCAGTAATGGGTGGCTCCATAAGAGCTCCCTAAAATTTTCTTTATAATAAAAAAAACAATCAGGAGTTAAAAAAATATTTTGAACATCGTCAAATTAATTACCTACAAGTATGCTGGTAATTTACCGACAAAGAATTCCCCTTGCAGTAAATTTCACTTATCTTATTTGTAACATTTTTTTTTATATCTGCTGTCTGCTACTTTCAGGGTCATTTTATATTAACAGTTTACTTAGTAGCTTATAATACATACATAGATGGCCATAAATACTGTTTCAATTAAAAATAAAAACAATATTACATTTGAATTTGGTATCTGTAATTTTTATACAATTATTCATTGTGTTTTCTCATTTCAAACAAAATGACCGTATTTAAGCTCAAAGGTCTAAAAAGCTTCCCAATTAGTCGACATAGTGAAACGTGGCTATTATCCGACTTCAGTGATGGTTTGTTTGTTGGGGTGTTAGCTATGAAGGAGTGACTGAGCCATATTTTTGTGAAAAAAGGTATCACAACATCGGCACAAGTGTATCAAGATACCATTCTTGAGAAGGTAGTTAAGCCCCTTAGCACCATGTTCAATAACCAAGTATGGTCATTCCAGCAAGACCGGGTCATAAAGCTCGGTCCACGCAGTCTTGGTTGGAAGTACTTGGAAGCGAACGTTTCGGACTTCATCAGAGCTGAAGACTGAGAATTTTCCCATGGAAAGAGTGCGTGTTTCTATTGATAACTGGCCTCAACGTTTAAAGGACTGTATTGCAGCCAATGGAGACCACTTCGAATAAGTAATAAATATTTTAAATTGTTTATATTTATGTATTAAACAATCACACTGTAAAAGTAATAAATGTTATTTGTAATAGAAAAAAAACTGTTTTTCTTTGAAACAATATTTATGGCAAGACTAGGAATAATATCCCTAACTATTTTTTTTTTATCTGATGTCTGCTACTTTTAGGGTCATTTTATATTAACGGTTTACCTACTAAGCAGCTTATATTACCTACAATTATATATTATGATTATACTTATGAAAAAACTAGTTTGGTTCAGAAAAAGTCAGTTTGTTTCTGAAAAAACTAATTAGGTTAGAGAGAGAAAAAATAGATAATATTTTCCTAATAAAATATTTATCTCTCATTAACAACTTGCTAGTGCAAGGTTGAGTACATTTAATTGTTTATTATTATTACCAACATAGTTATGGATATTTTTAATTTCCAAGAATTAGAACCCAAGGATAGACAGGAAATACGTGACGCATACGGGACATTTGGTAAGTTAAACAATCTATATTTTTAGTGGATTTATTTACCTTTAAATTTATGTAGTTAAGGTACACGCTTCGATCATATAACCTATTTCGTCTGAGGGTACATGAGGTGAGTTCAGGGATTGCGCCCATAGTTTATTAAGAAAATGACTTCTATTTAGACAAACAGAAAAAACATTTTCTTAATTCGGAAGATATTAGCGATATAACAGAAATATAAATATAACGAAAAATAAAATAGTTTGTTCAGAAGAAATAAATCGTGAAAATACCTCTGAATTTTTTTTTTCGGTTTTTATTTTATTACTATAAATGATATTACATTTTTTTTGTTTATAAAAGTGTATATGATAAATAAAAAGAAGATTGTTAATTCATATTTTTTTTTTATGTTTTATTAAATTAATTTAAACGCTTTGTGACTTACGACATTTTGTTCTCTTACTCTCATCCGAAACCGTACTTATAACGCTGAGATAAGAAACATAGGGAAGTAGATACAAATACGTAATTTCACTGACGAGCATACCTCGAATTAATTAATGTACTATTAACTAATATGTACAAGCAACTACAGTAGATAAATTGTTCATTTACCGATTTTAAAAACAAATATTATCATATAACTTTGAAAAGCCGACCGACCAATTTAGTTATTATAGTCTGTGGGTCATTGACGTAAATGTGGGTTCACCGTTTTTCAGGGAACTATTATATCGCTTTATTATCGAGGTGGTATAGTGTCTTTAAAGGATATGGTTAGGAAACGGGCATATAGTTTAATAGGTAGGTAAAGCGGATATTATATATTATTGGTAGACTAATGCTAGACTCGTAATGCAAATTTATCTTTGCAGCCGCCTATTATAGTGGCATATTAAGAGGAGTGTCTGATGAGGCTCTTCGATGCTCATGCTGATTCAACTGCAATGTATTACCTCTCCCCGCGCATGACGGTGAGTCGGTAACCCTTCCATATATTTATGTAAACCTTCCCCCCGACCCTTAATAAGAGAAAGAGCACGTATGAGATTATACCTACAATTTAGGCAGCAAAACGACTTTCGGGCCATAACTGTTTTCTACCCCTAAACTTTAATGGATTTGAAAAAAAATGGTCTCATTTTATTGGATAGAAAATAAACGATGACTGTACGTTTTCCTATTTCTAATTTTTTGCCTTGATATTTTATAGGAATTATTTTAATGTGAGGGGATATTTTTGCTATTTTTTTCGAATTTCAGGGATTGATATTATTTTTTTATGTATTCAGTATGGCAGTATGGGCCAATTGGGCCATTGCCCAGGTCGGCCAATTTTAGGGGCGTCCTGGTGTCAAAAATCTCGTTCGATAAAAATAAAACTGGTTGAGTAAAAAATAAAACTTTTATATTTATATTAATGTGAAAAATTGTACCTACTATGGCGGTTGGTGGGGTGACCGCATCAATCAGCCATAGTGAGAGTGATTAATGCTGTTAAACATCTATGTATTGAACGACTCCATTCCTGGACTATCTAGGTCTAATTACCATCAGGTAGATGCATGGTCACATGCTCCAATTACAATAAAAAATATATATGCCAACTCATTCATTCAGAAATGTTTCGCCCTCATAAAAAAATAGTTTTTGAATTTTTCTGCCATCACTGTGTTATCAATCAGGGTATATACTTTGAAAGGATGTACTTTGGGCTAATATGAGGTTCTGCTGATCAAATCGTACAACTTTTCCCATGGAACCATGTGTCGCAAATGAAAAAGTTGTTCGTATTGATCAGTAGAACCTCATATTAGCCCAAAGTACATCCTTTCAAAGTCACGACGTATATATAGATATACGTGCGGAAAACCTATAAGAAAATATATGCCTACCTACATTTGTTTATTTATAGTGCCTCCTCTTAAGCTGTTGGTCCCAGGTGCATTATACTAATTTGTGAAACTGTTTATAGATAAGTTATTGAGTATATCCAAACATCGCGACGAGCTAGCCACTTTTTTGGTGTAAACTCATACCTTTGGACGACCAGGTGGGAATAAAACCACTCCACTATACCAGACGCTGCCGAAACGTTTTTTTTTCTATTTACTTAAGTCCATGAATGGAGTCGATCAATACAATGTTGTTTAACAACATTTGCACTTCTATGATGCGAAATTTAAAATACGAGTCAACTTTAAACTAATTTCCCGTGCTTTATTGTTAAAGAAACATCAAAAAGAAATTAGTACAAGGCTCCAAAAAATCGGTGAACCCAGAATACTAAAACCGAAACGATTATGTCATGTCATTTAATGGCTTTTGCGTCTGTATGTGTAATGAAACTGGTCGGCGAAGTTATGAAGACCTCCCACACCTAAAAGGACCGCCTCCGTAGACTAGTGGTCTACTTCTTGGACCTTTGTCGTTATATCCCGAGTTGCGCCTTTGTCGTGAGTTCGATTCATTCATGGCAAAAAAATGTATGTTTTCCCGTACAGTTTGTCATGGTCTGGGTGTTTATAAAATAATATGTATTAATATCGTTGTTTCTGGTACACATAGTACAAGCCTAGAGTTTTTTTTTATTGGAGCACGGCATGTGACTTTGTATCTACCTGGTGGTGAGCAGACCGTTCATGAGTGGGGTCGATCAATAATTGTTCTTAAACAAAATTGATCGCTCCCATTAGGCCGGCTAAATGATGCGATTACGAGATGTGCGGCGACAAATTGCATTACGAGTATATTTTAATATACTCACTGCCTTATCGTCAATTCAACCCATTTCGTAACCGCATCCTGAAGGGAGACTACAACCTCGACAAGAAATTGATGCATTAATCTCCTGAACACCGGTGAACCCACAGACTAAAACCGAAACATAACTTCACTTGATGTATAATTTCCTAACCTATTTTTTTGTGGATAAATATTAAATTTACAGATAGACACGGGGGCTTCGTGTGCTTTGGCCCTAACAAGTGTATGCTCCCAATAGGGTATAAGGATTTGGGACCTATTTTAAAAAATCATGAAGTAAGAAAAGACGACATTTGGATCGGAGGATTTCCTCGTTCTGGTAAGTTTTTTTTATAGGAACACGGTATGTGACTTTGTATCTACCTGGTGGTGAACAGACCTGTTGTTCTTAAACAATTTTGATTGCTCTTACTATACTGGATTATTGATGCGATTACGAAATGGGTGGCGACAAAGACGAATTGCATTACGAGTAGGTATATTTTAATCTGGCTTATCGTCAATTCAACCACCCATTTTGTAACCGCACCGTGATAGGAGACTACCACCTCGACAAGATATCGTAACAGTAATCTCCTGAAAACCGGTGAACCCACAAACTAAAACCGGAACATGACTACTAGGTCATTTGACGGTTTTTGCATCTATATGGGGCCTAACGAAGTTATAGAAATCGTCCGTCCACCTTAAAAGTATACATGTAAATCTTTTCAGATATTTATTATGAAGAGTAAAAAAAATCGTGCACATCGGTAGCTTGATATTTGATATAGAAATTAAAAACAAAGTAAAATGATATTTTCTGTAATTATATGAAAAAATATTACCCAACCGAACGCACGCTAAATAACCAACTAGTGTAAGACTAGGTGGTTAGTTGATTCCATAGACCTGCCATTCATTTTATCTGCCATACAAGGGTGCCACCGAGGTGACCTTACCGACCATGTTTATTGATATACCTATAAGTCTTTGTAGGCCTATTATTTATTAACTTTTTTTTTCTACTAATATACGTGGTGGCCGAGTTGGTTAGACCTTGGACTTAAAAACACTTAGGTCCCTGGTTCGAATCCCGGTGTGTACCAATGAGTTTTTAATTTAAAAAATTACGTACATTTGTTTGACAACACCACTATAGTGCCTCGGAGAGCACGTCGGTCCCGGTTTTCACTATACCAACTTGTGAAACTGTTTATAGTTGGGTTATTGAGTCTATTCAAAACATCGCGACGAGCTAGCCACTTGTTCGGTGTAGACTCATACCATCGGCTACGACGAGGTGGGATTAAAACCCCTCCGCTGGGTACCCTGGGGCCGTCTAGGCGGTCTCGGGCGCACCGTGACCGATGTATGTATGTGTTTTTTTTTTTCTCTAGCATGCACAAAATTGTATACGGGAGATCTTAATGCCTTAGGCATTTTCTACCAGCTAACCTTTGAAAGAGTAAAATATGCCTAGAAATATTATATGTAGGTATATTATACCTATTATATGAATATTTAAATGAAATATACCTATTCTGAAAAAATAACTTAATATCAGATCCAAAATTTTGGAATACACTGACTCCTGAAATACAGTTTACAACTAGTTCGGGAGTCAGGGTAATACTAGTTCTAGGTACTAATATAATTTAATAAGGCAATTTTTACTATCCCGTAAATTGTAATTATTTTTGGTCAATAAAGTAATATTATTATTATTGTAACTTAAAAACTGTGTCTGTTTTTTCTTATGAAATATTTAATAGAATTTTACTTACATTTATGTACTTTATATATTTGTGCTGCATTTACAACTTACAGGGACGCACTGGTTGGCCGAGCTAACGTGGCTTTTGGGAAATAATTTAGATTATGAAAAAAGCTTCTTAATGCATCATGTGAAAAGAATCCTTTTTTATGAGTAAGTTAGTTTTTCTTATTAGCGACCAACCACAGAAAGTGACTCAGTATCAACCTGAGGCTCTACCATGGGTTTGAACATTGTAGCAACGTAACGTATTTCATATTTGTTTACGTATACGTGAACAACAACCAATAGGATCGTTTTATTCAATTGTGTAACTATACGTATACAAATACGTTACGTTGCTACACTGCGCAAATCCATGGTAGAGCCTATGATACTACTGAAAAAAAAGAACCTAGACAGCAGGTTCTATGTCTCTTTTCACTTCATGTCAGTTTTAAGTTGGTGGAACGGTACTTAACAGAAGAATCAACAATATAACAGAGGCTCCACTATAGGTTTATTCAATGCTGTTACTAAAAATAAAGTGGTCCTATTGGTTGTTGCTCACGTATACGTTACGTTGCTACAATGCGCAAACCCATGGTAGAGCCATCAGTGTTATTATTGATGATCTATCCATACGTTTTCAAACCACATCCATACCAAATTTTACATTAGACCATTCTGTGGCAGTTAGTACATTTAATTTGAAGTCAAATTTTGCCACATAATGGTCTAATGTAAAATTCAGTCATGATTACATCAGTTCGCATTTCAAAAATAATCAGCCAAATTTAATATAGCCTCAAGCACAACTTTAGTCAATATGAGGCTATTCCCAAATTTAAATAACCCGTACGATCTCTCGGTAATAAGTTCCCCAACGACAACTCCTAGGTATAACACAAATAGTTAAGAAGATCAACAGCTTTTATACAAATAATTTAACTATATAAATGCACATAATAATCTCTCTGGCTAGGAAATTATATAATGCTACACATACATTTATTGATGTTTTTTTTATACCTATAGGTATGTGATGGAGTAAATTATGTGTATGATATTTGAAGTTTGAAATAACCTATTGATTAAAAGCCTATAAGACTGAGGCAAATTCGAATAGGGTGTTTATTTCAAAATGTAGATACATATTTTTATAACACTTTGTTTTCAGCTTCAACCAAGAAGTTATGAAATCTGATGCTGATAACCAAATATATAATGATCTTGAAGCAGCCAAATGTTTTACAACAATCCCATCGCCGAGGTATTTAAAGACACATCTACCATTGTCCCATTTGCCATCAAAATTATTGGATACCGCAAAAATGGTGTATATTGCCAGAGATCCTAGAGATGTAGTAGTTTCTTGCTTTAATTATTTTGGAAGTCATACGTATGCGAGTTTTAACGGAGACTTTAAGACAATGTGGAATCAATTTAAGAAAGGCCATTGTAAGTACTTATACCTATACCTATTTAGTTTTTTAATTGTAATCTAGGACACTACCGGGAAGCTAGGGCACGATCGAAGCGTTGATTGATAAAAATCGAGATTTGACTTTTTCGTCGATCGAGTTCTAACCACAGACTTATTTTCCTATACATTTTTATCAATGGTCGCGCCGATCGATATGACATCGTAGCTTCCTTGATGTTTAAATTTATTTATATTTATTGGAAAGTATATTTATATTTTAATACATTTCAACTTAACATGGTACATTCGCATCGTCTCTGCTGAGCTGCAATCTTTTTTGTGACATCGCGTAGAATTCTGACGTCATCAGTTTGAGTTACTCGACACTTATATTTTCAAATAAGTGTTTTTTTTAAGTTTGACAGGCTACGGAGATATATCAAAATTTCAATTCATAATTACATCACTAAAAATTTGTAGGTAAACCCTCTAAAACTATTTGTTTAATTATTGGTTTAAATACAACCTCTTATCGGAAGACATACTCGCATTCTTATCCCCGTATTCTAAGACGTTTCCTTAACTCCACTCTTCACTCAAGGAGAGTCTGTCTCAACTTGCTTTTTATAGTTGACATTTGGTGGAAAGAGACAGACGTTCCTTGAGTGTAAAGTGGAGTTAAGGATACGTCTTAGAATACGGGGGTTAGACTCTGCAGATTTAACTGTCCTTTGTTTATAATACCTCTTAAAATTATAAGTCAATACCCACCCCCATAAATTGAAATACCTACCTTCTCTGTCGACCGAGTAAAGGTATAATTCGGGTGTGATTATGAATTGGTAGGTAAACCCTCTAAAACTATTTGTTTAATTATTGGTTTAAATACAATCTCTTCTCTCGGAAGACGTACTCCCATTCTTAGACTCTGCAGATTTACCTGTCCTTTGTTTATAATACCTCTTAAAATTATAAGTCAATACCCCCCATAAATTGAAATACCTACCTTCTCTGTCGACCGAGTAAAGGTATAATTCGTGTCCTACAAAACTGAGTAGCATTTTCAAGTGTTATGATTTAATTATGTATAATTTGTGATAGCATAATGACGAAAAATTATAAAATATTTCTTGGATTGCTGCTCTATTCTTACTAATGCTGCAGTTGCAAAGCGCCTAACTCTCTATTGTACTATCCAAGCTATCATAACTTTTCAGGTGTAATGCTTGCTGTAACTATATTTATATTATATTCTGTCTGTGGTCGTGTCTACATATTATCTATACAGAATTCAAAAACCGTCATGTGACCTAGTCATGTTTCGGTTTTAGACTGCGGCTTTCCAAAAACTACTGCGTCAATTTCTTTGTACGGTCACGAAACGGGCGATTGATTTGACGATAAAGCAGCGATAATATTAAATTAGACTCGTAATGCAAGTATGTCGCCGCCCATTTTTAGCCACATCATTTAGCCGGCATAGTGGGAGCGATCAATATTGTTAAACAACAATGTATTGATCCTATTCATGGACTTTTTAGGTCTGCTTAACATCAGGTAGATACAAAGTTAAATGCCATGCTCCATTCTAAAGAGAAAAACTTATCGGTTAGTACTATTATAATAAAGTTATAGATATATTTTAGGTTTATATGGACCCTACTTCGAGAATGTTATGGAGTTTTGGAAACAAAGGAATAATAGCAATATGCTTTTTCTGTTTTATGAAGAATTACATAAGGTAAAAAAATAAAAAAACTAATTACCCCCATAGGTTTTACGATATTTCATATCGCTTCCCAAGTAACACAGGCTTGGAGGTTTAAAACAAATATGTCTATTAACAGTCTATTCATGGTTAATCTATAGATAGAGGCTTTCTAAAGATGGGTTCAATAAAGAAAATGTATTCTCATAGAGTCCTTTTTCTCAAGTTTTATTATTTTTAGAGCATTTGTTCTACAGCACACTTATTTAAAGTACGTTTATAGATATATTAAATGTTTTAAGATAAAATGCTCTACAAATAGTTAATAAAGCCTAAAGGTACCTAACTTGAAGTAATTTTATAGGTAAGATGATATATTTTAAGATATAACTTTGTACAAACATTATATTTAAGCTATTGGTACTCTAATCATTGTTTATAAAGAGACTTAAGTCTAGATAAAATACTTTAATAGATATTTTTTAGTTTGTCTAAAAAAATGATAGTGAAAACTTTTTTTAGTATTTTTTTTCTTAAAAATGGATTAATTAAGTGTAATTGTATTAAATATTTGAATTGGATGATTTTATGCAATGGAAACAATGAAAAAAAAATCCTTTTTCTTTTCCCGATGTAAATAAAAATCATAGCAGACTACCTACTCTTGCCGAAAACCGAACAAGTCAAAACATGCGTTACTGCTCTATTACTTGGTCAAATTATGGGCTATGTACCCAAATATGTGAATATGCACATTGCAAATTTAATACGAATACGCAGCAACGGAGATCCGTCCACTTTTGTTTATATATCAGACAGTTGTCCCAACGCCGCGCCGGCGAGGAAACGACCAACTATCAGCTATTTTCTCGCTCAAGAGACGTAAAATAGATATACATTTATATTATTTTAAACAAAAGGGATGTATATATTAACTAGCTGTGCTCGCGACTTTGTCCACGTGGAATAGTTATTTTTTTATCATACAAATAATATCATCCCCTATTTTATCCCCTTGGGGGTAGAATTTATCAAAATCCTTTCTTAGCGGATGCCAACGTCATAACATCTACCTGCATGCCAAATTTCAGCCCGATCTGTCCAGTGGTTTGGGCTGTGCGTTGATAGATCACTATGTCAGTCAGTCAGTCACCTTTGAGTTATATATATTTAGATAGTTGATCGCTGACTGTTCACACTGATGCCGGCGAGGACTTGCTCCACTAGTTTGTCGCTGAGCGACAAGAGCTATCAAAGAAAATACTCGCTCAGCTATGCTCGCTTGGCGGTCAGTAGAGATGAGAGACCATTTCTCTACAGAGTAATCACCTGTCGCACTCGCGCACTCTCTTATAGCTCAGCGACAAAACTATTAGAACTATACACACACTCGCTCAGGCCCCCCACAAGATGGACCGACGACCTGAAAAAGGTCGCGGGAAGCCGATGGATACAGGCAGCGCAGAACCGGTCGTTGTGGCGATCCTTGGGGGAGGCCTATGTCCAGCAGTGGACGCGCAAAGAAAGGCTGGCATGATGACACACTCGCTTCTCGCCAACTCCTTTCTAGTTTCTAGATCTACTCGCTTTTAGTTCATCGTCGGCGGAGAAACAAGTTGCCACTTTAGCACCGCCGCCGGCGTATATAACTACTATTTTTCACATTGTCTATGAATAAAACAGAAATATATTTTGCTTACCCTCATGAATTGATTAATTAAATTGCTTCTTACTGCATAAAAGTATTCCGTTCACAAAACATCAAATTACCTGATGAACGTCTAGAAATACTGTGAGAAGATAAAAAGGAATACAGAGATGACAGTTATTAGGTAATATTAAACCAGTCATAAATCTGTTTATTCTTTCACTAGATAGTTTAGTATGTAGCAAGTGAAATTATTCTTGCCATTGTCTAGAGCCATACTACAGAAAAGAGTCTAGAGTGTTAGTTCTATAGAAATCGTTTTTCTAGTAAATTTTATCCTGTCGCCATTTTTATTGCCTATTTTTGCTTCGAATAATTTTCGTTACATATTTTAATACTTATTTTTATGTTTTTATCATTAAATTATGTCTAACAAAATATTTAATATGTTTTAAATTATTATATTTTAAATAAAATGAGTATTATAAACATTACAATACAAGTTCAAAAATTTGCTTATACCAAACAATATTCATATTCGGTAAAAAAAATATTAAATCTTACATTTACAGCGGGCGCTCTTATTTTAGAGGAGTTTTACATAATATTCGACGATAGAATTTAATTCGCACATAGATTTGCTTGTTTACCCATTATTAATTAGCTAAAACACAAGTAATATAAAAAAAAAAAAAAGTTACGCCATGATGCAATAATAAGTTTAAATCACTCTTGTAAGTTCTGCGCCATTACGTTTCGTTGTCTATTACAAATCAAATGTAACTTAATGTTGTTAGTCTTGAGTTAATTTGGTTTTAAAACTTGACGAGTAAAGACTTCTCTAACTTTATCTATAAACTATCTACTAGTATAACTTGTGGTCTATAAACAGTTTAGTGAGACACTAGAAATATCTCTACAGGCGATTTGAAAATTTACAACTCTTAACTCTATCTATTCATGTTTTCTTAACTCATTCTTATGAGAAGGGATTAGGTTGTGCCCACTTTTACTAAACTGTGTCTATAAGCGTTCTTGAATATTACTTGGGAGATATTTTACTCTTAAGGTGGACAATAAAATTAAATTCTATTAGATATCTAATAGTCCGTTTTTAGACGCGATTGTGTTACTTGGGTTACCAAGACTTTGGGAGCAAAGCTACCCCAACCACGCTGAGTCGGTAACATTTGCTTCAGACTGTGAAACTTAATATTAAAAACTAAATTTTGATGGTTGTCCCCTGTACTCCTCCTCCCCTGAATGCTCGTAATACAAATTCGTCTTTAATTCCTCCCATTTCGTAACCGCAGTGATCAATATTGTTAAATACAATTTATTGAACGAACCCATTCATGGACTTTGTACCTACATGGTAAATGTATATGGAAAAAAAACTGCATGGTATTATACCTACTAGTAAATTCTAATAACACGTTTCTTATAGGTATAAATTTCGCTGATTTTACGTAATTTGGCAACTCGCCCTTAGTCAAATAGGTACAGACGTAGTACTACTAAGTATACCTACTTACCCATTGCGAAATATGTGCAGGCAAAGGGAATATGCATGTATCTTATCTTATCTTATTGGTTTTGGGGTTGACATCAGTCAAAAACACTTCGACCCTTTGGGATCTTTTGTGTGTTCCCCATTCCTATTATCCACACACCTCAGTATCGTCCCCAAATATGTTGTTGACATATTTAAGGACATCACCAAGGTCGATTAGCCTGTAGCTTTCTGGATCCGGATAAGCCTGTCCTAGGTATTTTATTCTTTGGATGGCCCTAGCGTCACAGTCGCACAGTAAGTGCCGCATGGATTCGGGCTCCTTACCACAGAATCTGCATGTGGGATCATCTCTTACTCCTATAGTATAGAGGTGTTTGTTGGTTGTATAGTGTCCTGAAAACACTCCCACCAGTAGCCTTATTTGACTTCTGTTGAATTTCCATATCTTATCCAGGCCTATTGCCCTCATACCAATGAATTTCTTGGAATGTATTAGGCCTTGCTGCGTTAACCACCATCTTGTGTGTTTGTCCTCAGCAAACTTTTTTAATGCATTAATTATTGTTATGTTGGGTATGCCTATAAATGGTTCAGGTCCAATTAAGGGAGTTTCCGAACCCATTTTAGCAAGTTGGTCTGCCCTTTCATTGCCTTCGATACCCATATGTCCCGGCACCCAGGCCAGTCTTACCCTGTTGTTCCTGCCGATTTTATTCAACAGTTTAACACATTCCAAAACCAGCCCAGATCTGGTCTCATACGAGCTCAGAGCTTTAAGTGCTGCTTGGCTGTCGCTGAGAATATTTATGTTTTCTCCATGTGATCTCATGTCTAGGATCTTCTTTGCAGATACTATTATCGCATACAGTTCTGCTTGGAAAACTGTAGGGTAATGTCCCATGCTTACATGAATATCATGACCATTAGTATGTATTCCTGCACCCGTTCCTGACTGCATCTTGGATCCATCAGTATACCAGTTTTGACATTTACTGTCGGGTTTAGAACCATTTTCCCATTCGTCCCGTGACGGGAAATATGTTTTGTAGTTCCTTTTAAAGATTCGAATAGTCGAAATGTTGTCAGCGCACATTTCAAGAATCCTATCGAGATTGTTGTCAGTTTCCATCCTAGTGTGAATAGTTTGGGGCATATTTGGATACCACTCTTTATTATTCCGTAGTCGGTAAAGTGATTTCCTTGCCTCCATTTCTATTATCACTATGCATGTAACGCCAATTATTATTATTTTAATATATAATGTTCCTTTTATGTTTTTAAACATATTTACAATAATCTATTTTATTTTGATTAGCTAATTATTTTATAAATACGATTTTAAAAATCTTTTTTTTTGTAGAAACGGAACGCATTTCTAAACGCGGAGCGTTTAGAAATGCAAACACTACATGTGACGTCATTCGCGCATAAACAAATGTTAGCGTGTGTTCTGTAGTCTACAGTTTGTTGTTTTCTCGGGTATTTATTGTCCTTTATTAGGATAATTTGTGATAAACAAACCTTTTGACTAACTTTTGAGGTGCAATAACTTTTAACTAATATGCTTTTTGAGCACGAATGGACGTCACAGAATGGCGACTAGAGATGTACCGTTTTTTACGGCGGTAGTGGCAGATAAAGTTTAAACCCTTTTATTTTTGTGTTATTTTATTACCCTTTAAAAAATTTTTAATATTTGTTTTTAGGGTGTAATGTAGTTACTCTATCAAGTAATGAAATTTTAAAAAAAACATGCATACCTATTCCCTAATACTAATATAACCTTACGCCATTGTTCTAGGATTTGTCAGGAACAATAAAACGTGTTGCCAAATTCCTCGGCCATGAATACTCCGAGGAGCAGATCAGCGGTCTATGTGGGCATCTCAACTTCAACAATATGAAGAAACATCAAAATATAAACTCTGACCAACTGCTGGGAAATGATAGTCAGCAGGTCGTTAGGAAAGGTAAATAATAATAACTGGCAGAAACCAGCACGAGTAGCATCAAAAGTTTAACTCTAGCTATGTGGGAGGTTTTTAAGGGTTCTTTAGTCAACTTTACGCCCATCAAACGTACTTCCAATATTACAACCAGTAGCAGATCCAGGGAGGGTGTTGGGCAGGGGGGCAACAAAAATATTATGTTAACTCTGGACAAACAGTAATCGAGTATTACAATGGATGTGCGAAAGCATAGTGCGATGTATGGAGAACGCAGACTTCGCGATTACTGTAACTTCCCTAGGCTGTGTCTTTAACTTCCCTAGGCTGCACTTGCAAAAACAGGTGATTGTCAAGTGACCTAATTACGTTTCGGTTTTAATACGTGGGTTCACCGATTTCTTGCCAAAATGGTAGTCTCCTTTTAGGGTAGGATAAGAAATAGGAAGATGACTCGAATCAGAAGAGCAACGAGAACATTAAAGTAGGTACGTACTCTTGTAATACAAATTCGGGTAAGCAAGTCTATATATAAAAGGGTTGATCGATATAGTGTGACAGCTTTGTTCGCTCTCACTATGCCAACGAATCTACTTTAATATCCTCGCTGCTGTAAGGTCAATTTAACCGCACCCTATAAGAAGACCATATCGACAAGAAATTGATGCAAGTCTCCTGAAAACTGGTGACAGACTAATGCCCGATTTCACTAACGATCCCTAAATAAGAATTTTGACATATTTACTATGAAACAATTTTCATCAATTGTCCCTTAACTTATATAGTTAGGGGCTCCCTTAGAGTTGGTGAAATCGGGCATAAAACCTTTGCATAACTTGGTACATTTCTGCAGCCTGTGTTTGTGGTAACGAAGTCAGTCAGTCGGAGTAGTGAAGTTATATAAAACTACAGTCATCTTACCGATGAGTCTGTTTCTATATATTGATAGCAACTTCATGTTTCAGGAAAAGTTGGAGGATGGAGGGAAGAATTTGACGATGAGATGACACGGGAAGCTGAGGCATGGATCGCAGATAAACTTAGAGGCACTGATTTTAAGTATCCGCATATGAATTAAAATTGTCCAGTTATAAATAAAACAAAAAATCTGAATTGAGTTTTATATTTAATTTACCAGCCACGTTTGACTCTGTATACACCTGTTGGTAAGGAGATCTACAAATCCCAGAATAAATACTACTTACCTGAATTGGATTTTATAAACTTGCTGTAAATACTATAATGTTAGCTTGTTAAAATAACAAAATACATTAAACAATACCTAATAACAAACACAAGCAAAAAAGTATTGCACTCTATTGCTTTATTATTCAGGCTTGAAAGTTTTTAGCATTCTGATTCTAGATACATTAGGTATATATATATACAACTAAAGAATTTCGTTATTTTAACAATCTAACATTACCTTTAAACGAAACTCAAGATGGATGGCCGCTAGTATATATTCTTATAGCTCTTAATTCATTAGTTACATAATAATTTGGTTAAAGTGTTATTAAAAATATATAATATGTAGGACAATTTACTCATATTGCTCTGGTCACAAACTAAGCTGTAGGCTTGTACTATGTGTACCAGAAACAACGATATAATACATATTATATTTTATAAACACCCAGATCATGACAAACTGTAAAGAAAAACGTACTAATATTAGTGTTAACATGATAGGTTTTCATATTATATTCAAACATAGTAATACTAATTTAATTTTATTTAAAACTATCTTATATTCTATGACTATTTTTGATTTCTTTATAAGATCAACAGCTTTATAAATTATACTTAATTAAAGATAATTACAATAGTAATGCCCAAATATTTTTTTTTAACTAAAAAAATCTTATGCAATAACTATAAAAAATGGTAGTTGCTTATATAAGTATCTGCATATATTAAAATATTCAGTGAATAAAAAAACAGTATTTTTTTGTAAGTAAATGATACAAAATATCTATATATAATTTTGCATTAATTTGACCAAGATGGTATTTCTTATGAACAGGTGCCAAACAACACAGATTTTTTTTAACAAAATTCATATATATTATGTGACAAAAGCATATTCATACAAAATAAAAAGAAGTGTGACAGGACTGTTATTATTATTATATAAAATAAGTAATATACTTATATAAGTAGGTATATACTATACACATTACAGTAAATTATAAATTTGCTGCGTACATATATAAATATGTACAATTAAAAATAGATTAGTAACAATATATGATGATTATATTTATATTGGGGGATACTTTAAGATTTTTTATTTCACATTTATACATGCCAATTACATAGTAGTTTTTGACTTTGAATATGTTGTAATAACTTTATAATGAACCTGCATCATTTTTTTAAAATTAATTATAGGTAATACCTGGATACTAATAATTACAATTTACAAACTATGAGACTTAGGCAAATGCAAATTATGCAGAAAATCTTACAAATGTTTTCTCAAACAGGGAATCAACTCACAAACTCTAGATACAGTGCCTATGGTAAATGAGATCACACAAATTGATTAATAATAAACATACTCATAAAACTTATTTATAGCCGTTCATAATCATATTTTTTATCCAATAGTAACCATGGTAAAATATATATAGTTTCTACAGTAATCCATCAAAAATAGATTGAGGACCACCATTATCAATAAAACATCAAGATTGGTAACTAAGAATAAAAACATTTTCACTTAGGTTTATTATAAAATAATCATACTATAAATATTCATAAATACAGTCTATTTATAAACTAATAACTAGATAGTTATGGCACAAAGTATAAGCATAATAACAAAACTAACTTAGGTCCTTACAAACAAATTTATACATTATTAAATGTATTATTTTTATCCACTTCCCTAGGCGGAAGTGGTAGGCATTGCTATTGGTTATCTACTTTAAAGTTTGGATAATGGCAAGCACCATTTATTATAATTTCACTCATTCCAGTAGTGGGCGGAGTGTGTGAAGCTGTCAGGGGCTCTATATGTGCAGTGGTGCTCATTGCAGGGGCATTATACAACTTCCCATTATGCATTGTAGGTCCTTGGGTACCATGTGCAATTGTACATATACACATTGGTACAGCCTCCTTTCTTGGTTCGTTTATTAACCCCATTTTAACTTCAAATAGAGCATCTTGTATTTTTTTCTTAGCTACTAAAAGATTCCGCTCCCCTTTTAAAGACCGTAACTCATTGGCGACATATTCTCCAAATACTGAAAACTCATCTCTGATTTGTTTTGGAGATGTGGAAATGATGAATTCAGGTTTGATGGGCACTGGGTCGGTACGAGGTATCTTGTTTGGGGGCGACAGGACTAGCTTTGAATCTACAATGTTAGAGTCATTGTGAGATGTCTGACATCCATTGATATCTGTCTGATCATTCTGAAATTTATAATAAAATATTTTTAAAAACATACTTATATTGGCAACAGTCATTTAGGTGACTTGAAAGGGCAAAACTCACAGGTTTTTTCCTAAAAATAAAAATGTGGTTTGGAGAGCACATTAAGCCACCAGCCCAGATTTCACTACTGCCACGTGGTGGAATTGTAAAATGTTAAAATACACAAATGAAAACCTATACTACTCTGCAAGATCCAACCTTACTATTTTAAAGAAAAGATAGGACTTGTTGTTGAGATGTCAATATATTTTTAATTCACTATTGGCTGTTGGCATAGTTTACATTTACCACTTCCATGGTGATTTAATGATTATCCTCTTGGCATTTAATCCAAGTGTTGATTTGATTCCCAATCATTACAAAAACAATAAGTGCCTATGTGTTTCTGTACAATTTGCCTTAGATAAGGTGTTAATAAAATATTATTTGTTGTTACTGGCACACTCATCTAGTGCCTAGTTTGATACCAGGTGCCTAATTTCTACTAAACAAATTGAATATTAAGCAAATTTTTATTGTTTATTATATTTAATCAAAGATCTTTGGAATAAACTATCAACAAAAGTTATGCAGTGGAATCAGAGGCAAAATTACAACACCAATGTATATTACAGATTGATACAGCACAAACATGATTATTTTAACATAAACATTCAGACAAAGGGTCATATAAAAAAGGAACTAGGTAGGTACTTACTGAATGTAATACTGTATATGGTTTAGTCGAATCCTTCATAAAATGTAGATAATCAAACGCGTACCAGTTGCTAACGTAACTGTCTTCAGTGTCTTCGGCGTTGGCTCTGGTTTCCCGAGCAGATTCTCGGTTGTATTGTGTGCGAAGGTGTTGTATTTTCTTTGTCACATCAGCAGAAGAAATACCCAAAATCTCAGCTATGGTACGTAATTCTTCCTTCCGTTTCTGTTTGTCCCTTCGGGTATCGCACAAAGTCGGATTCCAAATCGCCGCGTTTACTTGCAACAATTCTATCAACTTCAAAGTTTTATCTTTTGACCACTCCATCGGATGACTTTCAAACATAAACATCGATATCCACCGGATATAAAATAATATTTGACGATCAGTCGGCAGATTATTTTATAAACTACGTTGAAACATTTTATCTCGCGACGCGCCGATCGATTTGTTTGACAATATTTTGAAGTTTATTACAGTGTTACTAGTAGAATAAAATGTATGCGACAATTTTATTTTAAATTTATTTCAGGGCATTGCATATATATGCATCAACCCTAACCAAATTACAATAATAAAATTAAACTTTATGTACAAATTACACTTAAAATAATAAACTTAAACATTACATACAAACATAGAAAATTATAAAATTAGACAATACATACAAATATTTTTATTTAGTTTCACTAGATACTTAAATAAAATACAAAATAAAGGTAATTCTAGACAGATTAAATACAAAATAGGAGTAGATTAAAATTTATATGTATGCGACAAATAAAATGCTTTGAAATTATATTTATTTTTTCAACGTTCGAGGGAGACTCTTAGGCAGAGTTGCAACAAAATAAACTCTCTGTAAATGTAACGATTAAAGTTAAAAATGGCGTCGAATGTACCACTTTTATTTTGAAAGTTGAATGACAGCTGGGGCCTTAGAGAATAATCAGGCGAGGCGACTTGTCGCTTCGCCTTCAATCAAAACTGTATAGACTTTACTGCTGCCATTTTAAACTTTAATCGTTACAATTCCTTTGACGGATACTTTGGAGCAACTCAGCCTTAACATCGCCTTAAAAAAGGAACAGAAATTATCGAGAAAATTATTATAATTGTTACGATTAAAGTTAAAAATGGCTTCGAATCTTGAATAATTATTATTATAACTAATCGCAAACATTGATTTGTTGAAGTGAGAACACATTATGGCGAGAACGAACACTTTTGACGTTTCATCCGATAGGCTCTATTTATGCCTTAAGGGTGTTCTGTATATTATAATTCTTCCTTTCAGGTTAACTACTCTTTTTTTTTGCATTACTTTGCCTTCTGATAAAAAAAAACTGAATCTCTATTTAAGGGGGCTGCATGCGCGACGTAATCGCAAACTCTGCCTTCTACATATAAAATTAGCTTTCGCACTTACAATAATACTAGATTACAGTTTGTCGCACAATTAAAATAATACTTTTGTAGGTCATGTTCAAAATGCCCATAACAGAAAGATGTTTGCGTACAATTACGAATATAAAAAAATAATTAAACTTTGATTAACAGCCAAGTTGTAATATTGGAAGTACGTTTGTATGGGCGTCAAATCGACTCCAGGGCCCTTAATAGGGTGAGTAGAGCCGATGGATTTTATCCAGTGCTATGTTAAAACAAATATTAACAAATAATAGGGTGAGAAGATTAATTTCTCTCCATTTATATCGTTGTCGGATGCGTTTTTACCACATACCTAAGTACAGGGTGAAAAGAAAAAAAGGCCGTGGTTGGAGTGTCCTAAATATAATAAAGATGGCAAAGAAAAAAATCTTTTATTTTCTAAATAAGTAAAACGTGCGTTTTTTTTAAATACACTTGAATTTTGGTCAACATAAGTAATATAAGTATGTTAATTTTATTTATGAATGATTTTTTTTTAATTGGAACCAATGTTTATCAATTTCAGGAACAGTAGTCCTAGTGTTAGATTTTTTAACATTTACTTTCGCGTTAACTTTACTACTGCGTTAACATTTTAACCAATCACACGCTCGTATTTTTAGTTCTCAAAATTTCCGCTCCAAGCTAAAAATACGAATAACTAAAATTTGTATGGGAAATAGTTAAGTTTCCCATACAAATTTTAGTTAACTTAAACGCAAAGTAATAGTTAGAAAACTCACACTAGGGGCACAGTATTATTTAGAGATACCTACTTGAAGGCCATTTTTAGTCTTTTTTTGCCTTAACTTCCTTTAAATTATACTAAATAGGTAGGTATTTTGGTTATAAGAAATGGATCCTTATGAATGAATCTGAATGATCCTACCGATTGGTGTCATAAAAGCACATGGGGGTTACCAAAGAACCAATCGATAATCGAATCGAAGTACAAATCGAAACCCAAATGTATGGAACTTGACGTTTCTCGTTGATCAGGCTCTACACATGTAGTAAAATTCTTATTCTTATAAATTTTTATCGATCAACGCGTCTATTCGATTATCGTTTGCCAGGACGTTTTATTTTTTTAGTCGGTTCGATAACTACCAAGCGTATTTTAAAGTGTGAATGCAGTTTTTTAGGTATTTAAAAAAATAAAGGAATGCCACCTTTCAAGTGAAATTTTCCATCAATATTTTAAGGTATCTACTATAAAAAAGCGGTCCCAGCCTACAGTGGTTAAGTCACTGCGCAACTGATATCAAGGTTAAGCAAATGACAACAAGGCCGGTCTGGGATGGGTGACCGCTTTATACAACGAGGCTATTTCATCATAAACACCGCAACAAGTTCGCCACTTGTTAGAAAATATTTTTTTTTAATCGATAAAAACAAAATTACTTTCTTAATATGGCCTATATTTTCTAAATCAAGAATAAAAATTACTTTAATTTCAGCAGAATAAGTCCTACTTGGCAAATAAGAGTTTATTCGACTTGTCGCGGTAATCGCGAGGCCTTCCATTTGAAACGGGAAACATATGTTAGTGATACAACAGACTTCTGTTTCTGCTTCCACAACCAGAATCCCGGCTCTGTACATCTTTTTTTTTTAATTCTGGATTTTTCTATCGCTTTATTTCATGTGCGATTTTTCTTTTTTCTCCAAACATCTTAGCAGGATTGTTAAGAATATGAATACTATATGCACCTTTAACAAGTATTTTAAGCATAGCTAATTGCTATTATAATAATAAACTAAATTAATCACTTTTATAAATAATATAATTAAATATGTTCATCCTTCGACTGACCATCAATCTGTCATCGCATCGACCCGAACTGTTTTTCCGAACCCATCTCGATTTGGCGGGAGTCTCGATGTTGCCAACAGGATAGAGGGTGACGTTACCCTGGCATGGATGACGTCTACCTTCCCAAACATAATATGTCAACAAAAAGATGCGGTTATGAAATGTGCGACGATAGACCAATTCGAGACCGCCTCCGTAGACTAGTGCGTCTACGCCTTTAGCGTTGTATCCGGAGGTCGTGGGTTCGATTCCCACCCATGGCAAAACAATATCAGTACGTTTTTCTGTACAGTTTGTTATGGTCTGGGTGTTTATAAAATATAATAGGTATGTATTATATCGTTGTTTCTGGTACACATAGTACAAGCCTAGAGCTTAGTTTGTGACCGGAGCTATATGTGTAAATTGTCCTACATATTATTATAATTCACAGAGCACGGAATCGCCGCGCGCTGCCTACTCCTAGAGACGGTAGTAATAATAATAGTCGTGGCAAAGAAATGCGCTGCGCGCACATATGAGCGCAATCGGCCGCCAGTTGCTCTTCGTACGTTGCGGAATAAACATTAATATTAAATCGATAAAAATGCCTCATTGCGCTGTGATTTGGTGTAAGAACCAAAGTAAAAACATTAACAAAGAAAATTCTGGAGTATCATATCACAAGTAAATAATGTTAATTTTTAGCTTTTTTAAAAATGTGCGTCGATGCAGCCGTGCGAAAGCCGCGAGACATTAGTGAATGCAATAGTGAGGGGACGCACGCGTTGATTGGCATCATGTCGATAATGCAAGTTAGCGTACCCATAGAGTACCAATATATTTTAATTGCCATTGTAAAGTTGTTATTTCTATAGTATCTTGTGTATTATTACAAACTTCGAAAAAAACATTTAATGACTGGCCGCTTCACATAAGGTGACACTTAGATACCTTGTCTGTCCGCAGGAATATCTTAAAACCTATTGATCCGATTTGAAATGGTTACAGATTTTATTTAACTACATGTATGCCAACCAGTATAATTTTCAATTGGGTTCAGGTTAAACATGGTCTAAGTAAACAATATACAAATAAATAAAAAGGTTGAGGCAAATAAGTCACATCGAAAGAAAGCTATATTGCTTGTTAAATGTTTTTAGTAATAAGATTTTTTTTTTCAAAAAAGAAAGGAAGTGGAATCACCCTTATAGTGAAGTGAGCCTTTGGTGTCTGTCTGTCTGTCCGTATAAATTATCTTACACACTGATACAACTACTGATCAAAGTTACTTGAAATTCGGAATGGTAATAGATATTGTTGACCCACATATATATACAAAAGAGTATAAGTAATTTTGTATAGGCTCGGGTAAAAAGGGTTTAAGACAAAATTAAAATAACAGACCGAATTCACAATGACGTAATTCGAGAAAGAGTGACATTGAATGAAAGTATATCTGTAAAAATTAGAAAGAGCATGTTGCGCTGGTTTGGATGTAGAAAGAATGAGTGATGAAAGAATGACGAACCCAATATATAAAAATGAGGTGAAGGGTAAACATGGGCGAGGGAGACTCAGGTATACATACTATGACCAAATTAAAAGAAGGTGCAGCAAAAGTCTCCGAAATTGGCGTGCATGTATGAGAAAATTTCTTAGTTCCAGTAGTTGTGCCTGTGTGTTCACGCATCAAATATCTCAAAAACTATCAAACGCTGTAAACTAGTAACTAATATTTGTTCTACACAAAATATCTTTTTAGGTTTCCCAAAGATCCTTATATAAAAGGCATATGGATACAAGCGACAGGAAAGTATAACTGGTTTCCTCAAAAACGTGACTCAATTTGCTCTATTCATTTCGAGGCTGTAAGTTTTACAAAAAGAAGTGTTAAAACATATTTATATTCTGATGCTATTCCAACATTGAAACTCCATCCTATTTTTAACGAGGTAAATTGGCTTTATATATTTGTTGAGGATAGAGAGTAAGTTTAATTTGGCTCTGTGGTAAAAAATATGTACTTTTCAGATTAATTCATCCACAAGTATTAACGAAATTCGCCACACTACTGATATAGCACCAGCAAAACGTAGAAAGGTAATTAAACAGTGTTACTGATTATTCGACGCATATCCGATAGAAGCTGAGCACATTGCAACCAAAATTAACCCCCCTTATGTATGGCCAAAATGATTTCATTGTTTGGCGTGACAGTTATATTTAATTCTATTGTTTCTTTTCTCTTCTAAACAATTCACATGTATTATTTAACTTCAATTTTATTTTTATTTATTAACTTTATTAATATATGCTACAGGCAATTTATTCTAAGTTATTTGAATATTATAAATATATTTTGATTTAGTCAAATATATAACTTATACTTAATTTTAGATATCTTCAACACTATATAGTCTAATATTTTCAGATAAATGGAAAAGAGTCATATGTAAAAGAAGCTAATGAAGCTTTTGAAGATAACAAACAATCTTCTCGTAGTTCTCCGCAAGTCCGACCCGAAGCGACTGATTTACCAAATATACTGGACACACCTCGAAGACGTAAATTAAAATTATCTATGATAAGGGCTCAGCAGACCATTAAAAGGCAAAGTCTTAACGTAAAGCGACTCCAAGAAACCAATAGAAGATTATCAAAAAAAACATTAACTCGAAACATACAAAACAATATATAACCACACCTGCTTTGCTGCATTTATGTCTGGAAATTAATTTATTTGAAAATTTATCGATACACCAATTCGACCAAGAACCCATGAATAATCATTCAATTCAATTAATAAATGCAATAATGGAAAAATATGTAGATATTAGACTCCACTACCTTACAAAAAAACGCAACTTAAATATTATATCAATATGAAGCCATTTTAATAAAAATGTATTATTTTTGGGTCAATGATGAATTGCGATGGACTTTGTAAATATTGTATTTACATTAAAGTATTCATGTCTTCGGCTATGTGACAATAAAAAGAGTTTTTATATAACATAGCTTGTTTTATTTTGAAGTGGTTATTTTTATTAGAAATCGCCGCCTTCCAGTTCCGGAATTACATCTTCAGTATCGAAAATCAGTTCCGGGATTGTAAATCATTCGATATTGCATGCCCTAATTAGATTACCAAAAAACGCAATTCAAATATATAAATACAAGTCTATCAAATAAAAATGTATTATTATTTGATCAAAATATTATGTCTGGGTCTAACTAACTAGGTCACTGTTATATCAAATTGTATTTAAGATTATATACAAGATTTACTATAAACCAGTTTCAATCACTAATTTTGCCAAATTGAAAAATTATTAGTGTCACTTAACTTCGTCTTCCTAAAAATCCGTGTGTTTTAATTATGACTTATTGTATATGACTTAATATATATTTCTACCCATAAAAAATAATGTCGATAAAAAAAATATCGACCCAGCCACAGCACTCCAAGACGTCACCGGAGTGAGTTAAAGGTAACGCCCACCCCCACGCTTGGTTTGTATGAAATATGTTGAACATGCCGTCTCTAGTAGCGGCGGCCGGCGCGCGTGGATTCCGTGCTCTGTGTTATAATTAATTAACTTTAAAAAAAAGTCATGGTAAATTATGAGTTTATTAAAAATAAAATACGATATAAATTATTTTCTCTTTATTTACATGGTTGGGTAAAGAATTGCTATCACATTTAGAAAACGTGTTAATTACATTTTTTAAACAGTATTTACATAATAATTATCTACCAAAGAAATGCTTTCACAAACAATAACCTAAACTAATGACTTAACTACATAGTTTAATAAACATAACTAAATAACAACAAATTCAGTTACGGGCCCATTGCATAAAATATCTGTCTCTAGATAAAGTAATTCTAAAGTGCGGTCGCGAAGCTGAATTAATTAAGTATTGACTCACACTAGCACATACCTATATATCAGTCACGCTGTGAGCGATTCAGCAGCAAATTAATAAATGATTGACAGAGATACTTAATAGTGCACTGTAAGAAATTATTTCTGCTCCGTGACCGTACTTTTTGGTGCGTATAAACAAAGACAAAGCGGTAATGATTGGAAACTTAAAAACTACTGGACTGTATACATGAGGTTCGATAGCTGTTAGCTTTGGGGGTAAAATAGAGAAAGTATATTAAATTTATATTACATTAACAGAGCGAGTGTTTGTAAAATACTAAAAATATTATCTTCATAATAGAGCTAAAATATTATCATAAATGTTTTTTTACTATTTTACTTAGGTTATTCAGATCTTAGTCAAAATGTTCATAAGCAAATTGCATTATCTACAGATCATATTTTAGAAAAAAGACCCTGGTTGTAAAGATAAGGTACAATATTGTAAAAGTTTATTTAGATAATTAGGAAAAAATAAATACATTTGAGTATTTACTTGTCATATTATGTAATTAACAAAATAAAATTACTTTATACATAAATAAATATTTTTTTAACTAAGATTATGGATTAACAACAAATAACCCTAAGTATGTTTTGACTAAAAATTTGATTGTATTATATTTAAATATAATGTAATTAAATTGTAAAATGAATAATTAATATCTACCCAAGTAGTAATATTAATTCATAAAATAAATGATCACATAAAATAATATGTATAAATAAATGTATATTTATTGTAAAATTGTAAAGAATAAATAATTTGATTTGTGTGCCCACTTAATTAAAAATGAATTGATTGATTAAACAATAGTCTTATTTTGATTATACTTAAAAATGTTTGTTGATGCAAGTGAACAAATGTCAAAATAATAATCAAATAATAACAATAACAAATTATAATTAATTGAATGAAACAAATTAAACAATAAAAATGTATACTTAAAATATTAAAAATAACTAAAAGGTACATCACACATTTTATTAGGGAATTCATGATTTATAAATACAATTTTATTACACAAGTAAATATTTACAAAAAATAGTGTTTGTACAAAGGATTTGTCTATTAATATTTGATATTAATTAACAACAAACGCTATAGGATATCTACAAGTCATAAAGTGAGACATGACAACGGTTTTGACCCGTATGGTCTTTCCAAAGTTTTGTTATTTACAAACCAACTTCACACACACTCGAAATAACCACTTCACCGAGTTCTCCACAAGGACTCCGATCTCGCACCTCTACAATATGCATCACTCATTACACATATTATAATTTAATACTTCGGTCGTAACGTCTTTTGTACATTTCTTATCTAGGTAGGTATAACACGAAAGCGCACCGTACAGCATTACGTGACGTCCGCGAGCGTCGGCGGCCGGGACTTGAAGAACCCGCGCTCCGTGCGACACTCCCGTATCGTCACCGTCTGCAGGTTGACCGTCACGTCCGTGATGAAGATCTGGTCCGCCACCGACGACCGGGACAGCCAGAACGTCGGGTCCCGGAGCGGCGCCGGGGGTTCGGGCACGGGCGCAGGCGCGGGCGCAAGCGGCTCGCTCCAGGAGTCGTCGTCCTCGGGCGGCGGCGGTGGCGGCGGGCGCGCTCCCCGAGGCTCGGCCGGGGCGGCGGGCGCGGGCCGGGCGTCCGTGGTGCGGCGCTCGGGCGGCGCGTGCGCCTCCGCCTGCTCGGGCGAGTGCGGCGGTCGGCGGACGCCCGTGCGCGGCGCGGCGGCCTCGGCGGCAGGCGCTGGTGGCGGCGGCGCGGCCCCGGCGCGGTGCAGCTTAGCCGGCGGGGAGGTGGTAATGGTGACACCGATCTTGCCGCTCTCGCGCAGCACCTCGGCCTTCCGCTTGGCGCCGGCGGGCAGGCGCTCGGGCGGCGACAGGTCGCGCGACACCGGCGACGGATCCCGCTCGCGCCGACGGCCGGGACGGCGCGCCTCCTCGCCGCGCTCGAAGCTCTGGATGAGCCGCGGGTCCAGGATGTTCTCCTCGGGCTCCCACGTGTTGTGTTTGGGCTTCCAACCCTTCCATTTCACGTAGTACTCCACCTTGCTCTGCAAAAGAGAGACGAGAATGATGAGCGAACGTTGGACGGACGCGCGTCCGGAGCGAGCACTGTGTCCGAGTGACCCGGCGACATATTTGGCGGATTGATGCTATTCCGGTGCAGTATGTAGGTCGGGGTCGCGGGGTCACCTGCCCCCACCCACCCCCGGGACGCACTCAACACGTTGTAACACTGATCTAGTTTTGTTACATGCAATTAGTCCATAGTTAATAAGACTTAATTTTAGGCAAACCATGCAAGCATAAACAAACTAAATACAACACCTTATACGAAAGCACTCTGTCCCTACCCTACCTATCGTTTCTTTCACACTCATTCAATATCTACTTTACATACTTGCAAAATTAATAAATCTTCTTAAATTTTACTGTCTTAAAAAAAAGTATGTAGGTACTTACAAACCTAAAATTTATACGTACCTACACATATTATTAAATTACTGACAATTAGATAAATACTTGCCTAGGGTATATGATAATATTAAATATTATCTTTATTAATAAACACTAAAATACTGCAGTCTATTTCCTTGCATTACCATCTGTGCGTCATATTGTTTGCAATTTATTCAAATCCCGGGTAGTGGACGTCGATGCCGTTACCGTTATGCTTACAACAGTCTATTACCTGGCCGCCTTTACACGACTTCCGACTTTAGGTCTAGGTAATAGGGATGAATGTTGAAGCTCGCATCGTTAGACATAGTCCATTTAGTCATAAACCGATTGTATTGGAACCCTCGAGCCTTATTGGTTTGGTGTAAGGGAAAGAACGCGCGACATAACCTTGTCTCGACGTTTAAATTCAACGCAATCCCGAAGCATTTTTTTTTAGTTACGCATGTGTGACTTTTATAATTAGGAAAGTATTTTTTATAAATGTTATTTATTATATTATTTATAAAAGTAAAATATAAATATAATATTTATACATAATGTTATGTACATTTTCTTACTATAATTTATAAATAATTCATAAAGGCAATATTTTATATTACCTAAAGAACTATTTAAAAATACAACTTAGTTACCCTAATAATTTATGTTGCCAAAATGGTATAAAATATCAGTGTAGGCACTACAAGGATTATTTAAATTACAAACTCTGCAAGAATACCAACTTTAATGTAAAATAAAATGTAGCAAATTGCTTACCTACTTTCTTATTTTTTATCATCTTGAACATAAACAATATCTTAACTAAACTTTAACAACATTTACACTAAACAATAATTTATTACACAGTAGGTAATTCAAAACACAAAAATCCGTTGCAACACTTTCTAAATACAACAACCACTGAAAGAAAACAAAACGTGTACGTATGGTCAAAGCTATGTCGTTATAACCCCGCTCGCTGATTGGTCGTTGAGCGGGGGAGAAGGCGGGGCAAGTAATGAGGGGGGACTCCCCCTCCCTCTTGTAGCAATTACGTCACGCGCATACAACAGGGTAGTGAAGTGGGGGACGAAATAATTAATTAGGGGATTTATTATAATATAGGTCATGACTAGGTTACCTAGTTAACCTAGTCATGACCTATAATGATAGGGTAGGTACCTACCTATATGTTACTTTTCTCTAACAAAATTCGTTTAGATTAATGGGTATTTTATTTGTAAGTACTTAGGTACCTATATTGATAGTTTTATGTCTAATAAGATTATATATATGTAGGTAGGTATAATGTATACATTTTTTATTTTTTTTAGCTAGAAGGTAGTTATTTTTTTTATTTATTATTATTTAGTGTTTCATTATAGGTTAATTTATTTTTATTTTAGTTTATTTTAATATGTATAATACTTAGAAGTAGTAGGTACTATACGAGTAGGAATAGGATATATTTTGAGATATAGGTAATTAAATATATATATGTATCACTAAGTTTTTTTACATTACCGATTTAATTTTTGTAAATAAATTAAGGTAAAAAAATCCTTAGGTTCATGTAAAAAAAAACCCTGATACTAAAATAATCCTTTAATAAAAATAAATATTTAGGCAGATACCCTACCTAGATTGTACTATAGGTTTTATTTTCATTTATTACTTTTAATTTATAAATAACTATGTAACTACGGGAATGAGTCTAAAAGAACCCTTTTGGTTATATACCTATAGGTCAACAAGATCTAGAACTAATCCATAATTCAAGTAACTCGGATTAGTAGTTCTCGAAATAGGTATTTGATGTGGACAGACGGAAGGTCACTTTTAAAATGTTTTTTTTTATTGAAGCACGCCATGTGACTTTGTAACTACCTGGTGGTGAGCAGACCTACAAAATCCATGAATGGGGTCGATAAATAATTGTCCTTAAACAACATTGATTGCTCCCACTATGCCGGCTAAACGATGCGATTACGAAATGGGCGGCGACAAAGACGAATTGCATTACGAGTATTTTTTTATAATATAATTATTCGCAACTCTACAAAAACAATCACGAAAAATCGGTTAAGTGGTTCTCAGAAGATATATTGTATTCTTCATGTAGGTACAGAAATTAGAACATACACAAAGTTCGGGCAACAGTTTGTCTTTAAATATAAGGGCCCGCATATTATAAATAAACAATGACAAGCATCGAGATACTTTAGGAATAATGACTTATCGGGGTTAAATACAGTCAACTGCCTCTCAAGCAACTTTGAAACCAAAATGGAATAATCATGCAGTGTAAAGACCCATTTTTTTGTTATTATTGGTGTTGGATGAATTGCATTGGCATAAATGTTAAAGTTGTTGCACGTAAAATCAGTATGTGGGGTAATATATATCCCACGTGAGTAATTCAGGGTTAAATTTTATGTTATTAGTTTTTCGAAATATAAAACGTGCTGTGAAATTAAAATAAGAACGGTGGTTCAGGTGGGAGGACTCTGCTAGCCTATACAGATGCAAAGACCATCAAGTGACCTAGTCATGTTTCGGTTTTAGTCTGTGGGTTCACCGGTTTTCCGGAGACTACTGCATCGATTTCTTGTCGAGGGGGTAGTCTCGTTTCATGGTACAGTTACAAAACGGGCGATAACGAATTTGATGATAAAGCAGCGAGGATATTAAAATAGACTCGTATTAGCATTATCAAATACGTCCATGTCGCCGTTCATTTCGTAACCGCATCATTTAGCCGGCATTGTGGAAGCGATCAATGTATAGGTAGATACAATGCCACATGCCGTGCTCCATTAAAAAAAAAGGGTTACCAAAAACACCTACTTGAAACAAAACAATTTAACCAAAAAAAAAACAAAGCAATTTAAACAAGAGACATAAAATAATAATATCGTGTTTTACGCCTATCAGTTCCGAACCCTATTGAATATTGAGCAGCGTGGCCTGCGGCAGTCGCCGACAGAGGGCGTGACGACAGGCACAGATTAATGGCCCACACTTACACTCGCTCGCTCCCTGTGGATCTCCTCGAGTAGCTCCGACAATATTGCCTGAAATTATTTGAGCTGACAACAGAACTAATGTGCTTTGAGACATATTTGGATTTGTCAAATAATTTATTGCTCTAGTTTAATAATTGGTAGTTGATCTGTTAAAATCATACAGTGCCCGAGACCACCTAGACAATGCATAAGTCTATCTACACCGAACAAGTGGCTAACTCGTCGCGATGTTTGGGTAGACTCACTAACCCATCTATAAACAGTTTTACAAGTTGGTATAGTGAAACTGGGACCGACAGCTTAACGTGCTCTCTGAGGCACGGCACTGTAGTGTGTCAAACAAACGTACTTTAATTAAAAATTCATTGGTTTTTGAACCAAAGTTTATCTACCCCTAATTGGATACGCATGCACCAACCAACCAAGTTTATAAAGTCCTTTGACAGAGATATTATAAATGAAAGTAAATTTATGAACTTAAAATTAAAAACATTCGTGTCCTCAAAGATACCTACTTAACACCATCACATAGGTATACATGAAGGAACAACACTACACATCAATATAGTTTGTTTACTGTTAATATTGAAACGAGTGAGAAATTGATATTCTTAGCTAGATCGAATGAAAGCAAGAAAAGCCGTCCCAAAAAAAAATCTAATCACGACCCTAAATCCGAGGCGCATTTTAGGATATTGGAGAACTCGTAGAGGTATAGAAGAAATAATAGTTGATAAATTAACATAGAGATAGGTACCTACCTCTAATTGAACCTAGATTTACCATAGGATCAAATGAAACACTTTTTGCGGAATACTCTCTACCACTAACCGTTTTGAATATTTTAGATTTTTCTGTCTAGCTACTCATCATGAGTTTGGTAGGCTTTGCTGTATCCTGTATAAAATAAATTATGAGCCCAGACTAATTTCGTCTCACTATAAACCCATTTGCTTAACCAATGTGATAAATATTTAAAGAGTATTAAATCGCTTTAAAGCAACAGGATTATTGAGACAAGGAGAAAATCTGATCTGAATTTTAAAGAAAGATAAATGGACTTTATTTCTAGAAGGTTAGGACTGAAAGTTGTTTGGTATTGATTTTTAAAGTGGTATTTTACTGTGGAATTTCGCATCTAGCGGATGACGTAAAAAGGGGATGACGTAAAAAGGGTACGCGGGTGGAGGATGGAGAGGTGGGGTATGGAGGAGGTTGGGAAGCCTCTAGCGATGCTGTAATGACATTTGCTTTGATTAATTTTTCAATCAAATTCTCGTCGTTCTCAAGGTGTCAGACTTGTTGCTTTGGAAAAATAGCTACTAAATATGAAATTAGGTAGGTACCTAAATAAATTATCAATGAGAGAGCTTTTTCTGTTGTGTTTGAAATGAAATAATTTTGATATACCTATATATATATATACATTGCCTACATATGCATACAGCACTAGGTACCAATTTGTATGTAAATCTATACATATATTATAAAGCTGAAGAGTTTATTTGTTTGGTTGAACGCGCTAATCTCAGGAACTATTGGTTCGAATTGAAAACTTCTTTTAATGTTGGATAGCTCATTTATGGAGGAAGGCTTATAGGCATAACATGACTCTATGACCAATAGAAGCGGAGTAACAATGAAAAATGTTGCAAAAACAGGAAAAAAAAAATCTTTTGAGATCGTACCTACGCTGCGTAAACGGTTAAAGTTAAGCAGACGATCAGCTAGTATTAATATATAAATAAAATATCATCACGGGTGCCTTACGTATGGCACCCGAGACCGCCTAGAAGGTCTCACTCAAGGTATCCAGCGATGGGGGTTTAAACCCACCGATGGTATGAGTCTACACCGAACAAGTGGCTAGCTCGTCACAATGTTTTGGATAGACTCAACTCATCTATAAACAGTTTCACAGGTTCGTATAGTGAAACTGGGAACGCCAGCTTAACGTGATCTCCACTATAGTGGTGATGTCAAACAAATATAGGTAGGTAGGTATGTTCCATATTTGTTTTGATAAAAAAATCAATGCAACCACCGGGGTTTGTACGGGGAACCAAAAAATTAAGTTTTTAAGTCTGAGGTCCAACGCGGACCAGATGAACATAAGTTATGTTTTAAATGAATATTTAAAATTTTGTTGACTGTTTTTGGATGGTTATACTCATCTATATTCTCTACCTACCTAGAAGATATTGGACTTTTAGAAGAAAAACTAATCTTGCAAACGGTAGGAATTTTATTGAAAAATCAATCAAAGCAGGCGCTTTGGGTTATTTATTTCTACCTATACATTTTATGTATGGTTGGGACAAATTTATCCTATAATAATTTAAATGACAATTATTATCCGGTAAGTGAATGTAGTCTACATAATGACAATCGGCATGGCCTTCTTATACGGCCGCCTAGTCTCACATTCATACCAGTATTTTTTTCTGTAAGGATTTTCAAAATAAATAATAATTAATAGATAATATCTTTTAAAATTCATTATTGCCCATAATTTAACATTTATACGCAAAATGTAAAAAAAAAAAATGGTGTCGTAGCTATCTCAACTGCTTTCCTTCCGTAAAGCACGAACTCGTGATATTTTTTATTTATAAAAAAATATACAAAATAGTTAATCTAGTCATAATAAAATTATTTACTAGACCAGAATCAAAGAAGACGAAGAAGACTCATTCTTCTATTGCGCTCGTCTAACACGTAACCAATATTACCAGGAGCACATGCCTCTCGAAGAGGTTACTTCAATGAAATGAAAGAGAACAATTTATGTGAAAGGGACAACAATATTCGGCGGGTGGTCTAGTACTCCCGCCCCGTGTGACGTGCCGCAAGCCGTAGTTGGCGCCGGCTCCCACGGCGATAGGACGTGTGGTTGATATTGAGTTTTGACTGGCTGTATTCCAATCCGTAACGAATTACGATCGTCAATATATTTATAAATATAAACATCGATATATAATAAGAGTTTATTTTTATGATTTAATTTTAATAAGTCGCATATTGTGCCAGTCCTTGAAAAAGAGAAAATAAGAACCTTTTGTAATTGCAGGAAGTCACATCGCACGGTCATCGACTTCCTAGCTACCGTTTATGTTGACTTGCAATGCAATGAACACTAGGTTCAGTGACACACTTTACTTTTATAAAAAAAAAAAAATTGTTATTTTTAAGAATTTTTCTTACCTACTCTAGTAAATTATTAAAAGAAAAATTTACTTTATTTTTTTATAATATGACAGTGATTTGACATTTGGTTATTTATTATAGGGAAATATTAAAAAGGAAACAGGCAGCTACTACCTACTAGCCAAATAAACTTTAGCAGGAATGACTCCTAGAGAAAAAGTTGGTGCAAGCATTGAAACGTGCATTGGTTGGGGTAAATTCACCCCACGAGGGTGATTAGGGGTTAATAAATATACATTAAAAAAAAAGGTTTATTTGCTTCAAAGTGAATAAAATTTAAATGTCAAAAACGATCAGTGGTAAATTACATGTCTAGCCTCCATTTATTTTTAGCTCACTTCAAAATTGGAGGAGGTTTTCAATTCAATCAAGTCAACAAGACCAAAAAGTGGAAAATTCGTCACGGTGACTAAACCCTTATAACCTGAATTACAAATTTCTACATAGGTACCTATAGTGCATTTAGGACCTAGGTATTCTTCTTAAAGTTCATGTCTAGGTATAATCTAATTTTTTTAAGAGTTCGTATCTTTTTAGTTGTAAACGCATCACTTAAAAACTACTAGACCCATTTATATGGGGTTTATTGGTTGAATAGCTATTATCCCTGGGGGTGAAATAAGGTATATTATAATTTGATATACCTACAGAAGCTCAGATATACAGTCTATTAGGGAAAATTTTAATAGAAAAAAGAGCTTTCTATGAAGCAAATTGAGTAATACCTACCTATTTTAAAATAACATAAAACTGCACTAAGAGGGCGCATAAAGCCAATCAGAAATCTAGATCTCCGATTATGGGAATACCTCAAACCCTACAAATATATTTAAAAAAAAAAAAGTAATAATGCAAGATATTTAGAAGTAACTGGTTTTTAGATAAACGTAATAGCATAAAGTTGCCTCGATAGCAATAAAATCGCAAAGTTACCTCCATTTTTTATCGATATTTCCTATTAGGTAGACACTTCAATATAGAGCAGATTACAAAGCCATGTTTTTTATAAGTTATGTATAGGTAGATAAGTATAATCTAGTGCACGGCCTAGCGTTTTTGTTAATTTCAAAGTTAGTATGTATTATGAAAGTTATAGGAAAAAATAGTATTTTTCCAAGAATTCTGCTATTTTTTTTTTGTTTCTTATTTTATTTTCTTTTAACATATTTTTTATTTTATTATTAGTTATTAAGATTTTTTAAGTTTACATTTCATGTCACATTTTGGCAACTACAGTGTACACTACGTACTTAGTACTTAAAAAAATATTAAAATAACATTGTAAGGCGATAAATAAACTATTTTTACCTTCAAAGTTTTGTTTAGAAACCAGAAACTGTTAAATTAAATACAAATAGGTACTAGGCGACCATAGACGGGAAGAAGTGTATCATTAGTTGTCGGTACATGTTGACGTTCAAACAAGACCCTTCTTGCTTCACCAAATAACAAAGAGCGAGCCACCCTAGTCTCCACTCAACTTGTTCCACTAAGTTGCTCGGCAAACAAGGTCAGATTCTATTCTGTTGCTAGCGAATGGATGGGTGATCGCTGGTAGGTAAATTTGAATGTATAAATAATTAAGTGTTTTCCACCGACGTTTTTGTTAAATCAAAAACAATTTTAGATATAGCTGTATTAGATATATTGTACTATCTATTAGATATAACTGTATAACATCTAGTTTTTTATTAACTAATACTTATCTAATAATAAAGTAGATTATCTACCTTTTGCATCCATACTATATAAATATCTATCTATACTATAATAATATACCTAATAAAGAGGTAAAGTTTGTGAGGTTGTAGGGGGTAATCTCTGGATTTACTGAACCGATTTTGAAAATTCTTTTAGTGTTGCACAGCCCATTTATCCAGGAAGGCTATAGACTATATTATATCACGCTACGACTAATAGGAGCGGAGCATCAATAAAAAATGTTAGGAAAACGGGGGAAATGTTGTTACGAAATGGGCGGCGATAAAGACGAGCCTTGCCTTTATTGTTTATCGTCAAATACTTGTGTAGTGATCAGATAAAAAAAAATTAAACCTAGTCCCATTATGTTTAGTTATCATTTGGCAGAAAAAATGGAAAGTCTCATTTTGTATAGTGATAATTTTGCCAATAAAAATGATAGACCCTTTATGTGTAGTTTTTATCATTTTGCAGAAAAAATGGTATAAGTCTCATTTTGTGTAGTGATAATTTTGCCAATAAAAATGATATTCCCTTTTTGTGTAGTTTTTATAATTTGCAGAAATAATGGTAAGTCTCATTTTGTGTAGTGATAATTTTGCCAATAAAAATGATAGTCCCTTTATGTGTAGTTTTTATCATTTTGCAGAAAAAATGGTAAGTCTCATTTTGTGTAGTGATAATTTTGCCAATAAAAATGATAGTCCCTTTATGTGTAGTTTTTATCATTTTGCTGAAAAAATGGTATAAGTCTCATTTTGTGTAGTGATAATTTTGCCAATAAAAATGATATATATCATGTAGTTTTTATCATTTTGCAGAAAAAATGGAATGTCTCATTTTGTGTAGTGATAATTTTGCCAATAAAAATGATAGTCCCTTTATGTGTAGTTTTTATCATTTTGCAGAAAAAATGGTATAAGTCTCATTTTGTGTAGTGATAATTTTGCCAATAAAAATGATATATATCATGTAGTTTTTATCATTTTGCAGAAAAAATGGAATGTCTCAATTTGTGTAGTAATCATTTAGCGAAAAAAATTAAAAATATTAAGTATATGTTTAGTGATCATTTTGTGAAAAAAAAAATCTTATTATGCGTAGTTATCATTTTGCAGAAAAAAATGGTAAGTCTCAATTTGTATAGTAATCATTTTGCAAAAAAAGAAATGGAAAGTCATTATGTGTAGTGATCATTTTGCGGAGAAAAATGGAGTCACATTCTGTGTAGTGATAATTTTTCGAAATAAAAATAGAAAGTCCCATGTAGCGTGTAAATGATGAAGTAATCCCATTCACCCTTATCATTATACCCATATCATTTTCTAAATACATAGAGATAAAAAAAATATAGCATAAAAGTAGCATATTTGGACATAAACCAGAGATAAGCACATCAAATAACTCAATTAGGAGAATGGGGTCCGAATCTGACATCAGAGGAGGCATTTTGTATAATAGGTAACTACGAGAGGGAAGCATAACAAACCTCCCTATAGCTCGAGGGATGTAGGGGCGCAATAAAAAAAAAGAATAGAAAACACACAGAGGCACAATATGTGACTCGTGTTTATTTTTGGTAAGCAAATCAGTTAAGTCCGGAAATGAGGCATCATCCTATATGTGTCTTCACTTTTTTATTATTATTTTCTGTTAACGAATTTGGGATATTCTATCACTAAATGTTATATTCATACAAAAATATGAAAAATGCTAAGGTACCTAATATTAGCTTCGTCGTTTTACCTACCTAATTTTTAAATACTACGTTATACGTCAATTGCCTGTCTAGAAACCACGGTCTAAAAGTAGCCCACATACTACATACAAATTTTAATTGAACAACTTGTGTTTCATAAGTTTATAGGGTATTGGGTTCGTCAAAAATCAGAGAGCTGTATCGATATGCTTTTCATTAAAAAGTTGGACAACTACCTACCGATCTATTGCAACGTATTGATATGCGCATACCATCGACTAAACAGAGATAATATTTCATTAAAAGTTTCTTCACTCATTCTATAATGTTTAAAAAACTTATCTGGGTGTCATTTTAACGTATAAATATTGCACACAATAATCTGTCACACAGTGCAATATCTCCTTTTCTTATTTCTCTTCAAATACATATTAAAAAGCAAGAATTACCTACAACTTTCTTGTTAATTGACATTGTTTATAGAACTTTGACTCGTGTGTTGCCTAAAGATTGATAAATTCGTTCAGGACATAAAAAAAAAGTGACGGTCGATTACAACAATTGTTTGAGTTACAAGTCTTCGGCAAAAAATCATAACAAAAAATTTTATATGGCAATATCAGTTCTATTCTGATGGACATATAGTTTGTATTAGTTTGTCTGCACCTCCTTGTCGATGTCTATTCAATAATATATCGTCAATAAATCGAATAGATCGTCTCCTCTGAAAACCGGTAAATCAGTATAAATTAATCTGCGCTTTAGAACGACGCTACGCAGCCTACAGCGACGTACAACATTCAAATCGTGTCGCATTAAATTCTCCCTCAGCCCCTTGATTTTAATGAGTGACTGTCGGGGATTAACAGGGACATCCGGGGCTGAACAAACATAACAGACTACTTGCAGCTTCTAATTGCATTTTTAGTCAATATTTTTTTTCTATAATAAAACAACCATAACATATTGTTTTATTAAAGAAAAAAAAGATCGGCGACCACATTCTGTTTCTTTTAAAGGTTACGTTAAATTGACAAAATAACGAAATACTTTAGGTACAATTAATGCTAAAATTGTCAATGCAAAATCACCAGTAACACAAGGTAATAAATAGATAGATACATGCGTTTTTTAGTTATTGTTGTTGCGGATTATTGAATGTCATTTATAAAGGATTTCGTGAATTTGATAAGCTAACGTTTCCGTTATAAAAAACAGATTTGGCCGCTGGGTCCTTATGCCTGATTTCACCAACGATCCCTAACTCTAAAGGAGCCCCTAAATAAGAATTTTCACATATTTGCTATGAAACAATGTCATTAATTGTTCCTTAACTTTGTTAGGGGCTTCCTTAGAGTTGGTGAAATCGGGCATTATTCTACTAAATCAAATGTATAAGGTGAATTTTATTTAATAAATGCATTTAATACAAAAGTATTGTTTAATGAGAATCATTAATTTAAATGAAGCATTTTTTTAAAGTCATTGTATTGGTGCTAAAAACTACGTACCTACCTAAAAAAAAATATGTAAAAAAATAACTCTCTTTCATTCAGATATTCCAGACAAAGGAGGTTTCTTACTAAAAAGATTTTATTTCGAACCTAAAAAAATATTTAGAAAAAAAAAAAAATTGCGCTGTCTATAATTTATTTACTAACATTGTGGCCGAGAATAACAGAATGTGTACAGTTCGTCACGATCCCTTGTGTTTTTAATAACATCGCTCTAATGTGGTTATTGCATTCCTGAGAAGCCAACACATATGTAAAATATATTAATTTAATAAATCTAAATGGATAATGTATAGTGTATAAGTGATATAACATTATTTTAGATTAATCTATACTAATATTATAAAGCTGAAGAGTTTGTTTGGTTGGACGCGCTAATCTCAGGAACTACTGGTTCAAATAAAAATAAAAAATAGTGTTGGATAGCCCATTTATCGAGGAAGGTCAATAGGAGCAGAGAACCAATGAAAAATGTTGCAAAAACTGAGAAATAATATTCCTTTTGAGAGCTTCCGTTGCGTGCGCTGCGGAAACGGTTAAAGTAACGCAGAGGGAGTTGCGCGGGTCAGTAATTTATAATAGACTAGCTGTTGCTAAGCCTTAATTTTCTTAACTTAACTTCAATTGAATCGTAATCGCGTCATAATAGAACCACACACGCTATTTTTTGACAGTTTTCTATAGGCGATTGGTTAGCAGAATACGAAATGTGATAAATTAAACGCTTGTGGTTTTGTTACGTTGCGATTAAAGTAAAATCAACGGTACGTTTTGAGTACTGCTTAAAAGGCTTACAAAGCTAGCTTATTTTACTTGACAGGTGTTTTTTTAGTACTTCGCTTTGCTTTGGATTTTTGATGACGTCACAGAAAAAAAGCAAATTACGTCATCGAATTCGCTGCGAACGCTTGGAAAATAAAGTAGTGCAATCAAAGTAAATTGTCTGTGGTCACAATTATGTATCAAATACTTTTTTTTGTTTATTTTTATTGTTCCCTCCCTTTCACTTAATCGTTTTTGAACTCTTTTTTGTATTCTCTTATGAATTTTATATGATTTTTATTTATGCACATAAAACTGTTCGAGTACTCCTGCAAACGCTGCGATTGCTTTGCTTCGCTTTGTGTACTTTGACGGCGGTTTAGATTGGCTTAAAGCCTAAGCGCTTTAAGTGAAAAACAGTAGTAAACGAACACACTGCAAATCAATGTTTTATTTATTTGGCTACTTTATTATAATACTTAATATGAAGAACAAACATATTGCTTTGGCTACAAACTCTATTGGCTTGTAGATACTATGTAAGTATACCAGAAACAACGATATTAAAACATTTTCTAATTTATAGACACCCAGAACCTGAACTGTACAAAAAAATGTAGGTAATTTTTTATTCCACGGGTCGAACCAACCAGACACAACGTCAAAGGCGCAACCTACTAAATACCTATGGAGAAAATTTAGGTACTAGTTATTGGTAGAAACCTAACGTAGGTATTCAAGTTAATAATAAATATAAATTACGCTATACCATAATATAGATTTATTATTATAAGTAGGTATATAATATGATGAGTTCTTTATATGAATACGCGCCCATACCTTACCTACGACAACTCAATTTGTAGATAACAATGTAAAAAAATTGGTGGGATTTTTTATGGATAACCGCGTTGTATTCTGTACAAGCTACCTAGTCTATCTTACACAAATGGTGACCTTAGATCAGATAAAAGCATTCAAGAGCTTCATTTTCCATTTACATTTCCATAATAATACGTTGCTTGTTCCAGCCGGGCGACGACCGTTTTACGTAACGTTGTTACTTGTTATCCTAAGTAGGTACGAGGGTACGAGGAAGCAATGCTTATCTTTACTATACATACCTACTTGTATTTAGCTATGCGAACTAAGTAATATTTTATGTAGGTATTTTTTAAATAAATAAGTAATATTTATTAAGGAAAAAATATATAATAATATGTAGGACAATAAACTAAACTTAGGCTTGTAAGTACCTATTATGTGTACCAGAAACAACGTTAAATACATAGGTATTATTATATTTTATAAACACCTAGATCGTGACAAACTGTACCTACAGAAAAAAGTAGTTTTTTTTTAACTTGTGTTGGAATAGAACCCACGACCTCTGGATACAACGTCAAAGGCGCAACCATAAACAAATTAGGTAGTCTACGGAGGCGGTAATTTGTCATAATTTATTGCGTAGGTGTGCATCTTATAATCTGGGGCAACGGTAACGGCTCGTTATTTCCATACAAAAACTACAGATCAAGGAACGGACGTTAACATTTTTGTTTTGGAATAACGAAACGTTACTGTTACCGTTGATTATAGAAATTGGCAATTAGACAGACTCGGGCGATTTCTAATGTACCTAGGTACAAAAAGTATACATAAAGTAAAACATATAGGTAGGTATTAGATTAACTTGGTGCTTGTATGACCTATCAAAATTAACTACATTATTAAAATAAAAGATGCCTAAAATAAATCATGACCCCAATAAAAAAAAAAGCTTTCTGAACTATTAAACTAAGTACCAACGTACGTACCTAGTAAGTACCACAACCCTATACAAAAAAAAAACAACATAAATTATATGCGGCACCTGTTTCAGATACCAGGGTATCATAATTAAACAGGAGTGCAAAGGAATTTGAATACTAAGTTGCAAGTGTGTGTACAACAATGCAGGTCTGAGAGTGTGTGAAAGTCCCACGTGACGTGCCCATTCACAAGTCGTTTAATATTCGTGGCGTGTGAGTACGCGATTAGAGTGCTGCGACTAAATAGGGGAGGCACACAAATAGTTAGGGGAGTTTTTATATTCAGAGGGTTGTAGGTATAGAAACCTAGTATATAAGTTCTGTTGAGATATTTTGTAGACAACAAAATGCTTGGAGACGTCATTTCTTACAATAGTAATTTATTTATTATTTCTATACCTATATAGTGTACATAGAATCTAAATTGTTGCAGAGCGCAAGTACCTTTTAGCTAAGTGCCCCACCTAATTGCACTGTTTTCGGCTGGCACACTGTTAAACTTTATTTTTTGACTATTCATAAATATCTGTAAGGATTTGCATGAAATATCTACCTAAATGATTTAGATTTTTGATTTTGATTGGCTGCAAAACATAGTCGATTTACTATACCTACATTAGTATAAATATAAATTTATATTTTTTTATTTACGATTTATTCGTATGTCTATAGTTAAATTGAAATAAATAAATAAAAATCATTTTTATTTAGATACGATATATTTCGCCTTACATGGCGTATGACATTATTATTTTTTAATTATAATAAAATATTGTTATTACTTACTACATTTAGATACGAAATATATCGTATCTAAATAAAAATGATTTTTATTTATACATTAGTATAAACATTTTTTATAAAGTACCTAGGTATAATTGAGCAGATACCATCTGCCCCGTGGATCGGCTCCGGTAACGTGGCCGATGGGAAAAGTAATTTTTAGTGTATGCTTAACGACGAAAGTATAGTCAGTTTCCGTCAAATCCTATAGAATAATAACATGGCTTTGCCAAACAAAAACCAAAACTATTATACCCATATTTGCATAGTAAAGTAAGTAGTATATTTTAAGCATAGAGTAGGATGGGAGCAGGTGCAATAAACACTTGGCCACTCCCAGTAGAGTAGGGTTACAGTCTTAAAGTAATTTATCTTTGTATCTAGGCAAGTAAATAATAAAAAAAAAACTATTGTCAATGCAGTTACTAAGTAGGTGTGATGTACCCACCAAATGATTTTTTTAAATCATATTTACTATTACTAGTTTCTGAAAAGCTACCTTCCAGTATTTCGGTTAAATGCCTACTTACAGGATTTTTTGATGTAGTACCAACCCATTTTGCTATTTATAGTAATTATACATACCTACTAACGGATTTCGAAGTGAGTAATTTTACTTATTTTCAGTTATTGTATTGAACATTTACCTAAAGAATATGCATACCTAGGTATATTAATAGAATTATTTTTTGTCGTAATTGATGTAGGTAGTCATCTATTGTTTCTTTTTAAATCCGCTTTTTAGACGACAGTTTATGTCAACAATTAGGAAATAAAATAGTGGCATGAGTCTCTAATTTAAAATACCTACGTAGGTTTCCAGACTTCTAAAACAGGTATATTCATCCTATTTTAATAGATTTTAACTGAGGCTCTACCATAGGTTTGCGCATTGTAGAAACGTAACGTATTCATTTACGTATACGTGAGCAACAACCAATAGGGCCGCTTTATTTTTGGTAACAGAATTGAATAAAGCGATCCTATTGGTTGTTGCTCACGTAAACGTAAATGAATACGTTACGTTTCTACAATGCGCAAACCCATGGTAGAGCCTCTGGTGTCATCAAATAGTGATAATTAGTTTTTTAAATGCCAACCACTGTCACCACTGTTGTGCCATTTATTTAATTTAATGATTGCATTTTATAAAAACATTATATAATTGAGTCATTAAATCAGACGTAATAAATTAAAATGGAATACCTATATAAAAAAATACAATAAAAATAAATCTACTCCACAGCCGTTAATGTTCCTTGCGCATTTTTTCATAGCGATACACGGACGTATTAAATTACGGGACAGCATTGTGAAGGGATTATTTATAGAAAATTTGGTTGCTTTGTGTACCGGTTCTGTGAGAGAAAGGTTCCAAACACCTTTGTTGATGATGCAGAGATTATTGCGATCAAATTGACATCAAGATACTTTACCCTAGGAGCCCTAGTCTTCCCTAGTTTATGTCATAGTGTTCATACTAACGAATTGGCAATCTCCTATGAAAGATAACTCATAGTAGCGGCTAAACTTAACTGCAAAGCGATATGTAGGTATTACTTGATCGCCTTCGTTATCTAGTGGTTGAGCTTTTGGTGTTGTATCCGGAGGTCGTGGGTTCGATTCCCACCCATGGCAAAAAATATATTAGTACGATTGTCGGTCATGGTCTGGGTGTTTATAAAATATAATATGTACAATACATATCAGATTTTATAGGATCAGAGAGAAAGGTTCCAAACACCTTTGTTGATGATGCGGAGATTATTGCAAACAAATTTACATTAAGATACTTTACCCGAGGAGCCCTAGTCTTCCCTAGTCTCTGTCATAGTGTTAATACTAACGAATTAGCAATCTCCTATGAATGAGAACTCACAGTAGAGGCTAAATTTAACTGCAAAGCGATATGTTGGTAGTATCTACTTGACCGCCTCCGTAATCTAGTGGTTGCAATGTATCCGGAGGTCGTGGGTTCGATTCCCACCCATGGCAAAAAATATATTAGTACGCTTTTCTGTCATGATTTGGGTGTTTATAAAATCTTATATGTATTGTATTGTTGTTTTTGGTACACATAGTACAAGCCTAGAGCTTAAGATCAGAGCAATATGTGTGTAATGTCCTTCATATTATTATTAACTGGGTTACAATACCTATTAGGTAAATACCTACCTATATAGGTATCTAATAAGATTTTATACCTATATTGGTATGTAATCTTACAGTTTTACCAGTTTATAGTTTTGAATAGGAACCAAAAATTTGTTTTAATAGGTAGTTTACTAGTTTAGATTTGTCGGAACAAAAATTTTATTGGTAGACTTACGATCCAATTTTTGGACCAGAAATGGGATATTTATAGGGTTCTAAGAAATACCTACTTCTGTTAAAAATCAAAATCATTTTCGGTCTTTTTTTTTACAGTATTTATGCATAAACGCCCCAATGCTTAGTTATCAAAATGTCCACCAGAGAACACTGTCTGTAATGCATATTATTTTTGTAGGTATAAAATATATCTTAAAAGTTCCTAACCTAAAAGTTTTTAAATCTCTATAATAACTAATCCACTCTATAAATAGGTACTCTCCCTAAAAAACACATTTTATTAATGAAATAAATTCTTCGTAAAACAGTTTTAAAAATAACGCCATCTATCGAATAATGAAGGAACCACTTCGTAAGGTTAGGCAAGTAAAACACAACGCAGTACCAAATTCAGCCAAACCACCGCCACCGAAACCCTGAATCGTCCGAACAACTTACTAAAACTTTATAAGAACCTATAATAAATCTTGTATAAACAAAAAAAAATATTACAAAAACTGATTAGTATTGTATTTCAACTAAGGAAAACAAAAATAAAGTTAATTTTTCCGAAGTAAGTGGTAGAGATAAGTCATTTTTGACATTAGGAGGTGCGGTCGTCGCTGATTGGCCGAGAGGACTGGCGGGGGCATGCGCACCAGTCACGCGGCCCGCGCGAGCCGAGCACTGGCGCGCTTCGACCAAAGTACCAAGGCTACAGCACTTTGTAGGAGTTAACTAATTCGTAGACCACGTCCATTTAAAATTATCTAATCGAGAGCGTGTGTGCATGGAATTGAGTTGTTTGCTGTTCTGTGTGATGCAAGATTTTTATTCTTCTTTTTTTTAGGATATTGGCAGCCTCCGTAGACTAGTGGTTGCGCGTTTGACGTTGTATCCGGAGGTCGTGGGCTCGATTCCCACCCATGGCAAAAAATATTAGTACGTTTTTTTCTGTACAATTTGTCATGGGGTTGCGCGTTTGACGTTGTATCCGGAGGTCGTGGGTTCGATTCCCACCCATGGCAAAAAATATTAGTACGTTTTTTCTGTACAATTTGTCATGGTCTGGGTGTTTATAAAATATAATATGTATTAGGTATATCGGTGTTTCTGGTACACATAGCCTAGAGCTTAGTTTGTGACCAGAGCAATATGTGTAATTTGTCCTACATAGGTATTATTATTCTATATACCTAGTTTATTAAAATCTAGCACCGGAAACTATATAGCCATAGGTATGTCGAGGTCTCAAAAATGTTAAAAAATAACGATATTCATACCTACTATAAGTAAAGAGATAGTAAGTAATATACGTACCTACGTGGTGTTTGGTTAGAGTTCAGGTCCCAGGTTCAAACCCCGGTGTAATATTTTAATTTAAAGCTGTTAAGCTATCGGCCCCGTTTCACTATACCAACTTGTGAAACTATTTACCTATACATATAGATATAGGTTATTTAGTATATCCAAAGATCGTGACGATCCAGCCACTTGTTCGGTATAGATTCATACCACGTGTAAACAAACGCTTTTCGTGCACAACATTGCATTGTTGATAAACCGAGCTCTGCATGAAACCAAGATATTTCTCATTATTAGAATTTATTTGCGTACATATTATGTACTTGGGGTTTTCTACGGTTGAGGTACGAGTTTTTCTACTGGAAATTAATCTCGTTTTCAATAATAAAGCGATCCTAGGACGCCAAGAGCGGGGCCATCTAACACAAGTCTTGCCATACTTAGCAGGTGGTCCCAACAATATATATGTAAATTAATTTGTTAACAAAAATAAACATTTTTAATTTTTTTTCATTTTCATATTTGCGATTTCTCACGTAGGTATTAAAGTTACTTTAATATGATGGTAAAAACTTACCTAGTATGTAGAAAACTTTGCACAATGATTTATAGACTGTTTTAAACACAGGTTCAATATTCAATACTTTAAAAATAAAGTCTAATGTTATAGACTGACCAATTATAATAATATCGACATCGTAATGCTAATACGCGGCTAGGTTTTACCTTAACCCTTGTAGGTATTTTCAGTGATAATTTATCTATCTAGTATTCTTGGCTCTACTTTATTTTAATTCGTTTGAAAATAAATTAAAATTTACTTTGTAGGAGAACCAAAGGTTATTTCTTAACGTACTACGAGTCTCGAGATTTGAATGTACCAGATAGGTATTACGTATTTACGGTATAAGAATACCGTCTCGAGATTAATATGTGCCAGATTGGTATTACTTAGTGTCTCTACCACGAGTCTCGAGATTTGTATGTAGCACATTGGTATTACTTAGTGTCTCTACTACGAGTCTCGAGATTAGTATGTACCAGAGATTTTGTAGTGTCTCTACCACGAGTCTCGAGATTATTTTTTTTATAGGCAAAGATTTAATTGTGCGTCTATCACGAGTCTGAGTAGATTTGCTATGTACAGAGATTACTTAGTGTCTCTACCACGAGTCTCGAGATTTGTATGTACCAGCGATTTTAAAGTGTGGCTCTATCACGAGTCTTGAGATTTGCTATTTACAGAGATTACTTAGTGTTTCCACCAAGAGTCTCGAGATTTGTATGTACACAGAGATTACTTGTGTCTCTACCACGAGTCTCGAGGAATATACCAGCGATTTTAAAGTGTGGCTCTATCACGAGTCTTGAGATTTGCTATGTACAGAGATTACTTAGTGTCTCTACCACGAGTCTCGAGATTTGTATGTACCAGCGATTACTTAGTGTCTCTACCACGAGCCTCGAGATTAGTATGTACCAGAGATTTCGTTGTGTCTCTACCACGAGTCTCGAGATGTACCAGAGATTTTGTAGTGTCTCTAAATTTGTTTATACCAAAGATTTTTTAGATCTACTATGAGTATCGAGATTTGCATTACCAGAGATTTCGTATTGTTTCTACCTCGAGCCCTGAGATTTGTTTGTACCAGATATTTCTTTGTAGCTCTACCTCGATCTCGAGATTTGTTTATATCAAATATTTGTCTGTGGCTCTCCCTCGATTTTCAACATTTGTACCAGAAATATCTTTATAGGTTTACCACGAGTCTCGAGATTTGTATGTACCAGAGATTTTGTAGAGTCTCTACATTTGTTTATACCAAAGATTTCTTTGTAGATCTACTACAAGGATCGAGATTTGCATGTACCAGAAAATTCGTAGTGTCTCTACCACGAGTTTCGAGATTTGCATGTACCACAGAATTCGTAGTAGATTTATGAGATTTATGTACCAGAGATTTCTTTTTAGCTCTAGCATGATATAAAGTGATAGGCACTACTAATATATCATATTATTATTACATGATACGATATATATCACTATAAACAGGTTTTTTTTTTTTTTTCAGATACGAATTTCTCTGACCTTAATGGGCTTCGAAAAGGATTTTTTGTTCCCCAAAAATATACTTTTTTTTTATTCATAGGTATCATAAAAAAATGGTTTTTGAAGTAAAAAATATTGATTGTAAAGTCTGAATTTATTACATTTAGTTATCTATATTTTTGAAAAATATTTAGTTAAGTTAGGCGATTAGTTGCAAGTTGTCTATTTGAATTTTTATCTATTTATTTATTCTTGCAGTGTTTTTTCTGACATTTCCCTGTTTTCCAGAAAGTGGCCACCTTATTTAATGTTCTCTACAATATTACTTACACAGCTCTACCAGATATTCCTGTAGTATTTTTATATACTTTTTATAACTTGGTCTTAGCTAAGCAATAAGTATTGAAATGGTATTTTGTCTTTATTGTTTTTTTTTAGGAAAAACCCACTATACATTTCTAGTCTTGGTAGGTACTTAAGTATCATAAAGGTGCTTTGCATTGGTTTAAAAAACAAAAAGGATTCCAATCTCTATTAGATCTCTACAATCTATAATACTAACACAATAAGTTTAGTTTATTAATAAGTAAAAAATAGTAAGGTTAGGTTAGGAAATGCCTAAGGCATTCATTTAATACTTTATTGCACAAAATTGTACATAGACATGTATTATTTAAAATTATTTATTGTACAATTTTATGCAATAAATAAAATAAATATCTTTTAATTCTTACCTAAATCCCTGTTTCTATTACCATTATAGCTACAAATTGTATTTAGCTAGTGGTAGAGTTTAGCTAAGGGCTGATTTTTCAAGTTAGATAAAGTTATTTGAACTGTCAAATTTATCCATTCTCCATACATTTGATTTTTTGAATAACTTTTTTTTTTAATTCCTTATCAGGATAACCTTTAATGTTTTTTAAAGATAAAATGCAATAAAAAAAATCCTAGTGGGCGGAACTCGAACCCACGATCCTCGCTTTCGCGGCAAGGTACTCAACCACTGAGCCAACCCTGTTCCAGTCAACTCTCACAAATTTTGTCATTGTTTGTTATCTATCTACTAATACACAGACGCCCTCATGTGCTTTCTTCTATTACTCTATATTAGAGTTAAGTTAGAAGTCCTACTTTCTAATACTAGATGGCAGAGCAGTGTGTTTTTGTTTCGCTCTCCAATATAGATTAGGAACTAGGACTTCTAACTTCACTGTAGGATAGAGGGCGTCTGTGTATAAGTAGGTAACAAGCAATGACAAAATTCGTGGAACCTTATTTTATAGGAAAAAACACTTGATTACCATCTAATGATTTATGATATTGTGGTTGTTTTTGTAACAAAACAAATAGATATAGTGGACAGTAAGCAAAATAATATACCTACCTACATTCGACTTTTGCACTCACTCTCATCTTCAAATAACCTTGCCATCTCTACATATTTTAACCTAAAATTTCTACCCAGAATCTAAAACATTGGCATCCACTAGGACACTTATTGTATCAATCAAAATCTTTTAAAATTTCAGTCAAATTTTAATTCATCCATTCAAATCGTTTTTCCTTGACATACCTACCTACCACTTACCTTTATTCACTTACCTTATTTCAGCTTAGCTCAGAACAGGAACAAACCTTAAGGGTGTTTGCTTTAGGATAAATAAGTTTTACTGGAGAATGTAGGTATTCAATATTTTAGTATAGATAAATTAATAATTTTAATAGGTAAAAAATGTAATAAGAATAACGTAAAATCTCCAAGAAAAATTGAAAATTAATTATTATCTTAATGCAATCTACGCCAAATCATTAACACATGCATCTAATTAAAATAAACAAACATAATATATACAAATTTAAAAAAAGCCAATAAAATTACTGCATAATATATCGAAACATTCCTGAATAAACCCTTTGTAAATACCTACTAAAGCAAAACCAGATACCCAAAAATTATTTAGCCATGCATTAATAAGCTTTTGAAATTCTAAAAACTACGAGGGGCTCCAAATATATTAATAATAAAATTCCCTTCCTTCAGTCCCCGGCGATGCGCAAGGGGTTCCCAATAATAACCCAAGAAACTATCATCAAAAGAGCCAAACCCTTGCGTTTTGTTGTCAAGACAGCAACAGCTGTCGCAAAGATAACCTCACAATAGAGCCAAAAACATGCAAATTGCGCAAAATATATGTTACAATATAATACGGATTTCTAGAAAAATACTAGGTTAAAAGCTTTGGCGACCGGCGTGATGATGATAATGCGGTTAGTGCGAACAATCACAGGCATCAACTCACCTTTCTAATTCTTTTCTTCATGATACGCTCGGCGGCGTACACCCGGTCTCCCAATTCCATCTTATGCATCCCCAGCTTGACTAATAAATCCAAAACACTGCAATCCAATCAAAATGATCCAAACACTGCATCCAAATCAGGCGCGCACCGCAATCCGACACACATTTTGTTTAGCACTAGTTCACACAGATCTTCAAAGTTGCCGCGTAAACAACTCGTTTTTGCCGAAACGACCGACACAACCTTCCTCCGTGAATTTTCTGACGAAACTGAAGTAGAGAGGGGTAGCGGCCGCCCCGCGCACTCCGCAAGCAAGTTGTCGATGCGTTTCCGACAGAGGGCGCCACATTCGGCGGTGGATGTCTGAAACAAGTTTTTGAAATGAGAACTTTTCAACTGATTGGTTTTATGTTCATTAATTCTTACTAGGTACAATAAGAATTTGTGATCGAATATAAAATACATACAATATAATGTTAGAAAATAGGTACTTAGCTATATACTTACTTAAATATTACTTATATAGTTATACACTAGTTACATACATAATATGATTATTATAGAGTACCTACATACAAAAATACCCACATAGAAAATGGTAATTCTCCAAAAGCCTTTTAAGATAAATTAAAATAATTAGTGTAAATTAAAGTAAAATAATAAGAAAATTTGGGTAAGCAAAATGCCGGTGAATGTCATTGCGACAGGCCGGCAGCCGCGCGCGGTGGGATCGGCCGACCGCGCGACGTTGCCGCTCTTCCCGAACGCGTCGATCGCAGCAGCTGCCGAGCGCGCGGCCTACCCTATTATTTACGCGCGACGTTGCCGTTCTTACATCCTACGTTGATTACGAGGACACTCTGCTTTTACGTTAACTATTTAGGGGCAAATAATACTACAGTTTGACGATAACGATGAAATTTTGCTATAAGAAAGAGTTTGAAGAATTATAGAGACTGGCAGCTTTGAAAATATAAAATAGTGCATAATACCTGAAAAAATTGAAGTTTTTCAAACACTTGTGGATTCGAGCTCTAGACGGTCCATTTGATAATGTTGATGATGAATATCGAGCCAGAAGACTAAATTTTTTTAATAAAAAATTTGGCGAAAAAAAGCGATCTTCCACCATGCCAGTCGAGGAGTAACTAAGGCATTCGTGTCGGATCAAATCGGCTCTCGCTTCGGTTCGGCTTCGTCGTGTGAGGGGTCCGCGGGGAGGTGAAGGAGCATTGTGATTGGTCGGCGCGGACGAGCGGCGGGAGATGCGTGAGGCCGACCAATGGGAGCTCGTAGAGTCCGGCCCCGCCTGCCGCGTTCTCGCAGGGACCGGTCGTTGTACAATTCGATCGACCGTTCTTTGTTTTTTTGGCCCCGCACACATAAAAAAAGTAAACGGACATTTTGGATTAGCAGGCGGTTCTCGTAAAGGGTCGCGGCGCGGGTTGCCCTGTTGAATATTTAATTGCAAATGGATTTTGTACGATATAGGTAGGTAGGAATTTTATTGCAAAATATACCTACTTTTTATCATTTTCTTTACATTAAGATAATCCAGTAGGTAGGTACCGTCACAACTGCTTACAGTCTAATCAAGCCTTGTTACTTTTAATAGGATCATTTAGCTAGATACTTTAGTACCTACCTATAGGTAGAAAGTGTATGTTATTTGCGACACATTTTACAAATTCAGACTCTATGCATGTGTTCCACTTAATAACGCGGCTAGCTTCAAGCGCTAACATCATAAACTAGTGCCACCAACTGTTTCATTTAAACCATACTAGTTTTTTTAGCATCGTCAGTATGAGCTTCTGAAACGATCGAGGCTACTTTTTGACTTTAATTTTTGACAAGAAGTACTTATTTTTTATATTAATTAATTGAAATTAAGCATTCACTACGTATATAGGTATATATTAAATAAAAGTATTTTTTTAAACAAATTATTATATACTTAATTATAGAAGTAGGTATAGCTACCTAGTATTTTGTTATTTCTTCGCCACACGTCCGAGATATGCAAAGACCTGACATACTCTAGGTAGTTGCTCTATATAGTATTTTGTTATTTCTTCGCCACACGTCCGAGATATGCAAAGACCTGACATACTCTAGGTAGTTGCTCTATATAGTATTTTGTTGATTCATCGCCACACGTCCGAGATATGCAAAGACCTGACAGACTCTAGGTAGTTGCTCTATATAGTATTTTGTTATTTCATCGCCACACGTCCGAGATATGCAAAGACCTGACAGACTCTAGGTAGTGGCTCTTTATAGTACCTATTTTGTTATTTCATCGCCACACGTCCGAGATATGCAAAGACCTGACAGACTCTAGGTAGTTGTTCTATATAGTATTTTGTTATTTCTTCGCCACACGTCCGAGATATGCAAAGACCTGACATACTCTAGGTAGTTGCTCTATATAGTATTTTGTTATTTCATCGCCACACGTCCGAGGTATGCAAAGACCTGACAGACTCTAGGTAGTTGCTCTATGTAGTATTTTGTTGATCCATCGCCACACGTCCGACATATGCAAAGACCTGACATACTCTAGGTAGTTGCTCTATATAGTATTTTGTTATTTCTTCGCCACACGTCCGAGATATGCAAAGACCTGACATACTCTAGGTAGTTGCTCTATATAGTATTTTGTTATTTCTTCGCCACACGTCCGAGATATGCAAAGACCTGACATACTCTAGGTAGTTGCTCTATATAGTATTTTGTTATTTCATCGCCACACGTCCGAGGTATGCAAAGACCTGACAGACTCTAGGTAGTTGCTCTATGTAGTATTTTGTTGATCCATCGCCACACGTCCGACATATGCAAAGACCTGACATACTCTAGGTAGTTGCTCTATATAGTATTTTGTTATTTCTTCGCCACACGTCCGAGATATGCAAAGACCTGACATACTCTAGGTAGTTGCTCTATATAGTATTTTGTTATTTCATCGCCACACGTCCGAGGTATGCAAAGACCTGACAGACTCTAGGTAGTTGTTCTATATAGTATTTTGTTATTTCATCGCCACACGTCCGAGATATGCAAAGACCTGACATACTCTAGGTAGTTGCTCTATATAGTATTTTGTTATTTCATCGCCACACGTCCGAGGTATGCAAAGACCTGACAGACTCTAGGTAGTTGCTCTATATAGTATTTTGTTATTTCATCGCCACACGTCTGAGATATGCAAAGACCTGACAGACTCTAGATATTTGCCCTATATAGTATTTTGTTATTTCATCGCCACACGTCCGAGATATGCAAAGACATGACAGACTCTAGGTAGTTGCTCTATATAGTATTTTGTTGTTTCATTGCCACATGTCCGAGATATGCAAAGACCTGACAGACTCTAGATAGTTGCCCTATATAGTATTTTGTTATTTCTTCGGCACACGTCCGAGATATGAAAAGACCTGACAGACTCTAGGTAGTGGCTCTATATAGTATTTTGTTATTTCATCGCCACACGTCCGAGATATGCAAAGACCTGACAGACTCTAGGTAGTGGCTCTTTATAGTACCTATTTTGTTATTTCATCGCCACACGTCCGAGATATGCAAAGACCTGACAGACTCTAGGTAGTTGCTCTATATAGTATTTTGTTATTTCATCGCCACACGTCCGAGATATGCAAAGACCTGACAGACTCTAGGTAGTGGCTCTTTATAGTACCTATTTTGTTATTTCATCGCCACACGTCCGAGATATGCAAAGACCTGACAGACTCTAGGTAGTTGTTCTATATAGTATTTTGTTATTTCATCGCCACACGTCCGAGATATGCAAAGACCTGACATACTCTAGGTAGTTGCTCTATATAGTATTTTGTTATTTCATCGCCACACGTCCGAGGTATGCAAAGACCTGACAGACTCTAGGTAGTTGCTCTATATAGTATTTTGTTATTTCATCGCCACACGTCTGAGATATGCAAAGACCTGACAGACTCTAGATATTTGCCCTATATAGTATTTTGTTATTTCATCGCCACACGTCCGAGATATGCAAAGACATGACAGACTCTAGGTAGTTGCTCTATATAGTATTTTGTTGTTTCATTGCCACATGTCCGAGATATGCAAAGACCTGACAGACTCTAGATAGTTGCCCTATATAGTATTTTGTTATTTCTTCGGCACACGTCCGAGATATGAAAAGACCTGACAGACTCTAGGTAGTGGCTCTATATAGTATTTTGTTATTTCATCGCCACACGTCCGAGATATGCAAAGACCTGACAGACTCTAGGTAGTGGCTCTTTATAGTACCTATTTTGTTATTTCATCGCCACACGTCCGAGATATGCAAAGACCTGACAGACTCTAGGTAGTTGCTCTATATAGTATTTTGTTATTTCATCGCCACACGTCCGAGATATGCAAAGACCTGACAGACTCTAGGTAGTGGCTCTTTATAGTACCTATTTTGTTATTTCATCGCCACACGTCCGAGATATGCAAAGACCTGACAGACTCTAGGTAGTTGTTCTATATAGTATTTTGTTATTTCATCGCCACACGTCCGAGGTATGCAAAGACCTGACAGACTCTAGGTAGTTGCTCTATGTAGTATTTTGTTGATCCATCGCCACACGTCCGACATATGCAAAGACCTGACATACTCTAGGTAGTTGCTCTATATAGTATTTTGTTATTTCTTCGCCACACGTCCGAGATATGCAAAGACCTGACATACTCTAGGTAGTTGCTCTATATAGTATTTTGTTATTTCATCGCCACACGTCCGAGGTATGCAAAGACCTGACAGACTCTAGGTAGTTGCTCTATATAGTATTTTGTTATTTCATCGCCACACGTCTGAGATATGCAAAGACCTGACAGACTCTAGATATTTGCCCTATATAGTATTTTGTTATTTCATCGCCACACGTCCGAGATATGCAAAGACATGACAGACTCTAGGTAGTTGCTCTATATAGTATTTTGTTGTTTCATTGCCACATGTCCGAGATATGCAAAGACCTGACAGACTCTAGATAGTTGCCCTATATAGTATTTTGTTATTTCTTCGGCACACGTCCGAGATATGAAAAGACCTGACAGACTCTAGGTAGTGGCTCTATATAGTATTTTGTTATTTCATCGCCACACGTCCGAGATATGCAAAGACCTGACAGACTCTAGGTAGTTGTCTATATAGTACCTATTTTGTTATTTCATCGCCACACGTCCGAGATATGCAAAGACCTGACAGACTCTAGGTAGTTGTTCTATATAGTATTTTGTTATTTCATCGCCACACGTCCGAGATATACAAAGACCTGATAGACTCTAGGTAGTTGCTCTATATAGTATTTTGTTATTTCATCGCCACACGTCCGAGATATGCAAAGACCTGACAGACTCTAGGTAGTTGTCTATATAGTACCTATTTTGTTATTTCATCGCCACACGTCCGTGATATGCAAAGACCTGACAGACTCTAGGTAGTTGTCTATATAGTACCTATTTTGTTATTTCATCGCCACGCGTCCGAGATATGCAAAGACCTGACAGACTCTAGGTAGTTGCTCTATATAGTATTTTGTTGTTCCATCGCCCCACGTCCGAGATATGCAAAGACCTGACAGACTCTAGGTAGTTGCTCTATATAGTATTTTGTTGTTTCATTGCCACATGTCCGAGATATGCAAAGACCTGACAGACTCTAGATAGTTGCCCTATATAGTATTTTGTTATTTCTTCGGCACACGTCCGAGATATGAAAAGACCTGACAGACTCTAGGTAGTTGTCTATATAGTACCTATTTTGTTATTTCATCGCCACACGTCCGTGATATGCAAAGACCTGACAGACTCTAGGTAGTTGTCTATATAGTACCTATTTTGTTATTTCATCGCCACGCGTCCGAGATATGCAAAGACCTGACAGACTCTAGGTAGTTGCTCTATATAGTATTTTGTTGTTCCATCGCCCCACGTCCGAGATATGCAAAGACCTGACAGACTCTAGGTAGTTGCTCTATATAGTATTTTGTTGTTTCATTGCCACATGTCCGAGATATGCAAAGACCTGACAGACTCTAGATAGTTGCCCTATATAGTATTTTGTTATTTCTTCGGCACACGTCCGAGATATGAAAAGACCTGACAGACTCTAGGTAGTGGCTCTATATAGTATTTTGTTATTTCATCGCCACACGTCCGAGATATGCAAAGACCTGACAGACTCTAGGTAGTTGTTCTATATAGAATTTTGTTATTTCATCGCCACACGTCCGAGAAATGCAAAGACCTGACAGACTCTAGGTAGTTGCTCTATATAGTATTTTGTTATTTCATCGCCACACGTCCGAGATATGCAAAGACCTGACAGACTCTAGGTAGTTGTCTATATAGTACCTACCTATTTTGTTATTTCATCGCCACACGTCCGAGATATGCAAAGACCTGACAGACTCTAGGTAGTTGTTCTATATAGTATTTTGTTATTTCATCGCCACGCGTCCGAGATATGCAAATACCTGACAGACTCTAGGTAGTTGCTCTATATAGTATTTTGTTGTTCCATCGCCCCACGTCCGAGATATGCAAAGACCTGACAGACTCTAGGTAGTTGCTCTACATAGTATTTTGTTGTTCCATCGCCACACGTCCAAGGTTTGCAAAGACCTAATAGACTCTAGGTGGTTGCTTTATATAGTATTTTATTGTTCGATCGCCACACGTCCGAGATATGCAAAGACCTCATAGACTCTTACTTATCCCGCTTTCGTAGACTAGTGATTGCGCCTTCGGCGTTGTATCCGGAGGTCGTGGGTTCGAATCCCACCCATGGCAAAAAAAAATGTACGTTTTTCTATACAGTTTGTCACGGTCTGGATGTTTATAAAATGTATAATATCGTTGTTTCTGGTACACATAGTAGAAGCCTAGAGCATAGTTTGTGACCAGAGCAATATGTGTAGGTATATTATTATTTTTTGTTCTTCCATCGCCACACGTCCGACACTTGCAAAGGTCTCATAGACCTCCAGGTAGTTGCTCTGTATAGTAATTTGTTGTTCCATCGTCACCCATTCGGCATATTGATAGACCTTATAATAGACTCTAGGTAGATGCTCTATACTGCGTGAATTTTTTAGGTGTCAAAAGCTAGTAATTAGGTATATAATTTCTTTTAAAAAGTTGGGATAGGACAATTAATTTTTTAAATATTTTTAATACCTAACTACCATAATTCGCTATTTGACGTTAGTTCCCACCTTAAAAACGTACGGAAACCTCAAACGTCCGAAACCCTAACGAATGATGATGGATTTCTAATGCGTTATGTCCCTTCTTCCATACAAATAAGAACCATAGATAGATGCTATACACATTAACATAGCGGTCGAGTGGGTTCCACCGATTCTTATCTGTCATGTCATTACTCTAGCCAGACAGCACAATCATATAAATAATTATATAGTTCTTTGATAAAAAATATCATACGAGAGTGGTAAGTAATCTATTGAATAAATGAATAAAAAACACTATTTAGAAACTATTAAAGTCGTGTATAGGATGATGGTCTTTGATACCAATGCCTTAATATTTTTTTTAATTAAGCGTATTTTTTAAGTTGGCACCAAGAAATAAGAATAACGATACTTTACTTGGTGACGACGTAAAAATATACATTTTAAAACTATTTTTTTTTAGTATGAACATAAATACTTACTTAACTAACTTAATAGGAATTAAGTATTATTGCAATGCCCCAAAGTCTCATGTAAAATTTTACAGGTATTTATGACGTATTTTGTTTTAAGTACTGGGCTGTGTTCCTCCAACGCCATTTCATTTTGTCATAGAATTATTATTACTTACGTAATTTTTGTTACATATTGTATTAAAAAAAATTAAGTCTATATTTTTGATACGAAATAAAACGTGTTTTGGAACGTTTATTATAACAGAAATTCTAATTTTAAGATTTTGGTACACGCTTACCCAACCAAATTATAATGTCTATCAAATTTATGTGATCGGTCGTTCCCAGCAGAATGCATCCAATGATGGATACCTTCACTGCTGTAGAGTAGCGACTAATGACTGCTTCTAATAATTAACGCTAATTCGTCTTTGTCGTAGTCCCATTTCGTAGTCCCATTATTTAGCCGACATAGTGGGAGTTGTTAAACAACAATCATTTAGGCTAAGAAAACTACTTGATAAAGTGCGTTTCACATAATAGGTATAAACAAAAAATTGTGTAGAAACCCCAGTAGTCCACAAAAGGCTTGATCCGGTTTAAAATATTGTTTATGTTTGGGTTACTAAAGAAAGGGATTTTGGAAAAAAAAAAAAAAATGTACAAATTTAGTATTCAATATAAATAAGTAATCATACAACTATATCTATACTAACATTAGAAAAGAAATAAAGTTTGTGAGGTTGAAGGGGATAACCGATTTAGATTTTTTTTAGTGTTGGATAGCCCATTTATCAGGTAGGCTATAGGCTATATAACATCACGCTACGACCAATAGGAGCGGAGCATCAATGAAAAATGTTGAAGAAACGGGGAAAATTTGTTCCGTTGCGTGCGCTGCGTAAACAGTTAAAGTTACGCAGCCAAAGTTGCGCAGGTCAGATAGTTTTTAATATTATAACAGTAGGTAGTTATTACATATATAACCTTTAAAAACTTCAGTAGAATAGTCTCTACATCAACTCAAATGTGCTTAAAAAATACAGCGCTTTACAGGAATCCCGACTGGTGAATATGAATAACTTTCACCATGGGAACAACTCTGTCAGAGAAAAAAAAAATCTTTACATTAGTTCAATACCTAGTACCTACTCGACAATAGTATGAAACAGTTTTTTTTCTTTTTGGTTTGACAGTTTTGTTCCCTTTTTTTTTTTATTTTTTTTTATTTTTTACACATATTGCTTTGGTCAATTAGTTGCTTATTTGCTTAGTTATTTATATTCATGTTCAACCACGGCTTTTTCGAGAGCGCTTTCGCTTTATTTTTTCTGTTCCTTCGCCTTACACTAATCTAAAAAATCTAACAACCTACATATTACGGAATTTGTTTTTATCTTTTAATATTCAAAAAATAAGCCTGGAAATTCAAAGGGGTAATGCCGCTGGCGTTCTCGGAACTCTACCACTCTCTGCCGGTCTAGAGGAGTTCTATCGCCTATAAGACGAATACCTCCCAAACTTACCTTAATTTTAATTAGTTATTATTATTATAGTGTAAAACTAATCCATAAGATAATAAATGAAATATTTAAATAAAAGTTTCAGTACATACTTAATAATGAAAACTGTGCTTAAATATTATTTGTTCATGTTTAAAGCATATATACCCAATAAATGAACTAAAAAAAATCAACTGAACTTTATCAGTTTGTATTGGGGTTTAACATAATAACTTTCATAAAAAACAAACAAACAATTAGAAATACCCGTTCAACTTTTGGCTAATCAAATAATATATCAACATTTTTATCTTAATTTCTAATTAGTTTCTATTGCAAGAAGCAAAAATATTTGAATTGCTTTTTTATTATTTCTACCTAGCTCAATACTTAAAAATCGTTCCTATTTTGGTCTAGGTGACGACTTTTTAAAACATTACTTTAATAGCATATTCCTTTTAAACTACATAATCCTACCTACATAATATAAATATTAGAATTTTAACTCAAAACATAGCAGATTTTAACACAAGGATAGTTAATAACGTACCTATTTGTAAACGGGGTTTAAGAATAGACAAGCTTAAATTTTAACGGGCTTAGCTTTTAAGTAGATTCCTAAAGAACACGTAGAATTGGCGGGAACATCCGCAAAGTCGACCTACGCTACGCCTGTGCTGGCTACTGATACCTAGGTATATATATTTTAAATTGTTGAGCTGCCCCAATAAAAAAAAAATCGTAGCAGTTCATCTAACTAATGGTTGCCTTAATGTAACCCTGTAGATATACTTTGAATTATATATATTTGTTATATCAGTTCTGTACTATAATCTTTTTGTTACATGACTTTGCAGCAGGCCTTACCTTTTTTTAACGTGTATCTTTCATACTTGTCATTGGCAAAACAAATGGCTTTACCATTAAAGCCATAAATAGGAAAAAAAAAATGGTTGCGTTCAGATTCTGGTTCCATCACTGTGCTCTATCTTTAAACATACCTACATATTTATTTATTTAGGTAGATACCTACATACTTATTACTGTTATTAGATATTGCTTTATTTTATTCTATATACGTTTAAAGATTCATAAATTTAATATATCATTTCGGGGATAACTGGCTAGGTAGCCCTGATTAAAATATTACAACAATACATTTTTGCTAAAATACCCTTGTAAAATAATACATATACATACATATATATCTTCACGGGTGCATTACGGCGCCCGAGACCGCCTAGACGGCTCCAGGGTACCCAATGGAGGGGTTTTAATCCCACCTCGTCGTAGCCGATGGTAGTCTACACCGAATAAGTGGCTAGCTGGTCGCGATGTTTTGAATAGACTCAATAACCCATCTATAAACAGTCACAGTTTGGTATAGTGAAACCGGGACCGCTTAACGTGCCCTCCGAGGCACTATAGTGGTATTGTCAAACATGTAATATAACATGTAAAATACTGCTTATATCTACACAAATTAAATAAACAAAAAAACACACACAAAAAAGAAATTTCTGACAACTACGTATTTATAAAGATAATAGTGAACAATGAACAAAAGCCTAATGGAAATCCTCAACCAAATTGTGCAGCATTCGCAAAATGTATATAGAAGACATTTTAACAAATATGCTCCCCTCGCTTTGGGGGTGCAGGAAATTTCATCCAAGCTCTGCGGCATCTTGCAGAGAAATGTAAAACTGCCAATGTGCTACTAAACCCTCTAGAGCTAAATCCAACTTTATTCCTTTAAAGAAAAGAATTAAAATCGATGTAAACAAGTAATTTTGAAGTAACACATTTGTGTAACTTACATAAAGGGGCTGCAAAAGATATTGCGCTTTGTAAAATAACGACAAAGGCCGTTCTAGGAACGTGTCAGTTTTTGTCAGAGATGTGCAATTTTTTTCAATATCGTACTCGCTGCATAACATTTTTGCCATTCTAATAATGAAAGTTATTATTATTATTAACTTAAATTAATGGCCTCTACGTGTGAGTGTAATTTTGCCAGTGTCGAGTGGGTAGATTTAAAAAAACTTTTTTATTTTCAGTAAAAGAGTGATAATAGGATGGAAAGGAATTGGGAAAGGACTAGGGTAGAGATAGGAATGGCGACATGACCATATGCAAACATACGGTATAGTCCTGCCATGTCGAGTGAAGAAGAAAGAAAAATCTACAGTAAAATGGGTACCTCCATTTTACTGAAGATTGTGGGATTGTTTGAGATAAAACAAACACCGAGATCACTGCGTAAATACTACACTTCTCACACTTAATATTACTATACGAATGCTTATTCTACAAAATTAGTACACTTTTGCACAATAATATTCAATAAAATTAAATTTGAAAAATATAATATAAACACGCGTCTACAGTGTTCGGGCTACCCTCAAAGAAATGAATGTTAACTACAGGGAAATAATATTATTATGAATTTATTAATTAGGTACCTACTTACCTCTGAACTGCAGTTTTTTTTATAGAAAAAAAATATATGAAATTATATTTAATTAATCGAAACTATTTGAAAATATTTATCAACTACCTTACTATACTTTTAGTTTATTAAATTATTGTCGATAAACTTTTGCCATTTTAATGGATGTTCATTTTTGTACTATGTGTAAATAATGATACTTTATATATAGAATATTTAGTGAATATCTGAGACGTCTAAAATGTAATATTACAAAATTATTTAAAGGTATTAGGGTTTCCAAAAAAAAAAGCAGCCACAGCCTAGTGGTTAAGTCACTGCGCAACTGATAAATAGGTTAAGCAGATGATAAAAAGGCCGGACCTAAGATGTGTGACCGCTTTATACAAAGAGAATATACCATTATCAGCACCGCAGCTAGCTCGCCACTTGTTAGGACGGGTTACTCCCTCCGCTGGGTACCCTGAGGCCGTTTAAACTTTTCTTTCAAAGACACCCGTGATGGTGGATTCTCGTAAACATAAAATACCAAATCCAACGACCTCAACGCAAATAGGCACAGATTTGACTTAAACAAATTACCATACTAAATCAAAGTTTAAAAAAAGTCTGCCTATGATAAAAATAATACCCCGTGGCACAGAAGAAATAATAGTACAAGTACCCGTGGGGCCAGAATGGCGCTAGATTCCAGCCTTTCCTCTCACATAAAAAAAGTATCCCAATAATTCCATTGAAGACTGGAAATAAATAAAATACATGTCAAGAGATGCAGCTCTCAATTCCATCATCAAAACGGCATTAATAGCTGCCGAAATTCCGCGTTGTTTACAACCATAGACGACGGAAAACGCGTTGACGATATGTCGCTTATCCCATGGGAAAACGGTAAATGCCCAGAATAGAAGAAATATGCCTTCTTTGGGATAAAGCATGTGTAGAGACTTTAGCTAACACTTTACACAAAGTAACTTAAGTTTCTGGATCTAGTAATGTGGCTGGATTTGTTACAGAGACTTTTTTTTTTGTTTTATATGTAAGACAATTAACACATATTGCTCTGGTCACAAACTAAGCTCTAGGCCTTGTACTATGTGTAACAGAAGCAACGATATAATACATATTATATTTTATAAACACCCAGACCATGACAAACTGTGAAAACCACGACCTCCGGATACAACGTCAAAGACGCAACCACTAGTCTACGGAGGCAGTTATACTTATGTTGTCAAACATTTTTAAATAATTTTTCGTTTGTGCCTTGTCTTTGAGACCAATACCTTGCCCATGGTTTAAGGCCGCCAAACCACAAATATTTTCAATAGGAAAAAAAATTAGAGAGGTGACAAAAGAACCAAAGTCAAATCTCATGTTTCAACAGAAGGTATCCCTAGCGATTTAGTGTAGTTAATTCTTCCATCGGAGATGTTAGGTCATTGTTAGATTTATTAATTCCATTAATATTTACATCTTTATTTTCAAAAAAATATTCACTATTTATATTATATAAATTTTCATATAAAATTCGTATTTTTGTTACTCAGTAGGTAATAATGAAAATGCCAAATGTCATGGTCTCCGCCAGGGTGTGTAAGAATGTTTTTTTTTTTTAAGGATCACCTTGGTTTTATTTAATAATACTATACTTACAAGGTTTAAATAGCTTTTTTTTAATATACCTTAATATATGATTACCGTCTAGGCGAGGGAACGATTAGTTCTTTTCAAATCAAATCAAATATTATTTATTTCATGTAAATCTTTACAGATATTTATGAATAGTAAAAAAAAAAAAAGTTTTAACAATAAGGTCTAGAGTGCGTTTGGTTAGGCTGCTATATATATATAACCATTATAGATTAATTAATAAAAGGTGTCATAAATAAAAGTTTAAAAAAAACAAACAACCGAACGCACGCTACATAACCAACTAGTGTAAGACTAGGTGGTTAGCTGATTCCATTGACCTTCCGATTATCATCTGCCATACAAGGGTGCCACCGAGGCGACCGACCTCACCAACCGTATCCACGCCTTAAGTATTAGTTCTTATATATAAGAACTAATACTATATTATCATTATTTTGGCTGTAAAAGCTATTAGATAGATGAATGAACCCTATTATGGCCTGAGCTAGGAAGATGTTTAGGGTTCCGAGTCCACAGAGGTAGGTCTAGGAGGGGGTCACGGCATCAGGTCGTAAGGCAGCTCTGGCAGCAGTGTGCGTACCAGCTTCTTGGCTTTGCATCAGCAAGTAGTAGGATCACAGCACCAACTCCGTAGACTAGTGGTTGCGCCTTTGGCGTATCCGGAGGTCGTGGGCCCGATTCTCACTCAAGGAAAAAATAGTTTTTCTATATAGTTTGTCATGGTCTGTGTGTTTATAAAATATAATATGTATTATATATTTGTTTCTGGCACACATAGTAAGTTCTATCTTCTATTGAAAGTTCCGCACCCTAAGCATATTTCACTCTCTCAAAGGTTAGCTGGTAGAAAATGCCTAAGGCATTAAGCTCACCTATGTACAATTTTGTGCAATAATGTGCTTAGTTTGTGACCAGAGCAATATGTGCCAAAGCAATGTATGTAATAATTGTAAATAAAGAATTAGAAAGATCATCACGGGTGCCTTAGGAACAAATGGCTAGCTCGCGATGTTTGGATAGACTCAATAACCCATCTATAAACAGTTTCACAGGTTGGAATTTATGTAATAATTGTCCTGTATATTATTATTATTATTATAGAGCCCCGCGGGCTTCCAGTGGGATCGACGCCGGCCACCCAGCTGCAGACGCCGTAGTAATGGTTAGGAGAGTCCGGATGAATGGCCCGGAGACGGAGATGTAGATTCTCTGTGAAGAATCCTGACGTGAAAGGCCCGTGAAAGGCATCACCAGGATTCCACACCGGGAATCCACATCTCAATCTCCGGGGTATTCATCCTTGATTACCAGACAATATTGTTAAGGGAAGGTCATCTGCAACAAAACAACAATTGTAGAAGAAATTATTTACGAAGGCGATTTGAAAGGCGCCATTGCCACCGACTTCCCTGAAAAAATGTCTTCACTAAAGTCAAAACATTAGGTGGAGGAAGGCCTCTATACCTTCGCTAGACCCACCGACCGCTAGACTCTCTTAACCCCTTTTTTTTGCAAAAGCACACAACTCGTTTGGACTGTTAAAAAAAACATATTAATTTTCCTAGGTTACCTGAAATTAACCTAAAGAGCTGCATTGGGGACGCTTTTTCAGTAAATGCAACCTGTGTAGGTATGCTAGATTTATTTAAAATTTATTAAGGCATTGTTATAGATGATGATAAGACCATCCTTGTATACCTGGTTAAGCAGGCCTTCAAAGTCCATGAATGGGGTCGATCAATATTTTTTTGTTTAATCGATCGCTCCCACTATGCTGGCTAAACGATGCGGTTACAAAATGGGCGGCATAAAAACGAATTTGGATTACGAGTTTATTTTATTAATAGGCTCGCTGCTTTACCGTCTAATCAACCGCCCGTTTCGGAACCTCACTTCAAAGGAGACTACTACAAGAATTCAGTGCAGGTCCCCTGAAAACTGGTGAGCCCAAAGACTAAAACCGAAACATGACTAGGTCACATGACGGTTTTTGCATGTCTATATGGGCGGTGGCAACGAGACCGGTCGGTCGGCCTAACAAAGTTATAGAGTCCTTCCTCCCACCTAATGAAAAAAATCCTTGTACTTCAGCTGCTTACGTGCTTACTCAGACATGCTCATCATATATTTTATTTACCTACTTTTTAGTTATAATGAAGAACGCTACGTATTTCTAAATATTCCAAAGTTTTTATTAAATTCATCTCTTCATTCTCGTCAAATCTGAACCGATTTAGATGATTTGTTTTTTAACCCCTTTAAAATAAAGATATAAAGTAAGATACACACCATAAAGAGTCGTATTAACTATAAAGTAAAGTATAATTACCTTAATCATAAAAACTTATTGAGTCCTTAAAAACACTTTAGTCGTAGTTTCACTATACCAACTTGTGAAACTGTTTATAGATGGGTTATTGAGTCTATTCAAAACATCGCGACGAGCTAGCCACTTGTTCGGTGTAGACTCATACACTGAGAAAAAAATAATGCAACGACATCATTATTTTAGGTTACGGCCTACGTATATAATGCCAAAAACGTACCAGGCGTAAGTAAGTAACTGGCGACCTTACGAGAAATGTATTAGCTCTAATGTCCACGGCACATTACTAATCAGACACTACTCGCACGCACACATATAAACCATTAAGTAGCCGGTGTCCGAACCAACATGTGCGTGTTACCATACGTAATGCCTCAGTGTACGTACAGTAATGTTGTGACTTATGTACGAAAAGACACGGCGTGCGTACAATAATGTAGTACCTTATGTACGTAAGGCATCGGTAAACGCACAGTAATGTAGTGACTTACGTACGTAAGGCATCGGTGTACGCACAGTAATGTAGTGGCTTACGTACGTAATGCCTCGGTGTACGTACGGTAATGTTGTGACTTACGTACGTAAAGACTCGGTGTACGTACAATAATGTAGTACCTTACGTACGTAAGGCATCGGTTTACGCACAGTAATGTAGTGGCTTACGTACGTAATGCCTCGGTATACGTACGGTAATGTTGTGACTTACGTATGTAAAGACTCGGTGTACGTACAATAATGTAGTACCTTACGTACGTAGGGCATCGGTGTACGCACAGTAATGTAGTGGCTTACGTACGTAATGCCTCGGTGTACATACAATAATGTAGTAGTTTACGCACCTAATGCCCCGGTGAACGCTCCGTAATGTATTGGCTTATGTACGTCACCACTACATTACTGTAGGTACGCACTAAGAAAAGGATGACATAATCGTACGTAATGTAGTGGCAGGACTAAAACCCACTTTCTGTGAGGAATCGCACAATTTCGTATCACATTTCATTTCTGCTGTTGATACATCTTTACTGTACACTTGCTAAGCCATACTGTACATATTAATACATCCTAACCTTCAGCTAAGGTAAGGAGAAAATATCAAAGTCTGTGTTCAATTACAATATTATTTATTGAATATTTATTAGTAGACATCTTTAGACATTTGAAATAAAATATATTTTTTGTTATTATCTTATATAGGTTATATATATATATAAAGTTTGTCCTAACAAGAGCGCCGGATTTAAATTTGCCGTCATTTTGTTATTACAAGTTGTACGGTGATTTTTTTGACAGTAGTCACGTACAGATAACGCGATTTAAGGATATGGAGAAGTATTCAAACGAACGATTAATTACTATAAAAACACATTACAAAAATGGTGAAAGTTTTGCGAAAATAAGAACTTACATTGGATAATTCAAATGTAATTATTTTATTTGTATCAATAGATTTAAATTCTTCCTAAACGTCATGAAGCTAAAAAAACGCGCCCCGAGACCTCCAAAGCACCGAGGCTTACATTTCCAAGTAACTGAAAAAAAAAAAAAACTAACATTAATAATATTGTTTTATTTGTTTATAATTATCTTTTTTATTTTCAAAGATAATGTAGACTATGAAATCCATAAATGGTGGCGACAGTCAATTGACAGTAGCACTACCAGTAGGCCTAGTGTGAGTTTTTTTAACGTTTACTTTCGCGTTAACTATACTACCGCGTTAACATTTTGACCAATCACACGAACGCATTTCTAGTTCTAAAAATTTACGTTTGGAGCGCTGAACCATTTCCCATACAAATTTTAGTTAACTCAAACGCAAAGTAATAGTTAGAAAACTCACACTAGGGGTACAGATCATCACAGTGCCCCCCATAACTGTGAGTAATGTGGTTTGTGCTGAAGTTCTCTGCTATTATAATACACTGTGTGCTAATATTATTAATATAATTGATGCATAAAAATCTAAAAATCAGGGTGCCAGCGGATTGTGCACCTAGTTATGAGACGGCCTTTCTAAAATACTAGAGTAATCAGTCAGATAAAGCAATTTGACAGTTAATTTGTATGAAAGACCTTCAAGTTTATCTATGCTAGATAGGTACACTTTATCTGACGATTAAAAACTCAACTCCATTTTTCATTCAAAGAGGTCTTTTTCCACTAAAATTAATGATGGAAGCCGAACAGTCCGTTTTTTGCATCTCATAGAAAATATACCGAAAAAACTAAATCCGCACGAGTATCACACGTTTGTCAGGTGTCTGTAGTAATAATAATTCGATGGGTGTACCTACCACTGAACGCTAGTAAGAAATCTGTGCACTGAAAAATACCTAGTGTATCTACCACAGAAGTTATAGGCTGTACCTACTATGCTACACTATAGTAACGTAAACTATCCACCAAGAAACCGGCCCTTAGACATGTAAGTGGCGGAAATATCGAAGGGGCCGATTACTTTAAAAGTAAATATTTTACCAACTGTAATAAAAAATATTTTAAAGACAATTTATTGTGTAGCTTTGAATTCTGGACATTTACCTTGTTTTCAAATATTTATTAAGGTACACTAAGGTACCATGTCTAATATAACGCATTCAGACTTGTTTGGTTTCTCATAGAGAAACTTCATCGAAAAAAATATATCAGTACTTCCCGGTCTTAAATGGAAATGAATAAATAAAAATAACTTATATCTTTCAAAATCATACGGTCAATAGCTTCTAATACGTAGTGCGTATACGTAATACGTAGTTGCAGGTTGTTGTGCAAAGACCGCAAGACAAATATTGGGGCAACTACTTTTGACAATGACTGTACATTGGAATTATGGTGAAAACGGAATATACTATTTTGAGCGGGTGAATAAGGAATTACTGGTAGGTATCTTAGGTTCACCCGGGTGAATACGGAATAATTCTTAAATTCCTCATAAGCTAAGGAGATGTTAGGGTTTTTCACAAATTTACCATTAGTGCTAATAAAAATTATGATATGATATATGACTGGTTATAAAGGAACCCGAATTCAGATACTTTGTGGTCAGATCTCTAAAATAAAGTTGTTTTCATTGAAATAACAAAACAATAATCCTTACATAATGCCTCATAATCTTTTTGAGGAGTTATTAAGCTCTGTTTTTTATCAGCTTTTTTTTGTTAATTTTGGATAGGTTATTGAAAATTTGTATGGGTTAGTTAGTTTAAATATAATATAGAGTAGGTATATTAAGGTTTAACATAAATTTATTTTATTTACCTATAAGTTACATATGGCATAAAAATTAAAAAATAAACATGTAAGTACCTATTAGTATTATTCACAAGGTTTTTTTTATGCGGGTACCAAGTAGTCAATACTCGGTTACTACTTTAAAAATATAATACATAGATAGTAATAATAGGTATGTACACATAATAGGTATTTTATATTTCCATTTTTTTTATTTTCCATTTTTAAGCAAAGATTTTTTTTTTGACGTCGGTAGTTATTTCTTTAATTTTACTACTGAAGAAACTCATTGTGTGTTTATTTTTGATAATTTGTTTTTGTTTTTATTTAAAGAAATACGATAGATACCTATAATATTTTAATTTAATTCAATAAAGTTATATCTAAATAAATAATAAAAATATTAAAATTTAGATATAAATTAAACATAAAAAATTCACAACAATATTTTTTATTGACAACGCCGATTACCGACAACCGCTATACCTGCGCCGCCGCCGATCGTTAAAAGCCATCGGCGCATACCTCTAGTACTATCTTAATTCCTATCTGTTACTCTATAATTAACGTTAAAAAAATATCACAATATTTTATTTTAAAAAAACCGTGTCGAGGTCCCAAGTGAAGGGTCACTTGAATGAAGGCAACCCTATAATATAACTAGCGAGTTCCCGCCAAAAATGACAGTTCAATGGCGGGTTTACAATGATGGATGAGGCGCCCGGCACTATGCGGTTACGACACGGCCGGTGGTTTTATTGTCTCTTTCATTACTATGTAGCATCCTTTGGTCCTTACATAATAATGTCTTTTGTTCCATATTGTTTGTTGTAATTTTTCTTTGAATATAATACGTCATTATTAACCTAAATTGTTGGCTTTTTTATAACTTGTAATAAAATTTTCAGTACAAATGACGGACTGTATAATGGGTAGAAAATAGTAGGTACATCCGTGTATAGACTCTATGACTTTGTATTAAGGTTTAAAATGATTTGTTGCCTAAAGCAAAGATTTATGTACTTTTTTGCTAACCGTCTCTTACGTATAAGCATACAAAGTCGCATCTAGAGTAATTTCAGTTCAAGAATCAGATTGGACTTGATCTGTCAGATATGTCTAAAGGTTTCTCAAATTTTCTTGGCAGCGACAGGTAAACCATCTCAACTATAATTTCTTGGTCACTCGTTGAATAAAAATATATTGAATGTAATTATATTTGAAAAAATAAACTGGTGGTACACCACTATTTTTTTTTCAATTTTGGATGGACATAATTAATAAATACTTTAGCGTCCCGTATTTATTTTTTCAAAAAATAAACCTTTAAAGTTAGACTCAGGTGTCTCTCCGCATATGGCCTTGGTTATGTTTTCTTATAAGTTCAGGTGAAAAAGGGTCAAAGTAATTATTAATTTTTATAATTAAAGAAGCACTTGTCGGATTTGATTAAATAAGTATAATATAATTTATATATGACAATGAAACCATTTACTCTACTTAAGTTAGAGCCATTACAATTTATAACAAAATTTATTTAATTTAATCTTAGATCCATTCAGTTTCCAAAACCACTGTCTTAATAATAAATATCCAAAAAATAAACAAGGGTCGAAGACTTAAATTACCAGGCGCACAGACCCGTAAGAAACCATACGTGTACAAACAAAACAAGTGCTATTCCGACCGATAAGGGCGGCGGACTTATCGTGAAGCCGGCTTGGGGTTTTCAATTTCCTGCTCCCCTGTTACCCCATTCGCCATTACACCCTTGTAAACACCCTCTCTGGCATTCTAATAATGTTGGAATAATTGGAAAAGGTTTCTATTTAAAAGGTTAAAAAGAAGAGTTTTGTTTCATTACACATTTAATTTTCCATCCATTTTTATTCAAAAAATATGCCGAAAAGAAATTTATCATAGGTATAAAATAATTTCATTCAACTTTTGGATTCAATTTGCCGACACAGATCGTTACCTAAAGGAAATATGAGGCTTCAAAATTTGTATTCTGACAATCGAGACCACACGTAATACACGATTTACACGAATATACGGCACTTATAGCTAAAATGCATCTTATGACAAATCCACTAGGCCAAAACACGGCTAGGTTACATGGTTTTATTACGGAGTTCCGGTGCCTACCGGTGCTGGCGTTTTATTACGGTTTCAGCATCATCATCATCATTTAACTCGTTTCAGGTTTTCTTTCGTCTCGTTTTGTTGTCTCTAATTTAGTATCTTCCATTCCTCCTTACGTATGCATATTTATCTAGAGAATCCTTAACATGGCGAGGAAAAATCAACCTGAGTTCTTATGATACCTAACCTACACTAAAAGTCCACCGTCTCAGCATACGGGGTATACAATTTACATCAAATTCGCTTATGACACAATTTTTAGTTCATCTTTTGGTTCTCGCCTTGCGAGGATTGCGCGCAGTCTCTCAGACTTAAGCTGGTCTTTGGCTGCACTCAACCTCATCTCCTTCTAATGGTACAATTAATGAATTGATGGTAATTTTATAAATATAATTAATTTTGAATTGTAATCAGTCTTGGTTTGTTTGTATTTGTGTAAGTATCGTACAATCTAATGACCATCACTGCTTGCACAAGAGCAGTTGGACTAGAAGAGTGTCTAGCAGCCCTAAATTAGCTACCTACACCACAAAGTTAGCTTTAACATCCGCTGAAATACTGTCAAGGCCTTAAAGAAAATTATGGTAAAAGACTTGACGGTATTTTACTTATTCCTTGGCAAGATGAACCCAAAAAAAAAATTTAAGTTGAAGAGTGCTTCTGCTGCAACTTCAATATTTTCATCATCAAATTTGAAATGCCAATTTTTATACAAAAAAAATATATTTACGATCAGTGAATAAAACTTATGCGTGTTCCTGTTTTTATAAATACTCGTATGTCAAATTGTATACTTGTTTACTTCTTCCTTTTGGAAGGCGACTTTGCATGTTTTTTGCTGAAAGTGACGTGAATAATAAATAATTTGACCTATCTTAATTTAGAGTTGATTAGCAAAATTATAATTTATGATAAAGTTTTCACTTCGGATTATTTTTTTTTTCATCATTTCCGTTATCCGGAATTAATCTTAGCCCCTTTGATAAATCCACTCCTTGGCTATCAATTAATATAATTAGAATATAGCTTTACCGTGGTATAGAAAAGCTGTGGCTTTACCAATGTAGCGTCTGCTTTGCCATGGTGGCGAGCGTCTGCTTTACCATGGTATTAGCTTTACAATGGTAGCGTCTGCTTTACCATCGTATCAGCGTCTGCTTTACCATGGTATTAGCATCTGCTTTACAATGGTAGCATCTGCATTGCCATCGTATCAGCGTCTCCTTTACCATGGCATTAGCATCTGCTTTACAATGGTAGCGTCTGCTTTACCATCGTATCAGCGTCTGCTTTACCATGGTATTAGCATCTGCTTTAAAATGGTAGCGTCTGCATTACCATCGTATCAGCGTCGGCTTTACCATGGTATTATCATCTACTTTACAATGGTAGCATCTGCATTATCATCGTATCAGCGTCTGCTTTACCATGGTATAAGCGTCTGCTTTACAATGGTAGCGTCTGCTTTACCATCGTATCAGCGTCTGCTTTGCCATGGTATTAGCATCTGCTTTACAATGGTAGCGACTGCTTTACCATCGTATTAGCGTCTGCTTTACCGTGGTATTAGCATCTGCTTTACAATGGTAGCGTCTGCTTTACCATCGTATCAGCGTCTGCTTTACTATGGTATTAGCATCTGCTTTACAATGGTAGCGTCTGCTTTACCATAGTATCAGCATCTGTTTTACCGTGGTATTAGCGTCTAATTTACCATGGTGTTAGCATCTGCCTTACCATGTTAGTGCCTCCTTTACTATGGTAGCGTCTGTAATCAGCAAAACTCATAGTAAGATATGATACTAGATGAAAATTTCTTAATTAAGGGTACCTACCCTGAAAGAAATTAATAAATAATATCACTTTTCAACACTACATATAGAGGTACGAAGATATAGTTTTTTTTCTCTTAAATTTTTCGGAAAAGTTTTAAGGCAAAGTTGGCTAGATATATTACAATAACGTAATGCTGCATAAATAATTTTTGAATTTATATTAAATTTTTGAGGAATACCTATAAACTAAAAATTTGCTATAGATAAAACTAAATTCTTCTTTTTGTTTTCATTAACATAGCGGTCAGGCTCGAATTCTGTTCGTGCAGTTAGGGTTCCGTAAAACAAAAAAATAGAAGAGAATATAAGGTAATGGGAAAGTCTTATTACTTACATAAATAATTTGTAAACAAAACAACCATTTTAGATTACAATTTTATTTAAAAAAAACAATTTTATTAAACTTATTTACGCGTGCGTAATATAATAAAAGTTTAAGTAACATAAAAGTTAGTTTAACTATAATGTATAAAATATTAAAATGCAGTTTTAAGTTATTTGAATATTTGTATATTGCCCAACTTTGGTTAAAGAACACTTTTTCCAAAGTGTCTTTATTAAAAGCTCAGAGTGACTTTTTAAATTGAAAAACGTCATTGCGGCTCTAATATAAAAGCTAGATATATGTCGTCGCTGTATTTTATTTAGATATATTGATGACAAATTGTTTGGTGATACATACTGTGGCCATACGTCCCGTTTTGCCTTGGTGTCCCCGAGAAAAGCTTCGGGGCGCAGAACTGTCCCGTTTTTTGTTTACACGCAAACCCTAATGAAAACTAAACATCTTTATTATAAGAGAACCTTTTCTAAATGTAAAATTAATATTAATATTAATATTAATACCTCAAACGGCGCAAATATAGTCAAATAGCAAACAATTATATATTTGTGCCGTTTGGGGTAGAGACTATGGGCTCCTGGGGTCCAAATACATTATTAAATTTATTTATTTGGGATTTATAAAAAACTATTATCAGACCTTATTGACGTCACCGGTAACCAGAGGGCTGGCTCTTACCTCTTCCAAAGATTAAGCTTGATCATTCAAAGAGGTAATGTAGCCAGCGTTCTGGGCACTATGCCGCGCGACAACTGTGAGGATTTATTATTATTTTTAATAGGTAATTAAATTTATTTGTGTTATGTTTAATGTTTTATTAATTAATAAATTAATTGAGTGTTCGTTGTAGACATAGATTGATTTCTGTTCTCACGAAAATTATATATATATATATATTTTTCATGAATTTAATTGTCCACAAAATTATAATTAAAAATAGCCTTTTCTAGTTTTTGAATAATTATCTTTGTAAATAGATTTTCTTCGATATATATTTTTGAGTCGTTTACGATTTTAACCGTTTACGCAGCACACGCAACGAAAGCTCCCAAAAGGAACAAATTTACCCCGTTTTTCCAACATTTTTCATTGATGCTCCGCTCCTATTAGTCGTATCGTGATGTTATACAGCCTAAAGCCTTTCTTGATAAATGGACTATCCAACATTAAATGAATCTTTTCAAAATCGGTTTAGTAGATCCAGAGATTACCCGCAAAAACCTTACAAACTCACAAACTTTACCTCTTTATATTAATATAGATACCTAGTAGGTATAGATTAGTGTACAAGTGATAATTAGTAGATTTGAACTGCCATTTTCTACTAATTAACATTAAATCAATTTAAGTGTGTAATAATGTGACCACAGATGTTTACCGGTATATCATAATTACCTATATCAAGATATCAGTATCTGTACTAAATTTCATCGAAATTGGTTCACTTATATATCCGTAAAACGACCTCAGTTTCGCATTAATAATATTAAAAGTATAGATTTCGTTGGAACATAAAATACCGAGTGTTCATGACGGGCCTAAGGGCGGTGTATTTTTTATTTTCATCGCCTTCTACCCTCGCGCGTACCACCCTGTCGTAGGGTGGTACCCTCTTCCGTTCGGCATAATGTTATTAAAAAGTTGTGTCGTCTACATTCGGGGCTTTATCTCCCGATGCAGTCAGCTCACGTTGTTGAATACGAATAATTTTAAAATTTTGGTGAGAATTTTTTATTTTTTATCTATATTTTTTGTAAACAAGTTTTTTATTATTAGTGTTTTAATTGGCATATCGATTCCAGGTAGTTTATAATAATTTATATACTTAGTTAAGGTTAGATAAGTAACCCAATAATTTGGGGCCTAACTTCAGTAGCAGTACCTAATTTCGATTTCATACCCTCTTCCAACTAAATTTAAAATAGAATGTCTTTATCGACTTAGTTTTCTAGTTATATTTTCACAAGGATTGTTTTAACAGAAAACCATTAGCTAGGTACAAGTATACCTACTACCTATTTTAGAATCTAACATACTTTCAATGAATTTTAAATTACTATAGTTGTACTATTACTTCTTTTGTGCTATAGACACCTACCTACCTACTTACTATTTAAGGATTGTTCGCAGTAGCACAGAAGAAATAATAGTACAAGTACAGTAGTTCCATTGCGTTGCTCCATGATGGAACTAGTGCGAATATTTTTTCGCACTAGTTCTAGTAGAGTAATGGTAATAATGGAACTACTGCGTATAATAAAATAATTAATAATCCGCATTGTGTTGTTCCATGATGGAACAATCCCTATATAATTAATGTGTGACCTAATATTAGAATTTTATTAGGTCCTTTCGGTGTCTTAAATTCGGACATAAATATGCATATCCAAAAAACTGGAAAGGTACCTACATACATTTTATGTAGGTACCTTTCCATTTAGAACAATATATTACATTTAGAGTAAAGCAATGGAAATGAAAGCACGACATGAGATGTTGTGTCTACCTGGTGGTGAGCAGACCTACAAAGTCCATGAATGGGGTCAATCAATAATTGATCTTAAACAATATTGATCCCACTACGCCGGCTAAATGATGCGATTACGAAATGAGGGGCGACAATGACGAATTGACGAGTAGGTATATTTTAATATACTCGGTGCCTTATCGTCAATTCAACTACCCATTCCGTAACCGCACCAACGGAAAGGAGACTACCACCTTGACAAGAAATCGATGCAGTAGTCTCCTGAAAACCTCAGTGTGCAAGGACATATCTGCGAAACGGGTTAAGGAGAAAGGGTTACGTTACGTATAATGAATTGCATTTAACTGGAAATTTTAAAATTCAATTGGCAAAAACCGTTGTCAAGTGACCTAGTCTGTCTCGATTTTAGTCTGTGGAGTGTGGCTTTACCGGTTTCTTGTTGAGGTGATAGTCTGCATTATACAGAGTAAGCGTGCTATCTCTTCGAACTCAACGTTGCTTTCCATCGCAAGATTGAGGTCAAACACAGACTCTGTTTATAATAAAAAAAAAACATTTTCAGGGAAAGTTTCTTAACCTACTACGATAGTTCGTTAAGTTATTCCTCGTATAAGATATTCGGAAATTCCTTAAATTAAGAAAGTTATTTTTTATATTCAGAAGATTTACAGTTGGTAAACCATTTTTGACATAGGTAATAATGATTAACTATAGACAAATTTTAATTTTTAAGTAGGTAATTAAAATGTTAAATACAACCACAGCGATAATTATAATAATATAGTACAAGTTCTTATTGTTGCTACGCTGGTGTATAACAAATCTAGATCAATAGGCTTTTTGCTCTCTGAGAGACTCTCCAAACAAAAGAGTTCTTTCTGTAGTTGGTATTGACGCTTAAAAAAAAATCAGTTTCAGACATTTGCCGACGAATACGAGAAATAAAAAAGAGGAGCAGTTGATTGAACCATTTATTACAACGATCATATAGCAAATGTCATTGATATCGCCGAGTGCTCAGGGGAAGAAAATTATATCTCTCATAGCGTTAAATCTTAGCCCAGCCTTATAAGTAAAGTACCTAATAAATATATTTTGAATACGCTCAACGCTGCCTCTGTATATGTAGTTACGAGCATGATATACTTAAGGCTTTACCATCTCATCTATGGGTTTTAGAAATCCTATTAAATCGTAGAGTTAAAAAGTTAGAAACGTTAGGTTCATACCTATACAAAAGGATTATTTATCATGTTTTCAAAAATAAAGCGATACTATTGGTGGTTTCTTCGTATAAACATTAAGTTAATACGATAGCGACTCATGGTAGAGCTTCTTAAAACCGTATCCAGGTGCGAGAGGAAGTACGCACAATAAAGGACTTTGGTACTTTGGATGCTTTATCAATGATTTTATCAACCTGTTTATCAAAGCTCCTTCAGCGAAAACTTAATACCCAAATCAATTCCCCTTGACTTCATCAACCTTTTGAAGCGGTATATTTTTGATAGTATATATAGCTGAAGTCTATCCGTGTCCTACTGCGAGTAAATGGCATTCAATATAGCACTTGAAAATGTTCAAATTCAGGCAGTCGCATCACAGTATTTTACTAGATTATCGTGGTCAGACTGAAGATTCTCTGCATCTTTTCTATTAAATCAGTGTTTTCATATCATTAGCATAGAAAATAATTTTAGTATTTTCAAAATATGTATTGATATTAGAAATAAATATTATAAATAGAAGAGGACCGAGTTAGGATCCCTGGGGAACCCCTGATGAAACTACAATTCATTTCAATGTGAAGCTACTAAATACACTGCCTGTGACCTGCAGGTGTGTATTGACAGACATTAACACAAGTTTTATTATTTATAATTCAGGCTTTTTGCTCTCTGAGAGATTCTCCTAACCAAGGAGTTCTCTCTGTAGTTGGTATTGACGCTGACAATAAAAAATAGTGTTTTTTCACAATTATAAATATAACATTCATTACGTTTAGGATTATGTAATACAATTTTCACTAACTGCAATAATTATACACAGGGTGAAATTTACAAGTGTGCCAAATCCGAATCTACAAAGAATAGCAAAAAATGCTGAAAGGAGTCTCAAGTCCGTTTTTGATAAAAATTAAAACTGTGTTATTGAATAGATTGGCCTACAAAGTATACTTAGCCAAGGTAGTTTACTACCATGATAGTTTTTCTATAAATTGGTATGATTAACTGTTTAACAATAAAATAAAAATTCTATTTAATAGTTGCAAAATCTGCTATAAATTTTGCGAATATTTCAAAGTCTTCGCTTTAGTTAGGCCACATGCCAACCATATGTCGTAAGTGATCAACAAAACCACCAAGACAGGGGTCTAATTATATACGCATCGGTACATACAGTATAGCGTCGCGTGTCCCTATTACACGGCTCTCCGACTTACAATATTGTAGTCATTATTTATGTACCTGAAACAGTTAATGTACCACATTTATTATTACCGAACTTATTATATTTACGTGGTCCCTGGTTCGAATTCCGATGTGTACCAATGAGTTTTTAATTAAAAAAAATATGTACATTTCTTTGACAATATATAGTGCCTCGGAGAGCACGTTAAGCATTCGGTCCCGGTTTCACTATATCAACTTGTGCAACTGTTTATAGATGGGTTATTGAGTATATTTAAAACATCGCGACGAGCTAGCCACTTGTTTGGTGTAGATTCATACCATCGGCTACGACGAGGTGGGATTAAATCCCCTTTGCTGGGTACCCGGGCGCCGTCTAAGCATTCTCGGGCGCAGTAAGGCACCCGTGATGATATGTATGTGTTATTATAATATTTACTTATTTTTTTTTAAGTGATAAAAAATTAAGAAAATTTAACCGAAAACCATCTTTCAAAAAGTAATACTTTACAGGCATCAACGTTTTACCTACTTCAAAAGTACAACTTTAAAGTAGTTTTTTAAAAGTAGTACCTTTTATAGATACAATTCGACCTGCAAATATATATATTTTTTAATGTATGACTACCTACATGATTAAAACCGATTAAAAGATATATATTAAAGCTTCAGGTGGGCAATTCTCGCGCTTTCGACATTCAACTCGATTCGAGATTTTTAAACGAAAAATGACTAAATATGTAATTTTTCGTTCAATATTTATATATTTATTAATTAATATTTATTATTTATTTCGTTTAATGTTCGATATTTTTGAACGAAAAATGGCATGTTTAGTCATTTTTCGTTTATAAATCTCAAATCTAGGAATGTCGAAAGCGCAGGAATTGCCCACCTGGTACAGATAGTAAAAGCTTAACGCTTAGTTTGCGACCAGGGCAATATGGGTGGTAATGTCCATATTTTATTTTTTATTATTTATTTTATTGGAACACGACATGTGACTTTTGTATCTACGGTATTGAGCAGACCTACAAACTCAATTACTAATTGGGATCAATCAATAATAATTGATCTCAAACAATATTGATCGCTCCCACTATGACGGCTAAATGATGCGATTACGAAATGGGCGGCGACAAAGACGAATTGCATTACGAGTATATTTTAATATACAAGCTGCTTATCGTCAGTTCAACAACTTATTTCGTAACCGCACCCTGAAAAAAGACTACCACCTCGACAAAAATCGATGCAGTAATCTTCTAAAAACCGGTAAATCCACAGACTAAAACTGAAACATGACTAGGTCACTTGACAGTTTTTGCATCTGTATGGGCGGTATTAATTTATTTCAAAGTTTAGGTCTATTAAAATTTGCTCATGATCTGAGGATGGAATTGGAAGCTGCAGCAGAGAAACTCTTGATCAGAAAGACACATGCGTTAGTGAAAATGGTTATTATTCTTTAAATCTTAGTTTGGTCCCCTATATAAATTTTATACCATAGCCAGAGAGTGGACCTCCTGAAAGTTACTTCTAACTTCACCATCAATTTGTATTTTTTATTAAGTATAGGTACCTACTTTTTAGTAGTGTTGAAGTCGGTTTGTTTTTGTTTATTTAAAAGTTATTTTAATTTATAATAATTATTCATTAATTAAAATAACTATAGATAGGTACGCGGGGACCGTAATATAAATCGTGGGAAGGTTCGAACCAGGAAAAAAATTAAAATTTAAACTTTTAAAACACCGTCAAAAATCACGTCGACTGTGACCGACGGTATATGCTTCGATAGATATAAATATCTTCACCGTACCTAATTTCTTCATTTACTATAGTCGCCTTGACTATTGAAATTAAATACAAAAAGATTAATTAACAACAATGACCGAGAAAAGTATTTTAAATTAGCGACAAACAGTAATCGAGTATTACTGGAAGTGCGAAAGCATTTAGTATGGAGAACGCAGACTTCACGATTTCGAATTAAGTGTCCTTAACTATTTAATGCAACGGTAAAATTATTTAATTTGCTCTTGTTTAGCTCTACACCATGATCTAACCCTGAATAAAGAAAAGCAGTGTTTATTCTCGATTGATTCTAATATAAATAATACTTTTTATTCATAAAAGTGTATGTGCTCCATTAACTCTATTTTCTCGATTCTGTCGCCTTGATATCCGACGTACCACTGCTGGACTCATTACCACCCCGCCCATACAGATGCAAAAACCGTCAAGTAACCTAGTCATGTTTCGGTTTTAGTCTGTGAGTTTACCGGCTTTCCGGAGACTGCAATTTTTTTTTGTCGAGAGGGTAGCATCCTTTAATTGTGCGGTTACAAAACAACCGATTGATTTGATGATAAAGCAGCGAAGATATTAAAATAGACTTGTAATGCAAATCCGTCCAAGTCACTGCCGATTTCGTTACCGTGTCATTCAGCCGGCATAGTGGAAGTGATCAATATTGTTAAACAACAATTTATTGATCGACCCCATTCATGGACTTTGTAGGTCTGCTTACCATCAGGCGCCTATTTCATAAACGTGACAATTGTAATTTACCATGACAATTCATAATACATTGCTTGGTTTAGTTGGGATTATTTACTTATAACTATCTAAACCAAGCAATGTATTATAAATTGTCATTGTAAATTACAATTGTCACGTTTATGAAATAGGCCCCTAGTAGATGAATGTCACATGCCGTGCTCCATTAAAAACATATACTTTATTATCTACATAAAAAAAACTTGAATTAAAAATAAAAATAATATTATACGAGGTGCGATTAAGAGCGGAGGCTGATTAAACATTTCCCATACATTCACGACCTTTTGGTCCTAACTGTTACCCCTCACTAAACATTCATAGATTTTTATGAGTTTTGGAGGCGTTATAAATAAGACCTATATCTAGGCTCGTACGTTTTCTTTTTTTTTAAAGTTTGGTATAGAAAAAATAATATCAACCCATGAAATTGGAAAAAAATCGCAAAAAAAAATCCTCACATTAAAATAATTCCTATAAAGTATCAAGGCAGAAAATTAAAAAAAAGGAAAATGTACAGTCATCGACTATTTTCTCTCTAATAAAATGAGACCATTTTTTTTCAAATCCATTAAAGTTTAGGGGTAGAAAACAGTTATGGCCCGAAGTCGTTTGGCTGCCTAAATTGTAGGTATAATCTTATACGTGGTCTTTCTCTTATTGAGGGTCGGGGGGAAGGTTTACATAAATGTATGGTAGCGTTACCGACTCACCGTCATGCGGGGGGAGAGGTAATACTTTGCAGTTGAATCAGCATGAGCATCGAAGAGCCTCATCAGACACTCCTCTTAAAACCCCTCCGCTGGGTACACTGGGGCCGTCTAGGCGGTCTCGGGCGCCGTAAGGCACCCGTGATGATATGTATGTAATAATATTATAACAAGCAGTATAATCTACACTAATATCATAAGGAGGTGACTTGTCTATTTGTTTGTATGGCATCCGTTTTTTTTTCACTAAATAGAAAGCTACACTATTTCTAATTAACATAGGCTATATTTTAATAATTATAATCAATTCGTTAAAAAAATATCGCCGCTTGGCTGCTTGATTATAGCGTGCTCATTATATAGGTGTAGTAAATGGAAAATAATGTATTACAAAACAATGTATCACAAATATTCACTAATACTTACATAGATATAAATAAAAGTCATCGACACGATACCTATATGAGTATCTAGCTATAAATGATTTTCATGTTAAAAATGACACTTTTTCGGCTTTTTCATAATTCATAGAAAAGAGTGTTCTATAGAAAAGAGTATTCAAATAACATAAGATGCATTAAAATATGTTATAGTTTTTAATTTGGGTTTTTTATGTCACATTTGCCAACTAAAATATTCAAGAATTTTCTGGTTAAAAGTCAAAAGTCAAAATCATTTATTTCATGTAAATCTTTACTTTTTATGAATAGTCAAAAAAAAAAGTTTAACAATGAGGTCGTAGAGTGCGTTTGGTTAGGCAGCTATTCATTAACAAAAGAACGACAAATATTTATTATACCTCGATATCAGATTTAGAACTTAAACACGATGGAATGGAAATCTTAATATGAAAATTACTACCGAACCGAACACACTACATAACCAACTAGTGTAAGACTAGGTGGTTAGCTGGTTCCATTGACCTGTCAATCATTGTCTGCCATACAAGAGAGCCACCAAGGCTCCCAAAATAATTTATTCATAATCTTTAAATAGGTTTATTAATATTGTTTATTATTTACACGAGCCTATAGACATGTCGGCTTTTATTAAAATAAATTTATAAAGAATCTGAAGAATTAAAAAAAAACTGTCAAGTAGCCGTAAATACGGTGTTTGAACCGGGCCCTAAGTAGTTTGTCGTCCGCACACAGGATTCCGGTCGGTCGCTAACGAGCTGCGCACACGTCGACGACCGACGACCCATTTTGGGAAATTTCTCGACTCATTCCTAGTAGGTAAATAACAAAATTTATCTCTTGGTTTAACTATTAGGTCTCTTATCAACCAGTTCAATTATTGAAGCACGGCGTGTGACGTTGTATCTAACTAATGGTAAGCAGACCAACAAAAGTCTATAGTGTGAATTTTTCAAGTGTGCCTTCAAGGCCAAATCCTAAACTACAAGGAATAGTGAAAAATGCTGAAAGGAGTCTCGGAGCCGATTTTATGAACAGCGACCGCTGCCTTCGTACCAGTGTTTTCTGAACATATCAAGACAACTACATTCCATCGGCTCTTTTCATCGGTCTACTGGAAGGGGACGTCCAAGCACAGTCGACGCCAGGCAGGTTGAATTAGTGTTAGATCATTTTGAAGAAGAGCCGACAAGTACGAGGCGAGCAGGAACAAGATTCGGTATACCATGTTGCAGTTTGGCGAATTCTTCGTAACGACAATCGTCACTCTTATCACTATCGCCGTACACAGGAGCTGATACCCTACGATTTTGCACCCAGAGGAACTTCGGCGAGCGGTACCTCAGGCAGTTAGAGGAAAACCCTAATTACGTTAACTATGTTCTTTGGACGGACGAGGCAACATTCACGAGGTCAGGACTTTCAAATATGCATAACGATATATGACGTTTGGGCTCGCGAGAATCCACATGCTTCACGGCAGGGCAGATTCCAATACCAGTGGCGGCTGAATGTGTGGGTTGGCCTTTATGACGGACATGTCATCGGTTCCGTCATTATGCCATCACGTCTGAACGGCAGCAACTATCTAACGTTTTTACAAACGGAATTCGAAAAGGCGATTAACGACTTTCCTGTGGTAAACTGGGTTACTTTGAGAACCAAAGAAACATGGTATTTCAGCATAATGGAGCTCCGGCACATTTTCCTCTCAACATACGAGAACATCTTAATGTTCGCTTTCCGCGCGGATGGACCGGCCGCGGGGGACCGGTGCTATGGCCTGCTCGTTCTCCGGACGTGAAGGACAGAGTGTATTTCTCCGATTGCCCAACGGTTGCCGCGAGATGGAACAGCGTGTTAGATCGGTTTTCGCATCAATAACACCGACGATGGTACGAAATGCCACACAAGCCATATCCCGACGAGCGAGGTTGTGTATTGAGCAAGACGGAGCACACTTTGGCCTTTTCTGTAAATTTGACGTTTATTATGAAAAGGTAAGTGTTCGTTTAGGTTTTTTCGTTAGGTTAGGTAATTTTTGTGGTTCCGCGAATTAGGTAGAAATGTGGGTACATTCTGCGTAGTTTACTCTTTAATTTTTACTGAAATAGGGTTTGCACATCAGTGAATTTTCTTTTTTTTTGTGGTAAACAGCGTTACTGCGATTCTTAAATATTGTGAATGGACTCGTTATAAGACCCCATTTAACATCCTTTCGGCTTTACGGGGTATTTTGTAACACGTTGTAGTTATTGTATCAGTGACTTTTATTCAGATCTATTGGTGACAAATTGTGTATTATATTATTTTAACGTTTCGTTTATCGGCTCGCGCTAATACCTAATGATTAAGCAGCCAAGCGGCGTTTATTTGTACGAATCGTTTTATGCTGCGTACATTGGCCCAACAAAGGCTAACGGATGGGTTTTCTTGGACCTGCTGGATACCTTAGCGAACGCCAACGATCTTTGGTTGGTGTGTGCCGGCGATGCGAAGCGTGGCGGTAACATACCTAGGGCCTTACCAAAAAGCCAAACGATAATCGAATCGAAATACCCATCGAAAGCAAAATGTATGGGATTTGACCATTGACGTAAATAGTATCTATGGATTTGACGTTTCTCGTCGATCAGGCTCTGAAGTAAAATTCCTATACATTTTTATCGATCGATGCATCGCGCGGCGATTCGATTGGCGATGGTGTTCTTTGATTAGTCCCCTATACGCCAACGAAATATCGGATACAGATTTCAATTTGAAAACTTACCTTCATTTCATACGTGATGGCCGAGTTGGTTAGACCTTGGACTTAAAAACACTAAGGTCCCTGGTTCGAATCCCGGTGTGTACCAATGAGTTTTTAATTAAAAAAATTACGTACATCTGTTTGACAACACCACTGTAGTGCCTCGGAGAGCACGTTAAGCTGTCGGTCGCGGTTTCACTATACCAACTGTTAAACTGTTTATAGGTAGATGGGTTATTGAGTCTATTCAAAACATCGCAACGAGCTAGCCACTTGTTCGGTGTAGACTCATACCATCGGCTACGACGAGGTGGGATTAAAACCCCTCCGCTGGGTACCCTGGGGCCGTCTAGGCGGTCTCGGGTTGTCGGGAGCCAAATAGGATTAGGCACCCGTGATGGTATTTATTTATTATTATTTATAAAAAAAAACACATAAAATATTTAAAAAAAAAAATTGCTTCCACTGTGCATGTTAAATGAGCGGCGACAAAGACGATTTTTTGTATTACATGGTTTACTGACTTTGTTCATTTTTTAAAAATATTTTCAGCATACGCCTACTTTAACAAACGCTGGGTAGGTAGGTACCTACATAATGATGGTAGGTAGGGTAAATACGCTAAATGTCGGCCCCCTAACGGATTTTCCCAGTTTGGATCGCTCTAGCACTGTTAATTGCAACGAAAGCATAGCTTGTGATGCAATTTTAGAAAGGTTAATAAATCTATTTTACGTTTAGAGACTTAATACTGACTTATCTACTTAAAGAAAAAAGTATTAAAGGTTTAAATGCGTGGAGGACGTAAAACCTTAAACTCGGCCTTTTTTGGCCTATGATCGGTCGCTTTTTTCCCAAATGTCGGCCGGGTACAGGGTGTTTGAAATTAAGACAAGACAGCGGAAAATATTATTAATAGGTATGTTTTATTTTTATAATATCACACCAAATCTACATTTGGTAGTTAAAATTGCACTTCAATACAGTTACAACATTATTAAAATATAAAAATCACAATAAAATAAAATAAAAAATTATAACAATGAGATAAAAATTTGAGCACATAACTTAATAAAATATTAATTAAGTCAAAGGGATTGTTTCTTAAACTTTTAAAGTTTCTTCATTTTTACATAATTTACGATAAAATTAAATATTTGTCAAAAAGTCGTCGTTTAACAATAAAAAAATGGTATAAAATTATTATGTTGTGACAAAACACAAACGTTTTCATTCATTTGTATTGATAATTAAAATTAAACAGAAACTCAGTTTCATAAAATAAAAAAAATAAAAATTAACTCAAGTCATTTATAAAATATTCAACAGTTTATATCGATTATTCTACCTGTAACAAACGTAGGTCTAATATACAATAACATAGTAAACAATTAAACTATTTAAAAAAATAATACTGGTTTGGTTTGTTCATTTAAAAAAACAACATTATTCATCACACCTAGCGAATTTTGTGGTATCGACACACATTGATCCACTATATTGTGGACATAACTGCGGCTGTGGCAATATTGTCGCTTTATAAGTGACAAGTAAACTATTCAAAACATCGCGACGAGCTAGCCACTTGTTCGGTGTAGACTCATACCATCGGCTACGACGAGGTGGGATTAAAACCCCTCCGCTGGGTACCCTGGGGCCGTCTAGGCGGTCTCGGGCGCCGTAAGGTACCCGTGATGATATATATATATATATATAAGTGACAAGACCAAAAACCAAAATTGAATTAGTACCGGCAGCTTTTTGTGCCACACAGGTTAATGAATCAATTAAAGATTTACGATTAATTCTTTATGTTTTAAAGCTGATGAAATTGAATTAATAAAATTACAACCTAGGTTCAATAGTAGCAAGTTTTTAAGAGCAATTTATATTTATAGACCAAAACATATAAACAGCCTGTATAGTAGCGGTCGAAATCGTGGCTGGCCGACATTAGGATCTTTAATATTTCTAAAGTCGGCCCCTGTTTTGTGCACCTTATTTCTCTAGGTTAAACTAATATCTCCCCGGCCGGATTTTGGCTATTAATCGTAAAATATATTAATTTACCTAAAAGATCTGCAAATTCTCGTATTAAACCAATAAAATTAGCAAAAGACTAATTTATAAAACAGACTGCATTTACTTTAAGTCGGCCCCAGCCGAGAATCGGGTTATTAGTCGAAACTGGTGACCTAAAGGCGGCCCCTATTTTTCTCTAAAACCAGTACGCAAAACATTAAAAAAACTAACTCAAAATATAGTAAAAATAACTTATTAATGATAACAAAGCTTAAAACTAAAATGAAAATACGTCTTACCTTTAAAAAGTCAATCCCCAAAACGTGGGTATTGACGGGAAGTAAGCTACTTTTACAACAAACTGGACCCTTCAACAGGAGGAATGTTAATGACGCTCAGTGTAAGAAGAGCGAGTGACGTGATTGCAAAGTAACGGTTTTTACGCATAGAGTATGAAATAGGGTTGCAATTTAAATAAAAATATTGACACTTATTTACCTTTTAAGTGAATGCAAGCTAAAATGATTAAGACGGCCGACTATTGGGGGGGGGGGCCGACCCAAGGCGTATCTACCCTACGCGATCTCAAGAATCTTAGAGTTCTGCGTGGCGTGTTTTGCATGCTAAACTGCGCTGCGATTAGGTGCATATCAAAGTTTTAAAGAAAACAGTCTATGGTTTGAAGTGGCGTAGGTACTTGGCTATAGTCCCTGAAAGTTCAGAGAATTTGCAAATTATTTTCCATTTTGACATAAATTCCAAATTGCGGGGCGAGGTCTCCCTGCGTTGTTTTCTTGCTCTACATAGGTTTCTACACAACACTGCAGTTCGGGTAAATTATACCTACATTTAGATAGGTACTACCTATTATATTCTGGAAGTGCAATAGCACTAACATCTACTAAGTACCAAGGCATCCGCTCTGTATTAAACATTCGTTGATAAAACTTACTCAATTTAACGCTATAAATTACCTTATTATTATAGGTACAATAACTTTTTTTATAACTACGGCCGTCAGGATTAAAAACTCAATTCATAAATTGATAATATAATAAGAAAGACTTCCTGTCGAACCCTACCATGTCTCACGCCGCGACATCTTTCTTTATAAAACATTTGACCCTTCAGCCGACGAAAATATTAAACAACGCACACTAGCGCGCGACGGCGCCTCTGCGCGCACACTCGCGCAGTTCAAGCGTTGATAACCCCATTCGACCGTATCTAACCATTTTCATTTGTCCCACAACAATCGCGCACACCGACGTACAAATTACAATACACACACTTACACTATAAATGTTTTCCCCTACACACGCACACTGTTACGAGTTGTTTAGTTTTGTAATTTGAACGAGTCGGAGCCTCGGTCTCGACTTCGTTTTGATGTCAAAGGCGGCCTTAGCTTGGAGTGTATCGCACACTCGCGCACTATTGGCGTGGCGACAGAAGTGCGCGCGTGTGCGATGCGATTATTTTTAGAGCTGATGGTTTGTTTTTGCTTTACGGAGGTATTTCGCTGGTATCGCGTTTGTACAGTTAATTCAATGTAAATGAAGCCACTATTTTGAAATGGACTTTGCGCGTTTATATAACTTGGCCGCTATATCTGTCGGTCTGTACATGGTGTTGCCAGTTTTTGTCGGCCAGTAAATGCCAACTTCTACAGCAGCCGCTGGAATGTATTTTATTTAATTAGGTTTAAGAAAAAATGTATAAAACTGCAGCAAATTGTTTTTGTTTGCATAACTGACTCTTAAATAGGAGATTATGAGACATTGAAAGACATCATTAAGGTTTTTCCTGGAATTCTTCTTGATAAATAAAATAAATAAGCGAGTAAGTAGGTACTTGGGTAGATTGTTTTAATACATTTGACGAATCTAGTTGTCACTTTCAATAATTTATAGATAAAACATATTTTAGCATTATGTTTTTCTAACCTAACCTTCGTATTATTTCTGAAATGGCTTTGCAAATGGCTATTACCTACCTACGAGCCTTTTTTAACTTTCAAATTGCAGAACCCCTGTTAATACTTTCCCCTGAATAATATATAAAAATCCCCCCATACGTGACCTTGAACAGTCCACATAGGCACAGAGTTTTACTGATGTAGCACATCTTGATTCTTAGATAGAATAGTTCAAAAACAATCCTCACTCCTTTTTGTTCAGAATATTTCAAAAATATTGAAATTATCATTTAAAAATATTTATCGCTCCATTTCAAAATTTTATTGTACGTCTATACGTACATAAAATTGTAGATCGATATAGTTAAGTATGGTATTTATAACATAGGTATATCAAACACTCTACCTATCAAAACTATAATATATATATGAGTATGGTATTTCGTTATAACATAGGTTCATCGAACACTTTACATATCAAAAATAAAATCGACATAAGTATGTTATATCGCATAAGCGAACATATTTATATCAAACACTCTTCCTATAAAAAAATATATTATAATGGCGCGCCCGCGACTGGCTAGACGGTCTCAGGGTACCCAGCGGTGGGGTTTTATTCCCACCTCATCATTATTCTTACCTAAATAAATAAGAAAATAAAGATGCCACTGTAAATCAGTGCTCCGCCAAAACTGTAATTCGTAGGTAGGGTCAATGGCTATTATATATAATATTATATTCTCTATGTTTATCGGTAACACGAAACTCTCTATTTAAATAGTTACTTTTAAGGGTAGATAATATTTTACAGTAAATTGGACCCATAAATAATCCATAAAGCAAGGTTTATGGTTTAAAAAAAGTTAAATAGCAACTCCTTTAAATGCGCATGTAGTTTAGCTTGTGACTTAGGTATATGTAATAAAATAAATTAAATATTAGGATAGGTACCACCACTTTTCAACTACTTAAATTCAATATATATTTTTTTTATATTAAAAGTAAGACGTATGTCTTACTTTTAATTCGGAAAAAAAATGAGCATATCTACCTAATAACAGCTGAAGTAAGGTTGTGGTTGAATTTAGGCGCATCTACCCTACTCTAGGGTACTACAAGTACAACGATATGGAATTTCTCATAAAAATCGCTGGATGAGTAGGTAGATATAGGTACTATCCCTAATTGTATATGTGTTAACTCCGCTCCTTTTTTTTTAATAATGTATAACTTCGTATTTTATTTTTAAAGATAATTTGTAGTCTTTTATTACCGAGATATTAATTTTCCTGAAAAAATATTTATTCCTCTTTTTACTCACTTCGAATCTTGAAATTGTCAATTAGTTTAATAGACACCTGCAGCCTTAGCACGGCCAACCCAAGACGCGACACGGAGTCCTCGCGAGTAAATATCAAAACGGTGTGGCGTGACTTTTTGTCAGCACGGGTCCCCAAGACAAGACTTCAAAATCTTGCTTTAGAGTATCAGTCTTGTTTTCATTCACTCTTCTTAGCATGGGTGCCCAAGACTTAAAGATTAGACTATTATGGCGGGTTTTTATCACGTTTGGCCTTAGGTGGTGACATTGAAATCTTGCGTGAAATTGTTTGATAATTTTGGAAAAGTAGTAATTAGGAAATACTTTTATTATGGGACAGTTGGAATTATAGGAACATGGGTATTAAGGAAAGTTGTCATTAATAAAAAGGGGGGGGGAAATTCTCTCTTTTAGTGGGTTTAGTAATGTGGGTATTGTGGAAAAGTGTCATTATGTAAAAATTATAAATATGGGATTTTTTTTATTAGAGAATATGGGGAAAAATTCCCACTTAATGAAAAAGAGGGGAAAATTTTCCACCCTATAAATAAAGTAGGAAAAAATTAGCAACTTTTGAAAAAGTGGGAAAAAATCCCACTTAATAAAAAAGTGGGGAAAATTATAAGTTTTTGAAAAAAATCTCACTTTTTTAAGAAGTAGGAAAAGTCCGAAAATAGTCATGTATAAATTGTTAAAGTGGGGAAAATCCCACTTTTTTTAAAAGTAGGAAAAAAACCCACTTTACGAAAGAATGATTTTTTAGTGGGATTTTTTTTAAAAGTCATCCTTTTTTATAAAGTAGGAAAATATCCCACTTGACGAAAAAAAAAAATTTTTAGGGGAAAAAAATCCCATTTTATGAAGAGTGGGAAAAATTCCCAACTAATGAAACTGGGGGGTATAAAAAACAATTTTTTTTTTAAAGTAGGAAAAGTCCCAAAGTAGTCATGTAGAAATAGAAAATTTGTAACATATAGTTTAGTGTTCAACATATTTTACCGCTTGCCTTATGAAAATTACAATAATATTGGTTACATAATTATATACAAGATATTTTTTATTTTTTTTAAATGAAAACATTATAGGGAGAAAAACATTTTTCTAATTACATGTCAATTTTATCACTTAAAAAGTCCTTTGTGGAATAATAACATTTATCTAATAACAGACTAAATATAACCTTTTTAAATTGACTTAATCTTAAACTTATACAAGATGATGGTAGTTTATTAAATATACGTACAGACATACAATAACAACTTCTAGAATGTAACGTTAGGTGATGCGGTGGCATATATAGCTTGTGTTTATATCGTTCACTGCGGTATTTCATTTCTTCGTTTGTAGGAAATAAGTTAGGGTAAGTATAAACAAAAATAGCGATATCATATATGTATAGACAGGGCAAAGGTAATATAATTTTTTTTTTAAATAGAGGTTTGCAGCTATCCAAGAAGCTGGCACCACAGATCGCTCTAATGCATTTTGCGCAACAAATACTCTATTTATATCTACTGAACCTCCCCATACAGGCAAACAATAACGTAATAGGGATGAGACATATCCATTGTATGCCAGGACAGTAGTATTTTGAGATGCAGTATCTCTTATGCGTTTTAGGACATAAATATACCTGTAATATACGTGGTGGCCTAGTTGGTTAGACCTTGGACTTAAAAACACTTAGGTCCCTGGGTCGAATCCCGGTGTGTACCAATGAGTTTTTAATTAAAAAAAATATGTACATTTGTTTGAAAACACCACTATAGTGCCTCGGAGAGCACGTTAAGCTGTCGGTCCCGGTTTCACTACACCAACTTGTGAAACTGTTTATAGATGGGTTATTGAGTCTATTCAAAACATAGCAACAAGCTAGCCACTTGTTCGGTGTAGACTCATACCATCGGCTACGACGAGGTGGGATTAAAACCCCTCCGCTGGGTACCCTGGGGCCGTCTAGGCGGTCTCGGGCGCCGTATAGCACCCGTGATGATACATACATATACCTGTCGATCTTACCACAAAGTATATCTATATGTATTTTCCAATTGCACAACCTGTCAATTTGAATTCCAAGAAACTTTACTGAGTCTACATCTTCTATTATATTAGTATTATCTATACTAATCTATACTAATTCTATACTAATATAATAAAGAGGAAAGATTTGTATTTTTGTATTTTTGTGTTTTTGTGTTTTTGTATGTTTGTAATGAATAAACTCAAAAACTACTGGACCGATTGCAATAATTTTTTCACCATTAGAAAGCTGCATTATTCAGAAGTAACATAGGCTATATAATATCACGCTAGGTCCTATAGTTGTGGAGCAGTAACCAAAAATGTTTTAAAAACGGGGGAAAAGTATCGTTTCTGAGGCCTTCCGTGGCGTGCGCTGAGCATATAGTTAAAGTTATACAAACCTGTGCGAAGCCGGGACGGGCCGCTAGTATTCTATATATTTTTTATCATTTTGTCTAGTATTATTACTTTTAAACTGAATTAGTTTGGTTTTATCTAAATTTATTATTGAATTATTTTCGTTCATCCATTTATTAATATTTGTAAAAAAAATATTTACACTACCAAATATGTCATTATTATTCTTACACTTTATAGTAATTGTAGTATCATCGGCAAATAATATAGGTACAATCATGAGGTGTGATTTTTGTATATCAAGATGTAGGTATATCAAGAACAACAAAGGTCCACACACTGCCTTGTGGTATCCCATATTTGATCAGACTGTATTGATTTAAAATTAATTTTATTATTTATATGTACACATAGTACAAGCCTAGAGCTTAGTTTGTGACCAGAGCAATATGTGTAATTTGTTCATATTATTATTATTATTATTATTATTATTATTATTCTAGTTATTTCAGTACACTGCCAATAAAAAATATGTTTTTCGTCAAGTGTTACTTTTTCCTACATTTTAAAAAAGTGGGACTTTCAAAAAAACACTAAAAATAATTTATTCGTCAAGTGGGACATTTTCCTACTTTTTAAAAAAGTGGTAATTTTTCCCACTTTCGTCAAGTGTTACTTTTTCCTACTTTTTAAAAAAGTGGGACTTTAAAAAAAACACTAAAAATAATTTATTCGTCAAGTGGGACATTTTCCTACTTTTTAAAAAAGTGGGAATTTTTCCCACTTTTATAAAATTTTAAAGATTAAAAAAAGTTAAACATTGTCGCGGGCGGCGTGAGAGATTTATTACACCCGATTATAGATTTAATACCTCAAGCAAGACAAAACTCATGACAAGACACGAGTCTTGTCTTGAAGTGGCCGTGCTGGGACTGTAGGATAAGACTGATGTAAAAGATTGTCAACGGACAACGCTCTCATGACTTGTCTTGGAAATGGCCGTGCTGTAAGTGATTTCAAAAGGGTCCCGTCGTTCTTTAAAAACCCTGCATTCCTATAGAGCCTTAAAAAGAGTCCCATCAAATTTACTGCTAAAGTTGCCTGCGTTCCGTTGAATTTAAAACACCGATTTGCCATACAACCGGGAGACAATGTTCTTAGCTAGCCATGGATTCTCGTGCGGGTGCCGGGTCTATCGCATGATTGGAAGACAGGGAATGAACTGCAGTGTTCCCGGACTCAAGTCCCAAAAACTAACAATAAAATAGAAATTATTTTAATGCAGTATTATGTAACTTTAATATAAACAGTTTTGCTTTACAGAACACTCTTCTGGTGATTTTTTATTAACCGACTTCAAATAAGGAAGTGGTTCTCAATTTAGGATCTTATTTTTTTTATATAGCTATGTTCTCCGATTTCTCCATCAATTTTATTGTAGTCCCATTTTAAAATATATTTTTTATTTGAAAGAAAAACAATTCAGATTGGTCTCATATAAATTATAAAGGCTCAGGGCTTAAACTTAAAAGCTAGATATATCGTCATCTTGTCGCTGACTTTAAAATTATATTAAAAAGCTAAAAGTGACAAATTGTTTAATGTAGCGCGCGCCAATAAAGCAGTCATGGGGCGTTTTTTTGTACGAATTGATTTACAAATATTAATATTTAAAACTGAAAACTTATACATATTTATCAAAATAAAATATAGCCGATGACCATAGGATAAAATTACAATCGAAATATTTAATTTTATTGTTTTCCTGTCCGCTAACAACTTGAATATTGCACTGAATCAGTGCAATATTAATTCATCAGTGTTACCTTGGACTCTAGAGAAAAAGCAGGCGAGGCGACATGTCGCGTCGCCTCAGTCAAAAACGTATGTATTTTGACAGTGACAGTAGGCGTGAAGTACGCTGTCACCTGCCAAAGTCTATACAGTTTTGATTGAAGGTGACACGACACGTCGCCTCGCCTGATTTTTCTCTAGAGCCCCTATTGTCTCTGCCTATCCCCATAGGAAAAAGGCGTTTATTCCTAACTAAACTAGTCAAGTAGGAATAAAATCGTATAAAAATATTTAAAAATTTTACAATATTTACCATAAGCAGTGGTATTTAACTAACGGTTACAATTTTGAAAATAAATCATCACTCAAACATATATAAAAATTTCATGAAAATCGGTCCAGCCATTTAGGAGTTCAGTGAAACACTTACAGAAGAATAATAATTTTATAAAGGTATAAAATAAAATAATTATATCTAATACAAACTTTTTTAGTTTTTCATGCATTTTAGTGACCTTGAATTTGGTTTTATTTTTTATTGATAAAATTTATTACATAAAAATAGTGTACAAAAGACGAATTGCTGAAAGCGTGGTAGCGGTTAAATGGCCGCGAGCTATGCCGCTTATTGATGATAAAACGTTGCACTCGTCTGTCTTTTACAGGTTGTATTTCGGAGAGTTTGTGATGGATTTTCATCAATTAATTCTTCCTGCTCCGTTTCGATATCGAACATACAGACGCGTAGAGTGGTTTCATTCTTTCGTTATTGATGATACTCCATCAGCACGCACTACATCTTTTTTCGTACGGATGGTTCATTTTGTCACTCACGTCCAGATGTTTATAATGTGGATGTCTTTAAAAAAAGGTTAAATAGGTAAATATTTACAAGGTGCTTTTCATTCGAGTCATTAATGCTTTCCATCAAGAAAGATTGAGGTCAAACGCAACTCTTGTCATTTATTATATTTACGAGGCTATGCTTTGTGCCTTATGGAAGCATACAGAGATATATTTTATAATACTTCACATCACCATAAATAATAAACACCTATATTTTGTTCCACAAGAAATTATTTCTCGCGGAGCAAAGCACATAGAATTCCTAATACCCTGGTGATACCTGCTTCTTATCAGAGCGTTGAGATTGAAAGAAAATGTCTCCAGAACTACCGTTTAGTATTAATGGAAGTTCATACTCCAAATGTGGAGTGTTTTAAGCACAGGCCTAGCCAGTATTTTTTATCAGGGGGGTTCAAGCTTCACTTAATTTTAATTTTTTTTTAAATTTAATTTTGACGAGCAAAATAAAACGCCATCGTCATCATTCCACGTTTTGTGGAATTTGGGGTCTCTACATTCGGAAAATACATGTTTCCCGAAATAACAAAGAAAGTCCTTAGCCTCGGGGCCGAGCGTTCCCAAAGTTTCGAGACCAAAAGCCACAAACTGATAATTTTGGCTCAAGTCCCTTGACTACAACCGCCTACGAGCGTCGGCAGCACCTAGGCCGAACCAGAGACAAACGGAGAAGCCGAAATAGTTGACTGCGCATAAGTATCTACGCAAGTGGCATCCCAAATTAGGGATTTTCTATTGATTTTCGACCGTCTCCGTAGAGTAGTGGTTGCGCCTTTGGCGTTGTATCCGGAGGTCGTGGATTTCCACCCATGGCAAAAAATGATTAGTATTTATTTTTTCTACAGTTTGTAATGGTCTGGGTGCTCTTAATATATAATATGTATTATGTCGTTGTTTCTGGTACACATAGTACAAGCCTAGAGCTTAGTTTATGGCCAGAGCAATATGTTTAAATTGTCCTACATATTATGTATTACTACCTATTATATTGGCCCACGGCACCAGTAGTAAGACCGCCAGGACGCCTGCTGTCGGATCTGCTGATTTTAGGAGGCTCAAGAACACACGGAATTTATGTCATTGAGGGCACTATGTCGCACTTCTACAGCTACTAAGTGAATACCAACTATGATAGCTAAGCCTATTTTACTCTCTCAAAGGTTAGCTGATAGAAAATGCCTAAGGCATTAAGCTCGCCTATGTACAATTTTGTGCAATAAATAATTTTAAATAAATGAATAAATAGCTGAAGTCTACAGTGGCAGTTAGTGAAATGCATACTTCAATGCCGCACCGAAGGGCGACTGAAATTCGAAATGTTACAATTTGTTTTTTATGCATTTTAGTGGCCTTGGATTTGGTTTTATTATTTATTAAAATATTTTTTACAATAAAAAATTGTTAAAAGAAAACTCTTTTAGTGTGATAGAGTCGCTCAAGCCGAATTGCTGAAAGCGTAGTATTGGTTTATCTAAAAGAGAATATAATAATAACTCAAATCCATAATGACTAAAATATTGAGAATATTATCAACAAGACCATAGACCAAAAGAAGAAGCTAAAAACAATGGCAGGGAGAGGTCAATAAGTCGACGGAGCCCTAAGCCTCCAAACATGATGGGCATAGATATCTTAACCCACTTAATAACATTTATGTATATATTATTTAACATTTATTATCAAAAGTTTTTATAAAAAAAAAACATAAAACAAAATATACTTTCGTAGTTAGTGACACCCGTTTTCCATTTTAAAACTCCGAAGAGTGGAGTGCGACCGCAATTTGTCACGCGAATGATAGTCGATCGGGGGTGTCCAATCTGACTGTCAGCTTTTTTTTACTGGTGCAGAGGTGGTAACGAAATCGGTCGGTCAGCAAAAAAAATATGTAAAAACGGTCAGTTAAACTTTTGCGATATAACTCTGGTTATCTGGACTATGCCTATACTATACTAATCTATTTTCTAACGCTTCCTGGAAATGATTTTTTCCTTGAAGAAAACTGTGGCAAAAATGGTAGTCTGCTGAGACCAAAAGTATCTAAGGAAGATTACGGATAATATCTGACTGCAGTGAAAAATTTTTAGTAGGGATTTTTTCGGATTAAATTTAACAAATGGGTCAATAAAAAAACTGAAAAATAGGCGCCTTATATTTTATTCTGATAATGCAGTAATGTGCATTAACAAAAACAATCTAAACAAGACATTGGTTACTATACAAATATACTTTTAGTTCATATATATATATATATATATATATCTCTTCACGGGTGCCTTACGGCGCCCGAGACCGTCTAGACGGCCCCAGGGTACCCAGCGGAGGGGTTTTAATCCCACCTCGTCGTAGCCGATGGTATGAGTCTACACCGAACAAGTGGCTAGCTCGTCGCGATGTTTTGAATAGACTCAATAACCCATCTATAAACAGTTTCACAAGTTGGTATAGTGAAACCGGGACCGACAGCTTAACGTGCTCTCCGAGGCACTAATAATAATATATATATAGAGGCACTAGTAATATTTTTCATACAAAATATGTTAAATTTGGTTTTAATATCCAGTTAATATACAATTTCTTTAGTAGAATGACCACATGTACTACCAGGAGTTTTACCATATTAATGCATGAGGATCAGCATTAGGTTTGCTTTATTTTTTAACACAGAGAAAGTTTCTAACGATATGAAATATGGAAGAGACTCTGCTCTTCCTAGTGGTTTAATTTCAATTAAAAAATTTATACTACGTAAACGATTAAACCAAAACGCACAGTGCAGTCATTAGTCGTATCTTCATTCTCCAAACACAGCTTTGACATCACGAGCTGTTTCTGCTGTGTTAGTCCCACGTCGGCTTTAGGGTCGCTCCATCTTATCATTATCATTTTCGCTTCTTTAACAGTAGTATTGATTCTAAGATACCGTGGTGAAACCAAGTTTCACAAATTACTAACCAGTTGTGAAAATCTTGCGATGAGAAAGTCTTAAAAACTTTTCTAAACATTGATCGAGAAATTGTGAAACCGTCTGGGTTCATCTGACTGTTTCACAATTTCGGAACAAAAAATCTGAGTTCGTTTACAATAATGTATGGCGTTTTTTCATAAGAGATGACTGCAGAACCGTAGTCATTCTACGGTTTCGAAATATGAGAACGAGAAATTTTGAAACAGAGCTCGTTGACAATGTTTGCCTTCTATCAAAATAGACCCTGCAGTGTCAGCATTTTAATCTACGTTTTTTTATGATCACACTTTTATGATCATGTTCAAATTCTACAATCTTATTTTTTCAAGATTTTAGTGTTCTTGTCTCTAAAGCATGGCTCTATTATTGTATGCCATGATAACTTAATATAATGTCACGGTATCATAGATTTCCTGCTAGGTAGTAGTTTTTAGATTATATTGCTTAAAATAATTTATTGCCTCACTTTCTAGGTACTGAATGGTTAATATTATATAGCATTTATATGAGACTATTTTGTTTAATAAAAACAACAAAGTGACAACATTGATGTCTATTTTGCACTTTCAGTTAATTTGATCACGATGTCCCGGTTCCCATAGAGCGAGAACTGGAGATCACGAACTCATCTGCATCGGCAATTTGAATTTGTAATCAGATTTGCGGACCCTTTTCCATTCATCCATCATTCATTACGCGCTCTCGGCATTCCACTCGACATTCTGATAATATCCCACAGCCTTTACAAACTTCACAAAGCGATCTTTAACGGAGCCTTCCTCTAATCAATTAAAGGTTGAATGAAAAAAAAAACTAAAGGAAAACGCCGTCTCGGCTCGCCAGTAACCGCTCATTATTTCTCTCACACATTTTTTATTGCAGCAACATTATACGTGGGTGTGGTTGTAATTTCCTTTCACCGACGTAAGGGCACACACGCAACGCTTAAATTCTGCATTGTAATATAGACTTTATATTCAAGGAAATAGATATGTAAATTAAACTTGTGGGTTTATAGATCTCTGATAAAATATTAAAACGTTTGTCCCCTTTTCTCCTGCGCGTATTTCTCGCTCCCTCCCGAAGCAGTTGATGTTTTTACGCGCGCCGGGGGGCACGATGTTCGTTGTTTTGGCGGCAAAACGCTCAAGGGACTCGGTAACTCAATAATGCGAATGTTCTAGGGAAGTTGAGGCAGCATGTTTTATTTACGGCTTTTCAATCGGATTTTATGTCGGTTTCCTTCGGTTGATGGCGTTCATGAAATATTACTTTGGGTTTTAGTCAATTTGGGTCACAACATCAGTTTTAATATGATGTATAACTATCGATTGTGTAGGTACTGGAGAAAGTTACAATAAATATAAGATGTCTAAGATTTTATAAAGAACTTTTTTTGCAGATAATTCGTGATAAATGATAATTACGAACCATTAGACAGAAATGTTAAAATCACTAATGTAGGAAATGAACATAGACCCTCTTATGGGAACATTTTTTTTTTATCATTAGATACGAGCAGCGTCAGCGCATCTTGATTTCATATCACTGTCAGAATTCCCTATCTTAACATTGTATAAAGTGACATGATATGGAAAATCAAGCCAATGCTAACATCGCATTTAGGATCAAAATCTTACTTCTACGTAATTCGAATTTCCTGTATCATAAAGTATCCGACATACCGAGAGCATCTAACAAATTAGCTCCCCCGGCCAGTTTAATAACACTTATTCAATTCGACTTCTGCACATATACTTGTAATTTTAAAACAATAATTTAAAAACACATTTTAACAATCTCAGACCGCTAAAAAGTAACAATCAAAATACATCTCTAGGTAAGAGAGAACCCTGCTGTTACTCGAATTCTCAACCATTTTAGCTTGTCTCGATAAGGAGTGATATGGTCGTACTTGCGCAAACACAACATTAATGCATGCATTGTGTAGTCAGTCGTTCCATTTTGTTTAGTAATTCTTCTGTAAGATCTCCACAATACATATCATCATAATCAAGCAAAGGAAGAAGTAAAGATTGAACAAGGGTTACTTCAGCTTTTGAGGTAAAAAATTATAGATTTTATAGAACAAAGTAAATCCAAAGGTCATACCATAATAAAAAAACGGCAACTTTTAATCATAATAATTTAACATTTATTCGGGTTCACAAAGACACCAAAAATAGATGGCGACCAAGATTATTGCACTATTTAATGTGTTGATGTCTGTCTGCATATAGAGCTGCAAGTCATCGGCGAACAGGTGGCAGTGACAGGGAAGCGATGTGGTGATACTGTTAATATATAACGAGAAAAGAAATGGAGAGAGAATACCACCTTGAGGGACACCAAACTGATGACTTATGACGATTGGTCGACTCGTACCTGTTGCCGACGACCATGTAGGTCTGATACAATAAATGTGAAACCACAAAAGAGTCTTAAAAGACTTTAAGACAAGACAGTGTTGTTTAACAAATCAGTATCGACAATGATAAAGACATTGATGAATGTAGTTAGTACTAGGACTGACTTACTACTAGACTTTAGTTACTTATATATAAATGTAGTTGTGTATCTAAGTTGTGTTATGTACGCGACGTAAACCAGATTGAAAGGGATTTATAAATTTTTGGTTTTGTAGAAAGAGCGTCAGTTCCTTTGACCTAAAGACTCTAAAACCATTGATAAAGGGTTGGAGAGGAAATTTTAGAAAGTGGATAAAATCTTTGAGTCATAATAGGCAAGTAGTATATAAAAAATAATGATATGAGTTATACGAGTTACGTGTAAGTTAAGAATGATAACGATCATAGACGTTCGATGGAATCACATCCCATTGCTTTGGAACCAATCGTCTTAAAGATTTTTTATTTTATTTTTTATTATTGGAGCACGACATGTGACTTTGTATCTACCTGGTGGTGAGCAAACCTACAAAGTCCATGAATGGGGTCAATCAATAATTGTTCTTAAACAATATTGATCGCTCCCACTATGCCGGCTAAATGATGCGATTACGAAATGGGGGGCGACAATGACGAATTGCATTACGAGTATATACTCGCTGCCTTATCGTCAATTCAACCACCCATTTCGTAACCGCACCCTGAAAGGAGACTACCACCTCGACAAGAAATCGATGCAGTAGTCTTCAGAAAACCGGTGAACCCACAGACTAAAACCGAAACATGACTAGGTCACTTGACGGTTTTTGCATCTGTATGGGTGGTGGTAACGAGACCGGTCGGTCGGCCTAACGAAGTTATAAGACCTTCCTCCCACCTACAAAATTTACATCGGCAGTGACCTTTTCGAGCATTATAGTGCAATATAAGGCAGCGACAGCAAGGCGATCGCAGCTAAGGTATTAATTTTTGTATCCATATCCAATGTCGAGACCTGATGAGAAGTGAATATTAAGCTGATCTGGTGTTACTGAACCAAAGGTAACCTGGTTGTGGGAGCGATCTAGACCTATTGATTTTAGAAACATCTAAGTATTGAATTTATTGCAACTGTTTCTGCCAACACAGTAGATACCATGGTTGGGCTGCATTAAATGGTCACTGCACTGTCGTCTGTTATTACGATATGCGCGGTCACTCTGCCTCATTGCGCCCTAACTACATAATCAATCCAAGGAGTAGGCGGACGCTTTAAATTTATAGCGCGAATAGAAATAATTTTAGAACCTAGCGAATGACAGCGTCCGCCATATCATCAATATTTTCTGCTTCTTCAAATAGCCACAATCAATCTGGCTGGGCCGTCTCGATGTCGTTCCTCTCGTTATTTCTATGAATTATAATACAACCCGGTCGGACAAAATGTTGGCGCATTAATACTTATGTTAATAAAATACATTTAGGCAAATGGCGGTGTCTAAATCGTGAGTTTAGTATAAAAGTTAAATTTTAGTATAAAAGGTAATTTCGACCGCTTTCTTATACTTTCATCCTCTACTTAAAAAATAAACAACAAAGTCTATACCTAAATATGCTCGCTGCTAATTGTCAAATCAACTGGCCGCTTCGTAATCGCACCCCGAAAGAAGAATACCACCTCGATATGGAATTAATACAAAATTTTCTATACAAACTGGTACAGACTAAAACCGGTTTTTACATCTTACATATCGGTGGCAACAAAACTGATAGGAATATCTGACAGTTAATCGAAAAAAAAACACCGATGCTGTTAACCGTTAATGACCTGCAGTTACCTTGGGATCTAATCATCAAATATTGGATATAAATCCTGGGTTTCCATCAGATCATATTAATACATCTATACTAATATTATAAAGCTGAAGAGTTTGTTTGTTTGTTTGTTTGAACGCGCTAATCTCCGAAACTACTGGTTCGAATTGAATAATTCTTTTTGTGTTGGATAGTCCAGTTATCGAGGAAGGCTATAGGCTATATAACATCACTCTACGACCAATAGGAGCAAAGATATAGTGGTAAATGTGTAAAAAACGGGAGAAATTATTTCATCTTTGAAGCCTTCCGTTGCGTGCGCCGTGAAAACGGTTCAAGATACACAAAAATATGTATTAAAGAATAATCTAAATATATATAACTCAAAGGTGACTGACTGACATAGTGATCTATCAACGCACAGCCCAAACCACTAGACGGATCGGGCTGAAATTTGGCATGCAGGTAGATGTTATGACGTAGGCATCCGCTAAGAAAGGATTTTGATAAATTCTACCCCCAAGGGGATAAAATAGGGGATGAAAGTTTATATGATAAAAAAATAACTATTCCACGCGGACGAAGTCGCGAGCACAGCTAGTATATTATAATTGTCACCCATTCGCTGTGACTTTTAAAGTTATTCCTGAACGATATTTATATCTATGACCTGGGGCTTTATTCCGAGTTTTGACACGTTCACCGTCGCGCATTTTGCGTAAAGTACGGGTATTGAAATGTAAGTTCTATCATGTTAATTATAAAGTTGAAATTACAATGCTCCATACATGTTCAAACTTGCGAAGAATTCGTGTATTTCAAGATGGCGGCATTATAAAAGCCAATCTAATACATACTATATAACCATTTGAATAGAGCTTATATTTCCATATTTATAGTTTACGCAACGTCTTGTGGTGATTAGCGGTTGCAAACTCGGAATAAGGCCCCTAGGGGGATTCTTTGAGGGTAGCCCGAACACTGTAGACGCGTGTTTATATTATATTTTTCAAATTTAATTTTATTGAATATTATTGTGCAAAAGTGTACTAATTTTGTAGAATAAGCATTCGTATAGTAATATTAAGTGTGAGAAGTGTAGTATTTACGCAGTGATCTTGGTGTTTGTGCTATCTCAACGAATCCCTTTATCTTCAGTAAAATGGCGGTACCCATTTTACTGTTGATTATTTCTTCCTCCTTCACTTGACACTGGCATCACTATACCGTATGTTTGCATACGGTCATGTGGCCATTCCTAATTCTAACCTAGTCCTTTCCCTATTCCTTTCCATCCTATTGTCCCACTTTCACCGTACAATATTAAACAATTCTAATCTACCCACAACTGGTCATTGGCAAAATTATGCTTATATAAAGCGTAGAAGGCCATTTAGGTAAAAGAAGAAGAAGAAGAAGGCCCCTAGGGCTTTATTCCGAGTTTGCAACCGCTAAAGACGACAAGACGTTGCGTAAACTATAAATATTGAAATATAAGTTCTATCCTATTAAATATAGAGTTGAAATTTCAATGCTCATAAGATGTTAAAACTTGCGAAGAATTCGTGTATTTCAAGATGGCGGCATTATTATAGCCATTATTATAACCTAATACAGACTAAATTTCCATTGAAATAGAACTTATATTTCAATAACTAAAGTTTACGCTACGTCTTGTCGTGTTTAACGTTTGAAAACTCGGAATAAGGCCCCTGAACAAACTTTAAAGAACTAAAAAAACGCGTCGCATTCTTCTTAAATTAAAGAGCTAAGCTCTTGTCGGTGGAGCAGTCTCTCTTCCCTATCCTCGGCGTCACATCCCTGTATGAAATTAAATTTATATTCTTTTTTTCTTTCTTTTCTTTTCCCAACCTTCCTCTTCCTCCTATTACTTCAATATTTCCTTATTATAGTTCTTAAATACGTGTCATCGTAACAACTGTCCAAACATCTCCATTTTCTCATCTTCCTGTTCTCTATAATGCTTTACAGTAAGGTTATGTTTTCCTTAACAGCAGAATCTGGTAATAGGAAGGAGGGATATGAAGGTTGAGAAAAAGATACATAGGTAAAGAAAAAGAGAAAATGAATGTCATTTCATATATATAACAGGGAAGAGTGGTCTTCCCTATTCTCGCCCAACATCTTAACATCCGTAGTCTCCAATGAAAATAGCCTTACTCTTATATTTAAATAGAACTGCCTTGGTGGCTCTCTTGTATGGCAGATAATGATTGACAGGTCAATGGAATCAGCTAACCACCAAGTCTTACACTAGTTGGTTATGTAGTATGTGTTCGGTTCGGTAGTAATTTTCATATTAAGATTTCCATTCCATCGTGTCTAAGTTTAATTAATATATGTCGTTCTTTTGTTAATGAATAGCTGCCTAACCAAACGCACTCTAAGACCTCATTGTTAAACTTTTTTTTTTTTTTTTGACTATTCATAAATATCTGTAAAGAATGTATAGTATGTAATAGATTTATGAATGACTATTCATAAATCTATCATGAAATAAATGATTTTGAGTTTGACTTTGAAGTCGACGCATATTTTTAGTTTTTAAAAGGTTGTTCAGTTCATAGATATAAATATCATTCAGGCATAACTTTGAGAGGAAGATGTGTCTGATCCAGTGTTAGAACTTCTTTATTCGTCTTTTTCAGCGTCTACTTGTATAACCTATAATACATAATTACTGGATGTTTAAATCTTATTTTACCATACACATAATAGTATATTTTTTCTATTGCCTACCACACAATTACGTAATTTTATTTGTTGTTAATTTGAGAAGACTTTGCTGGATTATGTAAAATTTATATTCTTCTATTGTAATGTTTGTTAACGACGTATGTTTTTCCAAATAAAAAAAAATAAAAAAATAAAAATAAACCTAAAGTCGGGTAAAAATTATTAGGTACAGCTTCCATAGAGTTTTGATCAACATCCTTTAATCATGATGCCTATTCAGAAACGTTTCACTAAATCAGTTTTAGCCTAAACCTGGTAATAAATATGGTTTGGCAGTTTTAGAAAAAACTGAAAAGCCTTATTTCATTTATTTCAAAATGCGAACATAAAATAAACTTGCGTGTTTTTGTACGATAATGATAAATCTATACTAATATCATAAAGCTGAAGAGTTAGTTTGTTTGTTTGTTTTTTGTTTGAACGCGCTAATCTCCGAAACTACTGGTTCGAATTGAATAATTCTTTTTGTGTTGGATAGTCCAGTTATCGAGGAAGGCTATAGGCTATATAACATCACGCTACGACCAATAGGAGCAAAGATATAGTGGTAAATGTGTAAAAAACGGGAGAAATTATTTCATCTTTGAAGCCTTCCGTTGCGTGCGCCGTGAAAACGGTTCAAGATACACAAAAAATATGTATTAAAGAATAATCTAAATATATATAACTCAAAGGTGACTGACTGACATAGTGATCTATCAACGCACAGCCCAAACCACTAGACGGATCGGGCTGAAATTTGGCATGCAGGTAGATGTTATGACGTAGGCATCCGCTAAGAAAGGATTTTGATAAATTCTACCCCCAAGGGGATAAAATAGGGGATGAAAGTTTATATGATAAAAAATAACTATTCCACGCGGACGAAGTCGCGAGCACAGCTAGTATACAATAATTAAATATCCTGAAAAAACTTGATATTTTATTATCATACTGTAGGTACTTACTCAAGTAAAAACAAATACCTATATATATAGTTTTTTTTTATACAAAATATTTCTTCATTTAAGAATAAATTGTCTTTCTACTCAAAAACAGATTAGGTAGGTGAAGGTATAAGGTAAACTCATAATAATATACTAGGTATTTTTATTTATTTATTAGAAGAGAATATAAATAAATAATTTTTAGAAAAAAAAAGTTTTATCAGAATTATAAAAAAAGGTAAATATCGCTCTATAATTAATTGTTTTTAAATCAAAATCTCATTTCCCTATATTTTCATAGCTATTTTTATAATGCTGACTGTAAAAATTTGTTTTTTTCTTAAACGATTAAGAGCTAACCATTAAATTATACTACTATAGTGTTTAATAAAAAATATTAGAAAAACTGCGTCAAACCCAACTTAACTAACTAAAATAAATGGTAGCTTTGATCCCGCTTTATTAAACTGCTCAAATCCTACAGTGTAATCCAGATATCACCCTGTTTCGTTGGCAATTAGAGCCGGCGCCTCTGGGAGTGCCACCCTCTGCCAAAGGGGTGGAATACCGTAACCGACTGACCGTGGGGTAGGGAGGCTTTGGAGAGAGGGTGAAAGGAGACTATTATAATATTAGACACCGCATTTTTTTTTTAATAACTTATTATAAATAAGCTAAAGAAAAAGCCAGAAGGAAAAAAAAATCTTTTAAGGAACGCGAGGTGTGTATGACTTTAGGTAATGATATGAAAAGTATTTTGATGCCATATTATTCTATGATCCTTTTTTTAAAATAAAATAAAAATATTAATAATATAATAATAATATGTAGGACAATTTACACATATTGCTCTGGTCACAAACTAAGCTCTAGGCTTGTACTATGTGTACCAGAAGCAACGATATAATACATATTATATTTTATAAACACCCAGACCATGACAAACTGTACAGAAAAACGTACATTTTTTTTTTTTTTTTGCCATGGGTGGGTATCGAACCCACAACCTCCGGATACAACACCAAAGGCGCAACCACTAGTCTACGGAGGCTGATATTAGAGTAAGTATTATTTATACGTATTAATGCGTACCTACCTACGTAATTGTATAGTTACATTATTATTTACGCAATTCTTTTTGCCTTTGCAGCGGCTGCTATAGCTAAGCAGTTGTATTCGTATGTTTGCAGCAGCTTTTATTTGTAGCAGTTGCTGTATGTGTATTCGCAGCAGCATTATGAACGTTTGCTACAGAGTGTATATTTGTGGAGGGCAGCAACGGACTTTTTCTGTGAGCTTATTTTTGATAATATTTAACATATTATTATCATACAGTAGACTATTAATTTGTCAACAAAGTGTCTCAAGAAATAATTATACTTTATTTATTTTTAAATGTAACTATATAATTTAAGTATGCATTTTATAGTTTTAGCGAGTATTTTTTTCTGTAGCTGCGGCTGTACAAGTGTCAGCTGGATCTTAGCAGCTATGTCTGTACTTTCGTAGCAGCGCGGTGTCTTTAGGTTTACAATGGCTGGCGCTTCTTTCCTGCGGTCAATATTTCTTTTCAGCTGCTGGCTTATCTTTGCAGCAGCCGCTGTCTTTTAGCACCAGCTTTTGTACAATTGCAGAGGTACGAACGTTTACAGGTATGGAGCATCTTAACAGCACCGATTTTTATTGCATTCAAAATGTTAGACTATTATTTTATTAACAAAGTGTCTTAAGTAAAAGTTATACTTTGTTTATTTTAAACTGCGTAATAATATACATATGTATTTTTAGCAAGTATTTTTTGACTTTGCACAAGCACCTAAGCAGTTATGGTCGTAACTTTGCAACAGCTGGATCTATGCAGCTATGGCTGTACCTTCACAGCGGCGCGCGGCTGTACTTTGCAGCAGCTAGCGTATATTTCCTGCGATCGTTCGTTTCTTTGCACTGTTGCAGCAATGCAAATGTTTGTAGGGCGGCAGCACCGTAGGAGCTTTGCAGTGGCAGTCGTAGTACAAAATCTAGAAGTTGTCTTTTATTTTAATGATTAATAACTTTTTCATTTAAGGACACTGCATTCGCCATCGTGATGATCGCGTTCTCTATAAAAAAATAGCTTTTGCACTTTTCGACTACTGTTTGTCGCAGAATTAAATATAAAATAGTTTCTATACAGTAATAGCACGTATGAGTTAGCTACTATAAGGTATATATTTTATAGACGTAAGGTAGTTAGTAGCGCTCTCTATTGCGGTACCAAAATATTATGCATTAAGGGGTGGCTGGTAGGGGGGATCCTTTGTGCCGGCAAAATCGCTGTGTTGGAAACGCTTCGCATATTAGTCGCGATCTACAGGATGTAGCAGAAATGGTAGGCTTTTAGTTGATTGCTCTACCGGTTCTTGGGGGTTCGCTAAATTGGTATAATCTATGCGTTAACTTTAGTGTAGATAGATGATATAAATAATTATTAAAATTTTAAAGTTCATCTGGATATACCTACTGATATATATATTTTTTGGCACAATGATTTATTCCACAGGCATGAACCTGTGTCTTTGGTATTTAAAGCGTTATTTTTATTGATATTGGTTTAAAGTAATGGGAATTCGAATCGGGAATTTATTCGGAGTCCCATTTTTACCCATGTGCAAGTAAAAAAAATACCATCACGGGTGCCTATTTGGCTCCCGAGAATTGTTTATACCTAGCGGAGGGATTAATTAACCTGTCCTTATTTCGCAGATGATATTCGGAGGCAACACCTAACAAGTGGTGAGCCTGTTGCGGTGTTTATGATGAAATAGCCTCGTTGTATAAAGCGGTCACCCACCATGTATATGTAATGTAGTAGAGCCTCATATAAGCCCAAAGTAGGTACATCCAAAGTCACCCTATATACCTACATACATATGTTTATTTTATGATCAGACTACAAACTATGAATGTATTCACACAATGCAATGTTTGACAGCATTGATTGTTTTCGTTAAATGATGCGGTTACAAAATGGGAGGCGTCGACGACGAATTTGCATTACAAGTCTACTTTATTAATATTCTCGTTGCGTCGTCCAATACATCGCCTGTTTGGCCCTGAAAAGAGACTACCACCTCGACCAACAAATATCTATGCAGTAGTTTCCTTAAAACCAGTGAACCCACAGACAAAAACTGAAACATGAATAGGTCACTTTACGGAATTTGACTAACGAAACGGTCCCCTAGCTAAACATACTTATACCTATACATACTTATATCTATAAATAAAATAAACTGTTCCTTTTTTTTTTCTTAGGCCAGTAGGTACATCCTATATTACAAGAGTTTAACGTCTAATAGCCACAGCCTATATACAGAGGCAAAAATCGCAATGCTTCGTTTTTAGTCACTGGGTTCATCAGTTTTCAGGACATTACTTCATCTATTCTTGACAAAGTCGCCTTTACGTTTCGGTTACGAAACAGGCAGTCCATTAGTCGATAAAGCACCGAGGATATAATAAGATACCTATAGACCATAGTGATGCAATCGTTTTTATCGCCGCCAATTTCGTAACTGCAACATGTAGCCGGCAAAGTGAGAGCGATTGATAGGTGTAGGTAGACTTATATCATCGGCCACGACGAGGTGGGATTAAAACCCTTCCGCTGGGTACCCTGAGGCCATCTAGGCTGTCTCGGGCACCGTAGGGCACCCATGATATGATATGATATGATATGATATGATGAATGAGACTGATTTATGTTGTTAAACAACAAAGAATTATTGATCGACGCCATTTGTAGGTTTGCTTTTCAGGTGTTATGCCGTGCTCCAATAAAAAAAGCTAGAATAAAAACCTTCCGTTGGGAACACTAACCCCCAAATTCTAAGTCATTTTTTCCACTGTACTTTCACTCAAGGAACTTTGGTCTCAGATACATAAATTAAGAAAGATAGAACAAGATAGACTTTCCTTGACTGAAAAGTGGAGTTGAGGATACATCTTAGAATAGGCACTCTAGGTGGTCTCGAGCGCCGTAAGGCACCCGCGATGGTGAAACGTATAAAGTGATAGTTGGTCGGTATGATTTACGTAAATCAGACATCCGTTGAAACAGACAAACCTTGGCACAAGTAGGGCACCAGACCTGTAGCAGACTAGCAAATTGATGACTTGCGTAATGTGAACGATGAAGTTTTGGATACGGATTGACTGGGATGTCTAGGACTACCCAACAGCAGAGAGATGATGAAATCAATGACGAAATTTTGTATATACGAGTAGGTATATCGTAAATAATATATAATAAATTGTTGTTCACATAAATTAGTCGAATTCCACTTATGGTTGGAATTAAATTATTTTATGTTGGTATTTATGAATTAGATAAGTTAATAATAATATTAATAGACAGTATTTCCAAAACAAATCATATTGCATTCCTTGTGTACCACACATATTTGTCTTTGCTGGAATTCGACGATGAACTTCAGAATAATGGGAGGAACAAGGAATTTGTAATTGCTCATTGTGCTCATTGTTAAATCTTCATACTGCTTTCCATCAGGTAGATGTGGCCATCATCTTAACCGCCATCTCTTAAAAACAATAATAATGTGTGGTAGGTACTCCCTAAAATTTATTTTATGAGCGATGAAGATTTGAATATGGCTTGACTGGGATGTCTAGGACTGGACAGCAGCAAAGCGATGATGAAATCATTGACGAAATCTTGTATATACGAGTAGGTATATCGTAAATAATAGATAATAAATTGTTGTTCACATAAATTAGTCGAATTCCACTTATGGTTGGAATTAAATTAATTTATGTTGGTATTTATGAATTAGATAAGTTAATAATAATATTAATAGACAGTATTTCCAAAACAAATCATATTGCATTCCTTCCGTACCACACATAATTTGCCTTTGCTGGAATTCGACGATTTTTTGTGGATAACATAAACATTGGAATAATGGATGGAAGCAGGAACTTATAATTGCTTATTGTGCTCATTCTTGAATCCTCATACTGCTTTCCATCAGGTAAATGTGGCCATAATCTTAACCGCCATCTCTTAAAAACAACAATAATGTGTGGTAGATTTTGAGATCTCAGCTGTTCGCAGGAAAATGAAGAAATCGTCAGTACCTACCTACATAAGTAACATGTCGTAATATATTACTTTATAAAGATTCCCACACCCTATGTGGCATTCCTATATGGGCACCATTATTCTAAGCATCTTGCCGTAGACCCGCTTCAAATGACATCATGTCATTAACAACTTTATAAGGCAGCTCGCCTTTCTCAGTCCACTCGGAGTTGCCGTCATACGGAGCTACGTTATAGGCCATAAAACTATTTTAATCTCGCTATTAGTATGCCTCAAGCGGCCGTCAATTAGGCGAGTGTCCGACTCGAACCTCGGCCACGACACGCCGAAAAAACTGTCGGCTCGCTCGACCTGTTTGGTGCTTCGCAGAATCCTTGGGTTGGGATGAAAAAGCGAATTGCCACTTACCTACCTTGTGGCGAGATAGCGACATGAGGGTATTAAATAATAATGCGCTTGTGATAATAACTGCTGTTGGCTCGAGATAAGTGATAAGTGGCGGTTGGTGATTGAGATAGGAAATGGCACAGTTAACATTTTGCGCCGTTTTTATAGGGCATCATTTGTTTATTTTAGTAAACTTGATTGCGCAATATCTATGGTGGAATTAGGTAATACCGCTTTGATTAAATATCTTCGGAATATTTAAATGAAGTTTTGCCGAGGCAGGTAAGCTGGTAATAGTTTGTCCTTAGCAGGGATGCCGAATTACCCTTGCTGGATTCGGCATCGTCTACTGGATTCACTTTGCTGCGTGTGGCTTATCCAGAATTACTTTTCAGTGGAGGTTCAATACTTTTACTCGTGATGTACTTAATTGAAACTTGTCAAACTCGTTCGACGCAGCAGTCCACAACAGCATCCATTTTGTGAAAGGAAGTGAAGGAAGGAAGTGATCGGACCATAATTTAATACTTAATTCCATTACGTTCCACATTACCCTCTGTCCTAAACCAAGTCCTACTATAAAATTAAGTCCGAAGACCGACATTGAAATAACTAAATTCTTCAAAAATCATTTTCGATGGAATTTTTCTTGCACCGGCTGTTTCCTTTGGGATGTTTGATTTTCACGGAACGCTGAGTTCTATCAGTGTCACTTTCTTCAAGTAGGTACCTGCCTACCGAGAATACTTTTGATATATATCAAGATGTAAAAAATATAAGCTGAACCTGAATTCCGAGAATTTATGGGGGGAGGGCATTAAGGGCTCTGCAGTCGTGATGACGCCCATACAAACGTACTTCCAATATAAATTATGCTATTAGTCGTAGTTCATTTTTTTTTAAATGTTGGATATGAATTCCCAGGAAGACCCCATTCATGGAATGAAGTCCATGAATGGGGTCAATCAATAATTGTTCTTAAACAATATTGATCGCTCCCACTATGCCGGCTAAATTATGCGATTACGACGAATTGCATTACGAGTACTCGCTGCCTTATTGTCAATTCAACTACTCATTTCGTAAACGAACCCTGTGTGACGTTGTCTTACCTACAGATATAAATTGGCTGTGAGGTTAAAAAAACAACATACATACATAGCGACCGACAGCTTAACCGATTCGAACCAGGGACCTAAGTGTTTTTAAGTCCAAGGTCTAACCAACTCGGCCCCACGTATATAAAAAAACAACGTAAATACGATTAAAATAAAATTATATTAAATTAAAGAAACTAACTATGTACAAATTATAAAGAGCGATAGAGAGAGAGAGAGAGAATGGGTTCTATAAAAATCCAAGTTATTCCTATTGAAAGAATATTACTGCCCTGATTGTGCTGCGATCGGGAGGTTAGCGCCCAGGGTTCTTCGGTGAGCAGGCCGTGGCAGGCCAGGCTCTGCAGAAGGGGACCGGGCAGCGTACAGCTATGGCCAACAACGACCAGCCGTGACTTCCACGTCAGGGCGGGCAGATGGTGAAGGTACGGCTCCGGAACAAGGGTTCAGGCTGGGCTTAGCTACGAAATGCTGCGGCGACTACTCCTGGTTGAGCAGGCGGTGGTAGACCAGGCTCCAAAAGAAGGGTCCAGGCCTGATTTTACCCGTGGCGTAACTCTTACGCGGTGGTTTTCTCCACCCTTGACTCGGTTTTCCCACCCATGACTTGGTTCCTGGAATCATTTAAAGGGAAGCCTAAGCATACTGTTTCCAGCTCTCGTTGTCTTCAGTTTTTGCAGGGCAGCAACAATAATTGTGCATTGCGTAAAACTGCAGGACTGAAGCTGGAAACAGACACACGGACACAGTACAAATATTTATATAAATTCTAGTGAACCTGAAAAACGTCCCTATGAAAGCAATGTATAATTAACTCACCAAATTAATGTTGGAACTCCGAACTTTGTGCGTCACTCTTATATTTTTGTTAACTATCTTATTATTACAAACACACACTCGCGATGTTAGTAATTTATCAAATGGCCTGCGGTACTCTGACCGCCGCCTATCTATGTAGAATTTAAAAGGTTTTCGTTATAGATATAATATTACAAACTACCTGCCTCTTTTGCACTTTTAAAAAGGGTACTTTTAAGTCCTAAATTATCCGTTCCATATCGCTGTCTGTTACACCTAAGTTTAAAGTAACGTTCCGTTACACCTAAAAGGAGACTACCACCTCGACAAAAAATTGATGCAGTAGCCTCATGAAAACCGGTGAAATTTATTTAAATTCTGCAACAGACAGTAGCGGAGAAATACTGGAAGTACGAAAGCTATATTGTCTGGAGGACGCAGACTTCACGATCGAGAATCCAGTGTCCGAAGAGGGTTGTCCAGTAATTACAGAGATACAACCGCGACAGTCTCTAAGTCTAGTAAACTTTAGAGTACCTACTTATTACCATGTTAATTAGCAGACTTAATAATGACGGGAAGAGTCGACCGTAAATAATACCGACTAACTAGACATTATAAAAAAAATAGCTACACAGTAGGTAGTTAATTACTATAAGCTTTGTTATTAGTCAATCGACAGACAATGGTAGGTTTGTCTATTGTCTTGCGGTCCGGTGAATCATGGTGGAGTATGAGAGAACAATGTACTGCTACTGTCGTTACGCAAGCGGTACTTCTGTTCGAGGATTAGGGTTGGCACAACCCGGTCAAATGTTAATAAAAGTATGTAGGATAGGACAGAGATCTGTTTGTCTGTGATTCAGGCTCCTAGCCTAGTTCAGACATACACGATTTACTAGTTATTTATAAAATCTCATTGTTAAAAATTGTACCTAATGAATAACTATCTATGTACTTTTACTTGAGTGTCAGATAATAATTATATGTAGGACAATTTACATATAATGCTCTGGTCACAATTTAAGTTCTAGACTTGATAGTACAAGGTATGTGTACTAGATAACTCTCTCAATAAACTTAAACATTTCTTGCAACAAAAAGCTAAAATAACCCTCGCGCAGAGCCTTTTTCTTCCTATCCTCAACTATGGCGACGTATGTAGTGTGGACCTCAATGAAGTGCTACTCAACAAGATGGATCGTTTGCTTAACTCGTACGATCACATTTCGGAGTATCGCGCTAAATAGGGAATATGCATGTTTTATTTTATTTTATTACTTGATAGAGTAACTACATTAGACCCTAAAAACAAATATTAAACATTTTTTAAAGGGTAGGTAATAACACAAAAATAAAAGGGTTTAAACTTTATCTGTCACTACCGCAGTAAAAAAAGGTACATCACTAGCCGCCATTCTGTGACGTCATTCGTGCTCAAAAAGCATATTAGTTTATTGTTTATGCACCTCAAAAGTTTGTTTATCACAAATTATTGTAATAAAGGACAATATACCCGAGAAATCTCTGTATTGAAGGAACCTGCGACACCGCAATATCTCAAAGACAAATTTACGTACCTCTTTTCCTTTCATGACAAATCTCTCCGCTCCTCTCACAACTCTGTTCTTTCTATTCCCTCCCATCGCTCGAGTTTTATTTCAAATTCCTTCAGTGTAGTAGCCGCGAACTTGTGGAACAAACTGCCTCTTGTTATAAAAATGCTCCAAATAGATTTATTTAAAAAAAAATGGTTTATGAGCACTTTTTAAATAAATCCCAACAACTGTCGAATTAGTTATTATACTGTTTATATGTTAATATGTACATTATATGATATGTAGTATATTATATATGTATAATACATGTATTTGTATAGCATATGAGTACATATGTATTTATTAATAAATATAAATTAAAACAAATTATATTTTTTTATTGCACACCTACCTAAACTTAATGTTCTAATGTCCCGAAGGACTTTGACTGTCATTATGTCCGCTATTGTATTAAGCAATAAAGTTTGATAAATAAAAAATACATATTATATTTTATAAACACCCATGGCTGGCAATAGAACCCACGAGCTACGGATACAACGCCAAAGGCGCAACCACTAATCTACGGAGGCGATTATTAATACGTAAAATAGCTAAATAATATATTATTGAGTTTTTGTGACCACTAGAATCTCTTAATTTTGTCAATGATATTATTAAGTACCTAAACCAGAGCATAATTAACCGTACCTAAATACCTACCTACTTATATAAATTAGATACACCTTATCCATATTACAAATTATACATAAATAAACTAGACTGCGATATTTTTTTTATTATTTTGCTTTAATGCACGTAAATATTTCAATTTAACCAACAAAAAAATACATAATTTTACAAGTATTTCTCTGCAAATTAGTTTGTCGGCAGATAGCTCTCGTTGCATTGTTTTGGGAATTTATTATAACACAGATGTTTTATTTATCATTATTTATTTATAAACATTATCAAACAATGATAACGGAACAAAGTGTTTATAAACTGCTTACTTTGGAAGAAACGATATATTTATGTTACTATAATCTTACAGGTGACCTTTGACATATTTTTTTCATACACGCTACTTTTATTTACATTTATTAATGAATTAACAATAAATAATAAAATCTGTGACAACCCTAATCTCGTAATGCGTGAAGAGCTCCCGTCAATTATTGCTAACTCATGCTAACCGTGGATAGTTCACCGCGGCTGTCCTTATTTCGTTATGGTGAATAGCCACAACACTTTCTTATAACCGATATTTGAGCCGCTCTAATTTTTCCTTTTTCACGCACTGAGGGAAAGATTTTTTTTGAGATGCTGTGCTGGAGAAAAATGCAAGGACTACATTGGACAGACAGGGTGACAATTTCTGTAGGTATTAGACCACGAAGGAGAAAAAATAATAATTATTGGACACTCGTCTCTTTTGAATCATCATCAACATACCAGCCTTTCACGCATCAACTGCTAGACATAGGCCTTCCCCAAGGCTCGACACAACGACCAATTCTGCGCTGCCAGTAGCCATCGGCTTTCCGCGACCTTTTTCAGGTCGTCGGTTTACCTTGTGGGGGCTCTGCCTTTGCTGCGTCCTCAAGCACGCGGTCGCCACTGGAATTTAGTCTAAACCTTACTGCCCCAACGGCCGTCCGTTGCGAGCTATGTGGCCTGCCCACTGCCACTTAAGTTTGGCGATTCTGGAGGCTATGCCGGTTATGACGGTGAGATCCGCAAAAGGTTGGTCCTTTTGCGGATCCATCACATCGTTTCGAATACGATCCCGCAAGGAAACACCTTGGTTTTTAAACACTGCGGTATTCTCTTGAATAAAAGAGACAAATAGTTGACATCTTATATCTATATATATATCTATATCTATATATACATAGCATGATATTCTAAGTAATATTGTAGAAGGAAAGAAGAAAGCATAAAAGGAGAAGCTATTGATGAATAAGATTTTTTAAAATTGAGAGCTCATAAAAAATGGCCTCAAAATGCATTCACCCGACAGCAGTATCAGTAGTCCAAGAACAAATTCTACTAACAATTATGAGCGTACTTAACTGTTATTTGCATCTATTATTCCAGGTTAAGGTGCCTATGCATGCTGAGCTTAAAGAACTCTAGGTTATAAGATGAAGGAAACACGCAAACAGGAGTTCATTCCAAATTCCAATAGTGCGACAGATGTAATACTATATAATACGATTACATCACTATTAATTTAGCGCGTATTTGGAATGGATCTGCCTCAACATGTATAATCCCTTATGAATTCTGCATCTGAATAGATAACGAGGAAAGAGATGATTAAGTTTTTTATAGTCCTTGATAAATGTGATAAAACATGCATATTGCAACATCTCTGAGAAGCTGCAGTGAGTAGCTTCTAGGATACCCATCAATGAGGTCTTCATTCACGGTAATTTTAGATGCACGCTTCCGCAGACTATCGAGAGCTTCGACTAATCGACATCATGTACCTTCTCAAGCTTTAAAAATCATATGCCTGAGACGAGGCTGAACATATCACAATTGTGAACAAGACACAGTTTTGGTGGACCTGTGGGTCTTGCGCGATTGAAAAGTTGATAGATTGATAGAATTGGTCCAATCTCATTCACCACACATTATATGCGGGACACGTGGAAAAGCGTGCATGGGTTACATGAGGGTTGTCTGAGTAGTAAGGGCTGGGTTCAATATGCCGCTGGCCTTACTGTCTTTGCTATGTTCTTAATATAACTGCGGTGAGTGTATTTCCAATGCTACAATCCAGTGTTGGTGGCAATCGTAATTGTATGCTGTGAAGAGAGGGAAAGTGAGTGCCAGGGGTCTTTATCGTCGTCAATGTGCGGGCATGGTTTTTATCGGCATTAAATTGGACCTGATTAAGAGAACCCCAGTTTTTAATATTTTGTAGAATTTGGTCCAACTCATTTGCCTAATATAAAATTCCTATACTCCTCTGTTTCTAAGCGGCTAGGAGACTGAGGTAAGTATTGATCGTGGACAGTGCTATCATCTATATAGCCACAAACGTTACCAAGAATATCATACCAATTCATAAGTACAAAGGAGTCAAACAAATGACAAGGCCAATGGCCCACATCTACTACCCTTTTAGTTTTCACAGTCTCTATGTAGAGAATGCATGGAATTACCCACCCACGCATGGAGGTGGCTATCTCAACAAACCTAGCATATCTAGCTAGCATAGTTAGCATTTCATGCAACAAGGCCTTACCGGTCCCGCTATGATGAACAAGAATAAGAGTAGGCACAATAAGGCAATCAAAAAGGAAATTAATATCTTCCCACTTCAAATTACGCGTACCTATTACCTATTTTTCTATAATCAACAAGAAAAGAATCATGTGGATTAAACAATAAAATTTAACCGCCTGGTTTGATTTAGCCTACCCTCCCCTATATATCTATCTTCTCTATGGATATACAAACAGAGTGACACAAAGCAGACCGCGTTATCAGTGTGCGGTAGATAAGCTGGAGATATGCGGTATCAAGCTTCCGTTGACACACGTTCGCCTGCGCAGCTGTAAATGACTGTAGGTATTTATGTAATCATTTATTTACTTATCTAGATACCTACTGTACATAAAATAACGTTACCACACGTTTAGTTTTTATTTTATTTTATGAGGTTACTTATTTTTAATTAAAAAGAACAACTTTCGGTTCGGGCAGGGTCGGGATATGGCAGACATTTAATTGTTTTTTTTAAAGTAGTTTATATTTTTCCTTTTTATTTATTTTTATTGTAAGGTATTTTAGTTGTTATTAAACCTATATAAAAAAAAAAAAAAATTTTTAAATTATGTTGTTAATTAACGTCATTATTCATATGTTTCTTGTCAATCCAGTTGCATCTGAATTATTAATGTAAATATAGTGTTTCACATTTAAATATTTTTATTTGCAGGCGAAATCTGTCGACGGAAGCAGGATGTTGCATATAAATACGAGTAGGTATATATATATATATATATATTTCTATTTTTTATTATTATTCAAATCGAAACTATGATATAGAAGAGGGCAGCCATCGATATTTAACTAAAACCTACCTACTTATTGGAGTCCTTCAAGAAAACTTTAGTTAAAATATAAGTTTTACGCATATTATTTTTTGTTGCTAAAAAAAGAGACAAATCCTAGATAGGTACTATAACCAATAAGTTTTTATGAATACCTGTGAGTTTTATAAGGGTAAACGTTACAATTTAGAATAAAATCAGTTTATAGTTCTAATTTAAAAAAAAAAAATCGGCAAAGGGCTTTTAAAATGAAAAAAAAAAAATTAAGTCCTGGATCCTCCCCTGGACGGGTAATTTATTTATTTATAAATACCTTATTGCACAGAAAACCAATAGTTATGTAGGTAAACTTAATGCCTTTGGTATATAATGTTGTTTAACAAGTGAAAAGTAAGTACTTAAAAATGTGTCACTTAAATCTGGAAATAATAATTAATTCTACATAATATCTATGTTATTAGAAAATACATTGGTAAAATCTTATTTCTTTTTAGATGAATTTAGATGTCCTGCGGTTGCACCCTCCCGCCGTTTAATTAATTAATTAATTTATTTATTTATTTAAAAAGATACATCAACGCCGCATATATTGTAACATTGGTTTGATTTATATTAATATGTAACAAAGTCTGATATGTACGTTTGTGACAGATGTACACATCATTTCCAAATGTATTTATTATACTTATATAATTTGAAATTAACTATAAGTAAATTTATTTTATTTTATTTATTTATATATTAATTTAAAATATATATCGGATTTTACTTCGTTTTCAGTTAACGTTCTTTGTGACTTTTCTTTTTGCTCGGCCCTTAGGGGTCCCAACGATGTAGGTAGGTAGGTACGTAAGACATATGCTCAAAAAAAAATCTTGACCAAACTACTCTCGAGAGATTTTGTCAAGCAGAGATCGTATACATAATATTATAATAATACCTATGTAATGTAAGGAATCACCAATACCTAGGATCGCTTTATTTTTCCTGTTTTCAAAAATAACCACCATTTTTGAAAACAGGAAAAATAAAGCGATTCTGGTATTGGTGATTCCTTGGGTATTAACGGTGATTAGTTATTTATAATGTTACGTTAATTCGATTAGGTAAAGGGCTAGCTCGTGTCCCGGCCAGAGGCTCTACCATGGGTTTGCGCATTATAGCAACGTTACGTATTTCTATACGTACACGTGAACAACAACCAATAGGGCCGCTTTATTTTTGGTAACAGGATTGAATAAAGCGATCCTAATGCGCAAACCCATGGTAGAGCCTCAGTAAATTAGTTCGACGATTTGTTTATTTAAAAACTTTATTGCACGCAAAGAGTAGGTACAAAGGCGGATTTAATGCCGCCAGATATTCTCTACCAGTGAAACCATCGGCGATTCAACAAGGAAACGCAGCCAGTCATTTGGGCACCGCCAAAGGAGAAGTCCCTATGAAAAGAGAATGTCTAGCGGCATTAAATCCGCCTTTGTACCTACTCTTTTCATTCAATAAAGTTTTTAAATAAATAAATTGTGAATTGAAAGAGCTCATTTTAATTTAATTTATTATTATGTACCTACATACCTATTTACTTTTTTTAATGGATAAATAATAAAAATATACTTAAAAATAAATAAATATGTACCTACATACGTATATGTCGTGCTCCAATAAGCACGTGACTTTGTATCTACCTGGTGGTAAGCAAACCTACAAAGTCCATGAATGTGGTCAATCATTAATTGTTCTTAAACAGTATTGATCGCTCCCACTATGCCGGCTAAATGATGCGATTACGAAATGGGGGGCGGCAATGACGAATAGCATTACGAGATGTTTTAATATACGCGCTGTCTTATCGTCAATTCAACTACCCATTTCGTAACCGCATCCTGAAAGGAGACTACCACATCAACAAGAAATCGATGCAGTAATCTCCTGAAAACCGGTAAACCCACGGAATAAAACCGAAAGTTAAAAGTTAAAGTTTAAAGTATTCGTTTCTGAAAGATATTAGATACACATAGTCCAAGCCTAAAGTTTAATTTGTAACAAGAGTAGGTAACTAATTTAAAAGCTTTATTGAACCAAGTAGGTACAAAGGCGGTTTTAATGCTACTAGGAAAGCTCCACCAGTCATACCTTAGGGACAATATGATAATTATGTAACAGTAGGTACCTACCTAAAATGTACTATGTATATATGATACCTATTAATTATAACAAAAAAAATAGCAAAACTTACTTCTTACCTAGATTTATTTATCTACCTACTACCTATCTATGTGTCTTCTATTTAATTTTATAATTTACAAAAGTACTATAAAAATAATATATTAGTAAAATTACCCATAGGTATTTATGAAACAAAATAACCGAGTTCAATATATACAACTGCAGTTTAAGCCGCCTTTCGTTGCGCTGCGTTATCCGACAGTATAACCTCCTAGCGAGTCATCGACTCCTGGTACCGCAAGCGCTAGTGTATGGCATCGCGTCCGCTATCGCAACGTGTTGGCTAGCGTTTCTACGGTCGTCGGATAGACAACGAACGACCCACACGGCTACGTTAATCCCCCACATGCTTCCAAAATATTTTAAATTGAACGTTATGTCTAGTTTGATAAGGTTGTATTTTCTAGTAGTCACTTAAACCAAACTCACAGCCAGGAAAGTTGCTGTGTGCTACGTGTGAACCGTCTGCTAGTCACACACGTAAGGCGTCATGCAATATCTACATTAATAAATACATGAGTGTGATTGAAACATTTCGTGATGTGCGTGTCAGTTTGCCTGTATACACATGCTAGGTATTATAAATCTGATATGAACAATTAAAACTTTCGACAATTAACTTCTAGGAGAAAGGCTAAATAAAATTGAGATTTATTAGAATTAATGCCTATTTTTATGTGCCTATTTGAAAAAATAATAGCTAATGGTAGTGTACTGTTTTTGTATGTCAATGCGGATTGGCAGTAGATAATTATTAATCACGGTCAAATATTTTTATTTATTAAAATTTTAATATAAATATTAGTTATTAAACAATTGCTATTACCTACTACAATAAATTATTAATAATACAAACTAAATCTAGTAACAAACATAAAACTAATTAAAAATAAAAGACCTAACAAATAAAACTGAATGCCTATAATATATGAGTAATAATAATATTTACAAGTCCACCGAGCCCAAACTCTAATTGAATTCTAATAGTAAATCTTTACATGATACGAGATTTAAATCCGAAATTATCTAAAGAATAATCTAGCAAGAATCAATATTATTCCATTAAAACAATGCAGTGGAATTAGACAAAACACATGATAAAAGAGAAAATATTTTAATAGATTGACAGAACGGTACCCTAGGGATGGAATAAAAATAAGAAGATGACAATATCGTAGAATATAGAAAGAAAGGAGAAGATTGGTACCCATATTTGTTATTGTCCAATAACAAATATACATTGAATACAATAAACATAGATGCATTGTTACCAATATTTCTAGATACCTACTTATAACCATTAGTAAGTTACTTATATGTTAATATCAGTAAATAAAGGTTAATAAAAATCTAATGATTTTCTGACAAATGCATTTTTCATATAAAGCTACCTACCTAAATAGCCACATGAATTTTGTGCTTTCCATAATAAAAAAAAGAAAATTTTTGTCTTTCTGAGACGGAATTTAAAATTACAAAAAGTTTTCTTCCAACAAAAACTAATCAGTCATGTCATTAGGCCCCGAATGTTCGTTGCGGTACTTGTACTATTATTTCTTCTCTGTGGTTGTGGCCGAGATCCGGCTAGGGTAATCTCTAATAATTAAGTATCTACCGGGGCAGAGACTCGGCGGCCAACAGAAAGCAACGAAGGGAGGATGTCTAGTAACATCTTCTCGGTGGCAAGCTAGGCATCTTTGTGTGAGGAGAGGTAGGCCTGTGACCCGCGAACAGCGCAGCGCCAAGATGCTATCAGTGGATGACTTTAGTGAATAGCTCGTATAGTGCGGGCGATAGGCCCTGTGGAACGCCTGCAATAATAGAGTGCTCCGCGGAGAATATTCCCTCCACGGCCATGTAAAAGTGACGGTTACTCAGGAACGAGGCTAACATCCGGGTAGTAACATTAGTGGCACAGGCAAGTTGAGGAATTTGTATATGAGGCTGGAATATACCTACTATCTACCTAATAACGTATGAAGCTTGGGCGCAGTATGTTGCTACCACCAATCAAGTTGTGCAGAGCTAAAGTTTTACCTAAAACTGTGATATGAAGACGATGAAAAGGTCTGGGAAATAATCGTCATTATCGGGCAAGGGGATTTATTATTTTTATTGCCGATTTATAAAGTTTTAAAGGAGTAATGAAGAAGTCGCTGACCCGATGAAATGATGAACAAAAACATCGTACAAGTTGATTATTAAACACCATTATATAGGTACCTTCTACCAAAACATACCAAAAAAGATTGATTTCGATATCTCGGCAAAGCTCAAACTAGATTTTATACCTCCACGCAGATTTAAGATCCATATCCTAAATGTTGAAAAAGGCAATTTAACATATTTACCCACTGAAATTTTTTAAAGAATTCCATTGCTAACAATTTATGGTTAAAAAAAATTAAATAAGGTGGTTTTCAGGTCAGATTTCCATCAATAATGTGCCGTTAATATTATTTTTAATTACTTACAGAATAATTCAATCATCGTGGTAGAAACGTACCCCACGTTTCTACATTTAATGAGAATATAGTGCAGTCGTTTTTTATTTATTTACCTTCATGCCAGATTCTTTACGGGGCAGATAGGCAGAGATAACCGAGCGCCACTTGTCTCTATCTCTGGAATCTCTACATATAACTTATGCCTCGTCTATATTCATAACCTTCTCATGTGCATACGCCGATTTCAAAGAGTTATGCACTGTCTTTGCGGCCATGTATGAAAATACTATTGTACATAGGCGAGGTTAATGCCTTAGGCATTATCTACCAGCTAACCTTTGCGATTTTACAGGCAGAGTGCTAATTAATGCAACATATACCTAATATATAATACAAGGATATATAAGTAAATTATTAGGTAATATATAACAATACATACTGGTATTATAACATGTTTACCCTTATGCCTATGTATATATGTTCTTTATTCTTTTATCGCTATTTCCTACATTCACAAACTATCTGAGCATACCCTTCTTTATTTACACACTGATACTCTCTTTCAGTTATTTTAATTAGTTAAATACCTACCTATGTAACTATATCATGAAAAATCTTTAGGTATAGACAGCTATATACCTACCATTTAAACATAGACAGTAGGTAATGTTCAAGCAAGCACTTCCAAAACAAAATAGGTAGGTGGGATGGGAAATTCTCTATAATTTCGCTTGGGCGATCGATGGTCTCGTTACCATCGCCTAGGTACCTATAATAGATGCAAATACCTGGTGGTCATGTTTCGGTTTTAGTTTATGGGTTTACTACTACATCGATTTCTTGTCGAGATGGTAGACTACTTTCAGTGCGTGTTTACGAAGCCGACAGTTGATTTGACGATAAAATGCTGAAATTACAATGTACCTACTATTGATAGACCCAATGGAATTTGTAGGGCTGCTTACCATAGATACAGAGTTACATGCCGTGCTCTATAATAAAATAAAATAATAAAACGTAAAATTTAATTCCAGCCGCTTACTTTGAAAGAAAAACTTTTATTTTTAAACAGTTTTAAACTATTGATAAATTGGAATAAAACTTATCTATCTATAATATAAAACCTATTTGTATTAAGTTAGGTAATAAAGTATCACCAACTACAACTTTCATTCACAGCCTTGGTAAAAAATTCCAAAAGACTCCAACTTAAGCCGCCTTCGAATACAAAGAATGACGCCGCGTCTATACAACCAAAGCTATACATAGCCACCTGGCGGGTCACATAGAAACTTCTCTACAAACCGAAAAGAACCTAAAAAAATAAACACTCTATAAAAGAAACCTTAACGCTTGAGTATAGAGTCTAATATAATAGACACAAATCTAAATAAGACCCTTTTACATTTACAAAAGCGCTTGATGCGTTGTATACAATAATATATTCGGCGCCAGTTGTGGCAACAGTACACATATACATAGAAAAGCGTTGGTAGAGTGCACGAAGCGGCAACGTCGCGACGCACGTTCTCGTCGACATGATCTCGACGGGGGTAAGGTGAACGACAATATAGAAATGTTGAAAAGGGTATAAAAATTACTCGTGGAATTGAATAGAGATGGACGACCATTTTGGGAGGCTGTTTCAGTAGCTTTTTTTACTAGATAAATAAGTTAAATGTAGGTAGGTGTGTAACAAAATATAAAACTCAAAGTATTAATTACTCTCCATTGATTTTTTTCTCTGTTTGGTTTAATTTTATTTCAGGAATATTGGTGTAAATCAAAAAAAGTTACAATGTGTTGTGTATTTTACACATATAGCCCTTCAGGAAAGCCACGACGACAAATCGATCGAACGCGTCGATTGATAAAAATATGTAATAGGAAAATGTTGACTATGTGTAGAACTCGATCGACGAGAAACATCAAATCGCATACATTTCATTTTCGCATTCCATCGATCGATAATTAAGTGGCTTTTCGGTAGAGCCCCTGAGGCCAAATGATCGCCAATCGAATCGCCGCGTCGATCGATAAAAATGTATAGGGATTTTACCCTATGGGTAGAGCCTGGTGGGCGATTCTCGCGCTTTCGACATTCATCTCGATTCGAGATTTTTAAACGAAAAATGACTAAATATGCCATTTTTCTTTAAAAATATCGAACATTAAACGAAATAAATAATAAATATTAAATAATAAATATACAAATATTGAACAAAAAATGACATATTTAGTCATTTTTCGTTTAAAAATCTCGAATCGAGATGAATGTCGAAAGCGCGAGAATTGCCCACCTGTGATCGTCGAGAAACGTCAAATCCCATACCTACATTTGGCTTTCGGTATTTCGATTCGATTATCGATTGGCTCATTGGTTGCCGCCCTGGTCACAAATAAAGCCCTAGGCTTGTAGGTAGTATGTGTAGACCAGAAACAACAATAAACACCCCATGGCAAACTTTACAGAAAAACTAAATATAAATTTTATTTAAAAGTAGGTAGATAATTAGAAACAATATAAATATGCACAGAGCATGGCCCATGCTGCATGGGCTCAGTCATTGAGGAGTTAAATAGGTTACTTTGAGTAAGGTTGTGGGTAGTTACCCATCAACAGATTTAAAATAATCATAAATGTAAGAAATACGGCATTCATGCTCTTAGGTTTTGAGGTATAATTCTTCAATATCTGATCTGACTGAAGACCTACTAAATAAACTCGACCGCCTTCTTAACTTGTGTATATGCTTTGTTTTCGGCCTGCGCAAATATGACCATGTATCTATTTACCGCAAACAGTTAAGATGGCTTGATATACGATCACGTAGATCAGTGCACATGCTTTCTTTTCTTTATAACATCCTCTATAATCCTAATACCCCTTCTTACCTAAAATCTCGATTTATTTTCCTCTGTGATTCTCACGATCGTCCTCTTCGCTCCTCTGTTAATAACCAATTAAAGATCCCGTCGCACACCTTCACCAAATATTCCGATTCTTTTACTGTGTCAGCTGCTCGTCAATGGAATTTGCTTCCTCTGTCTATAAGACAGGCTCCAACCATCGGTGTATTTAAACGTCTACTCACCACTCATTATCTGAATAAGTAACTGCCAATTTTTCCTTTAGCATTTTCTGTTTTGATATGTACTATATGTATTATATTGTATGATTTATATATGTAGTATATTATGTATTGAGTGTATGTTTAAGTATTTACATGTAATATTTAAGTAGTTTATATACTATTCGCTTTATGTCATTTAAATTTTTATTTATTTGCTTTTGCATCCTATGCATAATCTTCCACTCTCTCAAAGGTTAGCTGGTAGAAAATGCCTAAGGCATTAAGTTTGCCTATGTACAATTTTATTTTGTAATTTTGTGAAATAAAGTATTTTAAATTTAAATAAATATATATATTGAGAGTCCATGATCAGATCTTGGTAAACGCCAAGATGAACTCTCGTAGGTTTTGAGGTAACCTTTCAATATATTGAGAGTCTATGATCAGAACTTGGTAAACACCAAGATGAACTCTCATAGTTCTACCACTACATTTTTCTTTTTTACACAAAAAAAAATACATTTGTGATGTTAGTGTAAAGTATTCTTAAGGAAACCAACTAAGAAAATAATGTAGTAGGTATACGGCCAAAAACCAAACCCTGATCAGAGTATATATCTTTGGGAAAGTCAGTAAAATGTTAATTACCTACTTAAGTTTTCTTTGTCCATAGGAATATCGTGGGTAACCACCATTTTAAATTTCATACCTTTTGCTAAATCTCGCAAATATTTTTCTAAACAACAAAGTCATAGACCTACTCGTACCTGACTAACTAACTAAAATTGTCACGCCTGTTTCCCCCGGGATAGGCAGAGACAAGGGAGCGCCACCTACAACGATCCTGGCACAACTCTCTCGCTTCCTTTACATCCACAACTCTCTTCATACAAGCTCTACGGTTATGGGCACTGCAAATCCCAGCTTTCTTCGTACCTACTTAAGAATAACAAGATACAGGCTTCTTCCAGTTTTTCAACTGCCTACCTCAGGCGCCAATAGAAGGGGGGAATAGTCTCCCTGGACCCTCCTCTTGGATCCTACACTGGCCTGCCTGATGAATATTATAAATATTCTTCAAAGATTTAAAGTTCCGTACTACAGAATATTGTTTATTTTAATTTCGGAAAGTTCTCAAATACTTTGAAAAATATACGCATTAACATATTTACCTAGTAATTTTCCAAAGGTTTTTAGAATTAGTGTTATATGGACACGCAGGGGCGTATTTAGGTTCAGGTACCTCTGGCCGCTTTGTACCTACTTATTTTTTCTACATTCCACTAATATTATAGGTAAATCTGAAAATGTAAAAGTTTGTTTTTACTAAATACTTATTTTATCGAGAGAGACTTCTGACACCGGCCGGGTCCGCCCCTACAATTGGCTGCCCTGGGCAATGGTCCAATTGGCCCATACGTAAATACGTACACTGTGGACACGTAAAAATAGCACGGCATAACACATTTTGTAAGCAGATAATTCGGCCATAGAGTAAATTCATGGAAGTGGATACGCCCACGGATATCAGAGACAAGACTTTAAAGTTAGAAACCCGTTGCAGAAGTAGGAGAGCAAAAGGAAGACACCTAACACGTGTAAACGACATGATGTTTTTAAAATAGGTAAACGCGAGTATCAATGTGTGCGCATACCATGATGAGGAATCAGAAGGGTTACAGAATTAATACAATAGGGCCCATTCAGCTTGAAGTCTGACCAAAATCCCACTATCGATAGGTTTGCTTAACATTTTAGTGAAAAGAGTGGATGGCTCTTGCTGACCAAATATCTATAAGCTTCAAGACTCTGAGAAAAATCTATTTTGGCGTAAATAATTAAATATCAGCTCGCAGTAGAGACTACATATTTGAGCCGTTTAGGGTTGATATCATGGGACCGTCGCTCGCGTCGCGCCTGAGATCCCGTCTCAGGGTTTATTTAAATATATTGCTAATAGATGGCTCCTTCTTTGCCTAGCGAATTAGTCTAGTAATTATGAGAGGTAATCCAGCCTGCTGATTGGAAACCCTACCTATTGGCAGCGATTTTTCTTCGCTCAGCGAATCAGTCTAGCATTTATGAGAAGTACCCTAAGTAATGCAGCCAGCTTATAGGAAACCCCAATTTTTTTTTCTTGTTGCCGTGGATATCTCTGCGGGTTTCTATATGGTTTCAAGACTACTACAGTTTTTAAATATATTCGTGAAAGTACTGAATTGGCTCTATTTTTTTAAAAAGATTTTGGCGTATTTTAAAAACAGTTTAAGTCTCCTCTTTATAACACGAACTATTCACTGGTAAATTTTTGTTGCCTTTGATTTAAGAGTGGGTTCGAATACTTTTATTCCAATAATTCATGAAACTATATAAATGGTTTTGGAATATTGGATCTGGTTTAATTAAACTTCATTTTCATATTATAAACTAAAGAAGCGGTTGGTATGAGAAAGAAATAACTATATTATATATATTATTGAAATATATTATAATAGTTTAGTTTTAGGCTGCTTTTCCACTAGAGATATACAGCTACGATGTGAGGATGCGAGGGCTAAGCTACGAAACTAAGTGGTCGCTTCCACTGGTGCTGACCTATGTAACGGAGCGAGTAAGGTGCTGCAAAGATGCGCCGCCTCTGTGCGAGGAAGATGCGCTGTTCGAGCTATGCGATGTATAGACAGTAGGGAAGGCATGGGGAGCACGATCCATAGCACGCATCCAGAACACGCTTCCCAGCACGCATCTATTAATATAAAAAAAACATAGCTTATTAGAACCCATTTCCACCACTGCTGGACCAATTAATATGAATGGTGGATATCAAATGCATCCATAGCAAAGTAGTAAAGCACATCTCTGGTAGAGAAGCACTCTAAGTATTTAAATTAATGTGCCTACATAGAAGTTGAAAGAGAGATTTTTTGGTAAAACTTAGTTATACTCAAGAGAAACACCTTTTATAATGAGCTTTTATTTACTTATTTTTTTATGTCAACCTGCTTTTAAAGAGCAGTAGTACCTAATCTGCCATGATGACTGTGACGGTCCCATATACCCTGATACCTTAATTTAATAATAACTTCTTAATTGTGCAATAAATATATTATGATGTTGAGGTTTTTGAATATTGCCTTACAACTGGTAGCTTTCAATATTTATTTGATGATTTTATTTAACTTATATACAACGCTTCATAAATGATATTAAAAAGGTATGAGTTTTTTGTGCAAGATTATTCAATAACAGCGAGCTTCCTTAAACGTCTATAAAAATCTGAACCAAAGCAAAAAAGTTAAAAGCCAAGTAGCAAGTGGAACGCTTCGGCATCGATTGAAAAACAATACGATAATAGTTAAAAAAAACACAAAGAAAAGGTATTTTGTATTGAGAAGTCAATCGCTTTGGACCCAGCTCGTAAACTCCTCACAATGGGCCATAAACACATTTTACTGGGCCCATGACCACACCGAAGGTCTGGCTATGATTGCCTGTGGAAACGCCACATAAAATATGAAGTCATTACAATTTAATTATCAAACTATAAAATAATAATATATTTACTGCTTATTGATGAATATGATAAGGTATTTAATATGCTGTATAAAATTTTTTTTTTTTTTTTTTTAAATAACTAACTTACCTAACTATGAAATTACTATGTTAACCAATTAACAAACTATATATAAGAATAGCGAGTACATATAAATACCTACTCTTCAGTTTTATAATATTACTAATAAAATTAGTTTTTTTTTTGGAGCACGACATGTGAGTTTGTATCTACCTGGTGGTGAGCAGACCTACAAAGTCCATGAATGGGGTCAATTAATAATTGTTCTTAAACAATATTGATCGCTCCCACCATGCCGGTTAAATGTAGCGATTACAAAATGGGGGCGACAATGACGAATTGCATTACGAGTATATTTTAATATACTCGCTGCCTTATGGTCAATTCAACTACCCATTTTGTAACCGCACCCTGAGAGTAGATTACCACCTTGACAAGAAATCGATGCAGTAGTCTCCCGAAAACCGGTGAACCCACAGACTAAAACCGAAACATGAAGGTTTTTGCATCTGTATGAGCGGTGGTTGCAAAACCGGTCGGCTACGATACCATCCATCACGGGTGCCTTTTTGTCTCCTAAAAACCGTTCATCCTAAGGGTATCCAGCGGGGGATTAATCCGTCCTCGTTTCGCCGATGGTTTTCGGAGGCAACACCTAATAAGTGGCTTGTTGTGGTTACGGTGGTACGTAGCATCGTTGTATAAAGAGGTCACCTATCCCAGGTCCTTCTTCTGTCTATTAGTCTTTGACTTAACCACTAGGCTGGGGAACGCTTTCTTCTTCGGCTACGACGAGGTGGGAAATAAACCCCCGCACTGGCCTGGTAACCTGAGGCAGTCTAGGCAGTCTCGGGCGCCGTAAGGTACCCATCCATACGGTGTACGAGTAGATTTCTCCCGTATAAACATAAAAATAATTATCATGAAAATTTATTTATTTAAAATTCTATAAATTTTATCAAATAGAAATTTAATTAGCGGCAATCTTTCACATATCATTTCGTTAACGATTTGACCAAATAGCATGGGTACTGAAAAAGGAAAACTGTACCTATGTCTCTTTGTTAGATGAAACAAAAAGGATAAATATTAGGTGCTAAAAAACCAAACATTTTTTTTATATTATCTCTTTCTCGTATACATAGATACTTTATTGTTAATTCCTTCAGTACTGGATTCCATTTTATTGCATCTAGTTTTTAATGAATTTATCGTGTTTTTATTTATTTTGTTAAAAATATTATTTTATTGTAAACATTTTCTATATTTCTTCCCGTCCTGTAGACTGGAACTTTACTATAATGGAAAATTTGTAGGTAATTATAAAATATTTTAAAGGGAATTCTCCGTTGAACGCGCTTCCCTCTAAATCTTTATTAACAATAACAGTTACCTACGTATTTTTGGCTTTTGCTGTAGAGACGATGGGTCCATGCCTTAAATTTCTATAAAAAACTTGTTCCAAAGTTGGTTGATGTTTCGGGTGACCCGAGGGCTGGCAGCTTTTTCTTGCAAAGAATCAGCCTTGCCATTTAGCGAGGAAATTCTGCCAACATCATAAGCACCAAGCCCATGTACAGCGATTTGGGGGAAATTTATAGATCAGGTTTTATTTAATTTTGTTTTTTATATATTTTTTTGTAAATTATTGAAATGAAATGAAATCTTTTTATTTGCCTTAAAATATGGTTACATATATAGATATTTAATTGCAATAGTACCTACAGCATATTTTACCGGGTTCGGCGTGCAAATTAGGTATAAAAGTTAAATAAAAAGGCAGGTATATAGGCATATGAGGTAATTTAACCGAAACGTTGAGATAATTTAAATAATAATAATAATAATATCCACCTGTACGGATACATTCGCCCCATTAAACTTACTACTTACACTAAAATCGGAAAATTAAAAAAAAGATAAATATTCCCCGTTAGCGAGTCACTTTGAATTTCTGGCCTTTGCAGTTGAAACATTAGGTCAATGGTCACATGGCTTTGAAATATTCCCAATTACTGGGGAAATTACTTATTGTAAAATCAGGTGACCGACGTGTTAGGGCCTACTTTGTACAACGAATTGGGCTAAAAATTCAAAGGGGCAATGCAGCTGGAGTTCTCGGTACGTGTGCGGCCTCAGAGGAACTTTATGATTTTTTAAATTTAATTTAGATTAATTTATATTTATATTGTTATGTTCCTATTACTATATTGTTTTATAACTAATTAAATTATTTAATGAGTCATTTAGATAATTATAATTATATTATTAAATTAAAATTCAGAAAAATGGGATTTACCCTTTGTAAAAAATAAACATAATTATTTATATATTTGAGCCGTTTGGGGTCGAAACATCGAAACCATGGAACCGTCGGGACCTGAAGCTCAGGCTATATTTAAATATATTTCTAAGCGTTTGGACGACATATCTGGTGACCGACGAGCTGGCTGCTTTTTTGCACCAAGAATCAGTATAGCAATTCAGAGAAGTAACGCAGCCAGGTTATTGGGAACCCTACCTGTTGGCAGCGATCTCGATGAAGTTTTTGTTTAGGTTACTTTTATTTACTATTTCTTAGGTATATTTTTAGGTTTTAATTTTATTAAAAATTATGTTATTATTTATTATCATCATCATCTCTATCTTCTCTGGAGAAGGCTAGATTAGTTGCAAGCTGTTAGAAAGAATCTGCTGGAAAAGGATACCCTTAGAATTTCTGTCGGTTTGAGGGTTGGAGCAGAACTTTGCAAGACACATCCCTGTGTTTGCGATTCACTTGTCGATCCTTTCACACACCCGGTCATCACGGTCTGTCTTGTGTCCGTAGCGCGAGCACGTGTTCACGACATGCATCTCTTAATAATTTAATAAAAAGAGCCTTGGCTACCAATAATATTCCAAGCACACTAGAACCGTCAGGTGTCTCTCGCGTCGATGGAAACAGGCCTGACGGAATGTCTCTGGTGCCATGGAGCCAAGGCAAATGTTTGTTATGGAATGCTACATATTCTGACACTCTTGCCCCCAGTTCCAAACATCTGGGAATGCTCATGGACGATCATTTTTCTCCCAAAATATCAGTCTGGCGATTCTGAGGGGCAATGCCGCACCAGTTCTTGGCACGGTAGGTTTAATGTCGGGGATTGAGGAAATATTTTATCTATTTTAGTAATTATTTTTTATATATTTATTATGGTTTAGGTTATTTTTAGTTATTAGTTTTATTTTAAAATTATAAGTACTATTTTTGTGTATGTATTTTTTTTTTAATGTTTTGTTGAATAAAATTACTACTATATGTAGGATAATTTACATATATTGCTCTGGTCACAAACTAAACTCTCTCTAGGCTTGTACTATATGTACCAACAATAACCATGTAATACATATTATATTTTATTAATGCTATTCCATCATGATATACCAAACAGAAACCTCGGTACCATTTTAGATGATCAAACTTTTCAAATTGCCGTAGGACTGAGATTGGGTGGCTGCTCCCAATCTCAGTCCTACGGCAATTTGTCAACCTCACAGTATTTGAATTCCATGGTCTCTCTTGTTTGAAAAGCGCTGGCATTTTTCGCGGCACAGCCTCATTTATGACTTAATCCGTAGGGCTCTTGCTGCCATCAATATATCATCCGTGGCTGAACCTTGTGGTTTGTCACGCGATGACGGCGAAAGGCCTGACAGGTTGAGTTTGATTCCTTGGAAATTAGGTCGCTGCTTAGTGTGGGACGCAACCTGCGCCGACAGTTTGGCAGATTCACATCTTCCAAGGACATTAGATGGGACTGGAAATGCTGCTGCTGATGCGGAACACCCCAAACGGCAAAAATTCTCGCAAATAGTTAATAATTATATATTTGTGCTGTTTTGGGGTAGAGATAATGGGACCATGGGGAAGAAGCAAGAAAGCTATTAAAACAGATTTCTTCAAAATTGATCGACTTCACAGGCGACCAGATGGCTGGTGTTTTCCTCTTTCAAAGATTAAGTTTAATAATCCAAAGTGGAAATGTCGCTAGTGTTCTGGGCACTATGCCGCGCGTACATTGTGAGGATTTTTTTTTTGAGTAAGTAGGGATTCTTTATTTTTTTTTTTAATATTAGTTAGTTTTTATTATTTGTTATGTGTTATAAGAATATTATATTAATATACTTATTTATTGAAAAAAAATATACAAAAGTATTTCTGTTATAAATGGGTATAAAAAATATACGTAGATAAGTGTCTTTCTTCCATAATATCTTAAACCTAAAGTTAATTAATATACCTAGTTGTTTAGAATTAAATAATGATGAAATAATGACACATAAATATAGCGAAAATATAATAAATTTAAATGACAATTATTATCATTATGTATAAAACAATAGAAATCTTATCTAAATAACGTTAAATAAATGAGACAAATATACTTATATGGGTATAGTTTAATTTACCTAATTTAGCTGCTCAGTTGGGCCCACGTAAGTTCTTAAGATATAGGTCTGCGGATGCTTTTTTGGGTGGTAACGGAATGCCTTGCTGCCAAATGGACTGACGATGGTCAGTTAATTCTAAATGTAGGTTCATTACTAACTATATATTATTGAGCACTTTGGACTAGTAACGCTAGTTCTAGTCTACAGTAGGACTGTAGACTAGAACTAGCGTTCTAAAAAAAATCCTATATTTGAAACCAATTTCCGAGTTTAGTGCTATTTATAATAGATTCAAAGATCCGACTGTTTATCAATAACTAAAAGTAGGTGGGTGTCTACAAATAGACTTAACGGTACTAAGTCCTAAAAACATACATGATCTAACGTAGGTGGAAATAAAAAAAAAATCCTGTTATTATTATATAAACAAATTCAATTAATTTAATATCTCTACTTAATATTAATTACAGCATTTACCAACACTAGGTAATTACCATGGTGAAGGCCAATAAATTGTGTGCTAGCTCACGCCCGCCATGTAAATTGCATATTAACATCCTCCATTGCAAAATTAAATAAAGAAACAAGAAAAAACTACAAGCCAAGCTCATTACAACGGCCCCTCCCGCTCGACGGATTACAATATGAATAGAATAGACGTTAACGGAAGGGCCCGGTCGCCCCTTCTTAACTATTGACTCCCTATTTTATGGGCATCTTGTATCTTTTTCTAACATCAGGCTAAAATCATGGTGTCTCTTTTTATGAACACGAAGACGTGTGGGTGCCTCGGGCGCGGCTCGAACGGTCGTCGTCCGTGCCATCGTGGAAAATTTTGAAGACTGCATGGTTTGTTTGATGAGAAATTGGATTCTTTAAAGCTATACCTACTTGTATAAATAATAATTTTATTTCTAGCTTCCAACTCAATCGACGTTTAGTCGTATTCTCGTTTTTTACGGAACCATGTAATTTCTTCCACAAATTATTGTGATTAATTAGCATTTAATTATTGTAATTAAAATAAGTATCCATGGCGAATCTCTAGTCAGTCTGACTGAAAGTTTTATTTCAGAATATTTTAAACATTTGTTCATGAAATTATTATCGGTGATGTTATTTTTGACAGTAAAACACCTACTATTGAAATTAAATTCTGTTCTCACCAACCGACCGCTACGCAACCCGCATTTTGTGACGGAGAAACGAAAAAAAAAACAGTTCTTGGGTTAGGGAATTCCGATACGCAAGCGATCCCGTGTACTAGGAGAGCAGAAGTTGTAAAGAGCTTTCCGAATACCTCCCAAAGCCAAAGTTTTGTTTCCTTTTCGCACATTTAGCTGCACTCTTCTATAGATAAGAACTAACTTTGCTAAGCAATTTTATACCCTATTCTTAACTAATTTCAGTTTATTATTGGTTAGAAATATTTTTATATTAACTTGTTATTGGTCTACGTGTTTTATGATGAAAATGTAAAGAATGTTTGGAATTTTATACATTTTATTCAGTCAATTTATGTTTTCCTAATAGAGTTTGTGTTTTAAAGACTATTTTGCCGTATCTATCAACCGATTTATTAAACTTTTATTTATTTTACTTTAAAATTATTATGGTAATTTACCAGCAGGCTGAGTAGGCTCGATAGAGAGTAGCTGAGTAGGCCGGCAGATTTTAGGTGCGGCAAATTTGGTGCCATTTTTTTTACGAGTAGGTACCCTATATCTTACAGAAATTGAAAAGATTCAATGTTTACAATCTTATAAGGATCACAAATAATTTGTTTGCAGGATTGATATGACCGCTGGAAGTGTTCGTAGAGGCAACACAATTTGAGTTCCTAGCCTTGCGGCAAAATTGTAAATCGGTTACTGGGTATTATAGATACAGATTTTTGCCTTAAATGAGGGTTACATAAATTTAGCTTAAATTATTTTATAAACTTCTGACGCCTTATAAAATAATAATAGCCTGTGCACAGGGTTAAATAAATATAAACAAATTTTAAATCAAAATGAGTTTTTTTTTAAGCAATACGCCCACTCATGCACGTCACTCCTTCTCTATTGTTACTAGCTAGCTACCCTTATTCCTACGAGATGACTTAGCCGCCCAGCCTCACAGGAATTGTTCACGAACACCAACTAGATGTGTTCATTTACCCACGAACACTCATTATATGTGTTGTTTTATGTTTCTACATTCAGAGGTGGCGACTTGTTACTTTTCGATTCAACCCTAAATAATAATAATCTAAGGCATTCTTAATCAAAATTAACTTTTTTCACGATACACTATTTGACTCTTTACATTACAACTAGATATTTTTATCTACCAAACGAACCTAAAACAAGATCGTTAGAACCATTTTTAAAAGCACGTGCCTTTTGAATAAATTTAAAATATGTAATCCAATTATGTAGAGTTTCACATTACAGAATTTAATTGTAATTTGACATATAAGCTTGTTTATGCATCTTAGCTTGGTTTTCTCTAGTGATCCCGTGGGAAATATACCTATCTACACATTTTTTTGATGCTACTGCATGAAACTGCTGGCTAAATGCAGGTACAAAATAAGCGGCGCCAAGACAAATTTGCATTAATAGTCTTGCGCTGCCATATCATCAAAATGTCCGTTTCGTAAGTACCCTGAAACAGGTACAGGCACCTACTCACACCGTTTCAAAATAAAAATTATTTTTACCTAACATTTTTTTTCTACTTAATTATTACTGTAATAAACCTAACAACTTTTAAATATTATTGTAGAGATCATTATGTCATTAAAATATACAATTTTAAAAAGCAGTCAACATTTCCAATCCGAAGAATTTGTAGAGATGGTATCCTAGGTATCTCTACAAATTTATTTACCTAAATATGAAATAAAAGTTTTTCTTACACGAGATTACCCGAAAATATATTTTTTAAGTTCTAATACTGAAAACGGTAAAAAAATATATAATTTTTGTTACATTTATTTGCAATTTTAACTGCTGTGTATTTATTATTATACAAAATAACAAGAATAAAATTAAATGAAAATATATCTAATGCGTATAATTTACAAATATTATTTTTTCAGGGATGTTTTTTAGGTTGAAGTTTAATAATACTACAACTTTAATAGTTGTAGATAAATAATATAAGAATTTTCCGACAATAACCACGAAACTAGTATCATAAAAAAAAATGGAATTCGGTACAAAAAAAAACAATACAAAAATCCATAAAAGAACAATATTTTTTTAATCAGAGATCTATGAAAATTATATATAAAAAGCAGTATGACGACAGTAGGTACTAACGCCACCAGACGTTGCCGCTTCACTTCACAGTCACACCGGAAAACGACTGAGACGCCACCAATGGTCGCCAACGTCTAGCAACGTGCGCCAGTTACTAGGCGAACATGACACATAAGGAGGTCGCTTTTGTGAAACTTCTCGTTCTGCGATCGCTACTACTCGGCTACGGAGCAACACCGCAACCGAGACACGACGACAGCACAAGTCGCAAGCGATAAAAGTCACGCGTTTAGTTCGCTGCTCGGACTCGACTCGTGTTGTCATCGCGCGTCTCGTACGTCTCCGTGACGCATAGTACCAGGGGCCCATAATATGAACGGAGGTAATCGTGCAGATTTGCTGAAGTATTCGAGCGCTGTACATTATTCGTATGTGTGCGTGTTCGGTTGAGTATATTGTATTGGTGTGAGTGAATGTAGTGTAGACTGGTGGCGCAACTCAACATAAAGTTTGTTATGTATTGTTGTCCGCTATTGTAATTAATTAATGTTCACTGTTGTAGGTGTAGGTATACCTACAACAGTGAAAATTAATTAATATTTTTTTTTTTAATTCTTAATAATAAGTTTATGAAAAACTTACTATAATAACATTTGACTGCAGCTTTACTTTAGGCAGTTGTTTGTAATGTGGTGCGGAGTTGTATTTATTTATTATATTTCAGGTAAACTTACGGCTAACAAATTTATAGTTATAGTATTTTAATATAAGGCCATTAATCTATAATTCATGCCCCGTAACATGGCGGGCGGCGCCCAAAATATTGTTAAAATGGCTTAGAACGTTAAAAGTTTTTCATTAAAAAAAATAGAATTTTCCTTGTACCTTACTTGTACTATTATTTCTTCTGTGCTACTTATAAAGTTGCCGGGGCATTATAAGGGTCGTTAGTTTTTGAAACAAAAAAAAATATAGTAGGATGGAACCCATTGGAAAAGCAAAGAATATAACAAAAATGAAAGGAAAAATGGGTAAAATCACGATTTCCGACAAAAGTACAAGTAATATGGAAAAAAGTTATATGGCAAAGTTGTAGGTAATAAAAAGATCTAGGTACAACTTGAATTTACACTTTTTATAACCTCAAAATTTACATAACTAAATTTTTTTGTGTTTTGTTTTCTGTTTTAATTTTATTTTTCAAGAAATTTTGGTAAAAACTTACCTTTTTATGTCCACATTGTAATTTTTTTGATTTAAAATACTAATTTTTTCACTTTATTTTGACTTAATATCGAAAAAGCACCCTAATTTTTAATCGAAAATTCTCACGTCAAAATATCCGCTTTTTTTAAAAAGTCGGTGGGCTTTTTTTTTTTCGTTGAAATCTCTACTTTCTGATGGTGTACAAAAAATATACATTACTATGGTAAATGTTCTCAGAAAATGCCAAAAAACAAAAAAAACTCAAATCCAAAACTAGGCCCAGGTGGGCAATTCTCGCGCCTTCGACATTCATCTCGATTAAATATCGAATATTAATCGAAATAAATAATAAATATTAATTAATAAATATATAAATATTGAACAAAAAATTACATAATTAGTCATTTTTCGTTTAAAAATCTCGAATCGAGATGAATGTCGAAAGCGCGAGAATTGCCCACCAGAACCTCCCAGCCCAAGCCCCACTTCTCTATGAAATACCTTTTGATGGGCTAAAATTTTCCGTAGGTCACTCTGGGTGTTTTTTTAACTATGACAATATTTTTTTGAAGCAACGTTCAACGTTAAAAAAATTATTACCGTGACAAAAAACATCCAGTAAAATGATTTTTACCATTTTCAAAGGCTTCAGCAATGGTTTATTATAGGTAGGTAGGTACTTAACTTGTGCAATGTAGTTAAATAAAATAAGTAGGTAGGTACCTACCCAAATAAATAAATAAAATAAGAATGATGAATTCTTAGAGGGTTCAATAAATAATTCATGATCATAATCAAACTTAAAATCAATTTTATAAATCAAAACCGATTGAAAATATTGTCTTTTTATATAAACCCGTATAAAATGAAGAAAAAAAAACAGTTTGTTTTAAAAAAAACAACCACGAAAAAGCTCATTTTTTGTAGTCGGTTAATTAAATAATGACAGTTTTATTAAAAAACAAAAAAAGTACCCACATTTTTACTAAGTTTCTTAAAAATATTATAAAATGCCGGCGATAAAAATTGTAACCAATAAGCTTTAATTTAATACAGAAACATAAAGACATAAATTGTAATTCCAGGTCCAACTTAGAAGGAGAAGAACAAAGATACTGAGCGAGAATCAGCTATAGGTACAGTTAGGGTTGCCAGGTCGCCAAACCTAATAGCCGAACAGACCAGTCAGTTTGGCCGGAGATTTGGGGAATAAGGTCGCATATCCTACAGTATTGAGGATTTTGTGTCTCATAAGTAGGGCAAAAAAAATGTCAAAAATCAAGTATTTTTTATTATTACCATAAATCTTGTTAAATTGTAATGAAATATTAATGAAATCGAATGCCAAATCAGTCTTAAGAACTATACCGTCATGGGCTCGCACATTTGCGAAATGTAAAAAGCCTAACAAAAGCCGGACACCGTTTATTTTGGCCGGAGATGCCTAACTATGTCCGGTTTTATCCGGACGCCTGGCAACGCTAGGTACAGTAAAGACTATGTATATAGAAGCTTTAACAAGCAAAGTCAAAGTCAAAAATATTTATTTCATGTAAACCTTTACAGGCATTTATGTATGAGTTATGTAAAAGTAAAAAAAAAAAAGTACCTATATATAAGGTCCATGTGTGCAGTTGACCAGGTCGCTATTCTTCCCACAGACAAATGTTGAAAATATAATAAAAAATAAACAGATAGTTAACAATTAAACTATCCCTTGCGAGAGAAAAAAAACAACCCAACCGAACACACGTAACAATACACATAACCAACCAGTTTAAGACTAGGTGGTTAGCTGGTTCCATTGAAAGCTATCTCGCAATGTAACGTAAATGTTGAAATTATTAACAAACTTTACTAGCAAAACATTTTTTTTTCGTTTTTGTCCCGTCGCACGCCCTGCAGCAGATATTTTCGCTTTACCTGTTCGTTTAATATTTCAGCTAGCTGCACTTTGTGCTTCACCAGTTCATTCAACGTTAATGCCAGGTATTCCGGCGAATTAGTGCTAAAAATCAGGTTCGTAAATCCAAGTAGCCGCTGCCGCTCAATATTTCACTATTTTATTTCAATTAAAAAATATTTGGAGCCATTATAATGAAATATAATCCCACATGTTTTTAGTGAACGATGATTATTTTTAATTGGCATATTATTATTTTGACGTAGTGGTCTAAGATGTATATAACATAATATATAATAAATATAAACTTCATAAACAAATAATTAAAAACCACTTTTAAAAAAAAAATAAACGTCGGACAATTTGGAAAACACCCTGTTAAAGCTAGCTGCACTTTGCGCTTCACCCGTTCATCGGGCACAACATTTAGCAGCATTTTCGTTACGTCGAATAATGAGTAGACCTTAGACGCACGAATATTCCGACATTCCAAATAGGTACTAAGTGACTGTTGAAAATGCAAACCGAACGTGTTGGAATATTTAGCATAGTCGTTTATTTACAATGCGAAATGAAACATGTTGGTCCTCATAACATTCCTCACCTCATATCAGTATGTGCATACGCATACCTTACAGAAATTAGTATTTAAAGTCCGGCTAGCCTAAGTTTGCTATTCGTCCTGGTATACCAGGACATGTCACTGATTTGGAACTTCTGTCCCGGTCGTCAGCATTAATCTACAAAATGCCCCGCTATTTCGATTGCCACGTGTAACACGCTCAGCGGAATACACGCGCCGGGCAGTTTCATTAATATAATATTTAAAAAATAATTTACTTATTAATGTTTTTTTATTATTAAATATAATTAGATAATGTGGTAGTAAATATATTTATATTTTACAATTAAATCATTATTTAGTTCAGGTACTACTTATGATGTTATGGCAACCCTAGGCTAATAACAGTAGGGGGTCCCTGATTCAAATTATAAAGGAGTACGATCATTCTGGACCCAACCGTAAAAGCTTAGCGTTCACAAACAACGATATGCTTACTTAATAATAGATAATTTAAGCATTATTTTCCAGTATTCAAAATAATTTTTGAAAAAAAAAAAGTTCTGACAACTTTTGTTACGCGCTGATTCTTCTGCCTTTTCTGTATATTTGTCCACATTATACAGAGAAAAAATGCTTTATACATTAAAAAATAATATTTTTGCTTATCTGGATTGAGATTTAACAAAATAAGGAGAGATTTCACATTATTTTGAAAGAAAAAGATAAGGCCGTATAGTATTGAATTCCCTTTGTCCATTAATCGCATGAACAGAATAAAAATATAGAGACGATAGGCCGATGGACTTGCATCCAGTGCTATGTTAAAATAAATAATAAAAAAAAAGAACGACGATAAATTATCCACAGATTATATAATATTATTCTGTCAGTGCAGCACAAGGACACACTACTAATAATTTTGCGGATTAATAATTCGCGGACCGAATTTGTTCGCTATACCAACCTAATAACTAGCTAGTATCTATGAACATAAGCTGAAAATGAAATTCAAATGAGAATAACTTTTTTCTCCCAACTTCTCGAACTTCGATGTAATTAACAATTGTATTATATGTATTATCCTCTATCGAACTGGATAGGTTTCATTTTTGAACGCCTGGGTCTGAAAATACATGGGCTATGACCGTTCTTCTTTGCTTAAATTGATTTTGTGGTTTTTATTCTGAAAGACTTGGTAAGTATATCTTAGTTTATATAATATATACAAGGATATATAGGTATTATAATTATTAAGGATAATGTAAATAGTAGGTATATACAAAGATGGGTACCTGTAGCTCTCCATAAGTTTTTACAAACTGTTTTTACTATAGTCGCTAGTAACTATAGATATAAAACAACCAATAAGAGAGGTTCATTCGAAACATAAAGCGATCCTATTGGTTTATCCTTATCTATAGTTACTATCGACTATAGTACAAACTGTTTGCAAAAACTTGTGGTAGCTAAATGGCTATGCATATATAAAGAAAAATATATACCTATTGAGATTTTTTTAATGGAGAATGGGACTCAAGCCATCGCGCCTCGCTTTCGTGCCAGGGTACGAAATTTGTCAATGTTTGACCTTTAGTTAAAAATTAAGGGTAATAGAAATGACTTAGCCAATGTTACGGACTGTCAAACTGCATATGAAAAGACTAAATTTTGACAGTTCCAAGCAATGGCGCAGGCTAAGCAATTTAAGCAACAACTATACGCCACAAAGATCCGACCAAGATCTTGACTTAAATTTAAGCCTATTATTTATGTGTCCTGCCTGGGTGACAAACTAACAATCTCAATAAATATGAATACCATCACGGGTGCCTATTTGGCACCCGAGAACCGTTTAAACGGCCTTAGGATACCCAGCGGAGGGATTAATTTACCCGTCCTCATTTCGCCGATGGTATTCGAAGGCAACACCTAACAAGTGGCGAGCTTGTTGCAATAGCCTCGTTGTATAAAGCGGTCACCCATCCCAGGCCGGCCTTGTTGTCATCTGCTTAACCTTGTTATCAGTTGTGCAGTGACTCACCTACTAAGCTGGGGCCGCTTTTTTTTTAAATCTCAATCTCAACTACGTTAATAATATGTTTTTAAATTGCGCATAGTAGTAGTTGTCGTTTATTATAGGTATACATGATGACTTTTTTTTTAAAACAACCGGTTCAATTCTCGGCTAGGAGATTTTTTTTTTCATAAATCAGTTTTAGTTTTAGTTTTTATAAGCGACACTAACAGCTGGTGTAATAATACAGCATGACTTTTTTTTTTCAAAATCAACCGGTTCGATTCCTGCCAGGAGAATTATATTTTCACAAATCTAATGATGCAGTTTTAGTTTTTATCAAAATCGGCCTTGAGACTCCTTTGAGCATTTTTCGATATTCCTTGTAGTTTAGGATTTGGCCTTGAAGACACACTTGTAAAATTCACCCTGTATACGAAGGTTTTTATTTTTTTTTCATTTGCGACACTTGGTTTTATTAGAAAACTTCGATTTCATCATATTACAAATTTGCAAATTCATTCTGTATGTGACATACCTACAGGTGAATTTGAAATATTACCTACTACCGTCATAATCAAGAATGCATGACGCATCCAACATTTTTTTTTAATAAAGCGTTATTTACATATTCGGAATCAGTGAACAAAGTCGCATCTAACAGTATTTTTATATTTTTTGCAGCAAAATATCAAGATAACAATGAAAAAAAAAGTCGCATTTAAAAGAAAGAAAATTAGCACCAAAAAAAGAAGTTGTTTATGATCATATGTGCCTAATTTTTGAAGAGTAAATAATAATTTTAAATAAATAAAAAGGCATGTTTACATAACCATTTGATAAATAGACGCATCTACATATTTTACTGTGTTGGCACCAAAAAAAAAGGACGCCATGATGAAGACATTACTTTTTACGTATGATTTTAAATAATCACGAGGCACAAATGGTAGAATAAATGCCAATAGAAAAATTTTAGGATATATATTTTTTTATCTTTTACTGAAAAGGCGCACTGCTACTTGAAATAATTTCAACGTAGTATTCAATGTCTATTCATTTCTGCTTAAATACTACATTTAATAGACAATGGTTGTCACTATATTTCGCCTTTACAGCAGTAATAATACTATTGAAATTAAAGCCATCTAAGCACACTACTCTCTGTTCACGATAAGAAAGGTCCCCTGAAGCACATGGACGATAGAACGTATTTTTTTACTTTGATTGATAATTTCAACGACGTATCCGAAACGCATGAAAAAGACGGTTACGTTCCAAGTGAGTTTTTTTTTTAAACTAGTGATGTTCCAATAAAATTTGTTTATAAAGTTCTAATCATTTTTTTATGGAATCTTTTTATTTTATTTTTCCTTCATTTTTAAATAAACTTTTTCGTTTAATAATGAATGTAAAATAGAGCTTCGTTAAAAAAATAATAAAATAGAGTTACTAAATTTTAAGTTATAGGTAGATTTTGCAATATAGATGTTTTAAATAGAAGATTTATGTAAAATATATTTTTATATTGTTGTAAAATAACTATATATAAGATAATTAATTATTTATATTATAGTATAAGTTTTTATGTGAAGTAAAGTGCTATCCTACATTTTATATTTTTTAATGAAAAAAATTGTCATCTTAACTTATTGTTAAATAATTACAGATAAATTACTATTAATTACTATATAATTAATTAATATTACTATTTCGAAAAAAGTGTTTCTTGGTGGATAGTTAAATTGACTATCTGTTAAATATAATAAATTAATAATAATTTATCTTACAATTGTGATGTGTTTTTTTGCAAATTATAAACAAAATGAATTTGAGCATAGAAATATTTTACCAATTGCGAAATCGGATTTTTCGGATGAAGATTGTTTCAAACAAGCGTAAAATCATTTTCGTTCCAAGATAAGATCACTCTAAAATTTGGGATGAATTTCGGATAAATATAAAACATATCTGTGGCTCATAAAATAATATAAAACTTTTCTTCAATGCCAAACATACAACAAGGTAACAAAATAACTTTATATTCAATGTATATTATGTATAAAATTGCCGGAAACTGAACACAAAATGAAGGCAGGGATGATTACTAATAAATCCAATGACATCAAAATTGTATACAAATTTTAAATATTATGAAGTGCAGCATGAAAAATATAAAATATAATTTATTTATTTTCTCTCTCTTTACATTTTATTAGATTCATCTCTCTTGTCTATGAGAGCAGTATACTATATAAATACCCACCTATTTTACCCGCAGAGCAACAGCTATTCAACAAAAAAAAATATATATCCAGATATAATTATGTCCAGTAGTTTTTAAGTGATGCCCCGACAAACAAACAAACACAGACAGATAAGAATTTAAAAAATGATAGATTTATTGTTCTATAGCCTATTTAGAGATGATCCGCCATTTTTTTTATAAGATCAAATTACAGTTTTTTTTATTATAATAATGTACCTATACATTTGTTTCTTATTAGGTAAAATATATAAATTAAAGCTATACAATTTTATTGCCAAATATTTCGTCTCTTTGGAGTGGGGTCATCAGTGAGTGACTGAAGGCCGTTGTCATAAATTTTGAATTTTTTTCTTTTAGCACTAGTAAAAGATAATGCACTATACGTTTTGTATTTAAATTTTTAGAAAAATATCATCATCTCCTAGCCCATCATTAAAAAAAAATCATGGGCTAGGTAATGATGATTAATTTTTCTAAATTTATGACAACGACCTTCAGTCACTGTCACTGATGACGCCGCGCCGCTCCAAAGAGAGGCGCAATTTTTGTCAATTAATTTTTTAGCTTCAATTTATATATTTTACCTAATATGAAACACATCTAACACTTTATTTGTTTCAGATAATATGTATACATTTGTAAATTCAAGACTATTAAATTTTCTCAATTTAAAATAATTTTTGGTAAGGCTCAGTCCCAGATGACTTATATTACCTTGTTTGGTTGGTAATTCGAGTGAAAAATGCGATAAAACTGTTTAAAATAATTTATTAATATAAAAAGCGTACAAGCGACCGCGGCCAGTATAAGCAGTGTGACCAGACGAAGTAGTGTTGCCAATTATAAATTTTGTTAATAATTTTCATTCTAAACATCGTTTTTCGAAAGGAACTTCATCATTGACATTTTATAGTTTTAAATTCAATTATTTAATAATTATAACATATTATGTAAAAATATAAAAAGGTATTTTCTAGAGATGTGCTGAATAGTCGGCGACTAATCGGTAAAGCCTACTACCGGCCACTACTATAGTCGGCGGCTAGTCGGTGACTATTCGGCAAAGAGCGCCGACTAAGTCTCCGGCTTCTTACGTTTAATTAACAAACAAAACAATAAAACAACATAATATATTCTTATCTTTAGTAAATATTTATAATTATTTCTTATTAATAAATTTATTCGATGTATATAAAATAATAAGTAAAGTGACTAGAACTAAATAAAACTAAAACTTAATATAGAAAAAATAACCCCTGAAAATATTAAAACAATAAATAAAACTAGAACCTAAAACTAATTTCTTATTTATATAAAATAACACGATTTTTTTTATTAACAAACTAATTAACGATTCGACCAAACTAGGGCGTAACTTATACTGGGGAAATATTTATTCATAAATTAAATTATTAATACTCAGAATAATTATTTGTATGTCATTTTGACATTACTAATCTCGGTATACTTAAGTTATACCCACTTGGTCAAATCGGCCCTAAGTGATATTAAATTTATTGCATGAACATGATGCAGAAAATAAAATATCCAAAAATACATAACCTAATCAAATCAAAGTGACAATTGTGACAAACAAAAATGTTATCATCTCCTTATATTTTTTTATTAAATTTATTATTATGATGTAAAAAGACTAAAGCTTCGGCTCTTTCTGGCAGCAATCGATTTCGGCGGCGCGGCGTCACGGGAATCAATCCCCGAAACCGTGATCGGCTTGGCCGATTAGTCGGCCTCTTTACAACGACTAGCCGGCTAGTCGGCTAGTCGGCCAAAGTCATAATAGACACATCTCTAGATTTTCTGTAAAATAAACCTCTACGAATTCGAAATGTTACAATTTGGGACTTCATTAGCTCTACCACAAGTATTTGCAAACAGTTTCTACTATAGTCGCTAGTACCTATAGATAGGAATCAACCAATAGGATTGCTTTATTGTTCAAATAAACCTTTTTTATACTGTATATTATAGATAACAACAAATCATTTAAAATTTTTACAAAAGACCGCGAAATACATTTTTTAATAAGTATATGTAAAATCTGGAAGTCGGACAAATGTTAAATAACAAATACTAAGTCATTAAAAAAAATTAAAATGCGACTACTTTTTTACTACGCAAGAATATTTTTTTTTTAAAGATATTCTTGCGTAGTAAATTTATCGTAATTACTATTTTATAAACCAATAATTTTATTACGTTAAAGAATTAAGAATAAAATAATAAAAGTGATTTGAAAAATATAGGAAAATACGTCGTCAGCTTTTTATTCCAAAAAAATTATTTATCGTATATAAACCAATAATTTTATTACCCATAAAAGTAAAAAAAAAAGGTTTATTCGTCAGCTCGTCGCCCTGAGAATCAAGAATTAAAAAAAATTGTGATCTTCATCAATTTTTTTTTAATTTATTTTATTAATCTAGTCATTTTATTACCCATTAAAATAAAAATACGTCAACTATTCACTTGAAAAATCAATAAAGCCCGAGAAAAATATTTAGTGTATTTTATTTAAAACTAGGTGGCCCGGCGAATTTTATACGGCCTCAGAATCAATTAAAGTTGTTTTTAACTCATAAGCTAAATTACGTTACGAGTTTTATAAATTTAGTTACCTACTCAAAATGAATTAAGTTCTATAAATGTACAAAAATTCAAAAGAATAGGTACATCGACATCAGGTGGGCGATTCTCGCGCTTTCGACATTCATCTTGATTCGATATTTTTGAACGAATAATGACATAATATGTCATTTTTCGTTCAATATTTATATATTAATTATTTATTAACTAATATTAATTATTTATTTCGTTCAATGTTCGATATTTTTGAACGAAAATGACATATTATGTCATTTTTCGTTCAAAAATCTCGAATCGAGATGAATGTCGAAAGCGCAAGAATTGCCCACCAGTCTCGAGATATTATCAAAGAAACCATTCCATATAAAATGTATGGGAAAAGGAATTTTAATATTTTTTTCGGATATTTTAATAGCTATTCAGGGCGGAGACATATCAAACATCATAAAAATTGGTCCAACAGTACTTTCTTATGTTAAATTCTGTAACTAACCTGACTTTGTTTTATATATTAATTTAAAAGTTATGCGTGAAACTGAATGACTGATAAATGTCATATAATAACATTTAATTTTAAATGAAAATTAACAATTTAGGACAGTAAAAGTTCTGGCAAAAAAATCCTCTATAACGTGCCTATATACAGGGTGAATTTTTCAAGTGTGGCTTCAAGGCCAAATCCTAAACTACAAGGAATATCGAAAAATGTTCATGTTCAAAGGAGAATATTTTTTTCAAAAATCGAATGATGCTAGTTTTTATCTAAATCTCGTGACTCTTTTGAGCATTTTTCGATATTCCTTGTAGTTTAGGATTTAGCCTTGAAGCCACACTTGAAAAATTCACCCTGTATACGAGTAGCTTAGGTAATATAAATTAAACGCAATATATAATATGCGGAATTACGCTGCCGCCGCGCCGGTTATATGTAATAAATTATTGTAGTCTAGGTAATATGGAACGCAGTTTATGCCAACTGGTGCCCGCAACTTCGTATGCGTCTTATTTATTTATACATACTATAAGTAAGACAAAGTCGATGTCTGTAGGTACCTACATTTAGATCTTCCGCAACGGATCTTGATGCGGTTTTCACCATTATTTGCGTAATTTCTTCCGGAAGGATAGTATTGTCACATGAGTAAATAAACGAAACAGAGTCCAAGCTGCCTATAATTGGCCCGTTGTAGGTACACTCACACAAATCGCGGCGACGCGACGTGTGCGTCTCTCACCGATGGGTTCACAGACACGCCGCCGGGGTACAAACCGGGTCCAGTTGCGGTATGAACGACAGGGCTGCCAGTTTATTGTTATTATAAGTTTTGCACGTTGTTAGAGAGCTTGGACTCTGCTCCGTTTATTTACTCATGTGGTAATGTGATACATTCGTTTTATATATACTAAGTCGCTTCCTGCGTCTGTCTGTCCCTCTATACACTTAGTTCTTCTAAACTACGCAACGGATCTTGGTGCGGTTTTTACCATTATTGGGGTAATATCATTTGGAAGGATAGTAATGTGATACGATACATATATGTGCGTCTTATCTATACAAAGTCGCTTCCCGCGTCGACTAGTTAGGCTCACTGAGAATTATTAAACAGTTTACTAAAACTGAATTTGATCGAGGTTTATACATTAATATTCTGTCAAAATAATATGTTTTAAATGTTTTCACTATTTGTACTTTCTTATTTACTTTATATAAAACTTTAAAATGAACTTTAAATGTTTTCACTATTTGTACTTTCCTATTTACTTTATATAAAACTTTCAACTTTCATTTATTATTTTATTATGAAAGGCAAAGAGCCTTTCATTTATTATTTTCAATATGTAAGATGTTTACAATCACAGGTTAACGAACTTAATGTTTGTCACACTGTATGCATGTTTTTACGTAATGTCCTGTATGTTAGCTGTAACAAAGTTGATTAAATAAATCAATACATATTTATAATTTGTAGGTAGTTATACCTACATGGACTGGCTAAAATAGTCAGCCCACTCACGCAAAAAGGCCTAATCTCTTGCCCGAAGAGCCCGCCATGAACATGAACCTACATCAGAATCACACATTGGTAAGCGAGGAATTTTTTCTTGTCCACCGAGGCGCCCTCTGGAACTTAGCGCCTGGAGCGGCCGCTTCGTTCGCCATATGGTAGGGCCGGCCCTGCCTACGTGCGTAAAGTAACCATTTTCACTCAAAACGGGAAACTGTGGAAATTAAGTCACAGTAATGGAATACCTATACCTACATTTAAAAAAGTCCTATATTCTTTTATAATAGAGATATTTTCCAGAGATAATATCCCGACGCTTACCTAGGGACATCGGGACGGAGAAGCGAATAAAGGGACAGTCCTGTTCATAACGGGACGTGTGGACGTTATACATGCGTGCGACCGAGGGCGGGTTGCTAAAATATTAGAAACAAAAAAAAAACGTACCCCAACCGTCACATTGGCCTTAGAGAAAATTCAGGCGAGGCAATGTATCGCGTCGCCTGAATTCAATCCAAATTGTATAACACTTTAGGAGTGACAGCGTACCTACTGTCACTGTCAAAAACCATACATTTTTGACTGGACGGCGCGACATGTCGTCTTGCCTACATTTACTCTCAGGCCAGAAGGCTCGCGTCACGTGGCTCTATGAGGTTTTAAACATAGATATAAATATCAAGATAGGCCCTTCCATACAAAATCACAACGACAATTTTGTCAATAGAGTGACAACTAGAGCCACTAGCGTTAGGAATTTGAACTAATACTTAGTACGATGTAACGTTGTAAGGGCGTACCAATTAAATTATCTAAACTGAAATGAAAATAAAAATTTATTTATCATTTTCATAGTTTATTTTTATTTATTATATTATTAAAGTTTCACACTTTTTCTTTCGAATTTTGTTTAAAACATCTCTTATTGTATTCAGTATAAGTATTCTAGGGTCAGAATATTTAACGTCATTACAAGGTTAAGTCGTTGATAATAATCTCTCCATACATTGAAATTGAACGAATTGAAAATAACCTAAATATATTTTTTTAACATTTAAATATGATATTTTCATCTATCTGATGATTAGAAATATTGTCGTTCTTTTTGTCGAACTTTGTCGAGTAATTTGTGCAACCTTTTACTACACAATACGGTATCTTGGCAAGTTATTTAGAGTACTTTTCGCTGCCGCTGCTTGACATAGACTGACGTATTTAGCACCAATGTCTTAGTACTTAAGAAACCGGTTTTGAGGCCCGTCCTTACTATTTAGGTACGTGAATGGTTTCAAACTAGATTTGAAAAGTTTTCGTTACCCCGCCATACAGGATACAAAAACTGCCAAGTATCCTATGTTTCGGTTTTAGTCTGTGGGGTTCATAGGTTTTCGGGAGGCTATTGCATCGATTTCTTGTACCTAGAGGTAACCACCTAGCCTAGACGTAGACTTTAATAGGTATGTATAAAAAGCTATATAGGTATATATACCGCCGTAGACTAGTGGTTGTGCCTTTTGGCGTTGTATCCGGAGGCCGTGGGTTCGATTCCAACTGTTCGAAAAAATATATTAGTAGGTACTTACATTTTTCTGTACCTACAGTATGTTATAGTCGGGGTGTTTATAAAATAAAATTTGTATTAGGTATATCGTTGTTTCTGTTTGTGTCACATAGTACAAGCCTAGAGCTTAGTTTGTGACCAGTGGCGTTAGTGTGAGTTTTTTTAACGTTTACTTTCGCGTTAACTATACTACCGCGTTAACATTTTGACCAATCACACGACCGCATTTCTAGTTCCCAAAATTTCCGCTTGGAGCTTTGAACTATTTCCCATACAAATTTTAGTTAACTCAAACGCAAAGTAATACTTAGTTAGAAAACTCACACTAGGGCTACTGAACAATATGTGTAAATTGTCCTATATACTTATTATTATTTTTATATTATATACCTATATAGGTATATATATCAACACTAAATACAAATTATACCCATTGAAAATTTATAGCAGTGTAAAAATTTTCCGTGTTACACTTCGGCTCCCATCTTCTAAAGGTTTAGAAGATGGGAGGGCAACTGAAATTGCTCAATTCTAAGCAATATTAGTCAATGATGACGTCGCAACCACATCAATCAATTTACTGCAATACGAAATAACAGTGATCTTGCTCTTTCATATCGGCAACTTTAAGCAATATTGAATAATATTAAGCAATTAAAAGCAATATGTCGAACAATTGTCGTATTTTATTAAAGTTGCTTTAGGTTCCTCCATTAATTGCTCTAGATTGATCTATTAGGTACCTACCTACTGTTGCCTCCGTAGACTAGTGGTTGCGCCTTTGGCGTTGTATCCAGAGGTCGTGGGTTCGATTCCCACCCATGGCAAAAACATATTAGAGGTAAGTACGTTTTTCTGTACAGTTTGTCATGGTCTGACCTTTGTAGGTACCTATACTATCATTGTTTCTGGTACACATAGTAGAAGCCTAGAGCTTTGTTTGTGACCAGAGCAGTATGGGTAAAATGTCCGACATAGGTAAGTATTATTATTATTATTAATAACTATTGCTTAATAATAGAGTATTGAAAAATAGTGTAGAAGTTGTGTATATTAGGTGGTAGGTACCTACCTATAGGTGTAGAGCTGTAGGTACCCAGTACAAGTAAAATCATACCACTGATAATCTTTTAATAAACCCATGTACGTAGGTACTTATGTACCTATTTAGTTACTAAACCCAGATATTTTATTCACATATCTTTCATTATCACTATATATCAACTTTATCATACTAAATATTATACCTACTGAGCATAATAATGCCGATTTATATGATTGTATTTAAAAAAAAAAAAAAAATACCATCACGGGTGCCTATTTGGCTCCCGAGAACCGTTTAAACGGCCTCAGGGTCCCAGCGGAGGGATTAACCCATCCTCATTTCGCCGATGGTATTTGGAGGCAACACCTAACAAGTGGCGAGCTTGTTGCGGTGTTTATGATGAAATAGCCTCGTTGTATAAAGCGGTCACCCATCCCAGACCGGCCTGTTGTCATCTGCTTAACCTTGTTATCAGTTGCGCAGTGACTTAACCACTAGGCTGGGGCCGCTTTTTTTTAATAAAGCCGTAATAATCAAATAAAATCCGACTCTAGTTTAAGCAGCCGTCAGCAATTGGCTCTTTTAAATCGTTCTACAGCTCTATAGGACAACATTTCAGAAAATCTAAATACACAACAATTTTCCTAATTACACAACCTATACATACTTAAAATATAACCTTCCTAGGATTGGTTTAATTTTTCTTTTAAGCAATAAAAGAAAATAATATAATTTTTAATTAATTCAGTCCAGATTAAGGCCGCCTTTTTTGGCCGAGAAAGCAATCTCGGGTACAAAGACCCAACGTCCCGGGGGGCGAGGGGAGAAGAGCGGCAACAGCGCACGACTCCGCTATTGATTTCCACGGCACACAACCCTGAAGCGAAACCAGCGCTTTATATTTTACCTACCAAGCTAAGCCGTCTATTCTACAAGCGCTGTAGTGGCTTACAGATCTTGGAACGCATGAAACCCGTGTGATGCACACACGTAAAGAAGTTGTTGTAGAGATAGGTATTTGAGTGCATGTGTGTGTGTGGTTGATGTTAAAGCCGCACGGATTGGATCGCTAGCGCGCGAGTATTCGTTGACTATATTTTGAAATTCGAACGAATACAGGTAATATAGTATATTATACTGGGGTTTTATTTTATTTTCTAGCTACTTGATAATTGTTGTAGAAAATATAAATAGAGTATGGAAATAGATATATATGCAAAATACTTTCAACCAACGTTTTAGTAATAAACCAAGGATTAGCTAAGCCTCTGTTTTATCCCTGTTGCTTCGATATGGAAAATGTTTCTGAATTAAAGTCTTCTTATACTTACGTGAGATGTTTGACGATGTCTCCGTGGTCTAGTGGTTGCGCTTTGGTTAGTTGACGTTTGTATCCAGAGGTCATGCATTCGATTCCCACTCTTAACATCATAATATTAGTAGGTATATATACCTACTAATATTAATATTATAAGCTCTAGGGCTTGTTATAACAAGCCCTAGAGCTTAACTTGGATCTAGGGCAGTATGTACAAAATGTTACAAATAAGTAGATATTATAATTATTATATGCAAAACATCACGACGAGCTTGCCACTTGTTCGGTATAGACTCATACCATCGGCTACGACGAGCTGGGATTAAAAACGCCTCCGTTGGGTACCCTGAATTAGTAGGATTTTATGGATAATATTTTAAAAAATCTAATTCTAGTAGACAATTTTTGTTAAAAAACTTGGACGCGACTTAAAAATTGAGTAGATTAGAATTAAACCGTTACCAGAATTTATTTATTTTTATTCTTGGGTGGTTGTTTTTTTTTTTTTTTTAAATATTTTTATTGATTAAAGACCGATTTATCAAACTTCAGATAATGTCATTCAACAGATAACATGTATGGAGAAAGACTACAATTTAACAATTCTTCATACTTACAAGTTATCTGTCAAATACTGTATCTGCCTATGGGAAAAAGAGTCCTAATAATACTAAATGTCATGCTTATGTTTGGATCTGGTGGGCGATTCTGGTGCTTTCGACATTCATCTCGATTCGAGATTTTTAAACTAAAAATGACTAAATATGCCATTTTTCGTTTAAAAATATCGAACATTAAACGAAATAAATAATTAATATTCATTTTTCGTTTAAAAATCTCGATTCGAGATGAATGTCGAAAGCGCCAGAATCGCCCCACCTGATGGATAATCAATACATTTTAACATCTACGCTGTGAGTATGCTGTTAACCGTTGAGGAGTTCCTGTAACCTTGGGATCCATTCGTCAAAAATTGGATGACATTATTCCACTTAAACCTGTTCTATTACGAAGTAACAAAACAAAATGTAGGACGTAGGTATTCAGACGTGCTAGAATTTCAGAAGTACCATAAAATATCCAGATTTTCCATCATCATATCATGGTGAAATTATACTTAGTAGTCGCATCGCTGAAACTTCCTATTAATGAAAGTAAGAGTTAAAGTTCGGTAAACGTATGCAAAAGTTATTTATGCCTGAACACACATTAAAAAAAAACAAATAACCGTCGACTTGTAAAACTTCCTCCTAAAACTGAATCTTTAAATAATAATGATGAAATAACATGTAAGACATATATCTATTGCTCAAGCCACAAAGGCCTTACGGCGCCCGAGACCGCCTAGACGGCCCCAGGGTACCCAGCGGAGGGGTTTTAATCCCACCTCGTCGTAGCCGATGGTATGAGTCTACACCGAACAAGTGGCTAGCTCGTTGCGATGTTTCGAATAGACTCAATAACCCATCTATAAACAGCTTCACAAGTTGGTATAGTGAAACCGGGACCGACAGCTTAACGTGCTCTCCGAGGCACTATAGTGGTGTTGTCAAACAAATGTAAATATTTTTTTTAATTTAAAAACTCATTGGTACACACCGGGATTCGAACCAGGGACCTAAGTGTTTTTAAGTCCAAGGTCTAACCAACTAGGCCACCACGTATACTATACATATATATATATATCTACTTATTTATGTATGTCTATACATTATTATATATGTAAGTTTATGTGTACTATCAAATGTTATTATATATTGCACTAATTAGCACTCTGCCTGTTTTTGGTCAATCTCCCAAAGGTTAGCTGGTAGATAATGCCTAAGGCATTAAGCTCGCCTAGTACAATAGTATTAAGCTTTTGTGCAATAAAGAATTTTTCATTCATTCATTCATATATAAACACCTAATCCAAGGCAAATTGTACAGAAAAACGTACTTATACTATGGGCTTAATAAAATGCGAGGCAAGGATAACATTTCTTAAGGCAGGAAGATTATATACCTATTACGCCTAAATAAATATTGAACTTCCCAAGAAATGTCAAAGATCGAACTCGCTATGAAGCGACAATGATAAACTGCTTAAGAAGGACAAAATAAAACCGCCTAAGAAAACGAATATATATTCTTTTATATAACGAAGATTAAAATGTCCAAGGATAAATACAAACTGCCCAACAAGAAGCCCAAGCGTCGAGCGACGAAGATAAACTGTCTAGGAGAAAACGAATATTGAACCCTAGAAAGTATGAAATCGAACTGCTAAGAAAAAGAAAGATAACTGTATGAGCCTTAGATTCTTACAACGTCCTCTTAGGGTCGGATTAATAGTCGTTGCTTAGCCTGAGCCATTGCTTGGAACTGTCAAAATTTAGTTTGTTCAAGCATTAGCAATTGCTTAGCAACGACTATTAATCCGACCATTAGAGTTTAAGAGGACGAGGATCAAACAGCTAATAACGAACTGCCCATGAAAGCTAGATTCAAACATCTTATAAAAATATGGACATAGAACTGCCTAGGAAATTGTATTGATTTCAAGAATTATAGACTTGGAAGAATCGCTATACATGTGGCTGAGTACGGGAACCCTTGTAATGCTTGTAATTGTCTATGGCGTAAGAGAGTGACAGATCTGGGTTTGTGACCAAGAAGCAGGGCCAAGAAGTCAGGAATAAGTCTGAGACAGGTTTTAAATATATAGCGACATTTTATTTTTTAAGATAATGAAGTTAAAAGTACGGCAGCAAATTTTTATTGGAGATGCATCTGCTTTTATATTTATTGTATTTATTTAAAAAATCTTTTTTGTACAAATTTAGTAGAAAGGCGGACTTAATGCCGCTAGGCATTCTCTACCAGTCAAACCTTTGGGACAAATTAAGCAGTAAGTAGGTATAATAGGTACAGTAAAATACATTTAAGAAATAGAGTATACAAATATTATACATACACACTAATACTCACTACATATACATACACATCATAAATAATATTAATATTAATAATACACATACATAAACATAAAATAGCAGATATTACAGCAACAGTACAATATAGCACTACCCACAGCACAATAATCATTTAAAGCAGAAACACAGGATGACATGAGAGAGAGAGAGAGAGTGAGCCCAAACGAATAATAAAAAGGAGAAGACACATTCACACATTCAGAAAGTGTTTATACACTAGTCTCTTAAATATACCCCTGTTAGGAGCTTGTCTAATGTCCACCTGTAGTTCGTTCCAGAGTTAACAGAAAAAGATTTTGAGACAAAGGTAGAATGATGAGAAGGTATAGAAAGAGTTGAGTTAGAGGCAGAACGAAGGATTCTGTCGTGATACGAGCCGAGAGATGTAAAACTATCCTTGAGGTATTTGGGAGTGTTAGGTTCGTTTAACAAGGAGTAGAGCAGGCAGAGAACCCTGCTGTTTCTGCTACTTCGAATCCTCAACCATTTCATCTTATCTCGAATCTATTATATATATGTTCTATAGTCAATATAATTGTATTATATACATATTTATTTACACAAAAAAACTTATAAAACATAATTAAGTAATACTATAAAACTAATGAAATAAAAATGAAAACTATTAAATTAAATAAAAAAATTCGTCCAACCCGGACCACCGATAGTCCCGAGAACGGAAGCGGCATTGCCACGTTGTATTGCCAGACCAATTCTTTGGGCCAAAAATGTTCGCGCCCGACTATCACCTGAAGTCTGAATCAACAATTGGCCAATAAGGTCCACCAACTGCCGTGCGTCGTTGCTCCAAGGACCGAGAGTCTCCACAGCAAAAGCCGAGAATACAAAATTATCTTTTATATGAGAATATTTAATATGTTTTGCATTCTCAGCCTTTGCAGCGGCAGAACCCGCTATTCTTGAAGAACGGGTCAGGTTGGTGGGGGCAACTGTGCACGTTAAACCCAAACAAGAGATTGACCTTGACCTTGACACCAGGGAACAAATGTCATACCGTCGGGCCTTTTTCCATCCAATCTGGATACAACTAAGGGCTCGAGGGTACTTGGGATATTCGCTGATGTCAAAGATCTTCTGAGGATGTCGTTCATGACGAGACATCCTACCCGCACTCCTGGCACACGACAGTCCGTAATGACCATAAAATGAACTATTGATCCACAAACACACGGGTGAGGTTTGCAAATTTCGGCGCCCCCTCGCAGACCAACAGAGATCTTCAGGGTGTCTAGAAGCGTACCTAAAGATGGTGATGGATATGCTTCTAGCCAAAACCCCGATTCTCTCTGACTGACTGTAAGCAAACGAGCTTTATCTGAAGGGTTTGAAAGTGAGTCAAGTAATTTTGCACAGGAAATATTTTAAATTAGGTCCTAGGATTTTTGAATTTTTGGTGTATTGGGCATCTCGTCGTTAGGACATAACTCTCTCCACCGGCTGATTCCTTCACTCATTCCGCTGATCTCAAAGTTAAGTTTTCATACTAAATTATACTTATAGCATATGATAATTTACCCCCATCCTACTGAAGAGCATAGAACACTCCTAGCAGATAAAACCATTTTACAATATAGAAGTAGTATCATAAAATAATACAGCTTCTTGATGCCCGTGCCAGTCCAATAATTAAACTATGCATGTCCAGCGGAGAACCAAGGCCCACACAGGTAATTCTTTATTTATTTTTCAGTAAAAAAAATCTCAATCAAATAAAATCAGGAATGAGGATATTCGTAAGAGAACTAAAGTCACCGACATAGCTCTGAAAGTTAGTAAACTGAAGTGGCAGTGGGCCGGTCACATTTGCCGCAGGACGGATAACCGTTGGAGCAGGCGGATATTGGAGTGGAGACCACGTCTTGGCGCACGTAACGTAGGACGCCCCGCAGCTAGATGGACTGATGACCTGCGGAGGGTGGCTGGCAGAGACTGGATGTGAAGAGCGGAGGATAGGGATCAGTGGCGTGTCTTGGGAGAGGCCTATGTCCAGCAGTGGACTGCGATAGGCTGATGATGATGATGAAAAAAATTTACTTACATCACAGACCAGACTATTAAAAAAAAATTAAGCTAAAAATATTTGAATTATGAAACGCAACTGAAATTGTTCAATTCTAAGCAATATTAGTCAATTATGACGTCAGTCATTAATTTTAGTCAGTTTTCTTTTTGCCTCTTTTGTAAATAAGTATTTATTTATTTATTTATAATAACACAATATTGTAACTGACAGTACACTTTACTAAAACATTACAATATGAACAAAATATATTATTATGAAACACAATACTCGTTATGATAGTTATAATGAGATAAGTACATATTATATCTAAATTATTTATTATTATATTATTTATACATTCATCCTTCTAGCATTCTCTTACATTCTTTCATCAGACACTCCACTCCATCCACAAACAGGTCACACTGTGGAGCTTCATCCAGCCAGGAGTTGAGTAGAGCAAGTCCACGAGGCAGTGGGGAGCGCCGATACACGTGTTAGAGGGGTTCAGGGGGGCTCTAGAGAAAAAGCAGGCGAGGCGACATGTAGGAGTATAAAATTGAACGCTAAGAGCTTATACTCGTATATTATTAACTATTTTCGTGCAATCAAAAATAATTAGGAACGTGACATCCGCCCATACAACTGTATAGACTTTGGCAGGTGACAGCGTACCTCACGCCTACTGTCACTGTCAAAATACATACGTTTTTGACTAAGGCGACGCGACATGTCGCCTCGCCTGCTTTTTCTCTAGAGCCCCAGGCAATTTGTTTCTGTTTTAAACTGATGATAATAATAAAAGCACTATACAAGCCGCTGCCAGTAAAACCTCAGTCATTGCCTGTGACTACTGTTGAACTGAATTGCTGGTGTATGGATGTATAGTTATCTTAGTTGCTCTATATTGATCCATGTTCCTTATTACGATGTGGCGCTACATGGACAAGATCGCAGTTATTTCGTATTGAAGTATTTCTTATGGTCGTGAAGTCATTATTGACTAATATTAATTAGAATTGAGCAATTATAGTTGTAAATATAATTTTCACTTCTCATGCTCAGAAAGTGCTTATTTGCGCAGGATATGGGCTGCACAAAATCGAATTTTGTGCACAAGTGCATTAACGTATCTACTTATAAATGTATCTATATTAAGGCAAAGAAAATGACCCATACAGCCAAACACAATAAGAAGTTCATAGATAGAATTTGTTATTTTATAATATTTACTTAAATTTATTTGCCTTATGTTAAGACATAAAAACATTTTCCTTCAGTATTCAAAATTGTACTAATTTTACTTTGAATTTTAATTAAAAAAATGTTACATTATACCTACTACTGTTTAATAATATATAACACAAGTGAAAAGCAGAGTTTATAACTCGTCCACAAAACTATTTTATCCTCGACATTACTATCAATAAACTAACTATGTACAATTTTTTTTTGCCATGGGTGGGAATCGAACCTTCGACCTCCGGATACAACGCCAAGGGCGCAAACACTAGTTTACGAAGGCGGTCTATATACTTTTATATATTTAAAGAATATGTAACACAACAATTTATTTAATTAAAATTCAAAGTAAAATTAGTATAGTTTTGAATACTGTAGTAGGTAGTACGTTTTACTGGTCAGTTTGTCATGGTGTGGGTGTTTATAAAATATAATATGTATTATATATCTAGTTGTTTCTGTTACACATAGTACAAGCCTAGAACTTAGTTTGTGACCAGAGCAGCAATATGTGTGTAATGTCCTTCATGTTATTATTATTGTATAAATATGTTTTTACTGGACTATGTCTAGACAACCGCATCTCTCTGTCTGTCCGTTTGTATGCTTTTATTCGAGGACCACTAATCCGATTTTCGTGATTTTTTATATATAGATATTTTCTCTTTTAAGGCTATAAGCGAAATTGTAACTTTAACATATTACCTTACTTTTTAAACTTAAAACATTATAAATCTAACTCTTAGGAGTTTTAGGGATCTGGAACCACTCTCAACAGCCTTATCTCCTACAGTTATTCTATAGATTTTTAGAAACGAAAGATGTTAGAACGTTTTACCTACTTGATATGTGTTAGGGATTTATTTTTAATAATAATAATAATCAAATAACTTTTTTTTTTAAATTATTAGAGCACGACATGTGACTTTGTATCTACCTGGTGGTGAGCAGATCTACAAAGTCCATGAATAGGGTCAATCAATAATTGTTCTTAAACAATATTAATAATAAAGAATATTATTGATCGCTCTCACTATGCCGGCTACATGATGCGATTACGAAATGGGGGGGACAATGACGAATTTCATTACGAGTATATGTTAATATACTCGCTGCCTTATCGCCAATCCAACTACCCATTTTGTAACCGCACCCTGAAAAGAGACTACCACCCATACCAGAACTCGATGCAATAGTCTCCTAAAAACCGGTGAACCCACAGACTAAAACCGAAACATGACTAGGTCATTGTGAAGGTCACATACTCTAATTCAATTCATACATTCAAACTTAGTTCATTTCCATTCATTTCATTCAATTACAAATGAGATAAATATAACACTAATAAAACGCCACCTAGCGTCGTGGGTAGCAAAGTACTTTACTACTGCCCACGTTCAGATTATAAATTTTCCTTTTTATTACCTACCCACAGAGCAGAGAAGCCGCAAACCGAACCGTAAATACGAAAATGCATGACCAATCAAAATACCAGTGTAAGTTCACCCACACATAAACGTTGACAGTGTAACTACAAGCCCTTTGGTGCGAGTGTGTGAGTCGGTATGATTGTGTGGGTGTGTTAAGATAACTCACACACGAAACGTGTTCTTTGAGATGGAACAAGCGTTCGAGGGATAACGGAGGGCTTGAGTTTATAGAGAAAGAATGGTATGGGTGAGACGTTTTCACTTCTTTTTTTTTAAATTAAATCTGTTTTACAGTACAAATATCAACGTTTATGTGTGGGTGAGCCGGTGAGCTAACACTGGTATTTTCGTTTTTACGGTTCGGTTTACAGCTTCTCTGCTTTGTGGGTAGGCAATAAAAAAAAACAATTTATAACCTGATTGTGGTCAGTGGTAAAATACTTTGCTACTCACAACGCTAGGTGGCGTTTTATTAGTACTATGTTTCTCAGATTTATTGATAAAATGTAAATGAACTTAGTTTGAATGTATAAATAGAACTAGGGTCTGTGACCTTTACAGTGAATTCGATAATTTTCTATTTAGTTGTCTAATTAGTTAAAAGTTATTATTAAAAATTATTGTCAGCAATGTTTTGTATACAACCTTTACGCGAATAACGTTATAGTTATACATATATGAAAAGAAAATCAATCAATTAATCATCACTTTACAAGTAAAATGTTTAAGATTACCAATAAAATTGTTTTTTTTTTTAATTAAATTCTTGAAAGCAATATAAAATTGCTTTTTAAAAATATCCTGATCAAGAATTGAATTCCTATAATATCAATATTATTTTAGAATTACAGTTTCTTTAAGGTTTAAATATACCTATAATTGTACCCATAAATTATTTACTTATTTGATTATTTTCTATGTATATAACTCGGAGGTAAAGGTGGACTAGTGGGATGCCTGTTACAGTTTTAAAAAGGACTACGTCTGTATTATATCCCATTATATTATAATACACTTAATGATGATAGTACATACACTTAATATAAGAAAAGCGTAAAAAGAAACCCATAGCAAGCTATACACGGCATTAAAGACGATGAAGTTAAAAATGATTAAATATCGATGTGAGTATTGGATATTATACTTTAGACTTTACAAAAAGCAAATATAGTATGTAAAGATACTTGAAGATCAGCCAGCCAATAAATTCCATTTTGGATACCTGCGGCTATATACTGTTACTTATAACGAAAACGTTAGATTGTTAAAATAACGAAAACCTATAAATATGTTATTAAACAACCAGCAACAACGAACACTAAAAAAGTCATGCACCCATTTCTCTAGTATTATAGGTATATTTGGCTTAAAAGGTTTTATCATTGCGTGTCGTAACTATTATACTTAATAATAAGTTATTTTCTTCTTTCTCTTAATCTTTCTTCTAACGTTAACTTTAAAATAAACAGAATATGGTTTCTATACCAGACACAGTATTCTGTGATACGGTATGACTATAAATGAAATTGTAATATATTCCATCTAACCATCTAATATGTAGCAAAATATTATCCAGTTATTTAGATATTTAATGCCGAGGCTCATCCATAACATTTAGTATGCCCGTCCCGCAGCATAAGCTCCCCGCCCACATAAAAAATGACGTCTAAATAAATCCATTAGCGCGTTGCTTCGGCGCGATCTCATCTCTGTCTGAAGGCGCCCTTATTTGTGTTTTGACAGAAGCTTTTGTGACTTCTACTTTACGAATAATAAAACAGCTCGTATTAGACTTATTGAAATAAACTGAATTTTATTTCTTGGCTCATAAATATCAAATTTAAGTATCACAGATAATTGGGTAAGTATATAAATGTTGAGATCTGAAGACAAGCGTATTTAATTAGGCTGTGAAGTGTGTGAAGAAGTTTGAATAGGCCTTTGTTTGGCCTCATTCGAGCTTAAGTATAAAGTAGTTACTTTGTTCTTCATTCAATAATAAAACAGATAAATTGTATGAGCATTTCGATTGTAAGAAGACAAATAAAACAAAAGTATTTATAGTTAAGTGTCAACCTAAATTCATTATCTGTACTATCTATTTTGTAATTCCTATTGAACATCAAACTATAAATATGTGATTTAAGGTCTCTGCAGACGTCTTGTTGACGCCTATAAAAACGTACATCCAATATTACAACTCACTTGGTTGTTAGTTGAGGTTTGATTATTATTTTATGTTAGTAATTACGTAAAAATCTTTCTATTGTAGGTAATAAATATTTTTTCACTTCTCATGCTCTGAAAGTGCTTATTTGTGCAGGATATAGGCTGCACAAAATCGAATTTTGTGCACAAGTGCATTAACGGTACTAATCATACATGTATCTATATTAAGGCAAAGAAAATGAGCCATACAGCCAAACACAATAAGAAGTTCATAGATAGAATTTGTTATTTTATAATATTTACTTAAATATATTTTCCTTATGTTAAGACATAAAACAATTTCCTTCAGTATTCAAAACTGTATTAATTTTACTTTGAATTTTAATTAAAGAAATGTTATGTTATACTACTGTTTTATTTCCTCAAAATCGAAGTGAAAAGCAGAGTTTATAACTCGTCCACAAAACCTTTTTATCCTCGACAGTACTATCAAGCCTTCGGTTTGGGCTGCTAAAAGTTTCGGATAAAAATGGTTCGTTTTATGCACGTTGTAAAATCTACTATTGTATAATAATTATAAAAATGTTTTTTTTTCCGATTTAAAAAGTAATATTACTTACCCAACACAGAAAGTGTGCAAGAAGCAGGGAAACAAAACTCTAAATATGAGGTCTCCCCTTCTCACATGGATTCGATACCTACGCACTAGGGATTTCGTCCCATGAGTCTTGATTCTCGAAATCCTGGAAGTCTCGCCCATTTTTATCACCCAGCCTTGGATGGAAATTACCGGGAAAATGGAGACCCACTTGTTACCAGTGGCATATTTACGTATTGGCCTATAGGGCCATTGCCCAGGGGCGGCCCCAGCCGGTGTCAGAAATCCCGCTCGATATAAAACTTCTTTACCCAACTTTCCGATGTATATTTGTGCTAAGTCGCCTATGTCCTATTCCAGGTCTTCATCTGTCTTTGTGCCCTGCTGATACAAATGCGTTATGATTAGATGTGAAAAAATAAGTCTATGGATTTAGGTGGCCCGGGGCAAGACTGAACCTAAATACGCTCCGTATTTAGGTTCAATCTAGGTGATTGATACACAAGGGTAAAATAAATGAATTTTCCGAATAAAGGAAATAAATAAGATGCCAATAAAAAAAGTAAAAGAAAAAGCACCTAAGAGGGTCAAACTGAAAGATCTTATAGAAAATCAAAAACTGAGCAAACTAGTAAGTTATTAGTTTTATTATATCTTTTAAAATAGAGTCCATTCACATCAATACATCGCTGCATCCGATGATGGAACTACTGAGAAAAGCACTTTGCCCACTCGTCCTTAGGAGTCTCTTCGATGGCCTTTTGAAAAGCAGTCACTGCTTCCTCTGCGTCCATAAAACGTTTTCCTCGAAGTTTTTATTTTATTAATTTACTTAAAATACTTTATTACACAAAATTACAAAATATAATTGTACATAGACCTTAGTGTTTCTTTTATTTTGGGGAATAAATAAAAATCGCAAGATGCGAGGTCAGGGTTATACGGCGGTTGACCCAATAATTCCACGTCTGACATCGCCAAATACAATAGTCGATCGTTCCCCCGGCGGTGTGCGGCGAGCCGTTGTCGTGGTGAAGGAGGATCCTACTGCGAGGTCGTTTCTCCGGAACTTTTTCAAAGACAAGTTACCACTCTGCAGTAACTGATTTTTGATCCTCTAAAACAATTATCGCGTAATGACCTGGGGCTTTATTCCGAGTTTTGACACGTTCACCGTCGCGCATTTTGCGTAAAGTACGGGTATTGAAATGTAAGTTCTATTCGGTTAATTATAAAGTTGAAATTCCAATGAAATACATGTTTAAACTTGCGAAGAATTCGTGTATATCAAGATGACTGCATTATAATAGCCAACCTAATAGAATAGAGCTTATATTTCCATATTTATAGTTAACGCAACGTCTTGTCGTGGTTAGCGGTTGCAAACTCGGAATAAGGCCCCTGTCCTTCCCAAGAACGAGGCCACCATCTTTTTCCTCACTCTTCGACCTCTCTTCACTTTAGTTGGCAACTCCTCAGGAGTAAACACCCACTGAGCAGACTGTTTTTTAGTTTCCGGATCATAACAGTAAATCCAGCTTTCGTCACCTGTAAGTAAGTCGAACACAGCATTTGAGTCACCTTCGTTAAATTTTTGAAGAATTTCACGGCAACAATCAATACGACGTCGTATTTGGGCCTCGGTCAAATTATGAGGTATCCACCGGGCACAAAGCTTCCTGACCACTAAATGTTCATGGAGGATTTTGTGCACTTGACTCATACCGATGCCTAAGCTTGTCTGAATCTGCTGATACTCTTTTGTCAGTCTCAATCACACGCCGCACAACACCGATTTTATGTTCAGTCGTCGCCGTAGAAGGCCGTTCCTCACGCAGATCGGTGAGATTAATAAATTAGTGCGACCACGTTTAAACTCATTAAACCAGTTGCAAACAGTGGCACAAGATCATCGTGAAAGGCCAATAACGAAAGCTAGCATTACTTTCATGTTGACTTAAATGACATAAAAAATCATTGCAAGAATTTTTTCTCGCGTTAAATTCACGCTGACGTGACACAGATCATTTTCAATTTGCAGTAAAATCGTAAAACAAATGACAAATGACGAAATATATTCTCAATAATATTGGCAAAGAGTTCCATTTTCAAAATTTAAACTATTTATTATTATTATATTGTTTACAAGTGGCCAGTTCTAAAAACTTTAAGTTTGACCCTCGTACGTCGTTTATTGATGATGATGGTTTGGTGCGCGAGCGTAGCGATGCATGGCGCAAATAGTTCGAGTGCCTTAGGGCCTAGGCCTTTCTGACAAAGAAAACTCTCTGCTTTTTATTTTGAAATATAAGTAAATAAAACTAATTATATAAAAGCGGCTCCAGCCTAGTGCTTAAGTCACTGCATAACTGACAACAAAGCCGGACCTGAAATGGGTGACCGCTTTATACAACGAGGCTATACCATCATAAACACGGCAACAAGTTTGTCACTTGTTAGGTGTTGCCTCCGAATACCAGCGAAATGGGGAGGGGTTAATCCCTCCGCTGGGTACCCTGAGAACGTTTAAAAAAAACGGGTTTCGAGATCCTAAAAGGCACCAGTGATGGTATTTTAGGTGGGAGGAAGGTCTAATATAACTTCGTTAGGTCCCGTTAACACCGCCCATCCTATACCACTACCACCGCAAAAACCGTCAAGTGACCTAGTCACTTGAATACCTCGTCAGGTGAATACAGTGTCACATGCCGTGCTCCAATAAAAAAAAAAGATTATCTAAACCGATTATCGTTTGACTCAGCGATTTAACTGTGACTGTATAAAGAGTTGGAGCATGGACATTATTGTTTTATTTTTTAGTACAATCCTCTTTTAAAAAATCTAATATAGCTGTGACTGTGTAGAAAGTTTCAACATGGTTCAATAGAAATGACAAAATAGAATATATTTTTTATTTTATTTGACAGCAGGAAATATCGTTTTCCAGGAAAGAAAAGTATTATATCTGTTCAGACAACTTCAAGCGTATTTTCCAACTTTTTATTATTATTTATTTATTTATATATTCAGAAGATTTACAGTAAACTTGACCTAAGTAAATTTCTCATAATATAACAACTATGAACTATATATCTTCAGAACATAATTTCAGAATAAATTATATAAAAAAAAAACAAAGTTATTAATGCAAGCCAAAAAAAACTTAAACAATTTACCTATATTATATAATAACAATTACAAAACTATACAGAATAAAAAAAAACATAAAAACTATAGAAAATAAAATTTAAATAACTGAACTACTTTATAATTTAAAAATTAGCATAATAATGATTAAATTAAATTAAAGTTATATTAAGGGAGCAAGATATTTTAAATAATTCATATCAAACAAAATAATAACAATATTAAAACTTAAAAAACAATAAAAATAAAACAAATGACAAGTATTATTTAACCTGTAGTGTCCCACTGCTGCACTGCTGGGCAAAGGTCTCCCTTCTTCCTTCCGCATCTCTTCCTCTTTCGAGCTGTCCTGGATTAATCATTTGAAAAGGCATCCAGCTCTCCATCTCCTTCTGAGCCTACTGTGTTGTATTTTCCAAGTATGAAAAATTATATTTGGGCACTACTATAGCAGGACGACAAAAGTTTGAATGTCTAAAAACCTAGGTTATTCGCCCGAGGTTAAGAGGAGTGTCTGATGAGGCTCTCGTGTTCATGCTGATTTAACTGCAAAGTATTACCTCTCCGCGCGCATGCACGGTTAGTCGGTAACGCTACCATCTACTATACATTTATGTAAACCATCCATCTTGAGGCTCTACCATGGGTTTGCACATTGTAGAAACGTAACGTATTTATTTACGTATACGTGAGCAACAACCAATAGGATCGCTTTATTTTTGGTAACAGGATTGAATAAAGCGATCCTATTGGTTGTTGCTCACGTATACGTAAATAAATACGTTACGTTTCTACAATGCGCAAACCCATGGTAGAGCCTCTGACCATCAATAAGAGAAGGAGCACGTATGAGATTATACCTACAATTTAGGCAGCAAAACGACTTTCGGGTCAAAACTATTTTCTACCCCTAAACTTTAATGGATCAAAAAAAAGTCTTGTTTTATTAAAGGAAAATAAACGATGAGTGTACGTTTTCCTTTTTTTTTATTTTCTATCTTGTTATTTTATAATTTTAATACGAGGAATTTAGATTTTTTTCGAATTTCAGTGGTTGATTGTTTTTCCTATACCACCAAACTTAAAAAAAAGGATAACGTGCGAGCCTATATATGGGTCATATTTATAATGCCTTTAAAAATCATTAAAATCTATGAACGTTTCGGGGGGGGGGGGGGGGATGTTTTGATCAGTCGCTTCTTTTAATAGTCTGTTATTCATTGCGAATAAAAGTATAAAGTGTATAAAAAATAGGAAAGCGCCTCAAGCGGATTAGAAGTGGGTCTCTATAACTTCGTTAGGTCGACCGACCGGTCTCGTTACCTCGCCCATACAGACGCAAAACCGTCAAGGGCCTAGTCATATTTCGGGTTTAGTTCACCAGTTTTTAAGAGATTACTGCATCGATTTCTTGTCGAGGTGGTAGTCTCCTTTCAGGGCGCGGTTACGAAATCGATGGTTAAATTGACGATAAGGTTATTATATACATTAACCCCCGTATTCTAAGACATGTATATTAAAATATACTCATAATGCAATTCGTCTTTGTGACCGCCCATTTCGTAATTGCATCATTTAACCGGCATAGTGGGAGCGAACATTGTTGTTTAAGAACAATTATTGATCGACCCCATTCATGGACTTTGTAGGTATGCTTACGACCAGGTTGATACAAAATCACGTGCCGAAAAGTACTGTTGTCAACCCCGCTGCAGTTCAGGTAACTTTCGAAGCATGAGAAATTTAAAATAAATTTAATATTTCGTTTAAGTACACTGACTTTATTTCCCCGCAAGTTACAAATTGTAACTTATATTGTAACCTACAATATCTCTACCCTGTCTTTCTGTAAATTCCAGACCCTCTCTATTCCGGAAGGTAATTACTGGCCACGGACAAATGACAGGAAATTCACCAAATGGACGTTTATAGCGGCGCTTTATTGCTTTCTAATAGAGGTGTCTCTGCAGGGAATAGTGCCGCAATTTATTGCGAATTCAACCTTAGTTCTTTGTAATAAGAAGATTATAGTAAATTTTAGTTATTTTATTTATTTTTAAGAGAGATTCCTTACGGCTTTGGCAGAAGCAATCGATTGCCACTTGTTTTGCCTTTCCATTTACATACTCATATCTACAGTCATAACACTTCTCATACATGCACGTCGATTTGGGATACTTTTTTTTAACTGCACTGCACTTTAAACCTTTCCAATTTGATTATGACACGCGTGCTTAGGTACCACAGGGCCACGTTTTTTATTTTTTTAATGGAGCACGGCATGCGACTTTGTGTCTTCGTTGATCTGATGGTAAACAGACCTACAAAACAAAGTGCATGAATAGGATCGATCAATGCATTATTGTTTAGTATATGTAATTGATCGCTCCCATTATGTCTGCTAAATGAGCGTCGACAAAGACCCTCGCTGCTTTATTGTTATTCAACTGCCCGTTTCGTAACCGCACCCTTAAAGAAGACTACTACCTCGAGAAGAAAACGATAAACACCGGTAAAACTATAGACTAAAACATATCTAGATCACTTAACGGTTTATGCATCTGTATATGGTAACGAGGCCGATCGGTCGGTCTAGCTGAGTTATGCCTTGCTCTGTTAGGCCTTCCTCCCAAGCACCCTTCACCTTATTTTTATGTATAAAAAAAATAGTTTTTTTATTAATCTATCTATACTAATATTTTGAGTTTGTGAGCTTGTAGGGGGTAATCTCGGGATCTAGTGAACCGATTTGAAATTCTAAATTTAATGATGGATAGCCGATTTATCGAGGAAGGCTATATAACGTCATGCTACCAACGGGCAAAATTTGTTGAGAGCTTCCGTTGCGTGCGCTGCGTAAACAGAGGCTCTACCATGGGTCTGCGCATTGTAGAAACGTAACTTATTCATTTACGTATACGTGAGCAACTACCAATAGGATCGCTTTATTCAATCCTGTTACCAAAAATAAAGCGTCTCTATTGGTTGTTGCTCACGTATACGTAAATGAATACGTTACGTTTCTACAATGCGCAGACCCATGGTAGAGCCTCAGTTAAAAGTTACACAGACGAAGTTACACGTGTCAGCCAGTTAATTATATTCTTGTTGTATTAATTCTAGGTATTTAATTACTTAGACTTAGATGATAGGTAACTCATAAATTTTATTTTATTAATCAAAGTAAAATTGGCTTCCCCATACAAATTTGTTATTTTAACATTACTAGTTTGTATGGAGAAGGTAATATTTTTTATTAGTAGATATTGATTAGTAGAACCTCATATTAGCCCAAAGTACATCCTTTCAAACTCACCATGTATAATCCTTATTAATAATATAAATGCGAAAGTTACTCTGTCTGTTACCTTTTCATGTTTAAACCGCTTAACTGATTTAGATTTAATCAAGTATGGAGATAGTTTAAGACCCTGGGAAGGGCATAGGGTATCAGCGGGTAACATGGGCTTGCTGCAGCCGCGTAGATAACCAGAGTTTGATAACCAGTATTTAAACAGGAAAAAATCTTGTTTGATAACCCAGTTATCTACAAATAATTTATTATAATTTTTTGATAACCACGTTATTTACGAATAATTTATATTCCTTTTTGTGGACCGCAAGGACGTCATTTAATAACCAGTCATCTGGGAAAAATAATCATTCTTTTTTCAACAGTCGTCAAAAAAAAAAATTATGTTACATAATGACATTGTCATAAGAATGATATATAATGGTTTTATAACGAAAAAGTTTTTTTTATTACTGGTTATCAAATGACGTTCACAAGGTTACATAACCATTCTATGACATTGTCATATGAACCTCATAAAACGGTAATGTAACAAAATGTTTTTTTTAATGCTTATTAAATGACGTTCGTGAGGTTATAAAAAACCATTCTATGACATTTTTATGAATTTACCATAATTTTAATTTTACAATTAGGAACATAAATTCTTTATAGATAAAAAAACTTCTTAGATAACTGGGTTATCATAATAATGTTTTCCTGTTTGAATTCTGGTTAAATAAGCGGCTAACGCGGTTTTTATTCGATCCTATTTCTTTGAAATTATACGGCGAGTGAAACCGCGGGGCTAGCTAGTTAGGTAGGTAGGTAGGTACCTATATTTTTATTTGTTTGTTCACCTATCTTACCTAACCTCTCAACGCTTATACCTAATCTCTCAACGGTAAAATTTTCAAGTGTGCCAAATCTTAAACAACAAGTTCCCTCAAATTAACCGCCCGTGTCGCAAGTAAACCCTACAAGAGAAAATCAACCGGTTCGATTCCCGGCTAGGAGAATATTTTTTTCAAAAATATAATGTTGCTGTTTAATTTTTTAACAAAATCGGCCCCGAGAGTCCATTGAGCATTTTTGCTATTCTTTGTAGATTTGGCCTTGAAGACACACTTGAAAAAATCAATCTGTATAGGTAAGTACGTACATTGTAAGTATAAATTACTTGTACCTGGTATTACTTCGTCTGTGGTATTATTTATTTATTAATAATATAAACGGTTATTTCTTTTAATTTATTTTAGGTGGGAACAAGGCCTAAATTTAGTTGTGAGGAATGCTTCTATAACTCTTCTAGGCCGACCGACCGGACTCGTTATCACCGCCCATACAGATGCATAAACCGTCAAGTGACCTAGTCATGTTTCGGTTTTGGTCTGTGGGTTCACCGGGGACTACTGCATCGACTTATTGTCGAGGTGGTAGTATCTTTTTTCTTGATGCGGTTAAGAAACGAGCGACTGATTTGACGATAAAGCAGCAACAATATTAAAATAGAAATGCAAATACGTCTTTGTCGTCGCCCATTTCTTAACCGCATCATTTAGCCGACAACAATGTACTGACTGATCGACCCTATTCATGGACTTTGTAGGTATGCTTACCATCAGGTAGATACAAAGTCACACGCGTGCTCCAATAAAATTCTTAGAGAGAGAGAGACAATGTTCTTAGCTATCCATGGCTTCACCGTGCGGGTGCCGGGTCCATCGCGTGGTTGAAAGGCAGGGTAATGAACTGCAGCGTTCCCGGACTTAAGACCGCGAAGTAGGTTTAAAGGCTTTTGAAACTCTCACCTGCACTGTGTTCACTACCCTCTCTACTCAACCAAATACTATATGATCCTGTCAGCGCCATCTTGGAAATACGCTCCATAAAAATTCCGAAGGCTGATATTGGAAGGCCAAGATCCTTCAATAGACGGTGCAAAGGCTTTGCTGGAATTCCTCTTGCACCAACTTCCACTGCATAAAGTTGATTTTTAAATCCGTTTCTAGTAATTTCGTTTGTGAGATCAAAATATTTGTTCGACTTGATGTTGTGGTCCTTAGGATTGTACACCAGTATATAGGTTGAAACTGCTAGTTTGTCTGAAATTTTTAAACCGATTTTAAAATGTCGTAGTTTTACGTGTTTTTCGCCATCATATAGAAAAATAAGATTTAGGTATGTCACTATTTTAAGACTGCTGATGTGGCAAACATTTTTGGCGAGGAAAAATGCGGGGCGGCAGTGACGACGTTTAATGCCTTACGATTGGTTAAAATTGTATCCAATTTTTTTTTTTAATTGTTGTGAATTGCACATAAAACCGTCAAGTGACCTACCTAGTAATTTATGGTCGAAGTACTAGTCTTCTGTCGAAAACGGGCAATTGATTTGTCGATGAAGCAGGCTAGGTTGTTAAAGTGGGCTCGCTATGCAAATTCGTCCTCGCCCCCCATTTCGTAACCGCATCACTTAGCCGGCATAACAGCAATCAACGATAATTTTTAAAGACTCATTCGACTATGAAGGTCTGCTTACTATCAGATAGATACAAAGTTATATGATTCACTTAGTCGCAGACCTATAACTTTCTTTGTTATACCATTTATACTTATTTTCTTCTTCTTCTAATAATTTTATTGTGGTTTTGATTCAATACGTTTTAGGGCGAAATAATGACTGACCCTTTTGGCCTAAGCCGTTTGATTAGTTCTAAAAGTTGATAGGCTAAGGGCCGATTCGACCAACAGAGGGCATAACTTATACTGGGGATAGTAATGTCAAATTTCATACAAATATTTATTGTTAGATTAAAATATTAATGCTTAGTATAATTATTTGTATGTAGTGGCCGAGTTGGTTAGACCTTGGACTTAAAAACACTTAGGTTCCTGTTTCGAATCCCGCTGTGTACCAATGGGTTTTTAATTAAAAAATGTATGTACATTTGTTTGACAACACCAGTATAGTGCCTCGGAGAGCGAGCACGTTAAGCTGTCGGTCCCGGTTTCACTATACCAACTTGTGAAACTGTTTATAGATGGGTTATTGGGTCTATTCAAAACATCGCAACGAGGTAGCCACTTGTTCGGTGTAGACTTATACCATCGGCTACGACGAGGTGGGAATAAAACCCCTCCGCTGGGTACCCTGTGGCCGTCTAGGCGGTCTCGGGCGCCGTAAGGCACCCGTGATGATATGTATGTGTAACATGGGATATAATGATAAAATTAAAAACATAGAAAGCTCTTTTTTATGGCAGCTTGGTGCATACTATAGCCCTGGTCTGAATGTAATGCATTAGGTTTTCGGTAACTTGTTTTGTAAATTTATTAATATCGAACCAACAATGGACATAACATGCTGATGATGTTTTCTATGATGGGCTAGGTGATGATGATATTTTTCTAAAAAATAAATACAAAACTGTATAGTTATAATTTTACCTTTACCATTGCTAAAAGAAATAAAATTACTTTTTCAAAATTTATGACAAAGACCTTCAGTCACTGTCACTGATGACGCCGCTCCAAATGGAGGCGAAATATCTGGCATTAAAATTTTATAGCTTCAATTTATATATTTTACCTAGTAAGAAACACATCTAACACACTTTATTTGTTTCAGATAACATGGGATATAGGTATTTGTATATTCAATCCGATTTCTTTTAAATTAAACGCGAATGATACCGCGGGGCTCAGCTAGAATTAAGTTACTACAAATTCTGCCATTTATGGCTCGAAAAATCTTTTATATTAAAAGAAAATAGACTTCAATATAAAATGAAATGCAATAAAAATAAATCTCATTTCGCACAATTCGCTCCTTGAAGTTGGCAGCAAAGAAAATAAAAGAATTAAATGTTCAATCCGTGGTAGGAAGCCGGCCCCATAAAAGAAATCCAACGCTGCTATCTATTCGCTATCCGCTATTCATTTTGTCCTCGCCGTAATAAATCTCCACACGTCGGCACACGGTTTCTAACTCCTATATCTATATATCTATGTGATATAGTAGGTGGGCCGGTTAGCGTCCTCTAAGCGCATTATTACTTGGCTTCGAAAGAGTAGAGAGCGCAAAACGGACGGAGCACGGACGGTGAATTTAATTCTTTTTAAGGGGGCGTGGCTTATCAAGATAATTAAAACAGAGAAAACGTTCAAACTCGTACGAGTAACATGTTGTATTCACATTAACATGTCACGTACTTAGTGGTATATCATAGATACGGTTTAATAATTATAAAGTAACATGAAGGTTTTTTGTATAAATACGATTTTTTTTTATCGCTGACTAAGTTACTATATAACCTATTTTATACAACAACAACTTACAAAGTAAGTATGATAGATGCCAGTACAACGTTTTCAATATGTACAAATAATTATTATAGGTACAATATCATTGTTTTATATTTAACGTCTTATTTATTAAATACATAATTTATTTGCATTAATACATTCAGCATAAGTTATAACTTGTAAGGTTTAGTAGTAAAACTTTATGATGAAGTATAATATAATATAAGTATAATCACTTCTATTATATTATAAATTTCATACCTTTGACATTTTTTACCTATATAAATGTTATTTTATATAACTATCATCATCCCTACTAAAACTATCGTACTCTTTTAAAAATGGTTAAATTAAAAATGTCATCAAAAAATTAAACGGAGCAATTTTTAAGCGCTTTCTATCATTATATAAGTCTAGTGTCGCATTAGAACGCTTGCCGGCGCGTGACTGCGAGCAATGACCGTCATTTTCTGGATTGGTCTATTAGCCACTCAGCAGCCGAATCTTTTCTGACTTTGCCCATCTCGCTGCCAATTTCTACGCCGAAGAAGGCCATCGACCGAATTTGTTATGGTGCAACGACTTTTTATTATCGAATTCTAACAGTTTGTTAGTAGGAGAATGGACTAATAATTTTTATAAATTTTAATTTTATTGTTGTTTAATGATAAGTACCTATAGAAATTTACAAAATATAAAAAAAAAATTAACATAATATACAAAAACCTTTAGGTGACCTTTTCATGTTTCAGTATTTTAAATATTTATTTATTATAATTATTTATTATAGTATCCCATCCCTGGATTTTTGGTTACTTATTTGAAATTAGAGACACTTTAAAAACTTAACACAAAAACAAATTAAATTAGGTAATTATGTTCTACAACCGAAAAAATCTACATACTTATTATACCTACAATTTAAATTCCATTTAGTTACTTTCGAAATCATAAAAATATGTAAGTAAGTTAATGGATAAAATAGGGAAGCATGCAATTTTGAAAATGATAGTCTAGACGAAGTATGGGTCAAATTCAAAAACGGAGTGACGGAAACGGCAGAAGACGTATGCGGAGTAAGTAAGAGGAAGAATGCAAGAACCAACATGTGGTGGGAGGTGGTGATGAGGTAAAGGATCTGGTTACTGAGAAAAAGAAAAAATGACTAGATATACTGTCTAAAAAAGCTAGTAGACGGAGGTGTGACAGATGAGGATGTATGTGCAGCGAATGACATGTATCGTGACATGAAACTTAAAGTAAAAAAGTGCATTGAAAGAAAGAAGAAAGAATTGAAAGAGGACGTAGAGAGAAAATTCTCCAAAAACTTCCGAGATAAGATTAAACTGTTCTGGAAGCAGGTTAAGTTATCTCGGGGAGGATTGGGGAATTCAAAGTTAAATGTGATTAGAGATAAGAATGGCGACTTGTTATCGGAAGAAAACAGAGTGTTAGGGCGGTGGAAAGAATACTTTGAGAATTTGTTTGTGGGAGATGACCATCAAATACCTGAGTATATATAGAATGAAAGAGATTTGAGCATGGATGAAATTATGAATGCATTAAAACGAATGAAAGTTGGAAAAGCAGCTGGTTGTGATAGGATAACAGTCGAAATGCTGAGGGGCGGTGCTTATCTGGTCGCTTCCTGGTTGCATCTGCTGTTTAAAAAGTGCTGGGAGGCCGGTCGTGTGCCAGAAGACTGGCGCAAGGCAGTTCTAGTCCCGCTTTGTAAAGGAAAGGGATCGCAGCAGGAACCCAAGAATTACCGTGGCATCAGCCTTCTCAGCATTGTTGGCAAGTTGTATGCAAAGGCTTTGATTGAAAGAGTGATGAATGAAACTGATAAGAAAATTTGGGATGTACAAGCGGGATTTAGAAAAGGTATGGAATGTGTGGATCAAGTCTTCTCTTTAAGATGCGTCAGTGAAAAGATGCTAGCCAAACACCAAAAAGTGTATTGCGCTTTTCTAGACCTTGAGAAGGCTTATGATCGTATGAGTAGAGAAGAGCTATGAAAGCAACTGGCGATGTTTGGATTGGGGAGCCAAATGATCCGTGCACTGAAATCTCTCTATAAGGATTCCAGTGCATGTGTTTGAATTAGCGGGACGTTATCCGACCGGTTTGACATCTGTAGAGGTGTCAGACAAGGGTGTGTAGCGTCACCGTGGCTCTTCAATCTTTTCATGGACGGCTGTCTGAAAGAGTTGCGTGAAAGAGATTGCGGTGTGAGAATGAATGAGATGGTAATCAAATGTCTCTTATATGCCGATGATCAAGTCATCCTTGCATCATCGGCATATGAATTACAACAAATGGTTAACATTATGAACGGAGAATAAGAAAGGAAAGGCATGAAAGTGAATGTGGATAAAACCAAGGTTTTGGTTTTGGAGAGAGAGGATGATATGACAGAATGTGAGATAGTAAGAAAGTGGAACAAGTTAAACAATTTGTTTACTTGGGAAGTGTGTTTACAAGAGATGGCAAGTGTGTGGAAGATATTGAAAGTCGAGTGCAAAGGGGTAATATAGTGAATGGTGCCTTACACAGCATAATGAGCAGCCAAATTATGTCTCGGATGGCTGTTCACAAAGCGGTGCTTGTTCCTACATTAATGTATGGAAGTGAATGCTGAAGAAGCATGAAAGTAGGATTAATGGCGTAGAAATGCGGTCATTAAGGAGTGCTTGTGGAGTTACAATTGCGGATAGAGTAAAGAATACAGTTGTGCGTAGTATGTGTGATTTGAAAGTCGATGTAGTGACAAGGATTGAGAAAGGAATGCTACGGTGGTTTGGGCACATTGAGAGGATGAATGAAAAGAGATTGACGAAAGAGATTTATAAATCAGAGGTGAATGAAAGGATAAGGCGGGGACGACCCAGAAGAATGTTACATGACCAAATCGGGGACATTCTCAAAAAAGCTTGGATCCGTAGTGCCCATAACCGTAGAACTTGTATGAAGAGAGTGGTGGATGCAGGCCAGGATCGTTGTAGGTGGCGCTCCCTTGTTTCTGCCTATCCCCGGGGGAAAAGGGCGTGACAATTGTATTTATATTATTATATTATATTCTAGGATATATTTGTGGCTCTTTGGTTTATATGGACCGCACGTATACACTGGATCATCTTCCCAATGGGAGTCGATAACTACCACATACGGGTGTGGTGGTATCCATAAAGGATTACCTCCCTTACGCAAAAAAAAACAGCATAGGTCGCTACCACTATGTGGCTTAATGTTGTCGTATTTAGGTTCAGTCTCACACCGGGCCACTTAAATATGCTCTGCCCCCTCCACACGCCAAAACGGCATAACGATTTTGGATGAGATTGGCACAAACATAGATTAGGTGACTTTTTCATTGAAGGTGGTGTAAAAACTAATATGTAGTACATAAAGGTATATCGATGAGTTAGGTAAAAGAGGCGCGTTCATATTTTGTATTTATTATCAAGCGAAATATTTGACACCGGCCAGGGCCGCCTCTATAATGGGCCATTGGCCGCCCTGGGCAGGCAATGGCCCATTTGGCCCTTACATAAACATGTCACTAGGTGCCCCTATGAAACTTATTTCATAGCCGCGGTGTGCAAAGGTATTACGACGAATCAGCTACTTTATTGTCAAATCAATAGTCCGATTCTGAAAGGACGGCTCGTATACCGTTAAACTCACAGATTAAAACAGTCACATGACTAGGTCACTTGACGGTTTTTGCATCTTAATGGGGGGTGGAATAAAACCGGTCAATCGTTTTAGCAGAGTTAACATTTATTGTTAAATACCTCCCTGGGAATCTAATAATAAATGTATTTACTTGAACCTAGAAGCGTAGTTTCGAAAGCGCTACGTGGTACCGTACACCGTGGCCTTCAAGAAAAGCCGGTCCGTAGGCCTCCCTCGGACCCTTGCCACCAAGCAAGCCGAACTTTCGATAATTTTTCCCATCATTAATATATGTAATAAAATAAATATCATCAAGAGTGCCTTACGGCGCCCGAGATTGCCTTGACGGCCCCAGGGTCCAGCAGAGGATTTTTATTCCTACCTCGTTGAAGCCGCGATGTCAATGGTATGAATAATATATTATATTTAATAAGATATATTAAATATGTCATATTGCAACCAGGAGTCGATCCAGGTTTGATTTTGTGGGGTCCTAGGGCCTTTTGACAAGGTTTTTCGAGGATTTTTTGTAATAACTATTACAAAATAGTAGGTTTTAAGGTATATTTTAGTAATGGTTTCGGGGGAGGGCCATAGTACCCCCCCCCCATATTGTTTTTTTTTTGGTGAAATGGTTTACGGCTGTGGAAACAAGTCTTTTAAAGCCAGTCTTGATTTTATCTTTCTTATTTTTTATTATATTTTTTAATTCTTCTTTAAATTATATAGGTATTACTTGGGATATTGCTTCCACTGTATTTTTCAATTGCATTTTGATCTAATGAAAGTTCTGCAGCAAGTATTAATCGTTGAATGTTAAAGGCCAGGCAATGTAATAATATTGTTGTTTGTAGTGTTGCCAACCTTACTTATTGTCAAAAATATTTAATAGTAACGTAAGTGGTAAGTAAATTAATTTTGTTTTTATCGATTACCTGCTTTAGATTTACGCTTTCTATTCTTCTTGTTATTTCGTCTGAGTTTCTATTAGAGCAGTTAATGTTTTCGAGTAGCGAGTAGTTGTAAGCACAGGCAGTGACGACGTATATGTGGTAATTATATCACCAAACGAGCTGCGAGTAGGGTTGTCACAGGGCATGCAAAAAATAATTGGATTGAATACCGGTTTTCAGGGGATTACTACTTCGACTTCTTGTCGAGGTGGTAGTCCCTTTTCACCTTTTCAGGGTGTTGAATTGATAACGATGCAGCTACTATATTAAAATATACTAGTCCAATTTGTCTTTGTCGCCTCCCAATTCGTAATCGGCATAGTGGGAGCGATCAATGTTGTTTAAGAACAATTATTGATTTACCTCATTCATGGACTTTGTAGGTCTTCTTAACACCAGGTAGATATAAAGTCTCATGTCGTGCTCCAATAAAAAAAATGCAATTTCGAAATATAGATTGACATTATATAAAAATTATGAAACTTTTAAATTCAACCCTAGTCTTTTACTATAATTTCTTCTGTGCCCTTGTTGCCATTTCTCTGCAGTAGGCTTATTACGCCGCACAACGTTAAACTAACTTTAACTATAATAACGTAGTTATCTGTTAATTTTCAATGACAAATGCTGCCATATTTTGTTTCTTATAACGCAAACGTTAGGTTGTCAAAATTACGAAATCCTATAAATATGACATTTAACAACAACGAACACTATGAAAGTCATGCTCTTTATTTCCTTGTATTATAGATACATCTGGGGCCTATTTCATAAATGTGACAATTGTAATTTACCATGACAATTCATTGCTCAGTTTAGTTGGAATTATTTACTTAGAACTATCTAAAAAAAGCAATGTATTATAAATTGTCATGGTATATTACAATTGTCACGTTTATGAAATAGGACCCTGGCTTGAAAGATTTTAGAATTTCGTGACGTGAACATTGTACATAAAGGATTTCGTTATTTCGACAATCTAATGTCACCTCTAATAGAAATAGAATATGGCCTCTGGTGTGTATTACGTCAGATTTGCATCATATCGATTAAAGTTTAGCTTAACGTTGTGCGCGTAATTAGGTACCCCGCTGAGAAGTTTCGCGCATTATTTGCAATTGCGGTAATTCTTTCATTAAAATGAGAAGGATTATCTATTTTCGTATTCTTTGAAAATTTTAGCTTGAACTTATTATACGTGTTTATAAAAAAAAGTTTAGTATCACAGTACAGAATCAGTATCATATTTTAATAAATACTACAAGGAGTTCGTGTGTATATATTATATAAGCAAGCACACGTAGTAAAGTAACTTGTAGTATAAGTGTGGTGCGGATAGTATTCCTTTATATTGGCCCTAAACTTAACAGTAGATATATTTTTAATTATGTACGTACATATAAGTTTAAAAATCAAATAGATGTGATTCTAGTGTAAGTACAGTAGACCGCAGGGTAAAGGAAACACCCATTTACCCAATAAACCTTCCGTCCGCCTACCTAATAAATACTGCACCCGTCAGGAACCAATACCAACAATGTGTCACACTTGAACACATTGACTCTAAATCTAAGTATTTTTTTTTTAAAAGTAAAGTATATAAAAATATTTAAATCTAAAAAAAAATAGATTGATAAATAAAGCCTTTGAATGAATTAGAAAACGATTGATTAAATAAGTATGTTGTGTTTGCTGTCAGAAAACTCATCAAGCAAAGCCCTCAATCGTAACCCCAAGTGTCTACTACTAGCCATTGAAGAGTTCCGTTGACTGAACTCTTCAATGGCTAGTAGTAGACACTTGGGGTTACGATTGAGGGCTTTGTCTGGTCACCAGATGCTGAGAAAATACTTACAAAGTCAAAATGGCAATTGTAACCCTGCGTCAATTGATTTTCAATTGTACCTATAATGGGTGTTCAGTTGCCAACCAAAACCATTCACCTTCAAACCCAGGTTATCATATGCAGAAAAAAATAGAATCCCCTCAAGCGCCACTCCGAAGTGTCTACTACTACCCATTAAAAAGTTCCTTTGCCCTCATTACTGGTCCATTCACAGCCGCTGATTCAAAAGCGACCCAGCTTTTAATTTAAAATTTCACCCACATTTTGCTTAATAAGACTTTCTAGATTTTACAATACAATTTAGGCGAAATAGCAACTTAAAAAAATGCTAGGTACGAAGGGCAGTGGTAGCAGGCCAAGTCCAAATTGTGCCGCTTCTCTAGCCCCTAACTCTCTGGTGACCCATGCACTCGTCACCAGTTAAATAAATAAATACCATCACGGGTGCCTATTTGGCTCCCGAGAACCGTTTAAACGGTCTCAGGGTACCCAGCTGAGGGATTAACCCGTCCTCATTTCGCCGATGGTATTCGGAGTTAAATCCAAACTTTATTAATTAATGATTTGCGTTTCACATAGAGTTTTATGGATATTTACTTTATTGTACCTTTTGCTATACCATAATAATAAGAATTAAATATACCAAAATAATTATATTTTTTTTAAGCTTTTTTTTCTGTGTACAACCCTATGTCCTTGTATGTTGCAAGACTGGAGGCGTGGATATTTCAAAAGAGCGGTGACGATAAAATAAATGAGCAAGTGTGAACAACATTTTTAATCATATTACCTAACAATAATAGGGGTTAATGTATTAAATTACCGTTTTAATGTGCTGGCCACTTTAAATTAATATTATATTATACCTGATATTTTTTTCAAAATAAAAATAAAAAACACACGATAACTACTATTTAACATTCTAAATTTAAAAAATGTGACAATCGATTGTTCGACTGATGATTGTATTTGCATTCTTTGAAGTAGGTTTTTTTTAATACGAGTTCTGTAGTGGAACTAATGTTAATGTTATTGCTGTGTTTAAAAAAGACACAACTAAGAACACACAGTGCGTTTTTAGTCGTTTCACTTTCGTAGTGGAAACATCGACTCGTCAATCGATCTTCACCATTATTGCTTTATGATACTTGTAAAGAAAGAACCCACAAACCGCTCGATAATTCGTTTTTGTGACTTGCTGTTAGAATTTATCCGCCATCCTCCGATATAGCTCTTGGTTTTTCTGCATTTAAAAACTTAAATTCTCAGGAAGCCTTGATGCACTTTGTAGGCCTACTTACTTTACAATCAGGTGCATACAAAGTCCTATACCACGCTCCAATAATAAAATAAAGCGGTACATAATGCTTTCATATACTTTGTGGACTCCGGCCTCTTGAGTTCTAACGCAAAGGCTCTCATTATATGGTAAAAATATATAGAAAACGAGACATTGACTACTTAAACTATTTTTTTATATGGAAAGGAAATTTATTTATTTTTTTATATGTAGGACAATTTACACATATTGCTCTGGTCACGAACTAAGCTCTAGGATTGTACTATGTGAACTAGAAACAACGATAGATTTTATAAACACTCAGACCACGACACAATGTACAGAAAAACGTACCAGTCTTTTTTTTGCCATGGGTGGGAATCGAACCCACGACCCCGGATACAACGCCAAAGGCGCAACCACTAGTCTACGGAGTGAATAAAAAACTATGTTGCATGCTAGATATAGTAGGTGAAGTTTTCGCCTCGAACTTTTGTTGACAGATAACCAGCTAACCACCTTGGATTACGTAGTGTACGTACCAGTGGTTGGATTACGTAGTGTACGTTAGGTTGGGAACCATTTTTTTCTACAATATAGCACAAATTACAGTTCGTCTGCGCGTTTTCTGTCAATTTCTACTTTAATGGTCTGCTTACAATTTCTAATATTAATAGGAAATTTAATACTTTAACCCCTATTAGTATCATGTATGCTTGCGTAGATATAGTAAGTAGGTGAAGTTTTCACGTCCGGGCATTTTTGTGTGGTAGATAACTAGCTAACCACCTACTCTTACACCAGTGGGTGGGTTATATAGTGTGATAAGGAATAGCAACCTAAAATACAGCTCAACACAGGTATTTTTTTCGCTTTAAAATAAAAAATAAAAACGCTATTGCCCGACTTTTGGTAAGGTTTCCGGTTTTCCTTGGTAATCGTCAAACGCTTCTACTCGTTTCATATACCCACGGAAACTACAACGCCATTGCCAATAAACAAATACAGGAACCGCTCCTGAGCAGGGATATTTGTAGCAATATAGTAGTTAAATTTATTAAATATATAATAAAGAAAGTCCTATTACGACAGACGTCAAATGAATTAAAGTTAAGATACGCAAAAGAAACAACAACAACAACAATGTAAAATGTAGGATACTACAATTAATAGTAACATAGACTTATGTCTATTAATAGTTGTATCCTATACTCTTATACTTTAAGAGCTTTTCTACCATAAAAGCGTATGTACATTCTCTCGGATTACGTAATGGAGTTGAAGATACTCCGGACTACGAGTCGTACAACACTACCAGTGTTCCAGGATCAAACAAGTCTCGTGTTTGCCTTATTACCCAGCTTATGAGTAAAGTTCTTTCAGCTACAAAGCTCCGAGATACCCGACTGGATCAATAATGCGCGTGAGCTGGGCACCACCAATCATATCATGGTAACCGACGACTTTGGGATCAATAGAAAGTCACAATTGAACTTTAACTATATTCAGATCAAGACATTTCTTGATTCTACATTGATGTATCTGATCTATGCACTGTTGGAATCGATCATAGTCCTTTTTGGTTCGCACAGATGTTGCCAACTTCATATCTTCGGAAAAAAGAAGAAAGATACATTCCATGGTAATCACCTGTGAGATATCATTAATAAAAATGAAGAACTTCAACATTCCCAAGTCACCTTGACTAATGCTGGTGTAGGACGGTGCAGACCTTTCAGACAAAGTGCTTGCGGTGGGAAAAATAGTTAGCCAAGAGTTGCGGCGAAAGCAGAATGCATCTTTCTTGAAAGTATGTAGTGTATGGATAATGGTAATTTTAGAGCGGAGTACACGTCTTGGTGCATATATTGTTATATAACAAATCTGGCAGCTATTGGATAAGAAAAGAAAGGACGTGAATTGTTGGCATGCCTAAATCAAGCAGCAGTCTGCCGTAGACGGTGAGCTATCATATTTATTTAATTATTTATAATAAAAAAAATATTTACGAGGTGGCCGGGTTGGTTAGACTTTAGACTTTAAAATACTACAGGTTTTAGGTCCCCTATTCATGCACATTTGTTTTACATCACTGTTCCTCGGAGAAAACGTTAAGCTGTCGTTCCCAATTTCATTATAGATAGATGGGTTATTGAGCATATCCAAACATCGCAACGAGCCCACGACTTGGTAGGAATATAACCCAGCAGCTGGGTACCCTGAGGCCGCCTAGGTAGTTTCGGAAAGCACCCGTGATAGTACTTGTTGAAGGTAACGACATCATAACCAACCGCTGTCGTTACGAAATTTGACTAATATTACAGGAATATTGTGGTACAGTAGGTACACTTGGAAAATTAATTCCAATCCAAGGTAATCATAATACCTCACACCTGGAATAATTCGAATTAACAATAAAACCTAATATTCCGTATCAGCAATGAAGTTGTGTTGGAGTATAGAGGCGCATGATACATTTCTGATGATGACACTATGTTCTTGAAAAAAAAAAAAAACTCTTTCTGTATATTTTTCAGTAAAGTTGCTTTTTGATTATCTTCATATTCTTCTTCATCTTCATAGCGGGTCCACTTTTCCGTAATTGGCCAAGAAGTTAGGCCTTATTGCGTGATGAAACGACTGGTTACCCTAGCCAGCCCAGCTCCTTCCTGAAGGCAGCAAGAAGTCCTGGACTCCTACAGGCCTCGAGGAGCGACCTCGGTGTTCCGAGGATTTCCGCCCGTTGTGAAGCCACCCCGGTGTAGTGAAGCAGCATTTGGGTAGACTTTTCACAGACCTTACCTACATTTTAAAAGTAAATGTACGACATTTTGAAAGTAAAGTAAATAATTTTGTATTTAAACTTTTGTTTTTGTGACTTGCTGTTAGAATTTATCCGCCATCCTCCGATATAGCTCTTGGTTTTTCTGTATTTAAAAACTTAAATTCTCAGGAAGCCTTGATGCACTTTGTAGGCCTACTTACTTTACAATCAGGTGTATACAAAGTCCTATACCACGCTCCAATAATAAAATAAAGCGATACATAATGCTTTCATATACTTTGTGGACTCCGGCCTCTTAAATTCTAACGCAAAGGCTCTCATTATATGGTAAAAATATATAGAAAACGAGACATTGACTACTTAAACTATTTTTTTATATGGAAAGGAAATTTTTTTTTTTTTATATGTAGGACAATTTACACATATTGCTCTGGTCACGAACTAAGCTCTAGGATTGTACTATGTGAACTAGAAACAACGATAGATTTTATAAACACTCAGACCACGACACAATGTACAGAAAAACGTACCAGTCTTTTTTTTGCCATGGGTGGGAATCGAACCCACGACCCCGGATACAACGCCAAAGGCGCAACCACTAGTCTACGGAGTGAATAAAAAATCTATGTTGCATGCTAGATATAGTAGGTGAAGTTTTCGCCTCGAACTTTTGTTGACAGATAACCAGCTAACCACCTTGGATTACGTAGTGTACGTACCAGTGGTTGGATTACGTAGTGTACGTTAGGTTGGGAACCATTTTTTTCTAAAATATAGCACAAATTACAGTTCGTCTGTCAATTTCTACTTTAATGGTCTGCTTACAATTTCTAATATTAATAGGAAATTTAATACTTTAACCCCTATTAGTATCATGTATGCTTGCGTAGATATAGTAAGTAGGTGAAGTTTTCGCGTCCGGGCATTTTTGTGTGGTAGATAACTAGCTAACCACCTACTCTTACACCAGTGGGTGGGTTATATAGTGTGATAAGGAATAGCACCCTAAAATACAGCTCAACACAGGTATTTTTTTTCGCTTTAAAATAAAAAATAATAACGCTATTGCCCGACTTTTGGTAAGGTTTCCTGTTTTCCTTGGTAATCGTCAAACGCTTATACTCGTTTCATATACCCACGGAAACTACAACGCCATTGCCAATAAACAAATACAGGAACCGCTCCTGAGCAGGGATATTTGTAGCAATATAGTAGTTAAATTTATTAAATAACGCCTAGGTAGTTTCGGAAAGCACCCGTGATAGTACTTGTTGAAGGTAACGACATCATATCCAACCGCTGTCGTTACGAAATTTGACTAATATTACAGGAATATTGTGGTACAGTAGGTACACTTGGAAAATTAATTCCAATCCAAGGTAATCATAATACCTCACACCTGGAATAATTCGAATTAACAATAAAACCTAATATTCCGTATCAGCAATGAAGTTGTGTTGGAGTATAGAGGCGCATGATACATTTCTGATGATGACACTATGATCTTGAAAAAAAAAAAAAACTCTTTCTGTATATTTTTCAGTAAAGTTGCTTTTTGATTATCTTCATATTCTTCTTCATCTTCATAGCGGGTCCACTTTTCCGTAATTGGCCAAGAAGTTAGGCCTTATTGCGTGATGAAACGACTGGTTACCCTAGCCAGCCCAGCTCCTTCCTGAAGGCAGCAAGAAGTCCTGGACTCCTACAGGCCTCGAGGAGCGACCTCGGTGTTCCGAGGATTTCCGCCCGTTGTGAAGCCACCCCGGTGTAGTGAAGCAGCATTTGGGTAGACTTTTCACAGACCTTACCTACATTTTAAAAGTAAATGTACGACATTTTGAAAGTAAAGTAAATAATTTTGTATTTAAACTTTTGTTTTTGTGACTTGCTGTTAGAATTTATCCGCCATCCTCCGATATAGCTCTTGGTTTTTCTGTATTTAAAAACTTAAATTCTCAGGAAGCCTTGATGCACTTTGTAGGCCTACTTACTTTACAATCAGGTGCATACAAAGTCCTATACCACGCTCCAATAATAAAATAAAGCGATACATAATGCTTTCATATACTTTGTGGACTCCGGCCTCTTAAGTTCTAACGCAAAGGCTCTCATTATATGGTAAAAATATATAGAAAACGAGACATTGACTACTTAAACTATTTTTTTATATGGAAAGGATTTTTTTTTTTTTTTTATATGTAGGACAATTTACACATATTGCTCTGGTCACGAACTAAGCTCTAGGATTGTACTATGTGAACTAGAAACAACGATAGATTTTATAAACACTCAGACCACGACACAATGTACAGAAAAACGTACCAGTCTTTTTTTTGCCATGGGTGGGAATCGAACCCACGACCCCGGATACAACGCCAAAGGCGCAACCACTAGTCTACGGAGTGAATAAAAAAACTATGTTGCATGCTAGATATAGTAGGTGAAGTTTTCGCCTCGAACTTTTGTTGACAGATAACCAGCTAACCACCTTGGATTACGTAGTGTACGTACCAGTGGTTGGATTACGTAGTGTACGTTAGGTTGGGAACCATTTTTTTCTACAATATAGCACAAATTACAGTTCGTCTGTCAATTTCTACTTTAATGGTCTGCTTACAATTTCTAATATTAATAGGAAATTTAATACTTTAACCCCTATTAGTATCATGTATGCTTGCGTAGATATAGTAAGTAGGTGAAGTTTTCGCGTCCGGGCATTTTTGTGTGGTAGATAACTAGCTAACCACCTACTCTTACACCAGTGGGTGGGTTATATAGTGTGATAAGGAATAGCACCCTAAAATACAGCTCAACACAGGTATTTTTTTTCGCTTTAAAATAAAAAATAATAACGCTATTGCCCGACTTTTGGTAAGGTTTCCTGTTTTCCTTGGTAATCGTCAAACGCTTATACTCGTTTCATATACCCACGGAAACTACAACGCCATTGCCAATAAACAAATACAGGAACCGCTCCTGAGCAGGGATATTTGTAGCAATATAGTAGTTAAATTTATTAAATAACGCCTAGGTAGTTTCGGAAAGCACCCGTGATAGTACTTGTTGAAGGTAACGACATCATATCCAACCGCTGTCGTTACGAAATTTGACTAATATTACAGGAATATTGTGGTACAGTAGGTACACTTGGAAAATTAATTCCAATCCAAGGTAATCATAATACCTCACACCTGGAATAATTCGAATTAACAATAAAACCTAATATTCCGTATCAGCAATGAAGTTGTGTTGGAGTATAGAGGCGCATGATACATTTCTGATGATGACACTATGTTCTTGAAAAAAAAAAAAAACTCTTTCTGTATATTTTTCAGTAAAGTTGCTTTTTGATTATCTTCATATTCTTCTTCATCTTCATAGCGGGTCCACTTTTCCGTAATTGGCCAAGAAGTTAGGCCTTATTGCGTGATGAAACGACTGGTTACCCTAGCCAGCCCAGCTCCTTCCTGAAGGCAGCAAGAAGTCCTGGACTCCTACAGGCCTCGAGGAGCGACCTCGGTGTTCCGAGGATTTCCGCCCGTTGTGAAGCCACCCCGGTGTAGTGAAGCAGCATTTGGGTAGACTTTTCACAGACCTTACCTACATTTTAAAAGTAAATGTACGACATTTTGAAAGTAAAGTAAATAATTTTGTATTTAAACTTTTGTTTTTGTGACTTGCTGTTAGAATTTATCCGCCATCCTCCGATATAGCTCTTGGTTTTTCTGTATTTAAAAACTTAAATTCTCAGGAAGCCTTGATGCACTTTGTAGGCCTACTTACTTTACAATCAGGTGCATACAAAGTCCTATACCACGCTCCAATAATAAAATAAAGCGATACATAATGCTTTCATATACTTTGTGGACTCCGGCCTCTTAAGTTCTAACGCAAAGGCTCTCATTATATGGTAAAAATATATAGAAAACGAGACATTGACTACTTAAACTATTTTTTTATATGGAAAGGATTTTTTTTTTTTTTTTTATATGTAGGACAATTTACACATATTGCTCTGGTCACGAACTAAGCTCTAGGATTGTACTATGTGAACTAGAAACAACGATAGATTTTATAAACACTCAGACCACGACACAATGTACAGAAAAACGTACCAGTCTTTTTTTTGCCATGGGTGGGAATCGAACCCACGACCCCGGATACAACGCCAAAGGCGCAACCACTAGTCTACGGAGTGAATAAAAAAACTATGTTGCATGCTAGATATAGTAGGTGAAGTTTTCGCCTCGAACTTTTGTTGACAGATAACCAGCTAACCACCTTGGATTACGTAGTGTACGTACCAGTGGTTGGATTACGTAGTGTACGTTAGGTTGGGAACCATTTTTTTCTACAATATAGCACAAATTACAGTTCGTCTGTCAATTTCTACTATAATGGTCTGCTTACAATTTCTAATATTAATAGGAAATTTAATACTTTAACCCCTATTAGTATCATGTATGCTTGCGTAGATATAGTAAGTAGGTGAAGTTTTCGCGTCCGGGCATTTTTGTGTGGTAGATAACTAGCTAACCACCTACTCTTACACCAGTGGGTGGGTTATATAGTGTGATAAGGAATAGCACCCTAAAATACAGCTCAACACAGGTATTTTTTTTCGCTTTAAAATAAAAAATAATAACGCTATTGCCCGACTTTTGGTAAGGTTTCCTGTTTTCCTTGGTAATCGTCAAACGCTTATACTCGTTTCATATACCCACGGAAACTACAACGCCATTGCCAATAAACAAATACAGGAACCGCTCCTGAGCAGGGATATTTGTAGCAATATAGTAGTTAAATTTATTAAATAACGCCTAGGTAGTTTCGGAAAGCACCCGTGATAGTACTTGTTGAAGGTAACGACATCATATCCAACCGCTGTCGTTACGAAATTTGACTAATATTACAGGAATATTGTGGTACAGTAGGTACACTTGGAAAATTAATTCCAATCCAAGGTAATCATAATACCTCACACCTGGAATAATTCGAATTAACAATAAAACCTAATATTCCGTATCAGCAATGAAGTTGTGTTGGAGTATAGAGGCGCATGATACATTTCTGATGATGACACTATGTTCTTGAAAAAAAAAAAACTCTTTCTGTATATTTTTCAGTAAAGTTGCTTTTTGATTATCTTCATATTCTTCTTCATCTTCATAGCGGGTCCACTTTTCCGTAATTGGCCAAGAAGTTAGGCCTTATTGCGTGATGAAACGACTGGTTACCCTAGCCAGCCCAGCTCCTTCCTGAAGGCAGCAAGAAGTCCTGGACTCCTACAGGCCTCGAGGAGCGACCTCGGTGTTCCGAGGATTTCCGCCCGTTGTGAAGCCACCCCGGTGTAGTGAAGCAGCATTTGGGTAGACTTTTCACAGACCTTACCTACATTTTAAAAGTAAATGTACGACATTTTGAAAGTAAAGTAAATAATTTTGTATTTAAACACATTTATTTAGATTGGCATCTTAATAGGTAGATATTTATGTTAGATAATTGCATTTCAGAATCCTAGTTGCAATGGATTATCGCAAAAAAAAACACATTATAATCACATTATAATTTTCTAAATATTATAGGAATCTTAGATTTTACAAAAAATGAAATGATTAATGTTTGTTGAAATCGATAGTTTAGTTTTTTAAATATAAAACTTATTAAGAAAGCAAGAGATGAGCGATTTGAAAACTGAATGGAAATCATTAACTAGTTGAGAATTTCGAAACTCGCTGTTCTTATGTGACAGCCTCCGTAGGCTGCGCTTTTGGCGTTGTATCCGGAGGTCGTGGGTTCGATTCCCACCCATGGCAAAAAAAAATATTAGTACGTTTTTTCTGTACAGTTTGTCATGGTCTGGGTGTTTATAAAATATAATATGTATTATATCGTTGCTTCTGGTACACATAGTACAAGCGTAGAGCTTAGTTTGTGACCAGGAAAATATTTGTAATTTGTCTTACATATTATTATTATTATTATTTAATGAACCAATTTCAAAACAGCATGCCTAGAAGGTCCCTACACACATTTACCACTCTATAATAAATTAACTTCATTGTAAGTCATGGTCCCGAGTATCTCTTGCTCGTTTCTGTGAGAACAGACCACCCATACTATTTGTTCGTTAATTTACGAGTCATATCACCAATGTCGTCGCGTGCGTACCTCAGAAACCGTGTCACCGGCCTCGATTAAAGAGCCATAGAAAAAAGAGACAAAAGATCAGACAAATAAAGGAATGAAAGAGAAGAAAAGATGTATTTTGTCTAATTGCTACATGATTGGATAGTTGTTCTATTGATTAATGTTTTTTGTAGAAATGGTAGTAATCTTTATTGATGGAGTTGTATTAATAATGATTGTGGCATTATACAGTCTAGGGTTTAATTCAATCAAAGCCTTCGAATATGATGATTTTACAGTATTATATTTTATTGGAGCACTGTATGACTTTGTACCTGTCTATTGGTAAGCAGATCTACAAAGTCCGCGTGAATAGGGTCGATTAATACATTGTTGCTTTACAGCATTGATCGCTCTCACTATGCCGCCTAATCGATGCTGTTACGAAATGGGAGGGACAAAGTCATATTTGCATTACGAGTCTACACTAGATTAGACTTTAATTTCCTCGCTTTGTCGTCAAATTAACAATCTGCACGTTTCGTAACTATACCCTGAAAGGAGCCTACTAGCTCCACAATAAATTGCAATAGTCTCCCGAAAACCGGTAAACCCAGAGACTAAACCCATAACATTACTAGGTCACTTGACAGTTTTTGTATCTTTTTGGGCGGTGGTAACTGTACCGGTCGGCCAGCCTAGCGATAATATTATTAAAGACCTTCCTCCCATATAAATAAACAAATAAGTAGGCTAACAATCGAATATCATGAATTACGAAAATCTTAAAAATTACGTTTACATTTCAAGTAAGTCTACAATTAGATCTCAATGCCATATGTAAAACGTACATTGGAGTTGAAGGCAAGTCATGCTATCCTCGCGTTTCTTTTAGCAGTTTTTTTTATATTATATTTGCAATAGTAAATTACTGTATCCATTCTGTCTTATTTATGGGCAGTCTTTTATCAAAGGTTATAATAGGCGAGGTCCCGAAGTCAGTCAGCAATTATTAACAATAAATTTCCGTAAGGATGCCCCCCTTTTGTCAATAACTGAAGCAGCCAGTCAGGAATTTCTTCAAATGAGTTCCTCGTGTAAAACTCTACCAAAGAACTGTCAATGTTATGGTACCTCAGAATATATATCAAAAAATTTGATTGAGAAAACGTTTAACAACTGATGTCGACGATATAAACTCTTTTTTTTTAAATGAGCTCAACATATGACCTTGCCATTGAGTTTGTATTACTTACGGACCTTGCACCCATCTAATGTAAAGTAGTATGCACCTGATGGTGAGTAGTACGTATGTCCAGGAATGATAGCAACCAGTGGATGTATACAGGTGCACCGTTGGTTGCCAATTTTATAATCACGCTTCGTTTAAGAGGTTCGTATAAAGACAAATAAAACTGGTGAAATAAAAGATGCCTGAAGAGACAAATATATATATATATATATATATATTCGTGCGAAACGGTTAGAAACGAGCCATCGAGCGAAGCGACATGGATCGCTTCGAATCGTATCCACATCTGTACTTCGAAGCGAGCCGGCGAACAGTACCCAGTCGGCAACAGTACCACGCATTACGCGGCCGTTTCGTTCGACGACTCGAATTGAGGATGGGCGGAACGGTGAAGAAGGGAGCCGTTGAGCGAAATCGCGCGGAATTCTTGAAAATTATACAGTTTTTTGCTATATCTTTAAAAATATTTTGAACTTTACAAAAACGCTAGGCTTTGTACTAGATCTTATACATATACATAACTTATAAAAAACATAGCTTTATAATCTGCTCTATATTGAAGTAATAGAAAATATCGATAAAAAATGGAGATAACTTAGCGATTTTTTTTTATCGAGGCAACTTTATGTTATTACGTTTTCAAAAAGCCAGTTACTTCTAAATATCTTGTATTATTACTATGTTTTTTTATATATTTGTTGGGTTTGAGGTATTCTCATAATCGGAGATCTAGATTTCAGATTTGCTTTATGCGCCCCCTTAAAGGACTCGTGTAACCTCATATTTATAACGGAAGTATATCTAAGATGAGGCCGAGCTGTATAAATTGAGGTGCTGAGGAAAATAGATATTTAATTTTACTTAATAAATCCCTATGTTGATAGTTAGGTATTGTCCTAATGCATAAACTGAAACCTACCGTTATGGACATATTTCTCTACACATAATAGAAACGTGATGATAACACACGTACGCTCCTCAGCTACTGAATTAATTTAGCTCGATTCCCTACTGTACGTTTGTACTGACGCTAAAGACGGACGAGTCGCATAATCGCGGCAGCAGTCGAAATTATTTTAATCGTGATAGTATGATTCAGCTAGAAGAACATTCTTTCTCAGCCTTTACAGTGACTCTATATATAGAAAGCCAAGCAATCAAGTAAATTACCTTACGACTTCACAGTACTCGTATATTTGTAATTCTAAATTTGACGAGCAATACTTTACTTTCATAGTTGTGCTTTTATTTGATGTCGAGTGAGGTTTTACTTATTTAATTGTGAAATTAGAGCATTTTTTTTTGTATTCCGGGATTATTTTTTTACCGATGGCGACCTCCTCTGGAGCTTACTCTCCTGGGGATGGGTATTGAAATACTATAAGCGGGAGATAGTCATATCCTGTGGTAAATATCTAGACACAAATTATATAGACTAGAGTGCAAAAAATATCTCCTGGCGGGAAGATAACCTTTGCACTCAAGCAGTTCTTCGAGCAGGCTTACAGACTTCTGATATCAATATATATATATATACAGGGTGAATTTGAATGGATGTACTTTGGGCTAATATGAGGTTCTGCTGATCAAATCGAACAACTTTTCCCATGGAACCATGTGTCGCAAATGAAAAAAAATTTTGGCTTCCCCATACAAATTGGTCATTTTAACATTACTAGTTTGTATGAAGAAGGCAATATTTTTTTTCATTTGCGGCACATGGTTCCATGGGAAAAGTTATTCGTATTGATCAGTAGAACCCCATATTAGCCTAAAGTACATCCTTTCAAAGTCACCATGTATATAAAAGCTTGTCCTGACTGATTGACTGACAGACTTACTCATCTTCGCTCAGCCAAAACTGCTGTAGCTAGAAACATGAAATTTTTACAGTAGCTTTATTTTGTATTGTAGGTGCCCACTAAATAGGGATTTTTCAAAATTCAAATTCCTAGGGAATAAAAAAGTTGGGGACAATTGATGGTTGAAGTTTGGTATTTAAAAAAGAAATATTTTAGGTAGGTACTGGAAGAGGGGAAAAAAGGGGGTAATTTTTCTAAATGTATCATATCTTAACGTAACAACGGATGCTATAACAGTAAAACTATGACGGGCGAAGCCGGGTCAACAAAAGGTAGAAAATCATATCAACAAACGCCCGGACATACAACGTTCTAGCAATGTCAAATATATTAAAATTAAAAAAACATTCCAATTCTTTGGCGATTTCAAGTTTCCTATTATCCTTACAATATTTATAGAGGACAAATATCTATTTTGCCATAAATATTGTAACAAAGAAAAAAAAATCTATAGAAAATAATATTTATTACTTTTACAGTGTGTTAGTTTAATACATAAATATAAGACAATTAAAAATATAAAAAGCTTATTCGAAGTGATCTCCATTGGCAATACAGTCCTTTAAACGTTAAGGCCAGTTATCAATAGAAGTACGCACTCTTTCCATGGGAAAATTCTTCACTGCCAATCGTATGGATTGTTTTAGGGACTCCAAATTATCATGGCGTTTAGAGCAAGCCGTACTCTCTAAAACTGACCATAAATCATAATCCAGCGGATTAAGATCGGGACTAGACGACGGCCATTCTTCAGCTCTGATGAAGTCCGAAATGTTCGCTTCCAACCAAGACTGCATGGGCCGAGCTTTATGACCCGGCGCCGAGTCTTGCTGGAAGGACCCATACTTTGTTATTGAACAAAGTAAAGGGGCTTAACTACCTTCTCAAGAATGGTATCTTGATACCCTCGTGCCGATATTTGATACCTTTTTCACAACAATATGGCTCGATCACTCCTTCATTGCTAACACCCCACCAAACCATCACTGAAGTTGGATAATGCCCACGTTGCACTCTGTCGACTAATTGGGAAGCTTCCGTAGAACTTTGAGCATAAATACGGTCATTTTGTTTGTTAAAATGTTGCTGAATTGTAAAAATGTTCTCATTCGTAAACATTTTTTTTCTGTGACCTCCCTTTAGTGACCGCTTCAGTAGTGTTTTGATTTCACCACCCTATTTTTTTAAAATTATCAGTTAAGAAAACCAGTCATCTTTTAAAATACGCGACATGGTTCTAGGTGCTATCTTCATCTCCCGAGATAAAATCTTTTGTTTCGGACAGGATTTCTTCAAATTTCCACCACCTTTAGGACCACTTCAAGACCACATTTTTCGTACGAAAACTACGTGGACGGCCAGATTTTTTTTCTGTCACAAACAGAAGAGGTCTCATAGAGGGCTTAGCATAACCACGTCGATATAGTTTGACAGTCGATAAAATTAAGTTTATGAATGAACATTCATTCATAAAATCGATATGTATCGATTTTGTCGATTTGTTGAGCCTATCGATGCTGTTGTGCTAAGGCCATATGCACCTATTAATAGCCCGGTACATAAATATTTGACTAATACCAAGTGTATGGAAAGTTTTAAAAATTGCATAATCCATAATAATAATGCATATGTAATAATGCATAATAAAAATGACAGATTCCAAATTCAAATGTAATATATTTTTAATTGTAACAGTATTATATTGCCAGACTATGTATAGATAAAATTATTTCTAAAAAAGTTATAGCTTCTATACACTTCGTTGTTACAGTTTAAGTTACATTACTTGTCCTATCTCTTCATACTTCTTTTGGCTCTGTTAGTTTATCAAACTCTTGTATCTTTAGTAGAGTTGATATGCTACATGGCACTTCCTCGTGCCTACTTATAATTGGCTTACCTAAGGAATGTTATCAGGAATTATATTATAATTACGGGTGTCGTTATCAGCTGTTTGCGCTTTGTTGACGCATTACGTCCGCTCACCAAGTAGGTATGTTTACGCAAGTGTGGTGCGATATTTTTCAATTAGTCGCGATTCTTCAAAGTCTTTGTTTTCGAAGTGGTCGTTATGCAACTTGTTATGCTGTGAATCGGCTAATGATTGAAACAGTTTTTTAAAACAATTGGATCTTTTTAAATTGTCACCCATTTCACAATATCTAGGTAGGTATGTTTCATATAGATCACGCTAAATTTGGCGTTGTATACGGAGGTCGTGTGTTTGATTCTCACTCAAAGCATTGCTTTGGTCTAAGATCCAGTTGCACCAAAAATTTTTCGTTAAAATAATTGTAATGATTAAAGTTAAAAATGGCGTCGAATACCTACATACATATACATACCATCACGGGTGCCTATTTGACTCCCGAGAACCGTTTAAACGGCCTCAGGGTACCCAGCGGAGGGATTAACCCGTCTTTATTTCGCCGATGGTATTCGGAGGCAACACCTAAACAAGTGGCGAGCTTGTTGCGGTGTTTATGATGAAATAACCTCGTTGTATAAAGCGGTCAGCCATCCCAGGCCGGCCTTGTTGTCATCTGCTTAACCTTGTTATCAGTTGCGCAGTGACACTGACTTAACCACTAGGTTGGGCCGCTTTTTCAATAGTCGAATACCGGTTTTATTTTGTAAAGTCGAATGACAGCTGGATGACGTAAAGTCGAATGACACTTTGGTGCAACTCATCCTAAGAGTTTATACAATACTAGTTGACACGAGCAACTTTGTCTTCATAACATTAACCGTTTACGCAGCACACGCAACGGAAGCTCTCAAATGGAACAAAATTTCCCCGTTTTCCCAACAGTTTCATTGATATATTGGACGTAGCGAAATGTTATATTATAGCCTTCCTAGATAAATAGGCTATCCAAAACTAAAAGAATTTTCAAAATCGGTTCAGTAGATCCAGAGATTACCCCTACAAACTCACACCTCTTTATTATATTAATATAGATAATATTTTTTAGTATTCTTTTTTTCTGGTACAAAGTGCAAGTCTCCTTTCAGAGCGCGGTTTCAAAACGGGCAGTTTATTTGATGATAATAAAGCGGGAATGCAAGTTGGTTTTTGTCGCCGCTCATAACCGACAGAGTGGGAGCGATCAATGCATTTGTCGACCCCATTCATGGACATAAGCATGCTTACCATTAGGCAGATTTCAGATCAAAGTCAGGCCGTGCTCCAATAATAATATAATATATTATTATGCATACTCGTAAGGTTGTACTTTGGGCTAATAAGAGGCTGTACTGATCAAATCAAACAACTTTTCCCATGGAATCATGTGTCCCCAAATGAAAATAAAAGTTGCCTTCTCCATACAAACTAGTAATCTTAAAATTATCAATTTATATGGGGAAACCAAATTATTTTTCATTTGCGACACATGGTTCCATGGGAATAGTTGTTCGATTTGATCAGTAGTGCCTCATATTAGCCCAAAGTATACAACCTTTCAAATCCACCCTGAATAAATATTTTTTATAGAAATTAAGGTTTTAACCTGAAACTAAATTTTTAAGGTTTTTTTTTACAAAAATGTATATATATTATGTACTATCTACCTATGTAGACTTAACATGAGTTACTCATAGTAAGTTATAGTGTAGTGTCATTCCGTATAATGTAGACAGTTTCATGCATTATTACCACAACAAATTGCTTTATGTTGCGGCTGTGAAAGGGGAGATGGGTGGGAGAAAGGTGGGGATGGGGAGAAACGGGGGGATAAGGGAGAAATGGAACAGCGAGAGTTGGTCCGGAAACAATATTGTTTCCTTCCTTTTATGATCCGATGTCTTTGGAAGTTTTTGAATAGAGAATCAGATACTTTCTCGTAGACTTCCTAAATTCAAAAGACTAATATAAAAATGTATAGGTACATTTCATGATTCAAAAATATTTTAGGTTGTAGGAAGGCCTTTATAACTTCGATAGGTCGACCGATCGGACTCGTTTCCATCACCTATACAGACGCAAAAACCGTCAAGTGACCTAATCATATTTTAGCCTGTGGGTTCACCGGTTTCTTATCGGGGTTGTAGTCTCTTCTCATGGTGCGGTTACGAAACGGGCGATTAATAGTAACCCCCATATTCTAAGTCTTCTTCTTTCGCCAATAAATAAACTACGTTAGTTCACCTATTTGTACCTACTTAGGTACAACTTTTGCTTTGTCCACAGTTTTAACTTCTTATTCATATACCGATTTCTTTGCCTATAAATGGAAGTGACTAAAGACTGTCTTCTTTAAATTAAGGTAGAAGGTTAGTAAGTGACCTAGGCATGTGTTCACCGGATTTCAGGAGTCTCTTGCATCGATTTCTTCTCGAGGTTGTAGTCTCTTATAGGGCGCGGTTTCTAAATAGGCAGTTAATTTGACGATAAAGCAGCAAAAATACTAAAGTATACTAGTAATGTAAATTAGTTTTTGCCGCCGCAAATTTCGTAACCGCATCATTAAGCCGGTATAGTCTGAGTATTCAATGCTGTTAAACAACATTGAATTGATTGACCGCATTCATGAATTTTGTATGGCTGCTTACCACCAGGTAAAAAAAGTTATATGGTAACTACATTGTGGTCGCCGTGTTGGTTAGACCTTAGACTTAAAAACACTTAGGTCCCTGGTTCAAACCCCGGTGTGAGTTTTTAATCTAAAAAAATATGTAGGTACATTTGTTTAACAACACTATTATACTGCCCCGGAGAGCACGTTAAGCTGTCGGTCCCAATCTCACTATACCACCTCGTAAAACTGTATATAGATGGGTTATTGAGTCACCGCAACGCGCTAGCCATTTATTCGGTGTAGACTCATACCATCGGCTACGACGAGGTGGGATTAAAAACCACTTCGCTGGGTACCCTGAGGCCGTCTAGGTGGTCTCGACGTGACGATATTGATTTATTTATTTAACACTTTATTTATTACAAAATGGTGGACTTAATGCCTCTAGGCATTATCTACCAGTCAACCACCGGGTAATTTAGGAACAATCAAGTAGTTGTCAATAATGACAGTTTCAACAAGATATAAAGAGATATCAAGCAGTTTATATATAAAATCCAACATACACATAATATATACATACATATATTACATACCTTCCCACAACAAATAGCAAAATGATTATGATAAAAATACACATATACATATAATTAACGTAACTTATGGATATAATAGACAAATAATAAAACATTAATATTGTAAAACATAATCTTCAACATAATAATTCATTAAGCAACACAAAATATATATAAATTTGATTCTAATCAACTTTAACCCCGACTAGGTACTTGCGCAGTAGATTTTTGAATATTGGTCTGTTTGGGGCCTGCCTGTATAGACTGAGGAAGATCATTCCAGAACTTCCCAGCCATTACAGTGAAAGAGTTTGCTACAAAGTCGGTACTGTGTGACGGAGTGGCAAGAGTAAGGTTGTCTTATATATCTTTAATTTATCTTTAATTTAGAAAAAAAATGCTGCCAAGTTGGAATAGTAATTTCTGGCGGCTTTTATCACAATTCAACAAAACAAATTTGTGTATAAAAACATGACTTTAATCCTCGTGCCTTCAATTACGTTATAATTAAGGGCCCCATCATAACTAGATTATCGACATAGCCTTATTGACGTCATAAGCAGTCATAACCCCACCCTTCGACACGCGACCCCTCTCATGGCAAGGGTGCTTCATCGATATAGATTTAATGGCATATATTGTATCGACAGGTAACTTTAGGGGTTGTTGTTATGCACTATTAGACAACTCTAAATCCGTTTTTTAATAATTTGATGAAGTATATTCTGTAACTAATTGAGTTACTTACAAAAGATATAGAAGAATAAATAAGAAGATGTGGGTCGAAATTAAATTATTATTTTTATGTTGGTAATTGTACGCAAAAATCTTTCTGTTTGTAGGTAATACATATGTTTGTATTAAATATAATCTATAATATACAAAATCATTTATAATATACAATAATATACATTCTGGTTAAAAAACCCAACACAGAAAAAAATTATAAATACAATGATCGACAAAAAAATATTATAATTATCAATAATAATACCAAATGTAATGTAATTGAGATTTATTGATACCTACATTGTTATAAATATATTTAGCTATAGTACTAGATTTTGAATTGACTGTGTTAAAACTTGTGCGCCTTTTTAGGCAAATTCCGTACATGTACTAACCCCTAACAACATTTTATTCAGAATTTTTCCAAAAATAAAATTTCATTTCATTTTATTTCAAAAATATTAATTTAATTCTGCGACAGACAATAATCGAGTATTATTAGAAGTGCGAAAGCTCATTTTGTATGGAGAACGCAGACTTCGCGATTACGAATGCGGACACTGCATTCGTAATCGCGAATGCAGTGTCCGCAATTAAGGTTCTGTAGCCCTAGTGTGAGTTTTTTTAACGTTTACTTTCGCGTTAACTATACTACCGCGTTAACATTTAGTCCAATCACACGACCGCATTTCTAGTTCTCAAAATTTCCGCTTGCTATTTCCCATACAAATTTTAGTTAACTCAAACGCAAAGTAATAGTTAGAAAACTCACACTAGGGGTACTGGAGTAGATTTGACGCCCACACTTTTTCTTTACACCTTGGCTGTTAGTCCAAGTTCAATTATTATTTTCATGTTGGTAATTGTACTTAAAAATCGTTGTGGGTACTATAATATGTTTATATTATAATATCTATAAAGTTTTTACTTTGATTTAAAAAAAAAATAAAAAATACAGAAATATTAATAAATACCATCACGGGTGCCTATTTGGCTCCCTAGAACCGTTTTAAACGGCCTCAGGGTACCTAGCGGAGAGATTAACCCGTCCTCATTTCGCCGATGGTAAGTGGCGAGCTTGTTGCGGTGTTTATGATGAAATAGCCTCGTTGTATAAAGCGGTCACCCATCCCACGCCGGCATAGTTAAGCGTGCTAACTCACTTCTCTACGCAATCAGACAATCATTCCAGCAAATTACCCTAGTCATGTTCCTCAAAATCTATAAAACATTCATTAGACCACTTTTGGAATATGGGTTCCAAGTCTGGAATCCGTATTTTAAGAAGGATATAAACCAGCTTGAGAGTTTACAAAGACTGGCAACGAAATTACCTTATTGCTTACGGAAAAGAACTTAGAACAGCAAAATGTTGGATATAACTTTATTAGCAACAGAGTGGTGAATATGTGGAACAGGCTGCCACAGGACATGGTCAACTCCTCTACTGTTAACACTTTTAAGAATAAACTGGACAAGTGGCTATTAACAAACAAATTAGACAATAAATAAAAAAATAAGAAGTATACACCAGTGCTTGATATAGGCATTATTAAATAATAATCCATGATGCCCTGCAAAATGGATGTGATATAAATATAAAATAAAAAACTTGTATAATCAACGCACATAGCGAATTAATTAGGGGACTGTTCCAAAGTTCCCGAAACGGCTTGACCGATATTTATGTTTTTTTTTGTGTATAATCGGTAGGTCTGAAAATAGGTCGTAAACTATTTTTTATACCCCTAAGTGATAAGGGTGGTCCACCCCAATTTTTTAAATTTTATTAATTGGACACAATGTTTTTTTTTATTTTTAGATTTTTCATAAAAAAAAACATATAACGCTAAATTATCACTTCCACCACCAATTCCCATTTTTAATAGCGATATTAGTACTGTAACAATCTTAAACTCTTAATGGTCGATAACTGATCAATTTATCAGTTACTTCTAAAATATTATTTTTATTTCACAGATATATTTACTCATAAGCGTACCTATACTTCTATTATTTATTAATTTTACTATTCTATATTTGTTTTCTAAAACTTTTTTTTTTAATAAATAAAAATCAATGTTTGGGCTCTATGCGTTCCGAAACCAATGTTAATATTTTTGGGTTAAAAAAATTCCATATAAAAAAGCTAACAAGTGAGACAGGACATTTTATTCATTAGTACACCCGTGCAAAGCAGGGACGGGCCGCTGGTATCTAAATAAAATTTTAGGTTAAGTAAGGTGAGCAAAAAAAGAGTCCAGCCTAGACGCCCTGAAAGTCTTTTAATATTAAGATAATGCAAGGTATGTGAATGCGTTTGTATTTTGTATGTAACTATATGCGTGTGTTGCATTTTAACCCTCTTATAAAAGCATTTTATTTAAATAGTGTATGTAGTATGTGTGAGTAGGTAAGAATGTGTGTGTATGTGTAAGTGTTGTATTTTAACCCTCCTATTCATAAAAGTATTTTAGTTAAAATAGTGTGTAATCTCATTCATCAAATATGATTTTCATTATAAGTGTATATCATAGAATATTTTTTTCTATTTAATTGGTGTATTTTAAAACTTTTCCTAAAAGAGTTTTAAAACACCAACATCCTGTATATAGGTGTTCCCTGTATGTATATCGAAATATAATATACTACCAGAAAATTCAATAAAAAAAAACTGCATACTTATTTCATATAAACCTTTACATGAATTATTGCATAGTCTATCTAAGTGTGCACTTGGTTAGGCCGTCATTACTCATACACATACATAAATAGAAACCAAACCGAACACACACCACATAACCAACTAGTGTAAGTCTAGGTTAAGGGATGACCGTACAAACAAACAAACAGACAGGCACGAATTCTAAAACCGAAAGATTATTGTCCTATTTAGAGTACATCTCGCCATTTAAAAAAAAAAATCAAGCTACAGATTTTTTTATTAATAATTTTATTATACGTTTACCCTTTGTGCAAAAAATATAATTACTTACATCATCATTAACACATCATCACAGATTACATCATTTTGCAATGTGTGTCCAAATGCAGGTGTTACAAAATTGCGAAATACATTTCCTACAATCTCGTTATAAATACTCATTTTATTTTATTTCTTTAACAAAAGTAAATTCTATGAAGTTAGATGTTAGGTTTAAATTTCTTTAGCACGATTTCCTGACCACAAATAAATCTTTCGAAGGGGACAGGCGTTGCTGAAGAGGGTGGGTTTTAATTGTCAGCTTTTATAATGGTGTATTAATTTTGCGAAAATGTTCAACTTCTTTAAGTATCCTAATTAAGAAGAGTGGGGTAAATTTACTTAGATAGGTACTTAAAATAATACGTAAATAATTTTCGAATACCTATTTCATAGTTTTTTTTATATATTAGTTTGTGCATGTCGACACAGGCCGCAAACAGTAGTCGGAATAAATTAAAAATAGTTTGAAAAGGAAAACAATTACAGTGTAAAAAAGAAGTGATATGAAGAGAGATTTTATTTATTATGGCAAAAAGGGTTTAGGTAAAACATAAATTATATGTAGGAAAAGTGTAAGAAATTATGTGAATATTATATAAAGTGTAAATAATAAAACTGTACAGTGCACAGACGTGGTTTTATTAAACGTGTTCAAAGGGAGGGTCTCGGGTGGACGGCCGTCGGACACAATGCACTTTGATAGTTCGAAGCAATGCTTAAAAATTTCGTTAAGCAAATTCCTGCGGCGAAATTCTGTTACTTCTAATGGAAATGGTTGTTTGTCAAAATAACGAAATCCGTTATAAATGCATGGAACAATCAGCAACAACAATAAGTAAAAGGGCATGTACTTTATTCCCTTATTAGTCCAAAAAAAAAAGTTAAGCCGAATGCATATGGCAATCAGGGTAAATAGTTCGTGTAGTGTTAAAATTACCTACAAATTTGGTCATATTTATTTTGCTCTACGATCAATATTTTAGGAGCTACAGGGTGTGTAAGTTTTAACAGAGAGATAAAAAATAGACGATTTAAGAAGTAAAAACTAAATAGGTTTCAAAATTTTATTTAAAAAAAGAAAAATCAAATCAGTTCGCCTTTATTATGTTACTCATCGTCTTCTACACAAATATCTTCATCTCCTCCATCTCTGACATCTCTACAGGTAAAACATTAGTACATGAACCCAAGCAGCCAAGCATACTAGACTGCATAAAATACCGGCTTTTCGACATCCGCATTTTCCAGTGCAACCACTTTTGAATTTAACAAAGAGCGAGTATCGGTGGCTGTTAAGATCAAGCTAAGTAGTGGGGGCACGATATATCGTCAAAAATATCGTTTCTCCTGATTTTGCTACGGCTTCCCATGTTGATGCTGGGTTATAGAAAATGGCTGCTTTATCCTTGATTATTGTTTTTTTCTCACACTGCTTTACAATTGACAGTTTGTCTATCCTGTGAATTGCGGAGGTTGTATCGCAGCCACTATAACTATGTAGGTAAAGAACTGCACAACAAAATGAGAATTTTTGGAGTTCTTTTAATTAAAATATCTTTGTTTCCACTTTCCCAAAATTCAAAATTATTTATTTCATGTAAATCTTTACAGATATTTATGATGGGTCAACAAAAAAAAAGTTTTTAACAATAAGGTCTTAGAATGCATTTGGTTAGGTTGCTATTAATTTCCAAAAGTTGCTATTCATCTCTAAAAGTAGGTTATTTTTCTTAATTAAATTAAACAGAAACTAAACGCGCGATATGAAAATCCAACCGAACTCATGCTACATAACCAACCAACTAGTTTAAGGATAGCATGGCTTATTGCTGTCCCTTTTAACCATTTTTCTAGTGTCGAATTATTTGTTCAATGCACTCAAGAAACGACTGTAGCATATTGTGAAATCCGCCAAATCTGAGCTTAGGATAATCTTGAATATTATTATTATTTTTTCAAGAAAATTTACAGCGATACAAAAATACATTAGAACACAACATTCATAATATGATTCAAAAGACCAATAACGAATCTTTACAATTGGTAAACTAAGCAAAAAGCGAAACATACAAAAATAATAACCTAGGAGAAGCAAAGACATTTGTTTATGTGAATGTATATTTTGTGTATGAGAAGAGTGTGTATGATTCATGGATGTGCGTGGTGTGTGTGTGTATGTTTGTGAATTATCAAAGTATATGAACATCAGCCACCATATAATTCAGCATTCAATTGGTCAATAACAGCGCATCTGAACGATCGCTTACTACCCCTGTAAACGTCAACTTCGACGAACCTATCATTATATAGTTCGGCGATCCGCGGTAATACCGAATTTCGTGCATAATTCGTGGAGTAGCCAGCGACATTAAACAGTGTTCTAGCAGTTACGCGGGTTCTTCTACTCGGTGTCTTGAGTGACACTTGGCTTAGCAACTCACTACAGTCTATCTTTCCATTAACCAGAGCGTGCAAAAACAACATGTCCAGGAGTTGACGTCTGGCATTGAGGGGAAGAAGTTTATGGTTCCGGCACGAATCCAGATAGGCACTACACACCGTCTTAGTTCTGTAATTAAGATGCTTTAGAAAGATAGACTGTATACGTTCAATTTTTTCTTTATAAATTGTGTATTGAGGCGACCAAATGCCACTCGCATATTCGAACACACTACGCACATACGCATAGTAGACTATTTTAATACAATGAACGTCGCTAAAAGCCTCACAGACCCTCATGACGAAACCCAGGTTTCTATAGGCCTTGTTGGTAATAGCCTCAATGTGTCGATCAAAAATTAATTTTGAATCGAGGTTTACTCCTAAATCCCGTACTACACTCTGTCAATCATAGATTCACCAATATTATATTTATAAAGTATCATATTCCTGTTACGTGAGAATGTAATGTGAGCACATTTAGAAGTGTTTATATTTATTCTGTTTCTCTCGTAAAATTGAAATAAATTATTTAGATCATTTTGGAGCTTAATGCTAACACTATCAATTGTAATGAAAATCTTGGTGTCGTCGGCATACATTAAATAAGACGAATTATTATTCACACTATAGATATCATACAAGTATGCATTGTAAAATAACGGCCCTAAATGCAAGCCCTGTGGTACCCCAGACGGAATCTTAACAAAGTAAGATCTACAAGATCCAATACGGACTGCTTAAGATCTATTATCTAAATAGGAGCAAAACCAACGATACAAATTGCCACGTATTCCGAGATGCTGCAGTTTGTGTAGCAAAATGACGTGATCGACCCAGTCGAATGCTTTTTCAAAATCAGTATAGACCACGTCTACCTGACTACCCTTATCCATAGCTAATGTAACCGATGAGATGAATGTCGTTAAATTAGAGGTAGTGGATCGTCCACGGACAAAACCATGCTGCGCAGCAGGAATGCCCCTAACTATATAGGGGTATATGCAATTATACACCAGATTCTCCAGCACCTTACTAAAAATATTACTAATAATAATAGATGCAATAATGTCTCGAGCTTTGATATAAAGCGGTTGGTCGGTATATTTCAATGCAGTGTCGTAGTCAGAAGGAGGTAAATTGATGAATGGCAGAGGGATAACAGCACTCTTATCAAAGTTTTGACCTGGCTCAATACATCGCACGAAGCCTTTCCACTCAGGAATATTTGGAATCTCGAGCAACTTGCGACATATCCATAACACATCAGACAGTATGGGCACATCTTCGTGCAGGGTATGTAGTTGATTTCGCACGCTCGGCCCTTGTTTACATTATCGCCTTTTTGTTTATAATTAATTCTCAATAGATCGACGTGGTGTTTTTTTTATGTTGGGTCGGCAGATGATTAAGCTTGCTTATTCTAAACTAAAAATTAAAGTGATGATGAACAATAACGAAAAAATGACGCCGTTTTCTTAAATAGTCTATTTTTTATCTCTCTACTAAAGTGTAAGTTTTAGTAGAGAGATAAAAAATACCCTGTAGCTCCTAAAGTATTGATCGTAGAGTAAAATAATTAATTTTATCAAATTTGTAGGAAATTTTATGTAGAGACTTTTCTCAGAAGTAACCATAATGCTATTCGTAAAGATATTCGAGATATGAGCAACACCCCTTACACCCTCGGCACACCCTCCACCCTTGAAGACTTTTAGTATGTTCATCTGGATACCGCAAATATACCAATTTATAAAACTACACGAATTATTTCCCCTGATTTTATTAATTTCAATACAGGTGCTTATGCTTTGATAGTTTTTAGCAATCCGTGTGGTGTAATGTACTTAAAGGATTTCGTTATTTTGACAACATAACGTTACTTTTAAAAGAAACAGAATGTGGCCCCTAGCCTATCCTTATCCGTATCCTTAGGGCATATTCTATTTCTTTTAAAGGTAACGTTAAATTCAATCTCGACACGGAATGCTAAAAACTTTTAAGACAAATTTATCTATAATACAAAGGAATAGAGAGCATTACTTTTTTAGTGTTGCTGTAATGTAACCACCGCACATAGATGCAAAAACCGTCAAGTGACCTAGTCATGTTTCGGTTTTGTGGGTTCACCGGTTTTCAGGAGACTACTACATCGATTTCTTGAGATGGTAGTCTCCTTTTAGGGTGCAGATACGAAATGGCTAGTTAAATTGACGATATATTAATATATACTCGTAATGCAATTCATCGTTATCGCCCCCCCCCCCCCCCCCATTTCGTAATCGCATTATTTAGCCAGCATAGTCAGAGCGATCAATATTGTTTAAGAACAATTAAGGTCGTTGTAGGTCTGCTCACCACCAGGTAGATACAAAGTCACATGTCGTGCTCCAATAAAAAAAAAATTTCGTTATTTTGACAAAATAACGTTTCCATTCTAAGAAACAGAATATGACACCAGATTCCGTTTCTTTTAAAGGTAACGTTAGATTGTCAAAATAACGAAATCCTTTATGTACAATGGTTACATTCAAAACGCTTCATTCTATTTAATACATCACATTTTTCATTAAATAGTAAAATAACATTACTACATGCTCCAAGATAAATTTAACCAGACCCCAGCCAATTATCCAGGGATGATTGGCATAAAGCAACCGCGATCGCTTGTGATCTACCCGCTACACGCATCCGCTACGCTCGTGAACACGACCCCTCCCTAGGGAGCGGGAAATCGGGGAAACTTCGTAATCGCTTGAGAGGATAAACGTGTATCGGTTTAATATTTAATCTAAGGAACATTTACTTATTTGATAGTCTTAGCTATAGGGGTGACTTGTTTAACAGATCGTTCTAATACCTACTTTAGGTATCTAGGCACAATTAGGTACCTTTTTTTTATAATTAGTAATTTAAAAAAAACGGCATGTCATGTGAATTTCCAATAACTAATTATAATATAAAAAATGTATCTTGGACGCCTTCCACCTAAGATACTACAAAAAATCTCATTGCAACATCATAAACTAGTCGTTTCACAAATACAAAAAAAAAAAAATGTACAACGTATGTCCAGTATGAGCTTCTGAAACTACCGATGTTTATTTATATTTTTTCTTGTTTTATTAGAGTCAGCTGGTCATATAGACGAGGTGATGTTCGCTAGCCAGCCCCCAGTCTGCGCGGGCCCCCCCACGGGCGGTAGGTAGGATAGGGGGCCCGAGCAGAGTAGGGCCCAGCTCTTGCGACCTAAATGTAATTAGATAGTTCGTTCATACAATTAGAGAGAAATGAAATAGAAACCTCGAATAATATTGAACTTGTTTTTATTTTTAATTTTTTATAAGAGCTCAAGATGTAACCTTGCATCTACCTGATGTTAAGCAGTATACAATGTCCAGGAATGATAGCAACAAGCGGATGCACACAGGTGCACCGCTGGTTGCCATAATTATGTCGGCTTAAGATGCATATTCACGCGTCGTTTAAAGGACTCTAGGTTATAAGAGATCAGACGCTATCCCAAAAACTAGTTTTGAAAATTTCTGAACTGCGCAGTAACTTTTGATCAAGTCAACTTATTTAGACATGTATCTATCAGTATACATTTGTCTTTTTTCAGATTTCAGAAAACAACTTTTTTTTATGTATGTACTTAAAAACTCAATCGATTGAAAATAACTACATAATGTAAAAAATTTCCTTTTTTAGAAATAAAGCTAATTGGCCTAGTATATAATATTTGTTATATTATTGAAACTGTATTATTTGGTACCTGTATCGTTATTTATATATATATATATTAGGTTGGGCCCTGGCTCTTCCGGCCCAGTCCGACCCTGATTAGAGTACAATTATAATGTCATTTATTATTAAATGACATTATGTTTATTTTAAGCAAAAGATTAGTATAGCCATACAACGAGGCAATGCCGCTAGCATCTTGGGCGCGATGCCTCAGGATAGACTAGAGAAGTATTTTATGTTGTACTACCAAAAGTCAGTTGCAACAAAATAATCCTCTAGGCACTACAGGATTTAGGGGGTTCAAGCTTTGTTTAATTTTGTGTTTTTTTTTTTGTAATTTTTTGCTCAGAATTTAAAAAAATACACCTTCGTCAATATCACCTATTATATCTAGTCTTGCCATAAATATTGTAAAAAAAAAAATACAAAAAAAAAACATGTATTACTTTTACAGTGTGTTACTTTTCAATACATAAATATATAACAATTTAATATATAAAAAGCTTATTCAAAGTGGTCTCCATTGGCTGCAATACAGTCCTTTAAACGTTGAGGCCGGTTATCAATAGAAGCACGCACTCTTTCCATGGGAAGATTCTTCACTGCAAATCGTATGAATTGTTTTAAGGACTCCAAATTATCATGGCGTTCAGAGTAAGCCGTACTCACTAAAACTGACCATAACTCATAATCCTACGGATTAAGATTGCGACTAGACGACGGCCAGTCTTCAGCTCTGATGAAGTCCGAAACTTTCGCTTCCAACCAAGACTGCATGCGTGGACCGAGCTTTATGACCCAGCGCCGAGTCTTGCTGGAAGGACCATATATGGTTATTGAACATGGTGTTGTTAAAGCGCTTAACTACCTTCACAAGAATGGTATCTTGATACACTTGTGCCGATGTATTGATACCTTTTTCACAAATATATGGCTCAGTCACTCCTTCATAGCTAACACCCCACCAAATCATCACTGAAGTCGGATAATGCCCACGTTGCACTCTGTCGACTAATTGTGAAGGTTCCTTAGAGCTTTGAGCATAAATGCGGTCATTTTGTTTGTTGCAAGTCCTAAGTCATCTTTTAAAATACGCGACATGGTTCTAGGTGCTATCTTCATCTCCCGAGATAAAATCTTTTGCTTTCGGACAGGATTTTTTCGAATTCTTTCCCTTACTGCTTTGACCACCTTTTTCGTACGAACACTACCTGGACGATACTTTTCTGTCACAAACAGAGGAGGTCTCATTGTACATTTACACAAACATTTGACTAATACCAAGTGTATTGAGAGTTTTAAAAATTGCAATTGGCTCCATACGTACTTTGTGTAATGCAATCACGGCGATTCGGTTCTCTTTATAACCCCACTCCTTTAATATCGCAAAATATAATTTCAAATTATGAGAACACCCAATAAACAATCGTATAAAAATGACAGATTTCAAATTCAAATGTAATATTTATTTTATTTTTATTTGTAGCAGTATTTATGGCCAGACTGTATATAGTGAGCCCCGTGCTCCCTTAATTTAATTTAATTATTTTTCATATTACTAACGTCCTTTTTTTGGTTTTTATATTTATTTAATTTATTTATTACTAATATAGGTTTTGTTTGAAAATTAAGTTTTTTTTAATGTTAGTTTTCAATGTTATTTTATTTACATAGAATAAAAAAAAAATGTCATTGTAAATTACAGTTGTCACATTTATTAAATAAGCCAATAAGGTAACACTTGCATAATATAGTTTTTAGACTCTACTAAACTTCTTAGACTCTGAAACTTTTAGGCTTAACGAAATGCAAAAGTTTTTATGAAGTTATCCCGTTACAGCCCCAAGTGGTAAAGTTGACGAGTTGTTAGGAAAAGTTGTGCGGATTTCCTTTACCTATTCCAGTCGAAGAGAAAAAGTTACTTAACCATACCATTTATTCCAGTTTTGTATCAACAAATTTAGAAAAACGGTTTCGTTCGAAGTGAACTTCTGGAAAAGGACCTTTTTCTGAAAATAAACTTTATTTCGTGACTTTTCCTTCAGTCTGTCTGTTCTGGGGCCTTATTCCGAGTTTGCAACCGCTAATCACGACAAGACGTTGCGCAAACTATAAATATGGAAATATAAGCTCTATTCCAATGGTTATATAGTATGTATTAGGTTGGCTATTATAATGCCGCCACCTTGAAATACACGAATTCTTCGCAAGTTTGAACATGTGTGGAGCATTGGAATTTCAACTTTATAATTAACAGGAAAGAACTTACATTTCAATACCCGTACTTTACGCAAAATGCGCGACGGTGAACATGTCAAAACTCGGAATAAAGCCCCTGGACTATGTAGCATCACTGTATAGACATCCATTGCAGGGGTTTTGAGTTCCCAACCAAAGTGTTATCACAAAATCCTGGAAGATGTCGAAATTTAAATTGATTTTATTATTTGCCGGATAGGTTGCGAACTAAAAACCGCTGCAATGGCTCTGAGGCTGATTTGATATATTCCTCCTAAACTGATATCAGTTAAATGATAAATAATTAAGGATAAATTAAGACCAGTTTATTATATCGGTCGTGGCAAAAAATATTAGTACGTTTTTTTCTTTACAGTTTGTCATGGTCTGGGTGTTTATAAAAAATATAATATATCGTTGCTTTTAGTACACATAGTACAAGCCTAGAGCTTATGTTTGTGACCAGAGCAATATGTGTAATGTGTCCTACATATTATTATTACTAGTTTTTAAATTTGGCTATACGAGTTTTCTTAAACTTTCCTGCAATCCTGCGCTAACCTTAAATCTGTTGACCGAGCGTAACTAGTGGATGGTGGCGAGCGTAGCGAGTATGGAATACCTACAACCTTCTTCTTGCCAGATCTCGATAACACGAGGTCTCGTATATATTTAGCGAGATTGATCTAGCACATAAATCTTACGAGATTTGGTGGTATTAATGAGATTACGCGGCAGCATATTCTATGTCTTTTGAAGCATGTGGATTTTTCTGTCTGTCAGAGAGTAATGTGAATATGTGATGGAGAGGGGTTTCCGGTGCATATTGACACCGACTGCATTTACATGTTTAGTTGACATTTTGTACCCCTAGTGTGACTTTTCTAACTATTACTTTGCGTTTGAGTTAACTTAAATTTGTATGGAAAATAGTTTAGCGCTCCAAGCGGAAATTTTTAATACTAGAAATGCGGTCGTGTGATTGGTCATGTTAGCGCGGTAGTATAGTTAACGCGAAAGTACACGTTAAAAAAACTCACACTAGGGTTACAGTAGTTACTTACGATATACAGGATTATATATCTAAAAAAGTAAACCTGAACGTTAAAGTCTACGTAAATGTCAGTATGTAATAGTAGACCTTCAGGCGAGGTTTTACTGTTAAATACATGCGGCTTAGCAGAAGGTTTAAAGAAGATATAGTGCATTCTATTGAAATATTTCTTTCATGTAAACTTTACTGGTATATGTATTGAATATTGTTGTTATATGTTAGTATTAATGTTAACTGTTTTCCTTGTTAAATAAATAGTGCATACGAGTGTAGAAAGAATTAAAAGGACTGGAATCGTTTGTAGGCCTGTAAAATTAGTGGCCTAATGAAGTTTTAGATAATTAGTGCTTCCTAAGAATTTAATTTTAGATCAAAAATTGCTAAACTTATTTAATTACTTTAATAATACTTGTTTAATGTTCTTAATTATTCTTTATTTTATTATATGATTATTTACTAGAGTAAAACCAGGTAAGTAAGTACCGACTGCTAATAACAAAATTACTTGTTTGGTTAAAAAAATACCATTTTATATAGTAAGTAACTTTGCATTCTAAGCTAATTAAAAAAAAACACTTAATAGATTTTAACGACTTAAAATAATAATAATAATATGTAGGACAATTTACTCATATTGATCTGGTCACATACTAAGCTTTAGGCTTGTACTATGTGTATCAGAAACAACGGTGTGTGGGATCGCAGCAGTGTTGTGTTGAAATGAAACCACTTTTTGTAAATAACTTCTTGTATTTTCTATTTTTTTTTAATTTATTTACACGAGCAGATGTGGACTGTATCTTGACGGAACAAAAGAGAAAGAGAGGTCATTCATTTTCCACTAATGTTAAAAGCCGAGTACGTTCAAAATAATTTATGAATTAGTTATGTATTTTTATACCTATGTAATTTTAATTCTAATAATTAATTGAAATTAACAGTTCAGCATCCTGAACAAACGATATAACACATATTATATTTTATAAACACCCAGACCATGACAATTGTACAGGAAAAACATACTAATATTTTTTTTCCATGGGTGGGAATCGAACCCACGACCTCCTGATGCAACGCCAAAGGCACAACCACTAGTCTACGGCTGTCAAATATGAAATTAATTAAAAACTATAGACATAGTTTTTTTTATTTCGACATCTCGGCTTGGTCATAAAACTAGCGAGATTGCATTCCCAGAAGCGTAAGGGCATCAAAAGATCGATGGAGAAAGTATTTTGGTGGCTACTTTGAGACAACTCCCCTTGTATTTTATCAATTTACAAAAATCTGTCCAGTGACACGTCAATATTACAAAAATTTTAGCTGTATTTGGTGCTACGTACATTTTGTCAGCAACAATAGTCGATTAGAAATATGATATCTTTCGGGATTTCGTGTCACAATTTCCCTGATTTCTTCATAGCTAGGTATTCCTGTGACATAATTATGTACATACCTACCTACCTACATTATGTAAGGATATTGTCGTTCTTTTGTTAATGAATAGCTGCCTAACCAAACGCACTCTAAGACCTCATTGTTAAACTTTTTTTTTTTTGAATATCTGTAAAGATTTACATGAAATAAATGATTTTGACTTTGACTTTGATTGTTTTAATAATTTCGTTTATCACTGTCCAATCTGAATACACCAGTGACTTTATAGGTACGAGTAGGTATATATAATATATCGCTCAAGTTTTATTTCAAATTTCTTCAGTGTAGTACCCCTGGCTCAACCCCCACCCCCTCCCGAAATGTATGAAATAAGAAGAGCGGAGGAGTATAAATTAATAGTTTTTTTTTTCACTGGAATAATGCATTATTACACTTTTTGTTGTTTTATATTTATTATTGCATACCTACCTAAATCTAATCTTTTAATGTCCCGAAGGTTTGACTGTCAGATAATGCCCAACGGCATTAAGTCCGCCTTTGTATTATGCAATAAAGTTTTATAAATAAATATTCTTACTCCGCAAAAACATTTGATCAATATAGGTACGTAAACCGAGCTTTACGTCTAGTATCTACTTATAGTTGCTAACGTTTCAAAAACTTTAAACTTTAGGCCGCGCTTAGACATTGACAATGTTAATACAATATAATTATTATTACAGGCGATAATTTGAAGTTTATGAATGCATTATTTTATAATTTAAAGTGTATTTAGTTGACGAAATTGATGCTGTCATGTCGATGAGATATGTACAATATGTTAAAACATTATACTGTGTTAGTTATAATTTTATTAACAAAAATCTAATTATTTATAATAAACAGTAACTGTAATCATTAAAAACTCCACAGCTCATTATAAAACAAAAAAATATTGTGAAGTAAAGAAAACAAATAAGTACTTTGGCTTATAAATATTATTAAATAAAACATTTTATAATAATCACAAATAATGGCTGATGGGCTTGCATTCAATGCTATGTTAAAATTTAAAAAATCACAAATAAAATTCAAAAAGATATTGAAGTTAAAATTCTAGGGATATTTCGTGTTTCCATTCCATTTGCTTCGAGTGTGTAGCGCCGGGTATCGATTGACGCCCGACAAGGACAGTTATATGGCCTTAAAGATATGCCTGAGCGAGACAGACTCAATCAGACCTTCCGAGAAGAAGAGATAGCATCTTCAATTCCTTGACGTTGGAACGGGACAGTCGCGGTCAACAATAAACTTTTTTTTCTTTTTAGGGTTCTGTAATCATTTAATGGGTCTTCAATTTAGTGGTTTATTAAATTTGTTTTTTGAATTGTATGGAGACTTTTCAAATTAAGAATGATGTGACGTTCATTACGTGAAGTTATTTGTTAACAAGAATTTTAAACGGTAAAAAGTTATGGTTATGTTTGTTTTGACGTTTTATTTTAATTTTTATCTGTGCTTTTGTCAGCCACAATTAACCTTTGCACTCACTTTAACTATGAACATAGTTACAGTAAGGCTGAGTTGAACCAAAGTGTCTGTTAAAGTAAATTGTAACGATATAAGTTAAAAATTGCTTTGAAGCTGTCATTCGACTTTTAAAATAAAACTGGTACATTCGACGCCATTTTTAACTTTAATTGTTACATTACTCACTACTCTTACTCTAAAGGACACTTTGGTGCAACTGGAGCCAAGTGTAAGTATGCCCACTAAAGATTACATGAAATTTTACTTCCCCACACCGCCTTTGTGGTATCTAGGTTACGCCACCCGTTGGCTTTGTGAGGTCGTGGAAAGTTAAATCCCACTCAAGCCAAAACAATAATAATATGTTTTCTATATATTTTTTTATTGGAGCACAGTATGTGACTATACATATTTACCAGATGGTAAGCAGACCTACGAAGTCCAATATATTGTTTAACAGCATTCATAGCTCCTTAAATGTTGCAGTTACGAAATAGTGGCAAAGATAAATTTACAATTAGACCCTTAATTTAACATCCCCGTCGCTATATTTAGTTGATGATGAATTGACGATATATCGTTAAATCGAATAAAATAGTATCGTTGATTCTAGTACACCTAGTACAAGTCTATAGCTTAGTTTTTGATCAAGGATGTATAAAATGTCCTCGCCACACTATAGATGAGAACACTTTGCGAATATCAGTCGCCCTTCGGTGCGGCATTTAAGTTTGCATTCCACATAGTTGCTCTTGCGCAGCCACTGTAAATAAATTCGGCAATCATGGTCTCAGTTGCAATAAAAGCGCTGGTCGTATTCCTCTTCATAATGACATAATTCGGTGTACCCTTCAAACTAAAATTCCCTGTGTTCTTTAGCCTCCTGGAGTCAGCAGACTCGCGGGCCGGGCGCCCTGATGATCACTGCACTGGTGCCGTGGGTCAATGGAAAATCCCTAATCTGGGATGCCACTTGCCTATGCACAGTAACAGCCAAATATTTTGGACTCCTCGTCAGTCCCTGGTTCGGTCGCTGGTGCCGAGTAGTTAAAGTAGGGACTTGACCCACAATTATACGTTTGTGACTTTTGACTCTCGAAACTTCAGAAACGCTCGGTCCCTATTTCTGAATGTGGATATTCCAAATGGCACAACTACTTCAAACAAAAAGTTAGCATTGCCATCCAACGTGGCAATGTTGCCAGTATTATAGGTACTCAGCCGATTGGTATCCCATTTTTGTATATATATTTTTGAATTTAATTTGGGTATAGTTTTAATTTTGTATTAGTGTTATTTATTTATGTTTTGTAAATACTTGTTTTCTGCAAATAAAAGTATTTATTTATATATAAAAAAAAGCATAGGTAATACAAGTGTAGGTGACTTTGAAAGATTGTACTTTGGTCTAATATGAGGTTCTACTAAATAAATCAAAAAGCTTTTTCCATGAAACCATGAGTCGCAAATAAAAAAAAATGCCTTCTTCATACAAAATAGTAATATTAAAATGACAAATTTGTAAGGGGAAGCAAAAATGTATTTTCAATTGCGACACACAAAAATTGTTCAATTTGATCAGCAAAGTCTTATTATCCCAAAGTACAACCTTTCAAATTCATTCTGAATAAATGTGAATACATTTACTATACTCAAAAACAAATCCTACAGAACCACAATTAAAATTGTAAAGAGCACAAACATTTACTTGTGACTTTTTGCTTTTTTATCTTCGTCTATCTACTTACATATTCATAACACCTTTGTTGCTTTTTGTCGCGGTCCGGAAACTCATTATCTTGTATTATATTATCTTGGACAAGCCCGACCTTAAAGCTACAATAACTAAGTAATTATTATGTTTTATTGCATACTTACTTAATGAGTAGCTAAGAACATAAAATATAACATAAAGTTACATTTTATGTAAAAGTATTTATGAAGGTTTTTGTTTTATTTGCTTACTAGCTTCTACCCGCGACTTCATGTGTCTGGAATTTTGTATTGAATCCATTGTACTTGTAGTATATTTATAACCCGGTGACTTCCAGGCAACTTTTAACCCAAATATAAAGTGGTCAATAAGTAGGTCTGACTTTCAGCGTTTATTTTTTATAATATAAAAGTTGGAGTTAACCTCAATCCTGTCTGATAGAAAGTATCGTTGAGGACGAATGTAGAGCACACTTACTCTGTAACCCCACTCCACATGTTGGCCTCAACACATTATCAATGTTAGCTTGCTAATTTGCTAAGATCCACACATTGGCAATTACACTAGTTTAGTGCCAAGGTTGGCAGCAACGTTGAGAGCAATTATGCTATTTTCTCAATCCACACGTTGGAGACATGACATGACAAACATGCGGAGCCGGCCTAAGTGCCTATTCATTATGCTGTTAAAGATATCCAGATTGTAAGTGTCTGGAAACTAAGTAGAAATCGTTGCTGGAAACAGGCGCAGGGAGAGAAATCCACGCCTCCTATGCGCACTAAAAAGTAGAAGCGAAACGCTTTGTGAGTGCTGATGGGGTATCAACGACGAAAAGATTGAAACCGCATCGCGTCTGCAGGCGCGATATCAGAACGCGGCAGGATATTTAATTGATGAACTTCAACTTCATCACAAAATATTTGAAATGCAACCTGTATAAGACAGATAGTAAGGCAACTTTTCATCTGTGTTCAAGGATGTCAAGTTTTGCGACCAACGATTTATCGTCAATAAGCCTCATAGGTCGGCTCTCTATCGGGAGCGCCGGTTGGTATTTAATCGATCTATTTAAAAGTCAAAATACTCCATACACGAGCGAACATGAGCTTTATAAAGGTTTTGAAGCTAAGTCGGTGTGAAGTATCCCCTAATCTTGAAGAGTATACTGAGCTTTTTATATCGATAGCTTTTGAGATGCAGGTTTCGATAGAGCGGCCAAAATTGAGGTTGGATATAGATGCTATTCAAAGGAGATCTTGAAGTCCGTTGGTCGCTATGGTTACATTTTAAAACCTGTGTAGTCCACTTCGGATATGTATCTGTTACAGCAGAACTATCATTTACATACCCAAACGTTCATGGAATCAGTAGATCATTAATACGGAGCAAGAATAGTAATATAGAGAGAACCGATCCCTCAGGAAGTTTTGGATCCAGAAGAATAAACCACTAGGAATACCATAACTAGCAAGGTTGCTGAGAAGGCTGTTGTGTCAGATCTTTAAAGTACACGAGAAGATCACCAGTGGACGGACTTGGGCGGAAACCATATTGCCAGTCGCTAAGTTCCTCTCAATGTAGCCAAGGTGTTTGTTGTTAACCAGTCGTTCCATACTTTTACAATCCACAGAAATTATCGCGATGGGTTTATAGCTAGCAGATAGCAGTGGCGGATCCAGGAGGGGGGCCCAGGTGGCTATGCCCCCCCCCCCCCCCCAATGAATTTTTTTTTTGCTCAACAATGAAAAAAATTGACTTTTTTTTGGTCATCAAATATTGGTTAAGCAAAAACATATTTTAAATTAAACGGGCGCGGGTAAAACCGTGTACCACGGCTAATTTAAAAGATGTTTTTCAAATTCAAATTCTAAGGGGGTGAAAAAAAAAAAATGAATTTTCAGGAATAATAGCTCGGTAATGGAAGGTGAATTTGCTGCAGAGACTGGTCTTTTAAAATATATAATATACTTATATAAAAGCAAATTGCCCAGACGGTCAATAATTAAACCTATTAAAGTTAAGAAATTAAATTATAAAAAACTAAATAATAATACTGGGTACCCTGGGGCCGTCTAGGCGGTCTCGGGCGCCGTAAGGCACCCGTGATGATACATAAATAATAATAAAAAAAAACATTAATGAATATAATTTATTATATGAATGTAAAATTATAAATTAGGTAATTATCTAATTATAATAAATCATTAATTTGCCAGAAAAAAAAAGCTACTGTACGTACATATAGTAGCTATATTTTATTTTTATTGGAGCACGGCATGTGACTTTGTATGTACCTGGTGGTGAGCAGACCTACAAAAACCATGAATGGGGTCAATCAATAATCAGTTCTTAAACAACATTGATCGCTTCCACTATGCCGGCTAAATGATGCGAATACGAAATGGGGTGCGACAATGACGAATTGTTTATTGCTTCCTTTTGTTTATTGCAGAGTTTTTTTTTCTAAGCTCGAATCCCACCCTTTTAACCCATAAAAGGGGGTATAAACGAATTTTCATGTACGAGTAAGTTAATATTTCGGTAATGGAAAATGTCGGTACATAGGATTAATAGGTGTTTTACCATTTTTTATTTATTTAGGTTGGAAAAGAAATCAGGGTGGTTTTTTTTACTGTTCTTTGTCAGGATAGTGAGGTTCTGTTGAACTATTGTAAAAAATAAGCCCTTTTTTATTTTAAAGAAATAAAAATTAGGATTTTGAAAAAAAAATATTAAGGGCCATTTATCATAAAATTTTATGTTAGTAATTTTATGATTGCATGTGGCGAAATGAGGATGGGTTAATCCCTCCGCTGGGACCCTGAGGCCGTTTAAACGGTTCTCGGGAGCCAAATTGGCACCCGTGATGGTATTTATTTTATTTTATGTTAGTAAAACAACTGTAACCAGCGCAGCAGTGGACCTATGCAGCCGTTGGTTGCTATCATTCCTGGACATTTGTATACTAGGTAGGTAACATAAAGTGGATGCACGGTCACATGTTCATGTACTCTTATTTAAAAAAAAAGACTATACTGGTCTAAAAAAGTCTAGTCTGGCTAGCACCTATAGATGGTAGGTGTTTATTTAAGTCTAGTCGAAACTCTAGCGTGTTGATATATTGAAAATCTTTAGGTATTAATAGACGTATTCCACGAACTGCGTGTGTGGTTATAAGGTACGTGATAGACTTTAAACGTGATATAAAGGCTGTTACACACTAAGCAATATTAAAATATTGGGCCGCTCGGTTCGTTCATGTTCGTTTGATTTATTTTTTCATGTACTATAATAATTGTTTTAGTCATCGCCTTTTCGTAACCAGAGCCATTAGCCGGTACAGTGGGAGCGATTAATGCTGTTAAACAACAATGTACTGCGGTGTGATTACGGCCACAATGCTAAGCTAAACTTAAATCGATATGCAGTTTTGACGTATTGCAAACCTAGTGGCATTAAAAATTAACAGACAACTTTAACGTTCATTTTGGTTAAAGGTTAACTTAAAGTTGTACGGCGTAATAGGCCTACAGGCCGGTCCCTGCACTCATGGGTTTGTAGGGCTGCACATCAGGCAGATACAAATTAATATAATGTGCACTATTACAAAATATTAAAATAAAAACATTTAACAGATAGATATATCTACCTATTGCCCTGGTCATAAAAATCTCTAGGTTTGTATACCAGTACCTAGTTTATTAATATCTGCCGTTATTATCGTGGTTTCTGGTACACATAGTATAAGCAGCCCCCTAATTATGCAATGGTAATTGGAGTTGTCATAATCTTTATACTACACCTGCTCGGAAAGTAGGTTCTTACTTGCATAAGAATAGGTCAGAAAGTACGTCTTTGTAGTCGTACAAATATGCGGGAGGAAAAAGTGTATGAAAATCCATTGTTAACGTGCTTAAGCGGGAGGAAAAAGTATATGAAAATTCATTGTTAACGTGCTAGTTTTTTTTAATTTTTTTTTCTTCAATTCTTCCCAATTAGGAAAGGCAAGGGTTCAAAGCCATACAGCCTAGTTTTTTTTTACAAGTTCGAAATTTTAATCAAAATAAAATAAAATAAAAGTATTGGTTTATTGGCTGTTAACTTTCTTTGCATTTTTGATTTATTAAGTTTTAACAACTGTAATAATTTTAATATAAACTTTAATTAATAGAGATTTTATTTTTTATTTTCCTCGTAGGTGTAGTATAAAGCACTATGTATCACTCGGCGAGAAAGTGCGATTCCTAACTCGAGCGAATTTAGGCCCTCCGCTTCGCGTCGGGCCTCAAACTTCGCCCTCGTTTGTAATCGGTGACTTTCTCCCCTCGGTGAACAATGTACTATTATTGCATTGGAAATAAGAGCGATGACAACTCAAATTATCAACGCATTGACAGATCGCTATCGATTTCGTTATTTTTTAATTAGGCCCCAGAACTTAGTTTGTAATTTGTATTATTATCTAAATTAAAAATTACCATATTCTTATTTTTCTTTTCCTTAGTGTGCAAATTTTATTAGAATGGGCCTTTATTCTGTTATGCGTTGCATATCGCACATTCCCGTTTCCATGCAACAGGGGATTATGATGCTCACTGATTCTGAGCCCCAGCCAACATAATAAAGGGCAACGATCTTATAGGGTCTTAACGAATAGAACTGGTATGACTGGGATGAAATCATGTTATATCTATAGACAGGGTGAATTTGAAAGTTTGTACTTTGGGCTAATATGAGGCTCTAGTGATCAAATCGAACAACTTTCCTATGGAACCATGTGTCGCAAATGAAAAAAAAAATTGGTTATTTTAACATTACTAGTTTGTTGTAGAAGGCAATTTTTTTTTATTAGGACACATGGTTTCATGGGAAAAGTTGTTCGATTTGATCACTAGAGCCTCATAATTAGCGCAAAGTACAACCTTTTAATGTCACCATGTATGGTTTTTTTTTAAGTGTGCCTTCAAGCCAAATCCTAAACTATAAGGAATAGCGAAAAAAAGGGGTCTCAGGGCCGATTTTGATAAAAGCTAAAACTGCATCATTAGATTTTTGAAAAATTCTTTCTCCTTGCCGAAAATCGAACCTGTTGATTTTGAAAAAAAAAACTCACCTGTATTATTACCTGTATATACATATATTTATTTATGTAAGTATTTTAGGAGATGGAGAGATGAGCTGGGCGCCTTTCAAAGGATTGATCCAGGTCAGCTTAAGACAGAAAGAGATGGAAGAAAGGAACGGAGACCTTTGCTCAGCAGTGGGACACTACAAGTTAAATAATAAAATACAAAATGATTTATTAATACTTTAAACAAAACAAAATATATAATCACCAAGGTATTCTTTCGCAGCCTGTAAGTACTAGATTCTGATGGAATTTCCTTTTTGGGAATGCAATTTAAAATCGTTTGCTTGAAATACATGCCCGCCCTCGGGAAACAAGTACCTACCTAACTCGGCGCCCTGATTCCACAGACCAAGTGTCTCTACCGCAAAAGCAAAAAATAATAATATAATAATAATAATATGAAGGACAAATTACACATATAATAAGCTAGAGGCTTGTACTATGTGTACCAGAAGCAACGATATAGTGCATATTATATTTTTATAAACACCGAGACCATGACAAACTGTACAGAAAAAACATACCTACTTTTTTTTTCGCATGGGTGGGAATCGAACCTACTACTTCCATCCAATATGTAGGTGAGGTACTAATAATATCAATTTGATTGACTAAGGCGTTATATAATGGGAGAGTCGTTATAATATTGGCTTCAATTTCAGTTAGGTATAGAATTTAATGAGAGAAATGCCGCAATCATAAATACTCGTAATAGGTAGCCATGTCTATTATTGATCCAGGTCAGCTTAAGACAGAAAGAGATGGAAGAAAGGAACGGAGACCTTTGCTCAGCAGTGGGACACTACAAGTTAAATAATAAAATACAAAATGATTTATTAATACTTTAAACAAAACAAAATATATAATCACCAAGGTATTCTTTCGCAGCCTGTAAGTACTAGATTCTGATGGAATTTCCTTTTTGGGAATGCAATTTAAAATCGTTTGCTTGAAATACATGCCCGCCCTCGGGAAACAAGTACCTAACTCGGCGCCCTGATTCCACAGACCAAGTGTCTCTACCGCAAAAGCAAAAAATAATAATATGAAGGACAAATTACACATATAATAAGCTAGAGGCTTGTACTATGTGTACCAGAAGCAACGATATAGTGCATATTATATTTTTATAAACACCGAGACCATGACAAACTGTACAGAAAAAACATACCTACTTTTTTTTTCGCATGGGTGGGAATCGAACCTACTACTTCCATCCAATATGTAGGTGAGGTACTAATAATATCAATTTGATTGACTAAGGCGTTATATAATGGGAGAGTCGTTATAATATTGGCTTCAATTTCAGTTAGGTATAGAATTTAATGAGAGAAATGCCGCAATCATAAATACTCGTAATAGGTAGCCATGTCTATTTAGTAATCTGTGGCCATGTTATCTATTACCTACGAGTATTTATGATTGAGGTGTCTGGAGACTTTTCGGCTAGCGACTCACGCAGCCACGCCATCTACCGTCGGAAACAGATAATGCCCCTCAAGGCTATCTGTATTAGTCAGTCAAAAAAAAAATTATGAGATTGTATCAGAAACTAGATTTTATACATAATTCTTTGTCTCTGTCTTACTTTTAATATACCTACTGCCTACTATTTATTAGGTAAAAGAGAAATACCAAATACGCAATATATTTATGTTTTATAGTAACGGCTTGGAAGTCTAATGGTCGGATTAATAGTCGTTGCTAAGCAATTGCTAATGGCTAGCCGATGCTTCGGACTGTCAAACTGCATATGAAAAAAACTAAATTTTGTCAGTTCCAAGCAATGGCTCAGGCTAAGCAACGACTATATTAATCCGACCATAAGATTCCGCAAAGACTTTTATTGCACAGAACAATGGAATATAAACCTATATCATAATTAAGAAATTCGTGTAAATTAAAGTTAAACTATAATGCTACTGAAAATCGTCTGGAATCAGTACCAGTAGTAACGTCAAATTCCTAACGCACAGTGAAGTCGTTGTCTGTCATGTAGACGAGACCTAATTCGAGGTAAATCACTCACTGTGTTTACAAACAGCTCGCCGCCGCGCCGCGCCATTACCAATGCAAATGACGCCCTATTGAGTATCGACGTAAAGTAGCGTCAACAAAATAATAACGAGATTTTTTTTTAATAACGAGAAACATGTATTAAATACTAAGTGATATTATAATAAATAATAAAATTGTTTATTTCAGAGAAAAGTTTTACACACTTTATTTTAGCGTATATTTCCCACATGTTGTGTCCTTGTGTTGTGGCAAATTGGCTCTTTAAACTTTATGTTAGTTATAGGTATAATGTTTCTATAAAAAAAAATCTGTTTATCAATTCCGTGTTAGTCTATGAGTTCACCGGTTTTCCGGAGACTACTGCATCGATTTCTTTTCGAGGTGATAGTCTCCTTTCAGGGTGCGATTACGAAAAGGGCGGTTGAATTGACGATACAGCGAGGCTATTAAAGTACACACGTAATGCTTTTTTGTTTCCGCCCATTTCAAACCGCATCAATTAGCATGTATTGATCGAACCCTTTAATGGACATTGTAGTTCTGTTTAACATCGGGTTAAACAAACAAAACTTATTATTAAATATTAATACAGTAAGTTTATAAATTTATAAATGATAATAATCTATACTGATTCTGAACTTCCGTGTCTTACAATGAAGAGATTCTTACTTCAAAGCTTCCATTTTTTATAAGTACATTTCCAATTCATTTCAAGTGAGTGGAAAAAATCAAGTAGAAAAGACTGAAGCAAGTATATGGGTACTCATTACGTCATCAGGTAAAACCCTTTTTTTATTTTAGATTCGAATTAAAGCAAGAAATGGCAATGTGCAACCATTATGTAGGTACATGAGGTCTCACTGCATGTTAATCATGCAGTGAGACCTCATGCACATAAAGATAACTAATAATAATATGTATTAATCGTTGTTTCTGGTACACATAGTATACGACTGTAGTTTAGTTTGTGACCAGGTGGGCAATTCTCGCGCTTTCGACATTCATCTCGGTTCGAGATTTTTAAACGAAAAATGACTAAGTATGCCATTTTTCGTTTAAAAATATCGAACATTAAACGAAATAAATAATAAATATTAATTAATAAATATACAAATATTGAACGAAAAATGACATATTTAGTAATTTTTCGTTTAAAAATCTCGAATCGAGATGAATGTCGAAAGCGCGAGAATCGCCCACCAGAGCAATATTATAAATTGTCCTACATACTCGTATTATTGTTGTGTATTCATCGCTGGCACTATGACGTCTAAATGACAATCGCTAGGGCGGCGATAAAGTCAAATTTCGCGAAACTTATAACGACGTTAAGCAAATGACAGATGACAACAAGACTGGACCTGGGATGAGTGACCGCTTTATAAAACGAGGCTATACCACCTAACAAGTGGCAACACCGCAACGAGCTTGCCACTTGTTAGGTGTTGAATGTCATCGGTGAAATCAGGACGGGTTAAACCTTCCGCTGGGTACCCTCAGTCCGTTTAAACGGTTCCCGGGAGCCAAAAAGGCACCCGTGGTGGTATCTATCTGTACCCCTAGTGTGAGTTTTCTAACTATTACTTTGCGTTTGAGTTAACTAAAAGTTGTATGGGAAATAGTTCAGCGCTCCAAGCGGAAATTTTAAGAACTAAAAATGCGAGCGTGTGATTTGTCAAAATTTTAACGCAGTAGTAAAGTTAACGCGAAAATAAATGTTAAAAAACTCACACTAGGGCTACTGATCGACTCCATTTAAGGATTTTGTAGGCCTGCTTACCATCAGTTAGGTACGGAGTCACATGCCATGCTCCAATAAAAATAAAGCTGAGCACTAAAGCGTTATATTTTAGCACAGGGCCATACACACAAAAAAAAAAACGCAGTTCACTGCTGACAGTACCTTAAAATTTGGTCGGCTATATGTTTGCGTGTCTGTCGTGCCTTTGCTTGTAGGGGTGCGAGCAGGCAAGACGATCGTGAGCGGCCGGTTAGCGAGCGACTCACCTTCGGGCGACCTCGGCTCTCACACAGAGCTGTGATCATTGTCCACAGCGAGGTTTGCAATGCGTCGGCGCGTGAGTCGGTTACTGATGAGGAACGAATACGATATCACTAGCTCTAGTTGTTTGTGTAGGTATTGCGTTATTGGAAGGGTATTCAATATTACTTATACATGTACAAATAAAAAAAAAAACTATTCTTAAAACTTACTCTACTTTACTCTTACGAGTATATACTCGTAAGTATACTTTTCCTAATATACTCATATCATAAGTAATATGTCGTAAATTATTAACGGAAGCCCAAATGTTTTTTTCATATGCGTCACATGGTTTTATGGGAAAAGTTGTTCGATTTGATCTGTAGAGCCTCATATTTGTCCAAAGAACAAACAACCTTTCAAATTTACAATGTATTATTATTTGTTGGGTCGAGACATGGATTGCATATGCATAACTGTCAAGTGAGCTAGAATTATCAATTCCGTGTTAGTCTGTGAGTTCACCGGTTTTCCGGAGACTACTGCATCGATTTCTTTTCGAGGTGATAGTCTCCTTTCAGGGTGCGATTACGAAAAGGGCGGTTGAATTGACGATATAGCGAGGCTATTAAAGTACACACGTAATGCTTTTTTGTTTCCGCCCATTTCAAACCGCATTAATTAGCATGTACCTATTGATCGAACCCTTTAATGGACATTGTAGTTCTGCTTACCATCAGGTTAAATAAACAAAACTTATTATTAAATATTAATAGAGTAAGTTTATACAGTACTACAGTTTTTATAGTATAATACAGTTTTTCTTGTAAAGACAAACAGAGTCAACGTTAAACTCCAGGTTCACAGGAAATGGATTCGCGAACTCGAACGTTAAAAAACATCTAAATGTTATTTACAGTGATAATAAATTTTTTAAAAAATCACATGGATGTGTATATTCGATCCTAATTTAAAAAAAAAAAAAAAACTGTTATGTTTAGAATTGACAACTAAATTAATATTTTTAGTATTATAAATTAAACTTTGGTTGTCTTTTTAAAAGTTAGATAGGTCTCTTTATAGAATTTTTGTAAAGAGACTATCTAATTAGCGTAATATTTACAGCTTCAAGTTATTTTTTTTTAAAAAACAATAACTATATATTTACTAAAAACAATGTTTAGACGATTTTAGACGTTCGAGTTAGCGAAACCATTTCCTTGCTTCTTAAGGTAAGTTGGTTTACAGGCCTTTTAAAATTTATCACTCAAGTTAAGTTTTATATACCTACTCTATCACCGCAACAAGCTCGCCACTTGTTAGGTGTTGCCTCCGAATACCATCACCGAAATGAGGATGGGTTAATCCCAGCTGCGCTATGTACCCTGAGGCCGTTTAAACGGTTCTCGTGAGCCAATAACGGTATTTATTTATTTATTAGAAGTTCAGGATTCTAAAAACGTCGGTACCTATCTACATGAATATTGTTTCTCCAAGAATTGAACCCATGACCTTAAAAACCACACCAATAGACCACGCCCGGAAGCCATTAAATATAAATGGTTCGAAATGGGTTGATTGACACCACTTCCTCTTTTCAAGTTGATTTAATTAACATTTAAGATTCAAGCCAGGAAATACCAAACACTTTTAATATTATCATGAGACTGGTCGGTAAACAATCGAAAATTCGGACCGGGCTTGACAAATGCGCCCCTAGGGAGTACAAAGCAACCCTTTTCCACCCCTAACCCCGAGAGCTTTAAGGGTACGAAGGGAAATTCTGGGTAACGTGTTTGTTTTTCGTGGTAGTTTTTTCAATTTTACGGAGGTTGCGCTGACTTGACGTTTCCTCTTGAAATCTTAATGGAAAAGTCAATATGAATTTGTTATTTGTGTCTGACGCCTGTTTCCTGCCTTACCGAGTTATTAAAAAAATAAGTTCAATATGTAGGTTGAAAAATTGTTTGATTTGGAGCCAGTTAATAAAAGTTGTTTAGAAATAAACAAAGTTTTAGTTATAGCTTTCTTTCGATATCTCACCTAGTTAATTCTATTTTTCTAAATAATAATCTAAATAAACAATTATGTTTTTTTTAAATAATAATTTTATTTATTTGTCTTCACACCTGATCCCTTACGGGGTAGGCTGAGACAACCGAGCGCCACTTGATTCTATCCTTACATTCTCCTTTCTTCTATAGTCATAACTCCTCTCATACATACACGTCGATTTAGAAAACTTTTAATTACAACGTCTTTTAGAACCTTTCCATTTTGATGATGCTTTGTTGCCTTGGTCTCCCCCGGCCACGTTTACCCTCGCTTTTAGGTATATATATGGTTCTTTAGTCTTTCATCACCCCTTCTTTCTATATTATCGGAGTTCTATAAAACAGCGGAGCATACCCATTCTCATTTTCAATCCCTATATATTTTTTTTCAGGGTCACTCCTTCACCTAATTACGAATAATAATAATGTGTAGGACAATTTACACATATTGCTCTGGTCACAAACTAAGCTCTAGGCTTGTACTATGTGTAGGTACCAGAAACAACGGAATAATATCTATGTATGCATATTTCAAACCAAGTAAATTGAATCAGGACTAACCCCCGTATTCTAAGACGTTTCCTTAACTCCACTGTTCACTCAAGGAGCGTCTGTCTCAACTTGCTTTTTATAGTTGGCAGTTTTGGAAAGAGACAGACGTTCCTTGAGTGTAAAGTGGAGTTAAGGATACGTCTTAGAATACGGGGGTAGGACCCTAATTCTGGCTATTTCGACTTAGTTGTCGGTTCGAAATATATTCGAACCGACAACGAGTGAAAAGTGACAGATCTCCTGTTTATACATAACTGACAGTTTATTTCTTTTTATAGGAGCACGGTTTGTGATGTGACTTTGTATCAACCTGATAGTAAGCAGACCTACAAAGTCCATGACATGAGGTCGATCAATACATTGTTGTATAACAATATTGATTTCTCCCCTATGCCGATTACGAAATGGAAGACGACAAAGATGTATTTGCATTACGACTCTATTTTAATATCCTAGCTGCTTTATAGTTTAAAGGTTTGATTGGTAGAGAATGCATATCGATATTAAGCCCGCCTTTGTACTAAATTTTAGCATTAAAATTTGTTAAATAAATAGTCAAGACAATGGCCTGTTTCGTAACCACACCATGAAAGGGTACTAATACCACCTCGACAAAAATCGATATCATCACTAAAATCGAATTATGACTAGGTCACTTGACGGTTTTTGCATCTGTATGGGTATCGAGACCGGTCGGTCGGCCTAAAGAAGTTATAGAGTCCTTCCTCCCACTTAAATTTTTACATCTTATCGCATAGTAAACAAAAATGATGTACAAATGCATTATCTATTAGATTGTGTACGAAGATAAGTCAGTCCGTTCATTCGAATATATCGAGCCGACATGCATAGGTAAAGCGCGAGACTTTCTCGAGATATTCATGCGGAAAGACGAGTGACGAGCCAAATTCATTTCTCATAGGCCAGGGTCTCCTGGGTCCTGAGGAAATTGGCACGTTCAAACTAATTGATACCTAATACACGCCGATTTCAAGGGAATGTTATATACCTACAGTTAGTCACACCGTCCTTCCATACCTACACATTTTTTACAAGTTTTTATATAACTAATAAAAATGCCTTTTTCAGTAACTCAGTCGCCATGCGTGACGAAACTCCGCCCTTTATTATTTTTCGCACAATAAATGAATCACCTGGACATCTACAGCATGGTATACATAGGTAGGTAGTTATATACCTAGGTATTACAAGAATTAATTGGTAGGTACTAACTAAATAAGACAAGGTTAATATTTTTTTATTAATTTTAATGTTCATTGTATTTATTTATATATTTATTAAGACAGAGTTGCTAAGACCCTTTTTAGACGACTTAAAAAAAGGAGGAGATTATCAATTTGTTACCTCATAACCATTGCCGTGCCCACGCAGACCCTGGAGGGGAGCAGAAATAACCAGATCACGACCAAATTTTGGACCATGCATGGGCGCATAAGAGGCTAGACTATGGCACTGCCCTCAATTCTGCAATTTATAAACCGATCTGAAAAAATATATTTTATTTAAAAGGATATAACTTCTAATTGGGCCATTTGAAATTATCAAAATCGGTTATCAAAGTAGTTTTGTTTTTAAATAAAAATAACTTTAAAAAAATGACATTCAGACGTGTTTACAGTCCTAATGAACTGTTTACTTTTAGATTAATTTCAGATCATACATGATGGCGATGATGATGAATCCAGAACGTAGCACCGAAAAACAGTAATAAATTAATGTAATCTAGCCTAATGTAGGTAACTTTAGGCTAGAGAATATTACTAATGTAATGTTATATTACCTAATAGTAATATTAGGCTAGATTACCCTTTTTCTCATACGTGAATCTAGCTAGAAAGACTTCTTTTCATCATAAACAGCATAAATAATTATCTTCTTACAAGATAATACTACCGGTGTGGTACAAATATAAGTTCACTAGTGCCACTATTAATCTATACTTATCTATACTAATATAATATCTATACTTAATATAATAAAGAGGTAAAGTTTGTGAGGTTGTAGGGATCTACTGAACCGATTTTGAAAATTCTTTTAGTGTGGATAGCCCATTTATCTAGGAAGGCTATAGGCTATATAACATCACGCTACGACCAATTGGAGCAAAGCTACTACATTTGTTAGAACAATTGTTTGCCGGGAATTATACTTGGTGATTTTGGAAGTTAGTACTTTGGGCTAATATGAGGAGGGCTCTATAATCATTATTTAATAGATTAAGCTGTCATTCGACACATACGACGCCATTTTTAAATGTTATCGTTACAATTACTTTAACGGACACTTTAAGAAGATAACATAAAAAATGTTATATAAATGATACACCAATAGAAATGGTGCGAAGTGTAAAATTTCTAGGCGTTCATCTCGATTGCAAAATGAAATGGGACGTTCATACATACATACATATCATAATATAATACATAAATACAGTATACATACATATAAATGGGACGTTCACATTGATAAAATTGCTTGGTATACTTTACATACTTTCACAGCATTATGAGTTACAGTGTGAATGAAGTGTTGGGGAAAAGCTATTACCGAGGGTACGACGTAGTTCTGGGTAACGTGTTTGTTTTTCGTGGTAGTTTGCCAATTGACTTGGCAAATTACTTTATCAAAAATTCGGTGACCGTCAAGCTAAGTCATTTTTTCTACAGAAGATTCTCTTGGAGATACAAAGGGGTAACGCAGCGAGCATACATGGTACTAGTGCTATGATTTTAAAACTAATAAAAGAATATTAGTATCGTACTAATACATATTATATTTTTATAACACCCAAATACAAGCCAGGAGCTTAATTTGTGACCTTATGTCCTCTACATATTATTAAAATAACAAAACAAGTTTTACCACTATGGGTTTATCACCTTCCCAATAAATAAAATCGTAAGAAAACAGAAAGATTCAGAACCCACAAGATAATATTATTCCCGCACCTTAACATAGTAATAAGAAACATTTTGTATGTAAATTCCCTGTAAAAGTTCCATTAAAAATAAATGATATAAAAGATAAAGCTTCCACCTTCCACCCCTGGATGTCGGGACCGTATAAAAAATATATCAGGACTAACGACTGCTACCTAACGAGCCATGCCCTTTAAATTAATTGCAAAGTGCTTCAAAAGTGAGTTTGGTTGTCTTTTTGGGGTCCGTTTAAAAAAAAACGAATCCTTGCATTTATTTTGGAACTTAGGTTTATCTATGTCTCTTCGAATAGATATCCCAAAGAAATACTTTCGATTTATTTTGGAAATGAGGAATGGTTACAGAGACAAATATGCAAAAGAGTATAAGTAAAAATGATATGCAAAAGGGCATAAATAAAAATAATATGCAAAAGGGTATAAGTAAAAATTATATGCAATAGGGTATAAGTAAAAATGATATGCAATAGGGTACAAGTAAAAATTATATGCAAAAAGGTATAAGTACAAATGATATGCAAAAGGGTATAAGTAAAAAAGGGTACAAGTAAAAATGTAGTATAGATGAAAAAAAAATATATCAAAAATAACATAATAAGCCAAATAAAATTTAGTGCTCTTATAACTTGAAAACCGCATAATAATATCCGAATTTGGTGAGTCTTTTTTTAAATTATGGATATGTCTGGTTAGCCTATAGGTTATATATGTTTACGTTATGTATTATATTTTTTGGAACACTCCTTCGAGACTTTTATTTAATTTTTTTTTTAAAGTTATAATGAAAAATACCAGGATAAATTTAAGGTCAACCATAACATTTCGAAGGAAATTTAATGTTTATTACAGCTTACTGTTATTATGAGGATGTAGTTTATTTAGAATGTAGGAATGTACCTACGTTTATGATTCCCTATGAGACACTTTGTATCGTTATTATCCAAACGCACATTTTAATTTTGATGAATGGTCAGCATTCATCAAAATTTTAATGTGCGTTTGTATTGAGGGGTATATAAAAAAAAATTAGGTGTAATTTTGGAAGCTGCCTACATTTAGTGCCATCTAAATGTGTCGTAGTTATTTTAATAACAATTATTAATATTAATTGGTGCCAACCAACAAGTTTTAATTATCTTTTACTTTTTAGTGATTTAGAAGTTTTTTTTTGTTAAGCACTTTTTTATGTTGGTAATTTAAAAAATAACTTTTTTTTCCATTACCTTTTATGATGTACGTAACAGTCTTTTAGTTTTACTAAATACTTTTGTATGTAAAATGTAATAATGATTTTAAAAAGTTTTAATTTTGTTTTTAAAAAAAAATTCTTCAGTAGAAAGTTTTATAAATACAATGACCGATAAAAATATTATTTTAATTCTACGTCAAACAGTAGTGGAGAAATACTGGAAGTGCGATAGCTCATTTTGTATAGGGAACGCAGGTTGGTTATCGCAACAGACGTGCCCAGAGGACCTTAAAAGTTTTAAACTTTGTAAAATTATGGGTATATACGATAATTATTATTCTTGTAGCTTTTGAGATCCAGCATTTTCGTTGTCAGGATTGAGGCACGCCCTTTGTTCTAATTAACTTTTTACTGAAGATACTGCCATACATTTTTTCGCAATTCAAATCGAATTAGGGCACCGCAATCCTGACTTACACGCTTCTTTCTAGCTTTATTTAATTTATTGTGTATTTTAACATAGTATTCTATTTGTGAGGATTAAAACCCAGTTTAGCAGGTAGATATAATCTGTACTTTGGAACTCTTATAGCCCGGGGTAGGAGAGAAACGGGTCGGACGGAATGTTCCATTGCTTCGAGACTTGGCACGTAAGCTCCTTGCTTTTTAGTGAAGTGCATTATATAGGGATTTCTTTTTTATCGATATTTTATTTGTATTTAAATATTTCTTTTTTAAGTTTACTTAAGTAGGTAGCTAAGTATTTTTTTTTATTATGCTAAGTTATTTAAATAAAGCTACAACTACAACCCTATACCTACTTATAAAAATTAAGATAATTACTGTTTTATACGAGGTCTTTTGCCAAAAGTCATAAGAGCGATAGTGATAGAAATAAAATTAGCTTAACTATTGCTTTTTTTATACTTAAAAATGCAAATAAAACTGTATTTATTCATTTAACTTTTCCTAATGATTTAATTGTTTTTCTGTATTGAGTTCGTCACTGGAATTAAAGAAGAGTAATATAAATACTAAATTAGTGATTCATTAAATTAGGTTATTAGATTAGCTAGGTTTTATTTTTTGACCTCTTTTTTTGCAAACTTTGGGCTTTATCACTAGTGATCGGAAATTAGGGTGCAATTATACCTAACTTCATTTCTTTGCGAGACAAAAATGCCTTTCTTATTATATAGAAAAATATTCAGAAAGGAAAGTTTATGCAATTAGCACCCGAATGTCCGATCCCTAGTTATTACTTATCATCACACTATAATGATTATACAATGTATATTAAATAATACAAATGAATTAATTAACATTTTATTAACAATAAATGATATTTAAAAAAAAAAAATACAACTATTCCAATTTAATTTAATAAAAAGGCCATTGGCTATTCAGTGGGGAAACGTTGCCAGCCTTCTTCGCACCATTCCTGACACGTTAGCACTAAATAATGTTTTTTATTTATAGTATTAGTTTTATTTTAGATTTCAATTTGTTTTATTATTATATTAAGTAAAAATAAAAAGGCCAAAATTATATAATAATTTTTTAATGGTTTTTAGTTTTTAACGTGACGATTTGTCAATTGAAAAGTTATGATGATGAAAAAAAAAAACTAGACTCTAGTCACCTAAAATATGTAGATATCTGAGTGACCATGACATTTGGCATTTATTATATAAAAATATAAGATAACTTTACTTCATAGTTATCAAATATTGTATTTAACGACCTTTAACCAGTTAATCTTTCGAGTAATAAATTATGTAATAATTCTTAAACTATGACGAAATATTCTACGAGTATAATTAATTTGTATTTTAATGAGTAATAAATATTTAAAGAAAATATATATTCTCTGAAAATGAGGCAAAGACATTGTCAATGATAATGTCGATAAAATAAGATTGACGATAAAATTAATCATTTTTTTCTTTAAGATAAGAAAAAATAAGAGCACGGCATGTGAATCTGTATCCACGTAGTAGTAGTAATAAATAACAGAAGAATTTATGTTATTTTTACTATTTAAATAATCTTAATAATATTTAGGACAATTCTCATATTGACCTGGTCACGAACGAACTAAGTTGTGGCATTACCATGTGTACCAAAAAATTTTTTTTTTATTTTTTTTTTATTTAAGCCATTTATTCCTTATAATTACTAACATTTACAAACACACAACAATTTATAAAACATATACAGATTATAAGGTCCCTTTTAGGGTATAGGCCTCCTCCATTTACTTCTGTTCTTTGCTAGTTCCTTCCAATTATCTCCTTCAACCTCACAAAAAACAATGATACTATTACATATTATATTTTAGAAACGCCCAGACAATGCAATGTAAACTGTATAGAAAAACGTACTAATATTGGTTTTACCTTGAGTGGGAATCGAACCCACACCACCGAATAAAACGTCAACGGCGTAACCACATATTTACATATTTATTTACTAAAACTGATATCAATGAGAAACTGGGTAAGTTATATATTGTAAAAAAAAGGTATGAAATAAAGTTGAATTTGCATTACGGGTCTAATAATATTCTCGTTGATTAAATATAAACTGCCAGTTTCTAACCGCATCCTGAAATTTGACTGCGATAAAATTGGATGCAGTAGAACCGAATAACCCACAGACTTATATCGAAACTTAAATAGAACATAGTAGGAATGTTAATTTTACAGTAACTATTAATATCAAAAGTCAAGTCTCATATTTGTATCAATACTATAACACAAAGAGTGTTGCGTGTCTGACATAGAGATCTCGCACGGTTGACTAAATCCATTCACTTTTTTGAAGGCTGTCTGGCTTCAAGTTTATTTTAATTCAAGTCAGTTTCACTCAGCAATCGATTAAAATATCGAATATGATTAACGAAGAAATATCGATAAATTTGGTGATGGACATCCTTGTCCCTAAGTACGTTCTGTATATGGGATCAGCGTGAATTGCCCAGAACTTGTTCCTCGTCTGACGCCAATTTATTATCAAAGTCCAAGACTAACTACGAATATCATTCAACCCAACTAACATTAAGCCAATTTGTACCTAATTGCTTCTAAAATTAGAACATATTGCTCCACGGCGAATAAGGGCATTTAAGACAAAATGGAAGTGAATTCCAAATGATTACAAGTACTTAAGATTTGGGGTAACAACATCTTAAGACTGTAAATATTTTGTTGTAAATACAACTGTATCTCCTAGTTATAAGGTTGCAATTACTATGTCAAGTATTTGAGTGTTAAGCTTATTGTTTTAAATTTTTAAAAGGCAATGAGAGAGGGCGTGCGATAAATAACCGCCTTTGTGCCGTCACCGCTCGACTATTAAAATATATTCTGAGATTGCCAAGTTTTTTTTTGGGACTCTTCGGACTGGCACTTCATTTCCTGGGATTAGAAGTGGGTTTCAAAGACGGCTGGTTGATGGTATCGTCACACATTCCTCAGTGAAACAGTTTCCCAGATGTAGATGATTTGTTTAATGTTAAACGTTTCGCATGCTCAAGTTAAATTCTTTAGCTTTTTTGTGATGCCGCGTTTTGTGGAATTTCTTGGGATTCAGATTAAGAATTTTTGGAATAAAATATTTGAATTACCTATTGTTTATGGTGACTGGTGGGTAAATTAAATTTGATTTTGTTCTATTTTCAGGCGTTTAAATTTCGTTTTGGTAATAGCTAACATAAGTAGAAAGATGTTTACAGAAAAGTATTATAAGTTTAACATTCAAAAGAATTTTATAGAAAAAAAATGCGTGTTATACCTAAATATGAAATTCTCTCGAATACAAAAGATATGTTTATAATAATTCTTTCACCCAAATATGTATTAATAAATCAATAATAATTTGTATTGTTCCAAATATTTAATTTGAAATTCATATTCTAGTTATTTAATTTAAAGTGGTATTTTTCGTAAATTTTTCTCAATTATTTCTCATAGATTTCTATAGTAATACACATTGGCAGTTGTTTCAAGCCTTAATATGTAAGTAATTGCAGTACAAAAAGAATAGAAGAAAGTCATAACAGTTGTGATTAGTCAGTTGACTATTCTTCCAACAATAAATTAGTCATGGTTCTTGATATGACTACATGAGGAGTGTAGTCATACCTATTAGTAAAAAATAGTACATTTATGGTCAATAATATCTATTAAATTAAATATGAGTGAGCATTCGTAATTATCTTAAGTAAGAGGAATGTAGCATAAACGCAGGGATCTCAGTGTTTTTCTGGACTCAATGATTAGGTACCTTGATCTTTGTGATTATTTCTTCTTAATGGGTACCTCCATTTTACGATTCAAGAAAAATTTAACTTTAAAGAACCTTTCACATCTCGGTAAATATTACCTTTTTTTTACTTTTCACTTACTCATTCATATCCCTCATTTTTATTAGTTTACTTACCCGCATTTGTCTAAACCTGATTAACAAGATATAAAATTATTCCAAATTTCTTTATATACTTATTTTAATTTACTTAAATTGGGAATTCTTGAGCCTTTTTTTCAGACTGACATTCGAGTCTTATACTCCTGAACTCTTTTCAGGGGCGTCTATCATTTTGTTTTAGATTCAGAGGGTTTTGTCTCTTTTCAGGGGCCTCCATTATTTGTTTCGTTTCAGAGGGTTTTACCTTTTTTTCAGGGCCTTCTTTATTTTGTTACAGACTCAGAGGGTTTTACCTCAATTCAAGGGCCTCCATCATTTTGTTTCAGATTCAGAGGGTATTATCGCTTTTCAGGGGCCTCAATTATTTGTTTCAAATTCAGAGGGCCTTGACCTTGTTTTCAGGGCCTTCATCATTTAGTTATAGACTCAGAGGATTTTACCTCTTTTCTTGAAGGGGCCTCCATCATTTTATTGAAGAATTAGAAGGTTTTTTTATCTATTTTCGGAGGCCTCAATCAAATTGACACTTTTCAGTAGCTTCTAACATGTTGTTCAGGGTATTTCCACTTTTCAGTAGCGTCTAACAATTGTTCAGGATCGGACGTCATTACCACTTTTTAGTAGCCTCCAACATGTTGTTTAGGATCAGAAGGTTATACCAGTAGCCTTCAACATGTTGATTAGGATTAGAGGGTATTACGACTTTTCAGTAGCCTCCAACATGTTGTTTAGGATCAGAGGGTTATATCTCTTTTCAGTAGCCTCGAACATGTTGTTCTGGATCAGAGGATATTGACACTTTTCATAGCCTCATACATATTGTTCAGGATCAGAGTGCATTATCACTTTTCAGTAGCCTCTAACATGTTGTTTAGGATCAGAGGGTTATACCACTTTTCTATAGCCTCGAATATGTTTAATAGGATCAGGTTATACCACTTTTCAGTAGCCTCCAACATATTGTTCAGGATTACCTTTTTTCAGTAGTCTCCAATATGGCATTCAGGATCAGAGGGTAATAATACTTTTCAGTAGCCTCTAACATGTTATTGAAAATCAGAGAGCATTACCACTTTCAGGAGCTTCCAACATGTTTAACATGTTCAGAGTGTGTTACCTGTTTTCAGTGGTCCCCAATATGATGTTCTGGATCAGAAGGTATTACTACTTTTCAGCAGGGTTTAATATGTTGTTTAAATTCAGAAGTTGTTACTTCTTTTCAGGTGCCTTCATTATTTTGTTTCAGGATCAGAGGGTATTACTACTTTTCAGGGCCTCCAATATTTATTATTATTAATATTGCACTTATTAGGATACAAAACGTTTTTAATGATTATCATTCTATTTACAGACTAGACTATCAAAATCTACCAAAAAAAACTAATTGAAATATTATAATATCAGAGATCATTGACGCGTCTAATTAACAATTTTCCCCGTTAAATGAACGTGCATATCTCTTAATGCTGTCATTTACAACCCCTGTATGAGCACCCTTGCCACCCCACTCGCCCGGGGCAAGAGGGTGAGTGAAAACTGAATTCCGTAATAAATACGGGACAACTCTGATTTTTTTTCCTATTTTGCAGGTTTCTTTTGTGGGTTTTTATGACGATTTTTCTTACAGTAGAGATTCTACCATGAGTTTTGCTTTCGTATTAACGTAGCGTTAGAAACATTACGCTATGCCGATAGGAAATTTTTATTTATCGTATTTTGAAAATAAAGCGATACTAATATGGTGGTTCTATAGGTATTAACTTTATGTTAATATGATGGCAAAAAATTATTGTAGAGTCTCAGAATGTTAATTTAGTATTCTATGTTTTGTTGAGATTTTGTTTATTATTATTGTAGTAAGCACACTATTTAAGATTTTTACCTTTATATTTATTTATCTTCACGCCGGGTTACTTTCGTGGTAGGACCAGAGTGTGCCACTTTATTATCTTTACACATATTACATATTGTTACTTCATTTACCTCGTTCTCACTCATAAATTACCTAAATTATTTGTCTAGTAAGTTGTCGATTTATTTATATATAATAACCTACTTTTAATAAGTATATAAAAAAGAATTATTAATAAAATCTAAATAAATAAATAATGATATAATTTGAAGTTAGACACGTAATGCAAGTTCGTCTTTGTCGCCGCCCATTTTGTCACCGCATCATTTAGCCGCATTGCAGGACTGATCACTGCTTTTAAACAACCATGTATTTATCAACCCCATTAATTTACTTTGTAAGTCTGCTTACCGCCAGGTAGATATAAAGTAACATGTCGTATACCCCAATACAAAAAAATCAGTAAATTAAAGTATGCCAAAAGTACCTACAGATTTTTTTTTTACCCTAACATTAATTATATTCATTCGACTCCCACCCATTTTATGATATACAAATTCCATTTATTTTATTGGTCATATCAAAGGATCAATTTATTTTTATTGCAAAATGATTTATTGCCCTTTTATACCTGGCTATACCACTTTATTCATCAAAAGGCGATTTGCGATTAAGGGGCCACACCGAAATTTAATAGAATTTATTTTGCCAACAGTTGACAAAAGTACTAAAATTGAGTTTGTAAAAATATTGTAAACAAACAAAAAGTTACCTTTATAGAAGGTGAATTTGAAATGAAAGGATGTAGTTTTTTTTTATTTTTATTTTTTTAGTTAAGGCTAATATGAGGTTCTGCTGATCAAATTGAATAACTCTTTTCATGGAACCATGTGTCACAAATGAAAAAAAAATTGGCTTCCCCTATACAAATTGGTCATTTTAACATTACTAGTTTGTATGCGGAGAAGGCAATTTTTTTTTTCATTTGCGACAAATGGTTCTTTGGAAAAAAATGTTTGATTTGATAAGCAAAACCTCATATTTATTAGCCCAAAGTCACCCTGTATATATTATAAGAGCTTGTCCTGACTGATTAACTACTGACTGACTGACTTACTCATCATCGCCCTGCCGAAACTACTGTAGCTAGGAATATGAAATTTTGACAGCAGTTTCCTTTTGCATTGTAGGAGCCCACTAAGAACAAATTATTTAAAATTCGAATCCCAAGAGGGTGAAGGGGGGTAAATGTTTTTTTAGGAAAGTTAATACCTCGACAATGAATGGTGCTACAGACTTGAAATTTGGTATGTAGACGAGAGGCGTAGCCTGCCTTAGATTGGTCCTGTATCTTATGGGGATCCATTTTATGGGGGTCCAAACGAAGTCTAGATTTTTCTTAATATATTTATTGATGAGCAAAAAAAAAACAACATCGTCAATAAACGTATACCCGGTATGTCTAAAATATTTTAAAAATACGCGGAAAATACGACCCAAGACTAAGTGACATTTTTTGCTCTTATACGTTCGGGGCGCCTGTAGCCCGGGGCCCCGTATCATTGACACGACTGATACTTATGCCCCTGATGTAGATTTTTCTTAGAAAATAAATTGATAGGTACCTATTTCACCACTTTAAAAAAGTTTTATTTAGGAACTGGACTCTGAAGAGAAGGAAATAGGGGATGATTTTTATAAGTGTGTAATTTGGATATGAACATATCTTAGGAACGAGGGATGCTAAAACAGTGAAACTTTGTATGTAGACTCTTCTTATAAAACTGTTCAATCAATAAGTGTTTTACTAATTTTAAAATTTAAATAGGGGAAGATGCGGCAAACAATAAATTGAGTTTTTTTTTCGTAATATCACAGGAACCAAAAAACTTTATATATACACTCTTCATATAAAACTAAGCGTCAGCTGTTTTACTATTTTCCAAAATTTCAATAGGGTAAGCGCATATACGAGGTAATAATAATTTATAAGACAAATTACACAAATTGCTCTGGTCACAAACTAAGCTCTAGGCTTGTACTATGTGTACCAGAAACAACGATATATGTAATACATAATATATTTTATAAACACCCAGACCATGACAACCTGTACAGAAAAAAATATATAGGTACTAATATTTTTTTGTCATGGGTGGGAATCGAACCCACGACCTCCGGATACAATACCTAAGACGCAACCACTAGTCTACGGAGGCTGTCAATTTTTACCTGTCCGTTTTCCATCAGGTAGCAAAGTCATATAGCTACCTACCTTGTTCCAATAACATTAAATAGCACTCATCACCAGTAGGAAATAAAATACAAACCATACATATAGATAGAGGTAAACAACTTCAAGACATTCGGTTGTAGTGGGGGCATGTTCAAGCAGACATTTGGTTGTAGTGGGGGCATGTTCAAGCAGACATTTGGTTGTAGTGGGGGCATGTTCAAGCAGACATTGGTTGTAGTGGGGGCATGTTCAAGCAGACATTCGGTTGTAGTGGGGGCATGTTCAAGCAGACATTCGGTTGTAGTGGGGGCATGTTCAAGCAGACATTCGGTTGTAGTGGGGGCATGTTCAAGCAGACATTTGGTTGTAGCGGGGGCAAATTCAAGCAGACATTTGCGAACAAAATAAACAACATTTAGGAAACCTATTATAAAAATCGTTTAGTTCTGCGCAGTAGGTACTACTTGTACTATTATTTCTTCTGTGGCAGTATGTGCAATGTTCAAGAATTTAGTCGGTATGTATGTATGTATCATCACGGGTGCCATACGGCGCCCGAGACCGCCTAGACGGCCCCAGGGTACCCAGCAGAGGGGTTTTTAATCCCACCTCGTCGAAGCCGATGGTATGAGTCTACACCGAACAAGTGGCTAGCTCGTCGCGATGTTTTGGATAGACTCAATAACCCATTTATAAACAGTTTCACAAGTTGGTATAGTGAAACCGGGACCGAGAGCTTAACGTGCTCTCCGAGGCACTATAGTGGTGTTGTCAAACAAATGTACATATTTTTTTTAATTAAAAACTCATTGGTACACACCGGGATTCGAACCAGGGACCTAAGTGTTTTTAAGTCCAAGGTCTAACCAACTAGGCCACCACGTATATTAGTTGGTAATTATACCAAAAATAAAACATTATAAATTTTATTTGTGTTTATTTGTATTCATTTAGTATAAATAATAAATACCATCACGGGTGCCTATTTGGCTCCCCAAAACCGTTTAAACGGCCTCAGGGTACCCAGCGGAGGGATTAACCCGTCCTCATTTCGCCGATGGTGTTCGGAGGCAACACCTAACAAGTGGCGAGCTTGTTGCGGTGTTTATGATGAAATAGCCTCGTTGTATAAAGCGATCACCCATCCCAGGCTGGCCTTGTTATCATCTGCTTAACCTTGTTATCAGTTGCGCAGTGACTTAACCACTAGGCTGGGGCCGCTTTTTATAATATATTAATATTTACAAAACCATAAACAACAAAAACTTAAATACATATGAAATTAAAATTGAATAAACTATAATAAAACCCTACTAATAAATAAACTAAAAACCTAAAAAGGATACCTACATTATACAAATTAAAAAAAACCCTAATAATATAGGTATATTATATTAAGTACCTATAGGAATATATTATTCAGGAAATAAGTCAGTAAGTATAGGAAATAGTAGTTCTATATTAAGCATTCTCACAAACAAAAAATACATTAAACCCTACTTTTTACACCCTCTTGTCAAATTACCATAATTTGAACTGTTCCACAACAAATTTCATAATCCAATTTCAGCGGTTGCGGCTGAAGGGTATGTCAGATGGAGCCAGCTCCATTGTTGTGTGAATAATAAAATAATATAGATACCTACCTACCTAAAATGGAACAAACAATAAATTTTGCGGTTGTGAATAGTTGTGATTCAATCATTGTAGAGTAAGTAACCACGTATATATACATACGTGGTGGCCGAGTTGGTTAGACCTTGCACTTAAAAACACTTAGGTCCCTGGTTCGAATCCCGGTGTGTACCAATGAGTTTTTAATTTAAAAACAAATATGTACACTTGTTTGACAACACCACTATACTGCCTCGGAGAGCACGTTAAGCTGTCGGTCCCGGTTTCACTATACTACTACTTGTGAAACTGTTTATAGATGGGTAATTAAGTCTATTCAAAACATCGTGACGAGCTAGCCACTTGTTCGGCGTAGACTTATACCATCGGCTACGAGGAGGTGGGATTAAAACCCCTCCGCTGGGTACCCTGGGGCCGTCTAGTCGGTCTCGGGCGCTGTAAAGCAACCGTGATGATAATATGTATGTATGTATGTATGTAGTAGGTAACATCATTGTATAACTAATACTCTATTTTGAAACTAAATCGCTGATACCTGCTAATGTCATTATAGTCTGCGGTTTAGCACCTACATACATTATACACTGCGCGATTGTTTCAGAGAGCGCTAGATAGAGCTACAACGACGCGTCCTTGGTCCCAATACGACCGACAACTGCGCGACGTTGCCGCTCTGTGCGCTGACCCCCTCACGCGACACCGCTTGCTGCTCTCGGCGGCCGCTCTCGATACCCCTCTCGCCCCGAACTACTGACTGACTGACTTACTCATCATCGCCCTGCCGAAACTACTGTAGCTAGGAATATGAAATTTTGACAGCAGTTTCCTTTTGCATTGTAGGAGCCCACTAAGAACAAATTATTTAAAATTCGAATCCCAAGAGGGTGAAGGGGGGTAAATGTTTTTTTAGGAAAGTTAATACCTCGACAATGAATGGTGCTACAGACTTGAAATTTGGTATGTAGACGAGAGGCGTAGCCTGCCTTAGATTGGTCCTGTATCTTATGGGGATCCATTTTATGGGGGTCCAAACGAAGTCTAGATTTTTCTTAATATATTTATTGATGAGCAAAAAAAAAACAACATCGTCAATAAACGTATACCCGGTATGTCTAAAATATTTTAAAAATACGCGGAAAATACGACCCAAGACTAAGTGACATTTTTTGCTCTTATACGTTCGGGGCGCCTGTAGCCCGGGGCCCCGTATCATTGACACGACTGATACTTATGCCCCTGATGTAGATTTTTCTTAGAAAATAAATTGATAGGTACCTATTTCACCACTTTAAAAAAGTTTTATTTAGGAACTGGACTCTGAAGAGAAGGAAATAGGGGATGATTTTTATAAGTGTGTAATTTGGATATGAACATATCTTAGGAACGAGGGATGCTAAAACAGTGAAACTTTGTATGTAGACTCTTCTTATAAAACTGTTCAATCAATAAGTGTTTTACTAATTTTAAAATTTAAATAGGGGAAGATGCGGCAAACAATAAATTGAGTTTTTTTTTCGTAATATCACAGGAACCAAAAAACTTTATATATACACTCTTCATATAAAACTAAGCGTCAGCTGTTTTACTATTTTCCAAAATTTCAATAGGGTAAGCGCATATACGAGGTAATAATAATTTATAAGACAAATTACACAAATTGCTCTGGTCACAAACTAAGCTCTAGGCTTGTACTATGTGTACCAGAAACAACGATATATGTAATACATAATATATTTTATAAACACCCAGACCATGACAACCTGTACAGAAAAAAATATATAGGTACTAATATTTTTTTGTCATGGGTGGGAATCGAACCCACGACCTCCGGATACAATACCTAAGACGCAACCACTAGTCTACGGAGGCTGTCAATTTTTACCTGTCCGTTTTCCATCAGGTAGCAAAGTCATATAGCTACCTACCTTGTTCCAATAACATTAAATAGCACTCATCACCAGTAGGAAATAAAATACAAACCATACATATAGATAGAGGTAAACAACTTCAAGACATTCGGTTGTAGTGGGGGCATGTTCAAGCAGACATTTGGTTGTAGTGGGGGCATGTTCAAGCAGACATTTGGTTGTAGTGGGGGCATGTTCAAGCAGACATTGGTTGTAGTGGGGGCATGTTCAAGCAGACATTCGGTTGTAGTGGGGGCATGTTCAAGCAGACATTCGGTTGTAGTGGGGGCATGTTCAAGCAGACATTCGGTTGTAGTGGGGGCATGTTCAAGCAGACATTTGGTTGTAGCGGGGGCAAATTCAAGCAGACATTTGCGAACAAAATAAACAACATTTAGGAAACCTATTATAAAAATCGTTTAGTTCTGCGCAGTAGGTACTACTTGTACTATTATTTCTTCTGTGGCAGTATGTGCAATGTTCAAGAATTTAGTCGGTATGTATGTATGTATCATCACGGGTGCCATACGGCGCCCGAGACCGCCTAGACGGCCCCAGGGTACCCAGCAGAGGGGTTTTTAATCCCACCTCGTCGAAGCCGATGGTATGAGTCTACACCGAACAAGTGGCTAGCTCGTCGCGATGTTTTGGATAGACTCAATAACCCATTTATAAACAGTTTCACAAGTTGGTATAGTGAAACCGGGACCGAGAGCTTAACGTGCTCTCCGAGGCACTATAGTGGTGTTGTCAAACAAATGTACATATTTTTTTTAATTAAAAACTCATTGGTACACACCGGGATTCGAACCAGGGACCTAAGTGTTTTTAAGTCCAAGGTCTAACCAACTAGGCCACCACGTATATTAGTTGGTAATTATACCAAAAATAAAACATTATAAATTTTATTTGTGTTTATTTGTATTCATTTAGTATAAATAATAAATACCATCACGGGTGCCTATTTGGCTCCCCAAAACCGTTTAAACGGCCTCAGGGTACCCAGCGGAGGGATTAACCCGTCCTCATTTCGCCGATGGTGTTCGGAGGCAACACCTAACAAGTGGCGAGCTTGTTGCGGTGTTTATGATGAAATAGCCTCGTTGTATAAAGCGATCACCCATCCCAGGCTGGCCTTGTTATCATCTGCTTAACCTTGTTATCAGTTGCGCAGTGACTTAACCACTAGGCTGGGGCCGCTTTTTATAATATATTAATATTTACAAAACCATAAACAACAAAAACTTAAATACATATGAAATTAAAATTGAATAAACTATAATAAAACCCTACTAATAAATAAACTAAAAACCTAAAAAGGATACCTACATTATACAAATTAAAAAAAACCCTAATAATATAGGTATATTATATTAAGTACCTATAGGAATATATTATTCAGGAAATAAGTCAGTAAGTATAGGAAATAGTAGTTCTATATTAAGCATTCTCACAAACAAAAAATACATTAAACCCTACTTTTTACACCCTCTTGTCAAATTACCATAATTTGAACTGTTCCACAACAAATTTCATAATCCAATTTCAGCGGTTGCGGCTGAAGGGTATGTCAGATGGAGCCAGCTCCATTGTTGTGTGAATAATAAAATAATATAGATACCTACCTACCTAAAATGGAACAAACAATAAATTTTGCGGTTGTGAATAGTTGTGATTCAATCATTGTAGAGTAAGTAACCACGTATATATACATACGTGGTGGCCGAGTTGGTTAGACCTTGCACTTAAAAACACTTAGGTCCCTGGTTCGAATCCCGGTGTGTACCAATGAGTTTTTAATTTAAAAACAAATATGTACACTTGTTTGACAACACCACTATACTGCCTCGGAGAGCACGTTAAGCTGTCGGTCCCGGTTTCACTATACTACTACTTGTGAAACTGTTTATAGATGGGTAATTAAGTCTATTCAAAACATCGTGACGAGCTAGCCACTTGTTCGGCGTAGACTTATACCATCGGCTACGAGGAGGTGGGATTAAAACCCCTCCGCTGGGTACCCTGGGGCCGTCTAGTCGGTCTCGGGCGCTGTAAAGCAACCGTGATGATAATATGTATGTATGTATGTATGTAGTAGGTAACATCATTGTATAACTAATACTCTATTTTGAAACTAAATCGCTGATACCTGCTAATGTCATTATAGTCTGCGGTTTAGCACCTACATACATTATACACTGCGCGATTGTTTCAGAGAGCGCTAGATAGAGCTACAACGACGCGTCCTTGGTCCCAATACGACCGACAACTGCGCGACGTTGCCGCTCTGTGCGCTGACCCCCTCACGCGACACCGCTTGCTGCTCTCGGCGGCCGCTCTCGATACCCCTCTCGCCCCGCGTTCAGTCTCCGTAGAGCTCGCGCCCGAACGGGTAACGTTTATATTGCGCTCACAATGGATCCGCTCTACGATGATTTTGAAATCATTTACTCTCCGAAAATTGAACCGGAAACTGATACGGACTCTGATAAAGATTCACCTAATCCGACGCCCGCTAAAAAACCAAAAATTATGAAATGGAGTCACGAGGAAACTATAAGCTTAATCGATACGCTGTGGAAGGACTGCCCAGAGTTATGGGACGTGAAGAATACTAAATACAAAGACAGGACGGCAAAGGTGACGAAAAAAGAGTATTTAGCGTATAAATTTAATACCACAACAGAAGAAATTAATCGCAAAATTCATAATTTACGAACGCAACTTCATGCAGAATTGAGGAAGATTAAGAAACGTCGAAAGGATAACACTGTGGTGGAGGAAGAACCTCGGAGTAAATGGGAATATTTTGAGAATTTAACATTTTTGCTGCAGCCAGGGAATGGAGAAGATCCAGAAGAAGCTGGAGAGTCCAGTAGCTCAATAGTGCAGGAGGTAAATATTTTTGTAAAAGTATTTTTTTTAGCAAGTGAGCATTAAATAACTGCATCAGTCAGTTTTTTCTTCAGTACAATAACTACTTTTCTTTAATTAACAAATACAACAGCTGACTTTTTTTATTGTTCCAGCAAAAGTCAGAGCCAGAACCCGGACCCTCACAAGTGTCATCAGAAGCAGCTGCAAAGGCCGAGAGAGAGAAAAAGAAAATGCAAACTCCTCTCAGCAAGATGTTGGCTGCTCTATCGTCTCTAGCAAACGCTTTGCCGCTCCCTCCCCCTGAGATTCCTGCCGAGCCCCGACGGGTGTTTCCCGTCATCCCAGTGATTCGGGATGAGAGTCAGGTATGTTTTTAATAGAATTTAGGTATAGATAGGTAATTCTGCCAACCTTTACTGTATAAACTGATAGTATGGTATGTGGCACATTTTCCTGTTATACTTCATGTATCGTGCAGATAAGCCCAGCTTAGTTTCGCTGCTAATAGGTATAAGAAAATGTATTAAAAAAAATTTCATTATCCTCAAGTAAGTGCAATAAAATAGCATTTTGCATTGGACAATTTTTTTTTATTTAAATATAAAATTCATATTTATTGAAGTTTGAGTTTTATTTTAATTAATTGAAATTGCAATGTAAGTTTTCTTGAAGAGTGAAACGTGATTTCATTTATTTGCAATAGGTGTCAATTTTGTAGGGATTCAATGAATTTCTTTTTTTTTCTCATGTAAGTAGTTTTGGTATCAAAAAAAAATCGATTAAAATTTATAATTTGCATTAAGAATACTACAATTTATGTTTTTTTTAATAAATTAAACCTGTAAGCTATTCATTCTGGCAACTTAATAATACACAATTATATAAGTATAAAAATATATTTTTTTTACCCGATACTAGCCCCTTTTAGTTTTACTGGTGACATGCTGGAAATTTAAACTTGTATAACCGACCTATTGCAAAAGAAAATATTTTATTCTCGCTGTCGCGTCTCGATAGCGTTGCAATCCATCTTCAAGCAACACATATCAGTTTACGTACTTAATCTATATTTCAATCCCACCTTTATTCATTTTATTTATTATTAGTAAAATAATTGTTATTTTACTAATAAGATATAAAACGGGAATGAAGGCTTAAAAAGCAAAGGTCCCAAAATGTTACGCAACTTACGCCAGATTTAAATAATTGAAAGTCCTTTATTTCTGAAATATACTTTTCTGGAATATCTGACTACATAAAACTACTTACATGTTGAAAGATGCGATCTCTACTCATTAAGTTATTCTTATACTACTCGTTTATAACGTCTCTACTCGTTTATTTGCTCTAATGCCCAGATTTTGATAAATATTGTCCAAATAATAACTTTAACTTCCATAAAAAATAAGATTTTCCTACTAAGATTACTGATTTATTGGGCTATATTAATGAAGTTACTATTGTAGTTAATCTTACTATTGGTTTCTGGTTTTATCTATACGAAAAATTCTGATTTCTGTATACAAGGCTTTAATGACTTTTAGTTTTATAAAAAAATCTGATAATCCCACTAAGCTTACTGAATTTTTGAGCTATATCAATGAAGTAAATTCTCTTACTATTCGTTTCTTGTTTTCTCTGTATAAAAACTCTGTAACCTGCCTTGTAACTTAGGTACTTAAAACTATTACTAATATTCTTTATTTATAATTTATTTTAGTCGACCAAGGCACTTTGTCAGTTTCCCGTAAGGTTTTCCCCCAACTTCGTACATGAGGTTTACCAACGAACAGCACGTGTTTATTATTGAACAATTTAATAACTTCAGGCGTATTACTAAACTATAACAGTATTTCAAACATTTCATTAATTAAATTGATAACTAAAAAAGCCACTTTGGTCGCTATCATCACTCGATAAAGTTGTTTTTGCTTTGTCAATGACAACTGCGGTAGAACGGGTTGCAATGTCGCCCGCACTTCAAACCTCCCACTGTGGCTGCATTCACAGACGTATCGATTAAAGGCTCAGAATAAATTAATACTGCCTTTTATTTAAAAATCAGCCCTGAGTACAATAAGTACAAGGTTAATTCTCGGTTTTCTAGTTTTTAAAAGAGTTTGTCCTCAATGAGATTTACACCAAAAATATCCTGATGATATAAATTTTTGGATCTAATATACTTACTCGTAAATGAGATAAGTAGTAGTTATTTATAGCTAATTAATGTTATCTTTTGGTAGCTATTCCCGTTCTGCTGTCCTTTGCATCCAATTTGTGCAGAACTGAGATGCTGTGTATATGATCTTTTTTTTCTTCTTTTTAATAGATATTTGGAGACTTCGTGGCATCAGAACTGCGTTTACTAAGCTCAAGAGAAGCTCGAAATAAGTTAAAGCGAGTTATCATGACCTCTATTTTACATGCTACAAGAGAAGATACTGAGCAATCTGAAGAAGATGAATCTCAACCTGATAGTCCAAGTCAGAGTGAAGCTGCTCCTTCCACTAGTTCCTTGCAAGAACCTGGTTCTTATCGTCAGTGTAAAAACGATGGAGCTTTGCGAAGGAATAGAAATAAAGCCGCTTTATTACGTCAGAGTGACGTTGTGTCTTCTCAACAAATCCAAAATGATGAACCTTCTGATCCCCTCCAAAGAGAAGTGGTTTCTGATCTTACTCGAATAGAAGAGACTTCTGATAATAGCCATGAGGAGGTGACTTCTGATTATAGCCAAAGAGAAGTCTCTTCTCAGAATAGCCAAAGCCAAATGTCTTCTCCACGCCAGGGCGAAGCAACATCTTCACGACAAAACCAACTACGAAGTGCTTAAATGATTTATTATTAAATATAAAAGAGAAACTAAATTTACAGCATATTTTTAAGCCGAGTCGCTTACAAATTCAGTCCAAATGTAAGGGTTCCCATTCACAAGTACTGCTTTTGGATTCGCTCTACTCCAAATAAAGTAATAACTTGTCGTGAATGTCAAAAACCGCGTGGATTGTGTGACCGCGCGCTCATTCTAATTTGGGGTGTTGGAGTGGAGCGATCCAAATGGAGTGGCTATGAATGGGGGGAACTTTAGAGACATTACAAACCAGATAAAAAATATTTTGTGTCTTGGAATAAAATTTTAAGTTGTTACAATTCGTGTTTTTTATAATTATGTTCACTCTCTAACGCCAAATCCTAAACAACAAAAATAACTTTAAAAAATCTTAAAGGAGTCTCAGGGCCGATTTAGATAAAAACTAAAACTGCATCATTAGATTTTGAAAAAATAGTCTCCTAGGCCGGAATCGAATCGGTTGATTTAGTCTGTATTATTGGACCAGGTAATAGGTTCGCTTATAAGCGTCAAATTCTGGGGCCATACCGGGAAGACACAGCGACGTGTCGATGGATAAAAATGTATAGTAAGTATTGGGTAGAACTTGATCGCCGGAAATGTCAAATCATATACATTTTATTTTTAAGTGGCTTCCCAGTAGGGTCCCTGGTATGTAATATCAAGCGGCAAACTAAAGGAAAGTGCTAATTTTTAATTTAATTTTTTTTTTAAATAAATTAAAAACATACATTACCATATGTAATTAATAATAACTCAATGCTTTACCAACTAATCAAATTATTTGAAATAATGCTGTTGAAAACCCATCCTCATTGAAAACAAAGACATAGTATTATTTTTAAATAGTATATTTTTAAAAGTAAGAAAATACGAATTCAACTTTGTATTAAAAATAATGCATATCATTCTTAACAATTTAATTAGTTAGGCTTAAAAACATTAAACTTATTTCCTTTCCTTTAGTTTGCCGTTTGAGGTTACTTTCAACATTTGATAAATTATAAGCGACACTATCAGCTGGTACAATAATACAAGTGTTTTTTTTTAAATCAACCAGTTCGAGTCCAGAAGTATAATAAACTGAACAATATACATAGACATAATAATATTCTTATATACTTTATATAATAAAGTATATAAGAATATATTTTGGACTAATAATATGAGGCTGTACTGATCAAATCGAACAACTTTTCCCATGGCACCATGTGTCTCAAATGAAAAAAAAATTGACTTCCCCGTACAAATTGGTCATTTTACTATTACTAGTTTGTATGGCATTAGGAGGCATTTTTTTTCATATGCGACATAAGGTTCCATGGGAAAATTTGTTTAATTTGACCAATAGAAGCTCATATTAGCCCAAAGCACAACCATTCAAAGTCATGTATACATATAAATCTAATAACCTATCAAATTTTAACGAAAAGTAAAAAAAATAAAAATATGATATTGCTGCTAAAATCACAATTTTCCTTGTTCCTTTAGCAGGTTGTACCTATTAATAAATTAGGTTTGATTAATGGCTTTGCAGTCCAAAACAGGTGGTCCCTTCCCACAAGGGTGGTGGCTAGCCGACCCTAATTGCCCTCTATCCCAGTTTTACCCAACTTAAAATATTATCTTTCCCAGCCATACAAAGAATATAGAGTTATTACAGTTAGATAGTGCATCATATTTCCAAATATTTGATGTAGCCGAAAGACACTTATTTTATACTGAATACCAAACACAAAAATATTTTATGAGAAGTAAGTTAATTTTTAATATGCAATATTTCATTGAAGTTGTAACCTTTGGATTTTTGACATTGTTATATGTAAGGAAAAGCCTATAGCTACCGTACCTACTTCTTCATCAAATGTATAAAAGTATGGGATTTACATGGCTACAAGTAAATAACAATAGAGCAAAAGTATAATATTACTGAATTGTTACCAAGCAAGATAAAACAGTGTTTAATTTTCGTTCTGAGCAAAATGACTGGATATATATCAATGGTCTTTACTAGTCATTGCATTAAATTTTGTCATCGGTTTCTAATGATCAGCGTGTCCTACTGACACAATAATTTAGAACTTGTCAGTATCCACGTAGCTTCTCCAATTATTTTAATGTTATTAGCTTATATTGTAAGGGCCCCGCCTCAATTCCTATCACGAGGTATTATTGCCATCAAGACGTTCCCGTTCTATTACTGCTTTAGTATTTATTTTTGGTTTTTGTTTTACATTGATAGCATCTTTTATTTAAGTTATATCTAGGTCTTTTAAGTCTAAGGTCTAACCAACTCGGCCACCACGTAGGATATATCATTTGTTTAATTTTATCATCTGTTTCTATCTAATGATCAGCGTGTGAGCTAATGACATTAAAAGAATTGGAGATGACGTGGACACTGAAAAGTTCTAGATTATTGTGTCAGTACACAATAATCTAGAACTTTTCAGTGTCCACGTCATCTCCAATTCTTTTAATGTCATTAGCTCATCTTGTAAGCGCCCCGCCTGCATGCCCATCACGAGCTCCCCGTCCTGTTAATTCTTTAGTAAATTTTTCTGATTTTTGTTTTACATTGATAGAATCTTTTATTTAAGTTATATCTAGATCTTTGGCTTCTTTTCTAAAATTATTTATAAAGGCATTAGGAAAAGTAGAGACATTCTAAAATAGTATCTGTCTATGGTGATGTGAGCATAGATTGCTTGGACCCGCCCCACGTGCTCGCATTGTTTACTTATTCAACGTTGCGGCAGGTCGTGCACGTGACTGGCTCTCTTCATGAGCATGTGATCTACCTACGTATGTATGAGGTCCTGGTATTTAATATCCTCTTGTTACGGTAATAGTCGTGTTAGACTAATTAGCAGATCTAGGTCGTCTACCGTTGGACTTTCGAGGGTTCAATTCTTCTAAATTAAGTTTACTAAATTGACTTTTGATTTCTTTATATTAATTAGTTAGTATGTAGTAGTAGTCTATTAAAAATTATAGTTGTTGATGCCGTTACGAATCGATTGAGTAAGGTTAATTTGACAAAATTTAAACAAAAAAAAAAGAGATTGTTTTTTTTTTAAACATAATTGAGTTTGAACAATGTTCTCGGCATTAGGTAAGTAAATTACTTACTTACCAGTTATTTCTCCGAAATAATATATTGTTAAAAAATCGTCGTTTGCCCTAAATAAGTAGGTAAGCCTTTTCGCCTCAAAACTTAAAATTACTAACAAACTCATATTGCTCTCTGAGGGCACTTTATTTTCTTCCCAATACCTATTTAAATTTATATAGGTGCAATGACATGATGAAAGGTTGTACTTTGGGCTAATATGAGGCTCTACTGATAAAATCGAACAACTTTTCCTGTGGAACCATGTGTCGCAAATAAAAAAAAAATGCTTCTCCATACAAACTAGTAATGTATAAATGACCAATTTGTATGAGGAAGCCAAAATTGGTTCCATGGGAAAAGTTGTTCGATTTGATCAGTAAAGCCTCATATTAGCCTAAAGGTTCTGGGGAATCCCAATAAGTATTTAAATACTTGTGTCGGGAGTTACCGCTCTTCACTTATAATTGTATAAGTGAAGAGCGTTGATAATAATTATAATAAAGTACCTTCAACTTTTCAAATACATCCTGTATATAAAAATTACAGCACCCGAGACCACCTAAACGGCGTCAGGGTAGCCGTTGGTATTCTGAGTCTATACCGACCAACTGGGCAGCTAGTTGCAATGTTTGGATATACTCAATAACCCATATAGGTACTTATAAACAGTTTCACAAGTTGTGTAATGAAACTAGGCACCGACAGCTTAACGTGCTCTCCGAGGCACTATAAATAGCGGTGTTGTCAACACATGCACATGCTTATTTTATTTAAAAACTTATTAGATAGACACCAGTGTTTGAACCTGGGACCCAAATCCTGGGCCAAATTGAAAATCTCCAAACTTTGGCACCACCGCGAATTTAACGGTATTTTATTCATTTTGATGAAATGTTTTTTGTACAATTTACAAATAATCTTCACTAATATTGAGAGAACGTTGACATCTAGTCAAACGTCAACGTATAATAAAAACCTTCCACGATTTGAATAGTAGAATGCCTACTTTGTTGATTCAACATTCAGTTGATATCCATTCGATGTAGCTAGGTAAGTATAATAAATATTATTGCAGTAAATACAGATTTATCTCACAGTTCAGAGGCTCTACCATGGGTTTGCACATTGTAGAAACGTAACGTATTCATTTACGTATACGTGAGCAACAACCAATAGGATATCGTTATTCAATCCTGTTACCAAAAATAAACCAATAGGATCGCTTTTTTCAATCCTGTTACCAAAAATAAAGCGATCCTATTGGTTGTTGCTCACGTATACGTAAATGAATACGTTACGTTTCTACAATGCAAACCCATGGTAGAGCCACAGATGTTCGTACGGAGGTGACGTGTTTAGAGGCGATGTATTTGGCCGCCATAGGCTTTTATGTTCCAGGCGCACAGGGCGTTTTGCGCGACACAGCCTCAACAATTGATTCGATCAAATCATAGAACCACAAGGTCTTTTTCGTGATGACGGCAACAGACCTGAGGGATTTAGTATAGTGGCTTGGAAGATGGGTCGTTGTTTAGTCTGGGATGATATTTCCGTAAACCCTTTACCAACTTTAGGTACATGTTCTAAAGACCATAAATGGGGCTGGCAACGCAGCCGAAGGCGCAGAAGACCTCAAACGGAGCAAATATAGTCAAATAGGAAACAATTTTATATTTGTGCCGTATGGGGTAGAGACTCTCATGGTGCCCAAATTGTAAAATTTATAAAAAGAATGTATAATAAGACCTTATTGACGTCACCGGTGACCAGAGGGCTGGCTCATACTCATCCCTCTAAAATTCTTGCAAAGATTAAGCTTAATTATTCAAAGGGGTATGTAGCCAGCGTTGTGGGCCTATACCGCGAGACAACTGTGAGGATTTATATTTTTTTAGGTAAGTATTTTTATTATTTTTATCAATTTAATTTGTGTATAATTTCCAAATATAAAAAAAACATAATTACATTATTGATAAATAAATTATAATACTAACATATTTATTACCTAATAATAACATATTTAATACCTAGCTAATAAGGTTTATAGAATACCAAAAGTTAGAAATGAATATAAGCTTAGATAAACATTGTTATCCAATCCATACAAAGTTAATTTAGTGGAATCGAGCCCAGGAGACTACTGCATCGATTTCTTGTCGAGGTGGTAATCTCCTTTCAGAGTGCGGTTACGAAATGGGTAGCTGAAATGACGATAAGGCAGCGAGTACATTAAAATATACTCGTAATGCAATTCGTCATTGTCGCCTCCCATTTTGTAATCGCATCATTTAGCCTGGATAGTGGGAGCGATCAATATTGTTTAAGAACAATTATTGATTGACCCCATTCATGAACGTTGTAGGACTGCTCACCACCAGGTAGATATAAAGTCACATGTCGTGCTTCAATAAAAATAAAATTAAAAAAAGCATTTCCAAACATTATTCAAATAGTTTACCTATTTAAATTTTATGAAAACTATCAACTTTATTTTCCCTATTACACCGCTTGGGAAATCGTAGAAAAAAAAGAAAACATCAAGTGGCATACGAGCGTCGTATTCGCTAGCGCGACTCAAAAACTCGTTCTTTTTCTCTCTCTCTAACAGTTTGGTGTATGTCCATCTCGCTCACACGGGCGTCGACCCGGCAACGAGTGGTGGAGTAATGAGGAATGCCATTACCGCGGGCAGCCGTGGATAAATTGGGTGACAATACTTTTATTTTTAAATGGGAAAAATAATAAAAAATTATCAAGTAGGTAAAGAGAGAAGAATAATAACGTATAAGTAGGTAGGTATGTATATATTTAAGCCTCAAGGACACGGCATTTGTAATCGCGAATTCTGCTTTCTCCATTTAAAATGAGTTTTCGCACTTCCAGTAATATTCGATTACCTACTGTTTGTCACAGAATTTGAGTAATATTTTTGTCGGTCATTGTATTTTTTCTGTTTTTTTAAATTTTTTTTTTTCGAAATCATAACAGAAAGTCTTTTACATATTTTTACCAACATAAAAATAATATTTGAACTAGTAGCCAAGTTGTAATATTGGAAGTACATTTGTATACTATAACTATTTGTGACGAAGACATGGACCAAAATTTTACTTTTCCATTGGAACTTCCAGCGACACTGACGCAAAGTCAAACAAAGTTTATTATAAATGTTCAACATTGTTTAATTTTTAACATATTTTAAAATGGATCCTGAAACACTATATAAGCGTTATCCATTTTCACTGCTACAGGGTTAAAAGGCGTTCGCAATTTTGTCACCCTAGTTTTTGAAAGCTTTTTTTTAAAGATAAAATGCAATGAAAAAAATCCTGGTTTGCGCTCAATAGACTTCTAACTTCACTCGTATAGAAGAAAAAGCTTATTAGCTTTTTCTTCTAATAAAAATACTATATATTATATCTAATAAAATTATATATAGAGGGCGTGAGTGTATAAGTAGATAACAAGCAATGACAAAATTCGTGAGGGGTGACTGGAACATGGTTGGCTCAGCAATTGAGCGCCTTGCCGCGAAAGCGAGGTTTGTGGGTTCGAGTCCCGCCCACCAGGATTTTTTTTATTGCATTTTATGTTTAAAAAAATATATATAATATTATCCTCATAAGGAATTTATATATATTCTTTAAAATTATAAGAAATTAATACCTACACACCATAAAATAAATGTTTAGTATCACAATTTTGTGGTGTCATAAAGCGCATATAATAATTTTAATCTTACTTTAAAGCCTAAAAAAAAAATCATGAAAAAAACTGTCCATCAAAACCCCAAAAGTGTGTTCGCCCTGTACCCAATAATCATCTCGCTACATTAGTGCGTCGTCGCGTCGCTTCCCGTACTTACAGATTACTGTCTCACGATGAGATATCATTTTCATAACACGTGTACTGTAAATAGATAAGCTACTTGTTTTGCCTCTGAATCTTCATGTGTAAAAGCGAAAGGCTAAAAATTTGTACGGAAAAGGAACGATGATGAAATAGGTACAAAAGGACAAACATTAGTGGAATAAATAATAATATGTAGGACAATTTACACATACTGTTTTAGCTACAAACTAAGCTCTATAGGCTTGTACTATTTGTACCAGATAGGTACATATTATATTTTAAAAACACCCATACCATGACAAACTGTACAGAAAAAAATACTAATATTTTTTTCGCATGGGTGGGAATTAAACCTACGACCTACGGATACAATGCCAAAGGCGCAACCACTAGAATACGGAGGCTGTCAATTGACTGAAACAATAATAGTATTAAAGCAGTAAATATTTAAAAGCATAATTATATAATTGTCAGAGTAAATATTTTTTATTTATTTATATAGGTATTAACTTTACCCTTTTTTGACTTGGCTTAACTCGTCATTTTATTTGTACTAAAAACTGTACCTTTAACATAAAAAAAATATAGTAAAACACTTGTCCGTTAGTTTTATGAATAAACTACCTACTAACAAAAGTCTCATTGTTCCCGTAAAAACCCATTTTTGCCTATCTCCAAGGCCTAATTGATTAAAAAAAAAACTATTGTCTATTAGTCGTAAAAGAGTCTTTTTTACACAAGTTTTTATTGATCCCATTATACAAGTTTTTATTGATCCCATTATATTACTTATAAAAAATAAGCAACAACTTAGGTATATATTTATTTAATTTACCTTCTAATAAAATCACAAAAAATATTTAAACTTGTGTTCTGTGAAATTAGGATTTGAATTAGGTTTCTGTGAAGTCTACTTATAAATTATTAGTTTATTTCTTTGCCTAAGGCAAGTTCGCCTATGTACAATTTAATTTAGCTATTTTGTGCAATAAAGTATTTTAAATTAAAATTAAATTAGTAAAATAAACGCACTTAATTTTTTCCTCATCGACATAATTTTATACGAAGGGTCTACATACAAAGTTTCACTGTTTGAGGTAGGAATTATTCCGTATTCACCCGCAAAGTTTACCCGAAACATGTACTTTCCGTTTTCACCTTAAAAAGTATTACTCATTCACCCTATTTAATAATAATTGATACTTAATGTCATTTATAGAGCGGGTGAATAAGGAATTACTGGTAGGTTATTTTAGGTTCACCCGGAATACGGAATAATTAGGAGGTAGCATCCGCCGTTTCTAAGATATACCCATCAAGGTTAGATATATCACCCTCTACCTTAGACATAAGCACCTAAATGACCGTTTCAAATGGTGAAGCACATGCATTCCCGAAGACTACACCTGAAATACCTGGCTTGTTCCGTTTTGCCCCGGCTATTATTTCTACTGTGCCCGGGGAAAACCTTTTATTTCAAACATGTATCTCTTTTAGCCCCCAGTTCAAATAACTCAAGCTAGTACAGATATAAATGATCTTAATATAACATTATAAATAAATGAATAAAAGATCATCACGGGTGCTTTACGGCGCCTGAGACGGTCTTTGTGTACCCAGCGGAGGAGTTTTTGTCCCAACTCGCATCCATATACATCGCCTCGCTTTAACGAAATCATCGCCATCACCTTTAACGAAATTAATACATTATTTCTTTGATTGTAAACTCTATTTTTATATAAATATCTTAATAATGTATAATCAATATTATTTATTCAACGTTAGAAAACTTACAGCATTAGAATGATATACTAATATGTAACAATATGTTTTATAACAATATATACTTATATATTTATTTGCGTGGCAGAATATATAACGTAAATACGTACCTAGCTAGAGTGCATAAAAGTAATGGTAGCAATTTAAATAATAATTATAACTCAATGTCATAATAACAAAACAAAAGCGGTTTCAAACCCATTCCTGTGGTTCTCTTTTCGCAAAATATACTCTACAAATATTGTAAACCAATCCTGAATTTGTTTAAACATAAATAAAAATGGGAGCCTGAATAAAATCTGGTTAAAAAAAAACTTTCATAGGGAATTTTCTCCAGTATCAATTCAGAAGAACTTTTATCATTAAAAAATATTACAATAAAATCAGTTTCTACGTGAAATAAACCAACTAATTTCAGTAGGTTTTCAGGTGACTACTGCATCGTTTCCTTTTGGTAGTCTCCTTTCAACGTGCGCATACTAAACGGGCGGTTGATTTGACGATAAAGCAGTGAGGATATTACGTAATGCTAACTCGTCCTTGTTGCCTACCATTTCGTAACCGCATTGTTTAGTCAGCATAGACGTACAATTTATTGATCGACTCTACTCGTGGACTTTAAAGGTCTACTTAACATTAGATAGATACAAGATCACATGCTGTGCTCAAATAAAAAAAAACTACACTTCCAAGAGTTTTTTAGTTAGTAGTTTAGTTAAAAAAAAAATGTTGCCTGAAAAAAAAAAACTACAAAAAATATATAATCATGAACGAAACTATCTCTACATCATCACACGTTGTAAATCAAAACCTTCCTTTACTGATACCACTCAGTATTTTTTACATTATTGAATATGCATAAGTATATAAAATTATAATATGGGCCCCTCTCGCCAATGTTTAAAAAAATATTTTCACCCCAAATAGGTTCAGTCATAATTTAGTAAATGCATTTCTAAAATGTCACGCAAGCAAGATTAACTAAATAGGTAGGTAATAAAAAAACTTAATGATTTAATACATTAAGTTCATTTTATGTCCCATTGAGATTCGAATTTCAGCACCATGTACTTTATTGGAAAGGCTCTAAAATTTAGTTTATAATATAACGTACTAACCGGTATTCAGTCAAATAAACCAAATTCAAAATTGTAATTTGTAAAGTAATAAAAAAATCCTAGGCGGCCTATGAATGGGTTTTTATACCCCTGCCGAACGATTCTAATTAAATGCAGGTTATTTATAATTAATATGATAAAATATCAAGGTGATAACGAGGTTGGCTTTATTATTGATGTTGTAACCAGGGTCTGAAGATGGATTAGGACGATGGGCTACAGAATAATTTAAGTGGCCCAGAAGTAAACATTTTAAATTAGCAATATATGCTCTTGACTACTTTGGCAACAAGTAATCTATACAAATATTCTAAAGCTGAAGAGTTTGTTTAGTTGGTTGAATGTAATATTAATGTAATCTTAGGATCTACAGATTCGATTTTTTTTTGTGTTGGTAAATAGGAGCGGTGCGACAATCAAAAAAGTAAGCTGCATAAACGGTTAAAGTTATATACGCAGACGAAGTTGCGCTCATCAGCTAGTATCAAAAACTAAAAATTTAATAGCTTGAGAAAATTAGGTAAATAAAATATTTATTATGTGCGGTGGGAAGGCTCTATAACTTCACCATACTGACCAACCGGTTTCCTTACAACATGTATCTAGAGGAAAAGATCTTCCAAATGTGCCAACAGTGGGCTCATGACAAGCATGAGCCCACTGCATTAATTTATTGGCATTAAGCTTTTGCCTTTTTTCAAGATGCTGCTACGAAACGGGCTGTTAATAAAGCAGCGAGAATATTAAAGTGTGATTTTAATATTTTCATCATTCTCTGCCAATTTCGTATTAGTTTCTTTTAATCGGCATAGTGGGAGCTACAAATGCTGTTGAACAATTAAACGCATGAACTTTATAAGTCTGCTGACTATCAGGTAGATTAATTTGTATCTTCTTGCCGTACTTCTTTAAATCCCATGCTTGTCTGAGAACTGAATACCAACACATATGGTTTGCGGTCTAGCCCATTCGTGGTTATTCGTTCATTGTAGAAAAGCTGTAATCCTTAGTCTGCAATCTCTTCATTGACAAATGTTGTAACTTACCTACTACCAAATCTTAACCTTACAAAAAAAACTATCGTATGAGTTAACCTAACCTAACCTTACTATAAGCATATTTATTGTTCTAAGTTAACAGTCACTATAATAAACAGTAAAAAGTTCAACAAGGATTGTAAATTATATCTCTCTATTTACCAAACCAAGCCAGTACCATAAATCTTTATAACCTAAACTTGCGTATAGCTGCTACCTGTAATTTAAATTTACAGCATAATAAGCAACTTTAAAAACTTTCTATACAAGCATTCGTTCTAAATTCTAAACAACTCATTGTATCACACGAAACCGCCTCGTAATCTCCATTCATATCTGTTCTTTCATCCGAAACGGCTTTATGCAATGTTCCGGTCTCGAACGATCTATTTCCGTCCTTTTCTAACTTTATCTAAACTCAACTAACGTTTGCACTCTAACATTCTTTGTTAGTTTTATAAGAGATTAGGGGACTTGGCACGTTCCTGAGAATAGAGCAGATGTTTACAAGTTGCCGGCCCTGGGTCCTATTGTTTACTTATATGATCAATGTTCATTGATCGTTTTGATTAGGAATTTACAGTTACCGTCGTGCAAAGGATGTAATGTATGGCACACGTTAGAGTTCCAAGGGTAATAAGTGTATTTGTTTTCGTGATTCAAAGCTTTTCAGTGGATAATGTTGACAAATAGGCTTAGAAGGTCTGCGTTTTAGGTCAAATTGGATTAGACGTTGGTCGAAGAAATTTATGTAAAACTTTATGGAACAAGAAACAAAGGTACAAAAAGGGACTTTTAAGTTAAAGAAAGTTTCTTTGTTATATGTATTTAATAGTAACTTTTTGTTTTTTATTTTATTAAACTACCTATAAAATTATAAGTTTAAAATTTGTTTGTTAAGTGCCAAGAAATACCAAAAGCTTTACGGACCCGTTCTCTTTTTATCAATAGAACGATAAACTCTTCACAAAACATGCGCGCCTGGTACCGCAACTTGTCAAACACAAGGGGAAAGCTAAAAATACTGCCGAAAGATTTTTATTTATTAGCCGATTTAAATTGCTTGTCTTTGTAGGGGAATTTAGCCGCCATTGATGTACTTTTTAGAGTTCCGTAATGGAAAAGTTGTTTTGGATTTGAATTACTTTTTTGTTCTATGTAACTTATAAAGCTTTTTGGAAAGAAAATGGTACTGAATATATTGTTTTTAATAATTTGAATCTACCTTTGAAGTGAATGAAAATACTTTCTATACTGTTGCGGATTTTTGAAAACTATTTTTTATTAAAGGGGTCAAAATGCTGAAAATATTTGAAATAGCGTAACCTCTCCTTTTATTTGATGTAAAGAATAATAATAATAATGTAGGATATTACAGACATATTGCCCTGGTCAAAAATTAGGCTTTATAGGATAGGCTTTCAGTCTGTGGGTTTAGCTGGTTTCAGGAGACTACTACATTGATTTCTCGAGTCTTCTTTCAGGGTGCGTTAACGAAACGGCGGTTGAATTGACAATAAGGCGGCGAGGACATTAAAACACATATAGACTCGTAATGCGTCATTGTGGCCGCCCATTTCGTAATCGCATCATTTAGCCCGCATAGTGGGTGCGATCAATGTTGTTATGGACTTTTATTTAGAATAAATATGGTCAGTGAAGTTGATCGCCTTGGTGGCTCCCTTGTATGGTAGATAATGATTGACAGGTCAATGGAATCGGCTAACCACCTAGTCTTATTCTAGTTGGTTATGCAGTGTGTGTTCGGTTCGGTAGTATTTTTCATATAAAGATTTCCATTCCATCGCGTTTAAGTTCTAAATCTGATATCGAGGTATAATAAATATTTGTTGTTCTTTTGTTAATGAGTAGCTACCTAAACAAACGTACTCTAAGACCTCATTGTAAAACTTTTTTTTTCGACTATTCATAAATATCTGTAAAGATTTACATGAAATAAATGATTTTGACTTTGACTAAGTCAGCTCACCATCACCGGGTTGATATAAACTCACATGCCGTGCCCCAATAAAATATAATAATAAATCTATAAAGGATTGGATTTTATTTGCATCACAGTTCCAACACGAACCGAAGAGACGGATGCTGGTACCACGTTAAATTGACGTAGCGGATAAATATTTTTCATGAATAATCGAAGTTTTTAGCTTGTGACTATATAAAATAAATGAAAACTGATCTAAAATGAATAATACATGGTAAACTTAGAATACTGGTTAATTTTAGCCACTCGTTCCTCTTATAAGCTTTGTTGAAATCAATTTGACGAGCAATGTAACCGCTCGGCGTAAGTATTTCTACTTGTAGGTACTATTATTTGTAGGAATTATTTTACAAAATACATGTCAAACATGTTTGGTTATATAGGGTAGGTATTTACAAAGTTTAAAAATGTCATAAATATCGAAGTTACATTCGTTCGCGAAGTTACAGTAGAGCCAACTTTTTTTTGCCGATAGACAAAATGCCATTGTCACTTTATTGTCTAGCTCTCACTAAACATAGGGGCTTAGCATAACCACATCGATATAATTTGACAGTCGATAAAATGAAGTTTATGAATGAACATTCTATTTTTTATTTTATTTATTTATAACATTCATTCATAAAATTTATATGTATCGATTTTGACGATTTATCGAGGCTATCGATGCTTTTGTGCTAGGGCCCATATTCTTCTTAAAGTCTTTCCAGCGGGCTTCGTCTGCAACTTTCTCCCCTTTCAGTGATTTCAAAGGAATCACGACACTGTGGCAGACGAAACATGGTGAGAGCAGCTGCCTCCGTGTGGACTAGTGGTTGCACCTTTGGCCTTATATCCGGTAGGTCATGGGCTTGACCCATGGCTAAAAAATTTTAGTACGTTTTTCGGTAAAGTTTGGTCTTGGTCTGGGTGTTTATAAAATATAATATATATTATACCGTTATTTCTGGTACACACAGTAGAAGCTTAGAGCTTAGTTTGTGACCAGGGCAATATGTGCATGGTCCTACCTACATATTATTATGTGGCTGGCAGTAGGGAAGATCTTCCGTACCTTTGGGCTTATTAAGTTATTTCCTGCAATTACAGTTACAGGAGATAATATATTCACCTCCTTTATTATAGTCACCTCCGCCTGCGATAAATCTTTATTCAAATATTATTCGTAAAGTTTTTCCAGCAGATTTCGTTGGTAACAATTATTATCATAACCATTATCTTATGATATGGTTCATAGGTAATAAATAATTTTTAATTTTATATTTATAACAAAAAATACATTATTTTACCTACATAGAATAATTATAGATAAATACACAGAATTTAAAGAAACTTTTATATTTGGACAATAAAAACTTATTCCATTTTCAACGGCAAAAATAAGTTGCGCCACCTAGTTTTAAACATGTAATGAACAACTTTGCAGACCCGCTTCCCAACTTTCAGCAGAAAAGTTTGAAGTTTGTTGTTGTTCAACTTGCAATTGTTGAACAACTCGTAATTTATAACCATTAGTTTTAATTTAGCATTCTTTTGTTTGACAATATATAGTACGAGTATATAGGTAGGTTATCTAGCTATTTCTAGAACAATAATATGACGAATAAAGCTCAAAACCACAAAAAAACTGAGTTTGCATTATTTAGACTTTTGTATTTTACATTTTCAGTCGGCATAAGCAAATTAAACAATAGTAGATATTTTTAACAGCCAATTTTAAAAGTAAAATAATACAGCTTAGTTTTTTGGTGGATTCCTATAATTTACTGTTATCGATAACGGTTCATTATTCCCATATAAAATTGACAGATCATTTATATGGACGTTTACAATAATAATTAACATTTTAATGTGATTTTATCATAGATATAAATATCAAGATAGGCCTTTCCATACAAAAACCCAACGATTTTTTGCAATAAAGTGACAACTAGCGCCACTAGCGGTAAGAATTTGAACTGCGAAGCGGGATAGCTTCAGGCAGCGGAGGCAACAAGCGGGGGAGTTCGTAGCGCAGTACATAGCCGAGCTAAAGAAGATTTCCAGATTCTGCGAGTTCGGCGGGGCGCTGGAAGACAACATGCGAGACCAGCTCGTGTGTGGCATCGGCAGCGACGTCGTACGCCAACGGTTATTCGCCGAGCAAATGCTGACTTTTGCTAGGGCGACCGCTTTGGAGGCGGACGAAAAGGACGCGGCGGCTGTAGACAGATTCGGCGCAGGGGCGGAAGACGTGCATCAGCTAAATTACATTTATCATGTGTAATATAGGCCCCTGAGCAATTTTGTAATGATCTGATAAGTACATACGCAGCCTGAGAATGGACTCCTTAAAGCCTAAGTGCAAGTGCATTTCATTTCACAAATATTTAATTTTTACTTCTTATTACTTACTATTTTCTTACCATTAATTTAAACATATTTATTTGAAAAATGTAAAGTGATCTAGTCATGTTTCGGTTTTAATCTGTGGGTTCACCGGTTTTTCGGAGACTACTGCATCGACAATGTAGGTATTGACCTACATTGTTATTTTATATTGATTACGAGTCTATTTTAATATCCTCGCTACTTTATTGTCAAATCATTTGCCCGTTTCGTAACCGCACCATGAAATGAGACTACCCCCTCAACAAGAAATCGACCTCATTCATGGACTATGTAGGTCTGCTTACTATTAGGTGGATATAAAGTCACATGCCGTGCTCCATTAAAAAAAAACTTTATAACAAAAAGAAAACAAACTCGTACCCACTAATGGCGGATTCCTATTATCTACGGTAATCGAACAGTCAGTTATTTCCATGCAAAATAATATATAAAATCCATTGACGTAAATAGTAAGGACGGGCCTCAAAACATGTTTCATAAGTACTAAAACATTGGTGCTAAAAAATCAATTTAGCACCAACGATACGTCAGTCTGTGTCAAACAGCGGCAGCGAAAAGTACTCTAAATAACTTGCCAAGAGCCCGTATTGTGTAGTAAAACGTTGCACAAATTACTCGACAAAGTTCAACAAAAAGAAAGACTATATATCATCGGATAGTCGAAAATTTCATATTTAAATGTTAAAAAAAATATTTAGGTTATGTTTCAATTTCAATGTGTGGAGAGATTATTATTAGCGACTTAACCTTGTAATGACGTTATGTATATATTTTTCAATATATAAAAAGTCCTAATTTTATAAAAAATAATATAATGTCCTAATTTTATAAAAAACAAAAACAATTTTTCAAATCGGACTAGTAGTTCTTGAGATTAGCGCGTTCAACATAATACAAACAAAATCTTCAACTTAAGAATATAAGTATAGATAATCATAACTTTTATTAAAGTTTCACACTTTTTCATCCGAATTTTGTTTGAGACATATCTTATTGTATTCAGTATAAGTATTCTAGGCGTAAAATTACATAACGTCATTACAAGGTTAAGTCGCTAATAATAATCTCTCCACACATTGAAATTGAAACATAACCTAAATATTTTTTTTAACATTTAAATATGAAATTTTCGACTATCCGATGATATATAGTCTTTCTTTTTGTTGAACTTTGTCGAGTAATTTGTGCAACGTTTTACTACACAATACGGGCTCTTGGCAAGTTATTTAGAGTACTTTTCGCTGCCGCTGTTTGACACAGACTGACGTATCGTTGGTGCTAAATTGATTTTTTAGCACCAATGTTTTAGTACTTATGAAACATGTTTTGAGGCCCGTCCTTACTATTTACGTCAATGGATTTTATATATTATTTTGCATGGAAATAACTGACTGTTCGATTACCGTAGATAATAGGAATCCGCCATTAGTGGGTACGAGTTTGTTTTCTTTTTGTTATAAAGTTTTTTTTTAATGGAGCACGGCATGTGACTTTATATCCACCTAATAGTAAGCAGACCTACATAGTCCATGAATGAGGTCGATTTCTTGTTGAGGGGGTAGTCTCATTTCATGGTGCGGTTACGAAACGGGCAAATGATTTGACAATAAAGTAGCGAGGATATTAAAATAGACTCGTAATCAATATAAAATAACAATGTAGGTCAATACCTACATTGTCGATGCAGTAGTCTCCGAAAAACCGGTGAACCCACAGATTAAAACCGAAACATGACTAGATCACTTTACATTTTTCAAATAAATATGTTTAAATTAATGGTAAGAAAATAGTAAGTAATAAGAAGTAAAAATTAAATATTTGTGAAATGAAATGCACTTGCACTTAGGCTTTAAGGAGTCCATTCTCAGGCTGCGTATGTACTTATCAGATCATTACAAAATTGCTCAGGGGCCTATATTACACATGATAAATGTAATTTAGCTGATGCACGTCTTCCGCCCCTGCGCCGAATCTGTCTACAGCCGCCGCGTCCTTTTCGTCCGCCTCCAAAGCGGTCGCCCTAGCAAAAGTCAGCATTTGCTCGGCGAATAACCGTTGGCGTACGACGTCGCTGCCGATGCCACACACGAGCTGGTCTCGCATGTTGTCTTCCAGCGCCCCGACGAACTCGCAGAATCTGGAAATCTTCTTTAGCTCGGCTATGTACTGCGCTACGAACTCCCCCGCTTGTTGCCTCCGCTGCCTGAAGCTATCCCGCTTCGCCCTCTCCGAGGGCTTCGGCTGCAGGTGATCCCCTATGAGCGTGATTATCTCTTTCAAAGTGTGATCCATGGGATTCCTGGGGCTAGTGAGTTTGACCATCAACTCATAGGTTGGATCACCCACAAGGGTGATTAGCGTCGGCAGTTGTTCTTCCACTTTGATTTTGTTGACCATCTTCATGGTCATCATCAGGCGACCGGTGTACGCTGCCCAATTTCCGTTCTCCAGGTCAAACTCCTTGATCGGCCCAATCGGAGACATTTTTATACGCGTTTTATTTTATTCTTTTTTTTCTTTTTTCACCGTTTATTTTAAACTTTTAATCCTCATCGCCATTTAGTAGGAACTAAGGGCGGAGGTAATGAAACACAGCGTATTTGGATTTAGTTTATTCCACGACAGACCGCTTGTCTCACCGACACAGCTATTTATTTATTACATTTGGTAACCGCACCATAGTTTAGTTTGTTCAAAGATTAAGGGGATGAAATAAACAAAGTAATGTATTACGAATTGTCATGTCGCCGACGTCTTAATATATATTGATATCGTTGTTTCTGGTATACATAGTAGGTACAAGCCTAGAACTTAGTTTGTCACCTGGGGCCCTACCGGGAAGCAACGAGAAATACCGATCAACGCGTCGATCGATCGAACCGTAATTGAAATATTCAATAATTGACTAGCTGTACTCGCGACTTCGTCCGCGTGGAATAGTTATTTTTTTATCATACAAACTTTCATCCCCTATTTTATCCCCTTGGTGGTAGAATTTATCAAAATCCTTTCTTAGCGGATGCCTAATTCATAACATCTACCTGCACCAATAATTGTTTGCCAAATTTCAGCCCGATCCGTCCAGTGGTTTGGGCTGTGCGTTGATAGATCACTATGTCAGTCAGTCAGTCAGTCAACTTTGAGTTATATATATTTACATTTGACGTTTCTCGTCGATCATGTTCTACGCATAGACAATTTTTCAACAAGCTACCGATCAACGCGAAGATTGATCGAAACCGTAATTCAAATGTATGTTATTTGACGTTTCTCGTCAATTGTGTTCCCATAGACATTTTTTTCTAATATTTTTATCAATCGACGCGGCTTATTGTCGATGTGGATTCACGGTAGGGCCTCTGGGCATGTTTCTAATGCCCGTTATATTAATATTATTATATATATGTATATTGATAGTGTTGTAACAACACTAAACTTGGATTGTTCATAAAAAAATATATAGGGTGAAAACTGTGTCAAAACTTAAAAAAGTTTCGACTTGGAACCGAGGAACTATAGAGGATGTCAAACAAATGCACTTTTTTTTTTGTAATACAGGGTGAATTTCAAAGGATGTACTTTAGGCTAATTGAGGTTCTGCAGATCAAATCAAACAACTGTTACCATGGAACCATGTGTCGCAAATGAAAAAAAAATTTGGCTTTCCCATACAAATTGGGCATTTTAACATTACTAGTTTGTATGGAGAAGGAAATTTAGTTTTCATTGTTAAATACATTCTTCCATACTAATATTATAAATGTGAAAGTAACTTTGTTTTGTCATTTCTGCTTTTTATTTTTTTATTTATTTCAACATAGCACGGATACAAGTCCATCAGCCGATAAAATGACATAAAACGTTTTTTAATTTTTTTTATTTGTACCTATTAACTTTTTGAGGATTTTTTTTTTCTTCAAACAGGGTGAATTTTTCAAATGTGCCTTCAAGGCCGAAGCCTTTGAAGAGCATTATTATAAACAATTTGTTTAGCTGGTAAAGTAAACGGTAGTAAAGTTTTTTTTTAATGAAATGTTTTTTTTTAAAATGAGCCTTTAGTTTGCCTCGTTTCGGCTAGCGAATCTCGCAGCCACGCCACCTTTGGAAACAGATAATGCCCCTCAGGCTCCCTGTATTAGTCAGTCAAAAAAAAAAAAAAAGTTTGCCTCTTGATATTATTTACCAGAATTTGATTCTTGTAAGCGACGGTACACTATCTGCTGTTGCAATAATAGAGGTGAATTTATTATCCAAATCCACCGGTTCGAGTCCCGGCTAGGAGATTTTTTTTTACAAAAATCTAATGTTGCCGTTTTAGTTTTTATCAAAATCGGCCCGAGACTCCTTTGAGTATTTTTCGCTCTGTTCCTTGTAGTTTAGGATTTGGCCTTGAAGGCACACTTGAAAAAATCACCCTGTACTACTAAAGCTATTCTACTGTACTATAGCTACTTAAATGATTGGCTAAGTAAGAAAGCGAAGTCAAGTGCGAATTCTGTTTACGCACATGAGGTTCTGTATATATAACAAAAATAAAAGAGGAGATAGGAGTTATATGGGAAAATCTTATTTTAGACAGAAACTTGAAATTTGTATTAAAGCAACACAAAATACAGTATTTTTAAACTTATTATTGCGGCCCCAGCCTAGTGGTTAAGTTACTGCGCAACTGATAGCAAGGTTAAGCAGATGACAACAAGACCGGCCTGGGATGGGTGACCGCTTTATACAACGAGGCTATTTCATCATATCGGTATTTATGATGAAACAAGCTCGCCACTTGTTAGGTGTTGCCTCCGAATACCATCGGCGAAATGAGGATGGGTTAATCCCTCCGCTGGGACCCTGAGGCCGTTTAAACGGTTCTCGGGAGCCAAATTGGCACCCGTGATGGTATTTATTTATTTTATTTAATTATTGCGTGAGAAGCCGCGGGCTAGTAGGTACCATATAAAATAAGAAACCGTGTTGTTTTCTGTCTTTTACAGTATTTAATATGCAACAACTGAATCGGGCGCGGTGGCACGATAACCTCAAAGCGAAGCACTGGATAACGAGCTCGCTAATTGACGGTCGCGACTGGTCACAGCAATGCAATGTACAACCATATTCTAGAAAACCTAACTATTCAAAACTAAACTCTATTCCTAACAACATAAGATACAATACTTAACAATAGTTATAAAATTTGATGTTAAATGGTAATAAAAACTGAACTCTATTTTTCAAAACATAAGATATAAAATTGAACAATAGAATTAAAATTCGTTGTTGCTGGGTAATTTAGAGTAAGTTCAAACATATGATTTATGTCAAAGTGTGTATGTGTGTGTTGGTGTGTACGTATATGTGATGTGTGTGTAGTGCGTTCAATATTAACAGGCATGCGTGTTGTGAGCTCAGTGCCGCCCTCTAGCGGTTGAGTTTCGGTCGAGATCACGTGGTGATGCAAGCAGAACGCGTGCGTAACTTTATTGACGTTCCTTACCTCGGCGTAAATAAATTCATATAGGTAGGTGCGTTGGGTTCAAGAATTGGTTAATTTTATTGGTACTTACTTTGTAATTAAATTTAGTTAGGTCAGTACTTAAATAGTTTTAAGAATTTAGGCTTTATTGTCAAATTAACTGCCTATTTAGTAAACGCACCCTAAATGGAGACTACCAGCTCCACAAGAAATCGATGCAATAGTCTTCTAAAAACCTCTGAAACCTCAGACTAAAACCGAAACATGGATAGTTCACTAGACGGTTCTTACAACTGTACCTACTCGTAAGTACGGGCAGGTAACGAGACAGGTCGGTCGGTCTAGCAAATTATAGAGACCTACATCCCACCAAAAAAGATTTTTTTTATATTGAAAAAATATTATATATGGTTTGTGATTTAATAATTATTGGAAAATCTAAATTTATTATATCTATATAAATTTTATCATATTTATTATATCTATATAAAAAAGCGGCCCCAGCCTAGTGGTTAAGTCACTGCGCAACTGATAACAAGGTTAAGCAGATGACAACAAGACCGGCCTGGGATGGGTGACCGCTTTATACAACGAGGCTATTTGATCATAAACACCGCAACAAGCTCGCCACTTGTTAGGTGTTGCCTCCGAATACCATCGGCGAAATGAGGATGGGTTAATCCCTCCGCTGGGACCCTGAGGCCGTTTAAACGGTTCTCGGGAGCCAAATTGGCACCCGTGATGGTATTTATTTATTTATATAAATTTTCGGATTATATCGCTTACATTGTCAGGCATTTACAGTTGCCACTTTAATTATTTTCCCAGACCTTCCAGCATTTCCCTCACATTTCCAGACTTAGTCCCCCGTTTTCTGGTTTTCCCTGTTTTTTAAAGTGGTCACTGTGTGTTTTATATTTAAAATAATCATTTCGGATCCTATATTATCAAAAATCCAGTTCTACCTACAGTGTATCTGTCTTGTGACTTCTGTCCTCTAGTGAGGTGCACTAGAGTTACTCATAGCGTTAATGCCGGCAAAAATAATGTGAAGCCACTAGAGTAACTTACATCTTTTTCGGTTTGTGAACCTTGTGGGCCGCACCGAAACGGTTTACGGGCCGATTGGCTATTTGGGCCGCCCTGGACTAGATAACTAATAATAATATCTAGGATACACCACACATATTTTCCTACCTATAAACTAAGTTCAAGAACTACATAAAAATTAGGCAACATGAGACACCACCTCACATCGTGGGCGAGGCGAGAGCTTTAGTATTTAAGTAGGTACCTATAGATTTTGTAAGCGTCATCTCGTAAGGACTGAGGAATGAAAAATGCTGCATGATCGGCGACACGAAGCTATCAATATCATCTAAAATTTGTCTATAATTTTGACTTTTCCAGACGCCTTTAGGATTTCTCTCTCACCTTAACGAAAAATGATTTTATTTACAAACGTATACTTCCAATGTTACAACTTGGCTGTTAGTCGAAGTTCAATTAAACTTTTTATGTATGCAATTTTTTTTCTGTGGGTAATAAATATTTTTGCATTATAATTTTTTTTTTTTTTTTTTCTGATTTTGAAAAAAATAATAACCCAACGCAAAATCTTAAATCAAAAAAATGTCGAATTTTCATTACGACAAAAAGATAAATAAATAAAATGAGCGACAATAATATTTAATTCTGCGACAAACAATGAAGCAAAGTAGAGTGAGAAAACTCATTTTGTATGGAGAACGTGGAGTTTGCTATTACGAATGCAGTGTCTTTAAGTTCTAGTAGTCACAAGACATCGGTCTTATGACTACTATAACTTTGTGAGGTGAACCTATCCGCGCAGAGGTAGGCGCCACTAAAGTACCTACATTGTTTTCGGTTTGTAAACCTTGCGGCCGGCACCGAAACGGTTCACGGGCCGCATGTGGCCCGCGGAACACACAGCTTAATGAGCTCTCCGAGGCCCTATTCATTAGTGATGTTGTCAAACAAATGTATTTTTTTATTATTAAAACGTATATGGTTCATCGCAACATTCACAATGGCGATAAAATACGCTCAGAGTCACCCTTGTCTCGACAAGTCATTGGAGACTCGTCCTGCTTTTGAAGAGCATTGAGATCATTCAGAAGTTTGCCAGATCCACCCCGAAGATGCGATCATCATTTCACAGCAATGTACAACAAAATCCATAAGCCAATGCAACGAAACCGTCGCAAAATCTGTTGACTCAACAAGTCCTATCAAGACTTCCACATTTGCGAAGAGTTACTGTGCATGAACTGGCTCCGTACTATGAACTCTTAAAGCAGCATTTCACTTAAATATTGACACGATTAGAAACCACGGAAATTGCAATGAAGTATTACTGTTTCGTAAACAATGCTGCCCTAAGAGTTGGTAGTACGGAGGATGTGATGCCATCGGCATAGCAATGAATGTCCCTAAGGAATAACACATATGATGGATATGGATAAGGAACAATATCAATGACAGCATAAACCCTTGCAGTCACATAATCCGATGCTCTCTGGATGATGATGGAAAAATCGTCAAGTAAACTAGTCGTGTTTCTGTTTTAGTCTGTGGATTCGCCGGTTTTCAGGAGACTACTGCATATATTTCTTGTCGAGGTAATGGTCCACTGCAGGGTGCGGTTACGAGCTTATAGATTTTTGGATCAATCAGCAAGGATATTTAAATATACTCGTAATTAAAATTCGTCTGTGTCGTTGTTCATTTCGTAACCACACCATTTAGCCGGCGTAGTGGGAACGATCAATGTTATAAAACATAATGTATTGATCGAAACCATACCATTCATAGACTTTGTAGGTCTGCTTACGACCAGGTAGATATTTATTTATTTCCAGAAAACTGTCAGCTATTTAATACAAATACATAATGTCTTATAGAGTAACTTAAAAGCTATTGATAAGTTTTCACTGTTAAGTAACTGTGAACTCTTAAATTTGATATAAAACACACTTATTACAAAGAACACACACAAATGAAGACAATACAAGCTTATACATATAGTCAAAAAGTCAAAAGTCAAAAATATTTATTTCATGTAAACCTTTACAGGCATTTGTGAAAAGTCAAAAAAAAAAAGTATATATAAGGTCCTGTGTGCATTTGGCCAGGTCGCCATTCCTCCCACAGACAAATGTTGAGAATATAATACAAAATAAACAAATCGTAAACTATTAAACTATTGTCTTTTTACTACTTGTAAACTATTGTTGTATATGCGTACACTGTTACATGTAAGTATTTAATCCTATACTGTGTCACCCGATGGTATGGCAGGTAGCGCTGTCATCAGTCTACGCAATGCCACACTGCTAATAGAGAACACGTCTATCTTATGAGTGTTCACAAATGAATTAAGATATCTACAGATACATACAAGATAAGAGTTTTGTCTGTAATTAGAGTTAATAGTAGGTATATGGAAAATGCTCGGATTACGAGCACCAATTCTTGGAGCTTGAAACCCTATTTTTTCTAATAGTTCAGGGCAATCAATAACGCCTTTCATGGCTTTCAGAAAATAGATACTATCAGTAATGTTTCTACGAGTTTCAAGCCACATGCCGTGCTTCAATAAAAAAAAACCCTATCAAAAGCTTTAAAGACATCAAGGCTGTTTGTGAGACATCAGTGGTTTATTTTAATTGTTTTCTATTGTATCTAAAACATATGAAATGTCAACAATTAACTGCCTCCGTGGTCTTATTGGTCAAGTTGGATTTGATTCTCACTCACGTTAAAACAGTACAATAACGTAAAAAAATATTTCATTATTTATAACTTAATTCTTGAGTAAGGTCTGTATCCGCTAGTTATTAATACGCATAAATAAGACACGATTATAAATTTTATTTAAGTAGAGATGCGCTTATTTATTTAAGAGGGTTTGTACCCAATGTTTAACTTTCAACTAAAATACAAACGTCATTAGATTAAAGTAGATATACTTTTAGTAAGTAATTAAGGAGGATTCTTTACCTATAAGCTTATACTTTATCTTACCTTTCAACTTAAATATACTGTTATTAATTTTAGTAAAAAGTAGTAGATATACTTTTATCTGAAACAAATAAAGTGTGTTAGATGTGTTTCTTACTTGGTAAAATATATAAATTGAAGCTATAAAATTTTATTGCCAAATATTTCGCCTCTCTATGGAGCGGCGTCATCAGTGACAGTGACTGAAGGTCTTTGTCATAAATTTTGAAGAAGTAATTTTATGTCTTTTAGCAATGGTAAAGGCAATGCACTATACAGTTTTGTATTTATTTTTTAGAAAAATATCATCACCACCTAGCCCATCATGGAAAACATCATCAGCATGTTATGTCCATTGTTGGTTCGATATTAATAAATTTACAAAACAAGTTAGACAAAACCTAATGCATTACATTCAGACCAGGGCTATAGTATGCACCAAGCTGCCATATAAAAGAGCTTTCCCATGTTTTTAAATCAATAGACCGAATAGTTTTAGGAAAACTTTTTAATACTCTTACTGTGAAACAATTGTTAAAGGTAGTGTTATGTATACGCGCATGGGTGGGCACAGGTAAAATATTATTAATTTGAGAATCTACTGAATGTCTGTGTCCATTCATGCGAGTACGAAGGGGTGTCGTAGTTTCTCCCACATAAAAACTGTTACAAAATCTGCACTCCAGCATATATACGCAATGAGAAGTAGTACATTGTGCGAAATTTTGAATTTTGATGACAACAGGGTTATGATGAGTTTGTATATTGATATCGGAATTTATTATGGGACATGTTTTGCAACGAGATTGGTTGCACTTGTGTGTACCTAACAATGTGTTATTGCTCCGTGTATTTTTATTTTTTGCCAAAATAGCTTTTAAATTTTGATTTTGTTTATACGTTACACTAGGGCACGTTTCCAAAAGATTTCGTGTAATATTATTATTTTTAAGGATAGAGAAGCTATCCTTTAATAAATTTTGAATTTTGTGTGCCCCGTGGAAGTATGGTATTATAAGCCGAAGGGAATTTTGTTGTTGTGTGTGTATAGCGTTTGGAGTGTTAGAAGGCCTGTTCATGTGTTTGTGTAAAAAGTTTGGGGGATAATCGCGCCTACATAACCCATTGAAGATTTTGCCTTGATATTTAGCCAAAGATGTTGAATTATTACAAATTCTTTTACCGCGGATAGAAAGTGAATGTGGTATATGTTTATCTTCTTAACTTCCAACTTAAACACAATGTTATTAATTTTACTGAAGTTAGATAATTTTAGCAATTTAGAAAGATTCTTTACTTTAATCTTCCAACTTTAAATTTAAATACACGGTAATTAATTTCGGTAGTAAAGTAGTTTAGGAAGATTATTTACCTATACGTTTATCTTCCACCTTCCAACTTAAATTTACAAGATTCATTTGAGTAAAGTAAATAGGTATACTTTTAGTCAACCCTCTTGGTTCTGTACCCATACGTTTATCTTCAAACTTCCAACTAAGTTCCTATTTAAAACAATAATCCACTTCCTTAATTTGCCAATATTACCTATTATCTAAATGCCAATAAAACAATTAGGTAAGTTTAGTTGGAATCCATTGGAATTAAGACGAATTGAACCTTAATACAAAGGGATAGAGCTCGTGTAAAAACCAAGTACCTTTATGTTACCCTGTTGACTAAAATATCTAATTCATCTTAATTTCAACCACCCTTACCATTCAGTCGGGGAGGGGGTTTATCCTTAAATGTAAGGATTGTGGAATTAGAAAAGTCGTTTAAGGATAAACGATGGATGAACGTTAAACGATGGGTGAAAATAAAAAAAGGGCATTCGTTTTTTTTATATTCCTTGTAAGGGTATTGCAAGTTTTATTTAATTTAAATAGCAATTGATATAATTGTATACGCAACTAGAAGATACCCATGCAGGACACTACAATATTAGAACATTGAAATATAATAAGGTATTAACAAGAAAAGAAACTACGAAAAATGTACACGTGTATGTATGTATCATCACGGGTGTCTTCGGTGCCGAGACCGCCTAGACGGCCTCAGGGTACCCAGCGGAGGGTTTTTAATCCCACCTCGTCGTAGCCGATGGTATGAGTCTACACCGAACAAGTGGCTAGCTCGTCGCGATGTTTTGAATAGACTCAATAATCCATCTATAAACAGTTTCACAAGTTGGTATAATGAAACCGGGACCGTCAGCTTAACGTGCTCTCCGAAGCACTATAGTGATGTTGTCAAACAAATGTACATTATGGAATTTTTTTATTTTATTTTTATTTATAAATAAAAATATAATAAACACAATCATTTATCACGTTAGGCAGTGATTCCCAAAGTGGTCCGGAGAGACTTGGCAGGGGTGTACGTTGGCGACATGATGAAAGAAAGAAAGAAAGAAAGAAAATCTTTTTGTCGTAACAACAACAAGATTACAAAACTTAAAAAATATATATTACACCATAAGTTATGTAGGCTCAGGGCTAGATCCACAGTCGGTGCTCAAGACAAAGTTTGCTCCTTAAAATGTCAAAAATTACATTGTTTTGTACCATAGTAAAACCCCGTGCAAAACACGGCCGCAGACCTCACCCTAAGAATTCATCATCATCATCAGCCTATAGCAGTCCACTGCTGGACATAGGCCTCTCCCAAGACACGCCACTGATCCCTATCTTCCGCTCTTCGCAGTCTCTGCCAGCCACCCTTCGCAGGTCATCAGTCCATCTAGCTGCGGGGCGTCCTACCCTACGGCTGGACGGACACCTCGCGGAACTGGAAGTGGAATTGCAAACGATTAGATGGCACGTTGTGTGGCTGTGTGAAACCCGCAGAGCCGGAGAAGGCATGATAACTCTGCAATCGGGCCATCAACTCTACTTCCGGTGGTCTCCCACCCATCCCGAGGCGGCGTCGGGTTTCTAGTCAACAGAGTTCTTACGGACAACATTATGGAAGTCTCCAGTGTGTCAAGTAGAGTCGCGTACCTAGTACTCAAACTTACCGAGAGATATACACTTAAGGTAGTACAAGTGTATGCACCAACTTCGGCACACTCTGACGACGAGGTAGAGGCTATGTACGAAGACATAGCCCTCCACAACACCACTAGGGCCCACTATAATGTTGTCATGGGGGACTTTAATGCCAAAGTGGGAGTATAAACTGGCATCGAATCGAGTGTCGGACCACACGGATACGGAAGCAGGAATGTTAGGGGACAAATGCTGGTCAACTTCCTCGAGAAAGAGGGGCTCTTTGCAATGAATACGTTCTTTGAAAAAAAGCCCCACAGGAAGTGGACCTGGAAAAGCCCTAACAACAAGGTCAGAAACGAGATTGACTTCATTATGGCGGATAAAAGGCGCATATTCAGAGATGTCTCGGTGGTCAATAGGTTCAATACCGGATGTGACCACAGACTTGTTCGAGGTACTCTGAATATCAACTACAAGCTTGAAAGGCACCGCCTGGTGAAATATACGCTCCGACCTACCCTGCTACAAACCGTCGTGGGTTCAGACCGCTTCCAGCTAGAGCTGAGAAGTAGATTCGACGCGTTGGAAACCACAATGGATGTTGATGGGGAACTGGATGCTGTCGTTAACACAATTCGAGAGGAAGGTGTCAGATTTTGGTTGCAGGCAGAAATATGGTGGGCGGTGGGAAATTCTGAGAAAACTTTAGATATCGTTACCCTCGCCATAGATTATAGAAAAAAGTTTTAGTGTCGTAACAAACCTATTAGCAAAAAAAAGAGCAGCTTAAACATCACAGAACGGGAATTTACGGTTATTCCTTACAAATGTTATTTCTCCCATTAAAATTATGTTTTTTTTTAACTGCTGATTTGTATTGTTTAAGTTACAGCAAGTACGTTATTAATGTATAATTATAATTCTATTAAGTATGTAATCATATTATTTTTATAAATAGAACCCAATAAAATTTACAATTTTTCTTATTACCACACCGAATTTAGGGTTGGAGCTCAGCCGCGACGCAAATATCCATCATCGGTAGGATTTTTTGACGAGTTTTGGGAATATCGTAGAAATGTCACCCCGGAGTCGAAATCAGTAAAATGTTGTAAGTGGTCTAGTGGTAGTTTGGGGACTCCTGATGTAAGATTAAGGTACAGCATTTATGATTCATCGACGAATTAGTTGTAAAATAAATTAGTGATTTTCCTTCATATAAGCTTTTCACTGCTGTAAAATAAGTGCAGATTACATAATAAGTTACATATACGTGGTGGCCGAGTTGGTTAGACCTTGGACTTAAAAACACTTAGGTCCCTGGTTCGAATCCCGGTGTGTACCAATGAGATTTTAATTTAAAAAAATTATGTACATTTGTTTGACAACACCACTATAGTGCCTCGGAGAGCACGTTAAGCTGTCGGTCCCGGTTTCACTATACCAACTTGTGAAACTGTTTATAGATGAGTTATTGAGTCTATCCAAAACATCGCGACGAGCTAGCCACTTGTTCGGTGCAGACTCATACCATCGGCTACGACGAGGTGGGATTAAAACCCCTAGGCTGGGTACCCTGGGGCCGTCTAGGCAGTCTCGGGCGTCGTAAGGCACCCGTGAAGATATATATCTAAAATAAGTGTTTTTAATATTTTAGTGTACTGAAAAAAAGAGAGTTAAATTTAGTTATTATATAACTAGCGGCTTCGCACGGATATTAATTATATTCGTGATTGTCGTGAATATGTTGATATGTCCAAAATCGTGATTTTACGGGGCAGTAATTTTAAAGTTTGACCTTTTCTGGTAAATCTTTTTTTATACATAATTTAAATGTTTAACTTGATTTATTCATATTATTGGGCAAATCATAATTATAAATATATCAAAATATATCTAGTTTTTATAATAATAGACTTATCAAGTTATCCACATATTCACCATACTAAATTGTTAGTAAATTATAAAATATCATTAATTTACACAAAAAATGCTAGACAGCATTACTAGAAAAAATAATAACGAAGTGTGATTCTTAGCATGGTAACACTCGTTTACTAGAAATAAAATAATTTGATACCATTATTTTTTAATAAGCTTTTAATGATTTTCGAAATATTTCCTTTACCTTTTTTTTTACAATTGAAGTGTATGTGGCTATTTCTAGTGACATATGAATAGACGGACCACAAAGTGATCACAAGTATAAAGGGTTCATCTATTTTTTTATTTAAGTTACGGAATTTGTAAGTTTAAAAATAACATAAGTAAATTAACATACATATCATCCGCCTATACGGCCCCAGGGTACCCAGCAGAGGGTTTTTAATCCCACCTCGTCGCAGCCGATGGTATGAGTCTACACCGAACAAGTGGCTAGCTCGTCGCGATGTTTTGAATAGACTTAATAACCCATCTATAAACAGTTTCACAAGTAGGTATAGTGAAACCAAGACCGACAGCTTAACGTACTCTCCGAGGGACTATAGTGGTGTTGTCAAACAAATGTACATAATTGCTTTAATTAAAAACTCATTGGTACACACCGGGATTCAAACCAGGGACCTAAGTGTTTTTTAAGTCAAAGGTCTAACCAACTCGGCCACCACGTATATAACTATTCATAGCAGGGCAGAAAGTAGCTCCAGCAGAGGAAGCGATGCCTTTCAAATTCCTGGGCAGAAGGATCAATTTTAAAGGAAGAACACTATCCTTAGATGTAGTTGTGGAACGCTTTATTAACGACATCAATAAGGTGAATCAACAGCAAATTAGTAATGTCAAGAAAAGTTGGATTTATGACAACAACATCTCGTCTAATATGATTTTTTGTATACGACGCCGACTCTTCCATGCTATTTCAGGGGATAGCAGCATTTTTGAAATGAATTTTAAAAAGCCATCTGAGTTTTACAAACATCTACCAGTAACCAAGCAATAAATTCTGAGTAATTCTCGGGATAATCTGATTGCATCTCTCCCAAAAGACCTCACTCATTGGCCTCTGAAATGGAGTCAAGACTTCAGTTCCATAAATCTTTTATGAGCGGTGCACAGATCAGCAGAAGGGAGGTCGGTTGGAAGAAAAAGGAACGTGATAAAGATGTTATTAAATCTTTCCTTAAAAATGATGAAGGGCATAAAGTACAGAATGAATGACTTACAATAGGGAAAGTTTGTATTCCTCCAGCCTTGAAATGGCCCACACTTATGTACGATTGGTCTCCGGTACTTATTAGTTGTATCTTAATGCCTTTTAAATAAGGTGAAAGCAACAGATAAGACATGTTGATTATGCGGTGTTGCCGTAGGGACTGCCACCGCCCACTAAACACCGCCCACACTTCCAGGGTACGAGAGTCATTCCGCCAGGTCTCTTGCCATCATTTCATGATAAACCATTTGGTTCTAAAATTTATGGCACCAAACTGGTGGCAAGAGCTCGATGGATAATTTGGTTGATGTTGGCGTGTCGCTTAAACCGGTCAGCGCTTCTATAGCATGATAAGCCATGGTGACCGAGTTTGTCGACCATCTCTCCACACTGACAGTGATGTGGTGGATTACAAGGTGCTCCTAGCCGTAGGCATATCGCCAGGCGCAATGTGTTTCGGTCAAGCAGTGCCCCTATATTGGATGAAGGTAAAGCCTGTAACCAAAGCCCAGATTCACATTGGGCCCACCTATGAGACGAGCGCGCTCTAAAGGCTATATAGCATTTTGCAATAATGATTCTTGTACAAATTTGCAAAGCGGCTCGTCCCATAGTTTTTGGGATGTTAGTTTGATGGGTATGGTGTTTGATGTAGAATGAACAGTCCACGCGTTTATGGAGTCGACCAATTGAGAGACCTCGAAATCACTAAGTGACGGATTTAATATCTTGCCAATGAGATCTATTGCACTGTAAACCGAGGATAGAAACGCAGGTAGAGCAATACTAGCAGTTTTGCGAATACCCAAGCCTCCAAACAAAATAGGTAAGGAAGCCTGAGTAAACATTTTATCGTCTAAATTTATATTTAATAACTTGGACAATGTTGTTTTTATAATTAGATCAATATTATCCAAAATCGATTGGAACTTCCAGAAATGTGAGCATCACAAAAAAATATGTGAATTTTGGAACGAATAGACAGTACCGAATGATATGTTGATGTGAGATGTCCATGTGAGTGTTAATTTCCAATAGTCGTTCCGAAACTTCATTAAAATTTTGAATTTTGTCGTCCATGAAGTGTGAAAAAGCCTCATCGAGTATTGGAGACCCTAAGAGGTGAAGAAAACTATTATAATCTATAATTGTAATACCAGTTGTTAATTTAATAAACTCATATATTGTGCTTTGTCTAATATTATGTGGTACATGCTCGGAAAATACAATTCACGTTTTGAAGAATTTAGCTCTAAACCAATTATTTTAAATAAATCAATGTATTTAAATCGTTTAAAACTGTTTCAGCAACACCTCTTAATTAATATTCTATTAAAGTATAATACATAATAAGACAGTCTAATTACTTGGGGCTATGGCCGCGAATTGCCTTTATGGTGGTCGGAAACTATAATATAATAAAAAAGACGTAAACTAGCATTTCGCACTAATTTTGAGTTTTTATTTATTGCAGATTAAAATAAAATTATATTTCATAATAATTATCTGAAACAAATAAAGTGTGTTAGATGTGTTTCTTACTTGGTAAAATATATAAATTGAAGCTATAAAATTTTATTGCCAAATATTTCGCCTCTCTATGGAGCGGCGTCATCAGTGATTTCATAATATAATATATCTAATAAATCAGGGGGGTAACCACCGACTCCGATCCCGTGAGTTCTCGTTCGAGTTGAGATCAAAAATGACGTCGTTTCATACAAATCATATTTACAAACTTCATAATATTATAAATATTTTTTTGTAATTAATTAGGTACTCAAACTAGTTATGCAGTGGTTAATTCAAATAACGATGTTACACTTTTTGTTGTACTAAAAACATCGTTTTCGATCTTAACTCGAACGAGATCTCATGGTATCGGAGTCGGTGGTTACCCGCTGAATATTTTTTTACACCTACTGATAGCAATTTTTTTTTTTTAATTAAAATATCCTATTAATTTCATAGGTTAAAGTTGATCTGTCCGCTAATCGGTCGCAACTGGCGAAATTTCTTTATGTCATTGTAGGTAGTAATTTTCCTTAAAAACCTATTTTGAAATATGCTTTTCATTGCTGTAAATAAAGTATAGGTATATATTATTTTACTTTTTTGTACATATAATATAATAAAAGTACTAACGCAGCGGGATAGACTAGTGGTTGCGCATTTGGCGTTGTATCCCGGAGGTCGTGGGTTCGATTCCCACCCATGGCAAAAAATATTAGTACGTTTTTTTCTGTACAGTTTGTCATGGTCTTGGTTTATAAAATATAATATGTATTATATCGTTGCTTCTGGTACACATAGTACAAGCCTAGAGCTTAGTTTGTGACCAGAGCAATATGTGTAATTTGTCCTACATATTAAATTATTTTTTTATTAAATAATAAAGTCCTATCACAAATTAGCCCTTGATGCCGTCTGTTTCGTAACCACATTATTTAGCCGGCATAGTGGGAGCGATCAACGATGTTAAATAACAATGCATTGTAGAGCTGCTTACCAACACGTATATACAAAGTCATATGCTGTTACTTTTGTGTTTCAAAAATTTAATAAAATATACTAGTTTTTAAAGGTCTATTATTTTCTGATGAAAAATTGTCTAAACTACGGAAATAAAAGTGCAGCCAGCACCAATCAAAGGATGTCGGTACTTTACATATTAATAGTGTCATAAATAAAATAAATTTCCTATAAACTTACTCGGTTCAAGTAACAATGTCATGTTTCCGTTTTAGTCTGTGGGTTCACCGGTTTTGCGGAGAACACTGCATCGATTTCTTGTCGAGGTGGTAGTCTCTTTTCATAATGCGGCTACGAAACGGCGATTGATTTGACGATAAAGCAGCGAGGATATTAAAATAGACTCGTAATGCAAATACATGTTTGTCGTCACCTAAACCTTAGTTGGAGCGATCAATATTGTTAAACAACAATGTCAATACATTGTTGTTTAACAATATTGATCGCCCCTATTCGTGGAACTTTTTGGTCTGCTTACTATCAGGTAGATACAAAGTCAAATGCCGCTCCAATAATTAAAAAAAAACTTTCTCGGGTAGAGGAAACGTTAAAAAAACTTACACTAGGGTCGTTTAAGTTTATCATATATATTTTCCTATACAATTTGTATAATAATAATATGAATGACATTACACCCATATTGCTCTGGTCTCAAATTAAGCTCTAGGCTTGTACTATGTGTACCAGAAACAACGATACATATTATATTTTATAAACACCCAGACCATGACAATCTGTACAGAAATACGTACTAATATTTTTTTTGAGGGGTTTTAATCCCACCTCGTCGTAGCCGATGGTATGTGTCTACACCGAACAAGTGGCTAGCTCGTCGCGATGTTATGAATAGACTCAATAACCCATCTATAAACAGTTTCACAAGTTGATAGTATAGTAAAACCGGGACCGACGGCTTAACGTGCTCTCCGAACAACTATAATGATAGTGGTGTTTGCAAATTTACATATTTTTTTTAATTAAAAACTCATTAGTACACACCGGGATTTGAACAAGGGAACCTAAGTTCCATGATGGAACAACTGCGATTTATTCATCGCACTAGTTCATCTTATTAATTTAGTAGAGACCCTTGAAGTATTGAATTTAAATTATATATAAGTTTCAATATTTTGTTTTGGCATCAGTCTGTATATATAAAAAAAGTTTTTCAGGATCAATCTGTGGATTTACCAGTTTCCACTATAAAGATCTACACACACCGGCAGAATTAGCGGAACACAAAAAAAGGGAGAGTATAAAATAGTTAGCTTTATTTTTAAACAAACAATAATTAAACATGAAACAACAATTAAATTAATATGTTTTGACATTAATTTGCAACACCATACTTAAAGTTTAATGAAAAAAAATACTTAACTAAACAAAATGCATTTTTCTTAGATTTCGTAGTGACAGAGAAACATTTAAAAATTTTAGATTTTATGAAGGTTTAAAATTAATTAAATGAGTGTTTAATAACGAGTGTTTCCCCCCGTGCCCTGATTAAGGTTTCCATCCGTCTGGGCATGCTGCGAATGATGTTGTCAATGATTTGTTGGGGCAACCTCTGCCATTCTTCAATGTCTTTTAAGCACGCCCAGATTGTTAGGAGATGGCATTCTTGATTTGACACTCCTCTTTAGCAAGTCCCAAACGTGTTCAATCGGATTCATATCCGGGGACCGTGCTGGCCACTCTATCACCGTAACACCAACATAGTTTTGGTATGCCTCTACTGAGCGAGCACTGTGAGCCCAAGCATTATCCTGCATTAAAATGAAGTCGTTACCAATAAATGGGGCAAATGGCACAACATGTTCCTCTAAAATCTCCCTGATATACCGATCAGCATTCAGATTCCCGCCGTCGACTACCACTAACTCCGTGCGAGCTCCTAAACATATCCCTCCCCAGATCATAAATGAGCCGCCGCCATATGCCACTATATTTTCAAAATTAGACTGTAAATAACGCTCTCCTTTACGTCTCCATACACGCATACGATTTAACAAAATTCTACATTCATCAGTAAAGAGAACCTGTCCCCACTCGTCAAAGTCCCAATGATGATGTTTACGAGCAAAGTATAGTCGGTATGTGCGGTGGTGTCTCTCAAGTTTTGGTGCTTTGGCGGGTATAAATGAGCCTATACCAACTTCCTCGAATCTTCTGCGAACTGCCCGCTCACTCACTCTCACTCCTCGAACCTCCTCCATGCATTTCGGGCCTGCACCGCCGTAAGTCTTTTGTTCCAAAGAACTTGAAGTTGTAGAAAACGGTCATCTCTCCTTGAAGTACACCTTTTCCTGCCTTGTCCTCTTCTCCTCACTAGAGAATTCGTCAATCTGTACCGTTGGATGCTACGATGTATCGTTGATAACGATCGACGAAGTCTTGTTTCAATCGGTCTGTAGGATTGACCATTTCTTCTCATTTCATCTGCCCTGATGACTTCTGATAGCGTTAAATCAGGCATACTTAGATGTTTGTAACTTATCAATAAGCAAGAAAACACAAAAGTCTCATAAGACAATATAATGTTTTTCAAATGGAATTTATGAACTTTACGAAAACGGAAAATCTACTTTGAAGCAGTCGATAGAGATGTATGAATGAAAAATTAAAACAAACGAATGAAAAAAAGAATGTTGACATTTTCAAATTAGACGTTTTAAAAAAATATATGTATAAATATATAAAAAAGTAATGTAACCGGCCAGTGCTACGAAAAAGATATATTAATTCTTCCTTTTTTTGTGTTCCGCTAATTCTGCCGGTATATTGTAATCTGTCCGGGGTTTTGCCACTTAGTTTATAAGATATCTGACGATTACCATATTTAATTTCCGTATAAGTAGGTACTTACCAACCGTTATTTTATTGGAGCACGGCATGTGACTTTGTATCGGTCGGGTCAATCAATACATTGTTGTTTAACAACATTGATAGCTCCCACTATGCCGGCTAAATGATACTGTTACGAAACGCGCGTCGACATTTTTCATTTCCCAACCGCCCGTTTCGTAACCACACCCTGAAGAAGACTAGCACCTCGGCAAGAAATCGATGCAGTAGTCTCCTGAAAACCGGTGAACCCACAGACTAAAACCGAAACATAACTAGGTCACTAAATATAACATGGATTTACCAGCTTTAGGATTTTTAAAGATTTTGCTTCGGGTTCAACCTGTGGTATAGGGTGCACGTTTAAAGAACAACGGCGGAAACTTATACCTACGAAGCGTGTAGAAATCTTACAACTAAAGTTAATTTTAAGTTAGTTCAAATGTGATTATCCCACAAATAAAATAATAGAGTTTGTATAGATACCTTTCAATACTAACATATTATATCTCGCAACACATTCATTAATTATTATAATAAGGGTTTTGAAAATTGGCAATCATTTTGATAAAAGTGGGGAGAAGGACACGCCCACCTTAGGGCGAGGGCCCTCTGTGTCCGCCCCCACATGCATTTTGCAAAACTTTGACAACCTAACCTAATTTGATTGAGTGATTTATGGTAGGAACTATACTGTGACTATCCTTTCTTTTTTTTTTTTGATGTCTATTGTCTAAGTATTTGTAGGTTTTCTTTGCAATGCGCTTTCATAGCATTTTTTTTTTCAGGAATTATAAATTGTACCTGTACCATCGCATCGCGAATAAGGCGAGTTTAGTCAATGTTTAGTATATGTTATAGTACTGGTACTTTTTATTAGACTGGTAGATTCGTTTTTAGGGGTGCGATAAATTATTCATAAAATGAACCCTTAATTTATTTATTTAGCTAACTACCTAACTATTAAAAACAATCCTTAGTGATAACCAACAGGAAAAAAATCACATAACTGGTAAATACACAAACGTGACCAGAAACTAAGCATTTTAATCTTCACATATCTTGTAAACCCTACTAACTGTAAACTGGTAAATCCACAGACAGATTCCAATACAAAATCTGAGACGTACCAAAAACTAATAAATCTAGAGATTGACCAAGTACACTCCACTGTGAACTGTGAACACTTTTTAATTTTTTTTATTGGAGCACAGCATGTGACTTTGTATCACCTGATGGTAAGCAGACCTACAAAGTCGATGAATGGGGTAAATCAACACATTGTCGTTTAACAATATTGATCTCTCTCACTATGCCGGGTAAATGATGCGGTTACGAAATGGGCGACGACAAAGACGTATTTGCATTACGATATCCTCGACTTTATCGGAAAACCCATAGCTCGTTTCGTAAACGCACCATGAAAGGAGATTATTAACTCGACAAAAAATCGATGTAGTATTCTCCGGAAAACCGGTGAACCCACAGACAAAACCCGAAACATGACTAGGTCATTTGACGGGGTTTGCATCTGGGAATGTTACCAAGTGAGAAAGAGAGCACGATATTTGATGTTGCGGTTATGTGTGTTCACAATAGAGCCAAAGACCCTATATGCGACTACCATTTACTCCGAGGTATGGACAATTTTCTTTAAAAAAATATACGTTTCCAGAAGCGTTACAAATTTACTTTGTGGAGTTAAATAATCTCCCTGTGAGATGACAGAAATGTTTAGATAATGAGCGTATAAATTGCCGAGCGTATAAATCGACAGCCTCCGTAGACTAGTGGTTGCGACTTTGGCGTTATATCCGGAGGTCGTCGGTTTGTTTCCCACCACCACATGGCAAAAAATATTAGTATGATTTTTCTGTACAGTTTGTCATGGTCTGGGTGTTTATAAAATATAATATGTATTATATCGTTGCTTCTGGCACACATAGTACAAGCCTAGTTTGTGACCAGAGCAATATGTGTAATTTGTCCGACACATTATTAAAAAAAAAAAACTTTTACAAAATAAATACAATACTTACTATATATATAATGTTTTGATAATAAAGGTAAATTATTTTACTAATTAAAAACTAGATATTCTTAAAAAGTAAATTATACCAGCAACTTCATAATTTTAATAAAAAATGAAAATACCATCACGGGTGCCTTTTTGGCTCCCGAGAACCAAACGGCCTCAGGGTACCCAGCGGAAGGATTATCCCATGCTCATTTCGCCGATGGTATTCGGAGGCAACACCTAGCAAGTGGCCAGCATGTTGCGGTGTTTATGATGGTATAGCCTCGTTGTATAAAGCGGTCACCCATCCAAGGTCCGACCTTGTTTTCATCTGCTTAACCTTGTTATCAGTTGTGCAGTGACTTAACCACTAGGCTGGGGGCACTTTTTAATTTTAATTATAACTCAATATTATTAGCCTGATGGTAGACATCATAAATTAATAATGTCTATATGAAACGTAATACGTTTTTTTGCTATCAAGGTGTATTAAAAAACGCATCTGGTTCTTGATAACACACGGACTGACAAAGGTGTCAAATTTTAGTAACACCTGTCTTTTTTTGTCGAAAAAGACAAAGCCAATAGGTTAATAGACTTGGATCAAAGGAACTTGAGAATTTATCGTAAAAAAATAAAAAAAACTGCTAAGGTCTTGTAGTCGATTTGACGCCCATGCATACGTAGGTTCAATTATTATTTTTATGTTGGTATACGTAAAATCTTTTTGTTATGGGTAATAAATATTTTTGTATTATTATAATATTAAAAAATATTATTTTCTTATTTTGAAAAAAAACAAAAAAAAAACAATTACAGAAATATTAATAAATAGATCGTCAAAAATATTATTTTAATGCTGCGATAAACGTAAACGAGTAAGTGCGAAAGCCCATTTTGTATTGAGAACGCAGACTTCGCGAATGCAGTGTCCTTAATACGATTTAATAAACTTTAAGGCTGCCTTAGTAGTAAAATAATTATAGGAACAATAAATAAGTGAGTTAGTTCTAATTTTGAATAAAAAAACGGCATGTAGGTATTAAGCTGTTTCATTTTTTTTTACTGGAACACGGCATGTGCTTTTGTCTCTAATGGTTAGCAGACCTTCAAAATACATGAATGCAGTCGACCTGTAATTGTTCTGTAAAAGTATTTATTGGTCCCACTATGTCGGCTAAATGATGCTGTTACGAAATGGGCGTCGACAAAGACGAATTTGAATTACGAGTCTACTTTAATAGCCTCGCGCTGCTTTATTGTCTAATTAACTGCCCCTTTCGTAACTGCGCCTGAAAGGAGTCTAACAAGAAATCGATGAACATACAGACCAAAACTGTTACATGGCTAGAACTTGACGTTGGTGGCATTTGTATGGGCGGTGTGGTAACAAAACCGTCGGCCTAACAAAGTATAGAGATCTTCCCCCACCTTTTATTATTATATATTTATTAAATTATTATTATATTATCCATCAAGTATTATATATGCCCCATCAAGCTTTTTTTAATTATTATTTTTAATAGAGCATGGCATGTGACTTTGTATCGACCTTATATTAAACAGACTTATACAAAGTCTATATACCTACTCAGATTACCACAAACTGGCTAAAGACAGATTAAAAAACCATGTAAATATAGTTATTCTGTTTTTCGGGGCGCAGACAAATGTAACGAATCAAATATTATAAAAATCGGCCCAGCCGTTTCTTTATGAGTTATAAATGGAATAGGTTACTGTTATAGGAACCCGACTTTTTCATGAACCGTTTTATATGTAGGTGGGTATAGATTTACGAGTGAATAATAACCCCTACTTAATAATGCAAATTCGTCCTCGTCGCCGCCCGTTTCGTAACCACATCTTAAATGTTGCTTTAGCCGGCATAATAGGAGCGATAAATCTTGTTAAACAACAATATATTGATCGACTCCATTCATGGACTTTGTAGTTTTGCTTATTATCAGAACTAGAAATCATGTTATCGTGTTTTACAATTTGGTGAAGTGGGATGTGTTTTACGACGAGACTACTTTAGTGTTGCCCAAATCAAGACCTAGACTAGGTCAGTCTTATTTTAGAGATTATTAGCTGGTATTTAATGCCTAGAGCATTAAACTCGCCTATGTACTTTTTTTTTAAATATGCAATAAAGAACTTTAAAATAAATAAATAAGGTAGCACTTCAAAGGTTTATGTAGGTAAATTAGTTTATGTAAAAAGTAAGCCAAGGCCGTCACCAACAGATGGTTTACGAGAGTTATGTACAAAGGCGGACTTAATGCCTTAGGCATTATCTATCAGCTAACCTTTAAGATTGTACCTATACGAATTCGGGTGATTACTTTTAATAAATTTATATAAATCATAATATACATATTACTATACCCACATAAACAATATATACAAACATACATGTTATACTATACATGAATTAAGTGGAGAATAGATACAAAACATCGAGATACACACTGTGATTAGTTGTTTTGTTTATTTAGGATATGTGCGATCAAGAGTTGTTTGAAAATATTTAAAGACTAGGTTATCCGTGCAACTTCATCTAAAGTTAAAGTTACGCCTTCAAAAGGAATCAATTTTCCCAGTTTTTGCAACATTTTTCATTGTTACTATTGGTCGAGGCGTGATTTTATGTAGCCTATAGCCTTCCACTATAAATGGGCTATCCAATAGTAGAACCAGTAGTTTCTGATATTAGCGCGTTCAACCAAACAAACCAACAAACTCTACGTTACGTCTCTACAATGCGCAAACCCATGGTAGAGACCTGCTTTATCATATTAGTATAGATGGCGCTTATCTAATGACTAAAGGAAATTTATTTTACTGGCGAGGCTACAGCCTAAGAATCAAAATATATATCTAGTAGAAGTATGAGAAGGAATTGATTGTTAATCTTAGGATATAGTGAATTATATTGCAAGTCATCCAGAAATTGGAAACGACTTGAAGTGGCTATATTTTTCTAACTGTAATATTATTTTATTGAAACTGCATTGAAAGTCTTGCGATACTCTTGCTCAAGACCAAGGGCCTTATTACAAGTTTGCAACCTAAAAAAACGCTAAACACGACAAGAAACCTATAAATATGGAAATACCTATAAGTTCTTTTATTTTAACAAACTACGAATATAATAATGCCGCCATCTTAAATACACGAATTCTTCGCAAGTTTGTACATCTTTGGAACATTGCAATTTCAACTCTATAATTAACCTGATAGAACTTATATTTCAATATTTATTGGGGCCTTATTTTGAGTTTGCAACTCAAAATAAGGTTAAAAAAACTAAAGTTAGTAAGTATATTATTTGGTCTTTAAAATAAATCAAAGTAATCTATCTTATTCTTGGTCTCGCAAGTATCACAAGACTAAAACATCATTGGGCAACAATATTTATAGTATTGCCGCTGAGTAAGCATCAAATCAACCACCCTTCGCATTACACTACCACCTCGATAATAAATCGATGCAGTAGTCTCCTTAAACCGGTGAATCCACAGAGTAAAACCGAAACACGATTAAGCCACTTGACGGTTTCTGCATCTGTATGAGCGATGGCACATACAGATGTAGGAACCGTCTGTGTGTCATACAACTTGTCGGAGGTATAATATTTTATAAAATTAAAATTGTAGTAAGTAATTAAATTAAGTAATGAATATTATTTTCAATAGATGGTGTATGGTGCAAAGTATCAGACCTAATTTTTTTTCTATGATGTTTGAAACAATCTTTTCATAATGGGATTGTAAGACTTAATTACAATAATGTGCAAAATACACAAAAAATAAAAATAACCTCGACAAGTCCTGATCCACAGGCAGAACGTGGTGATTGCAGGTACTAATTTATTTTCTCCATAAGAATAATTTCTGAACCTAAAAAGGTTAATTCTTCAACATTAGATACCTAACTATATCTAATTCTTATAATACCTACTATAAAATTAGAAAGCATGAAAAATAAACTCATTAGGTATAAGTACGAGTAAGATTCATGAATAAAAAATAAACACTCTTATGTAAATAAACTTTATTCAATTAATCATAAAAAAAAAGTAATTTATTCGCTACCTTATTATAAAACCAGTTTTTCTTGTTTCTTGGCCACAAGCCTTTTAAAAGGCATAATTAATGTATCAGACATAAGAGGTTCTGTTGGGGCGTTTGAGGACCACACCCTGGGGCGTTGACGGTTCTGCCCCGCCCCCGGGACGCCCTTTTACATCGGCCCTTTGTAGTCCCTTCTAAACTTATGCAATTTGTTTTTAGTAATACTGCAGTTGTTTTGTTATTTAATTTAGGTTAGAGTTGGATTTCAGACTTATAAGAACACTAGTTTTTTAGGTCTTCAATTCATTCCATTGAAAAAAACTACGTAGGTAAATTTTTTTGGCAACACCCTATAGTGCCTCGGAGAGCACGTTAAGCTATCGGTCCCAGTTTCACTATACCAAACTGTGAAATTGTTCATAGATGGGTTATTGAGTTTATTATTATGTGTAATTCGTCTCTGTCGCCCCATTTTGTAATCGCATCATTTAGCCGGCATAGTGGGAGCGATTAATGTTTTTTAACAGCAATTATTGATCGACCCTATTCATGGACTTTGTAGGTCTAGTCAACACCAGGTATAGTGGCTATACAAAGTGGCACATGCCACGCTCCAATAAAAATAAAACGCGACGAGCTAGCGAGGTGGGATTAAAACCCTTCTTTTTTTTTTTTTATGAGAGCTCAACATGTGACCTTGCTGAAACATCCACCTGATGTTAAGCAGTATGCAATATCCATGAATGATAGCAACAAGCGCTGCTGGGTACCCTGAGGCCGTCTAGGCGGTCGTAATAATATTTATACCTATATATTATGGCCTATTTGATAAATAATTATTGAGTCCTTCAAGGATACTTTAGTTATCTATAGAAGGTTTTGTCTTTTTTACGCATATTCATCCGCTCATACAGATGCAAAAACCATCAAGTGACCTAGTCATGTTTCGGTTTTAGCATGTGGGGTTCACCGGTTTTCAGAAGACTACTGCATCGATTTATTGTCGAGATGGTAGTCTTCTTTCAAGGTGCGGTTACGAAATGGGTAGTTGAATAGGAGTAGGCAGCGAGTATATCAAAATATACTTGTAATTCAATTCGTCAATGTCGCCCCCCATTTCGTAATCGCATCATTTAGCCGGCATAGTGAGAGCGATCAATATTGTTTAAGAACCATTAAGACCTCATTCATGGACTTTGTAGGTCTGCTCACCACCAGGTAGATACAAAGTCACATTGACGCTCCCATAAAAAAAAACTTCGTAAGCGTGTTTATTTTAAAACAAAAAAAAAATGCTATTGTTTTCTTATAGATACCTAGGTACCTATTTCATCGCTACCATGCCCGCGTATACCTCTTCATTATATATTTAAAACCTTAATATAGGTATTATTTTGAATTTTAGGAAGTATATATGGTATAATCTACGAAATTCTATAGTTGCCAAAAACATGACACAAAATATCTTACTTTATACAACAACAAATAAATCTTAAAAATTAATGAAAATATTTTGATGCAGTTTTATGCCATTAAAATATATCCAACTTTGCTTATTTATATCGGTGTATTTAAAAACTTTTCCTAAGTGACTCTTAAAATATAAACACCTTATTTGTCTGAACTCCCTGAATGTATGTCGATATATATATATATATACCTACCCCTTTTTACCCACTGAGCTGATGGCTACTCAACAAAAAAAAACAGTCCAGTAGTTTGTAGATAATGCCCCGACAAACAAACAGACACAAATTCTAAATATAATACATTATTGTTTTATAGCCTATTAAGAGTCCAATCAACAAAGAGTGTACATCCCTCTGCTGGGCACCTGCGGCTGTTAAACGGTTCTTGGGAGGCAAAAAGAATTATTCCGTATTCACCCGCAAAGTTTACCCGAAACATGTACTTTCCGTTTTCACTTTAAATAGTATTTCTTATTCACCCTATTTAATAATAATTGATACTGAATGTCATTTACGGCACGAACTTGGCCATTTATTTTAACAAATTAAGTACAGTGAGCGAGAAAAGTTTTATTTTAATATGAAAACTAACCTATAAATAGGCTTGCATAGTTTTATTATAAATCCAGTTAGCTAGCTAAATAATATTTAATATATTTGTGCCATTTAAAATATGTTTTGTTACAGTTGATAACGAATTCAGATTGTTTAATTTAGAAGGAGGTTTATTATTATTTTAAGTCAACTGCAACTTTAAACCTACCATAGCTTAGCATGGGTTATAAAATTTCATTTCTTAATGTAAGTGCCGGAATTATCGAAGGGGCCAATTACGTTAAAAGTAAAGATTTTAAATCTAGTACTAGAAGTTTTTAAAGTCGACTTTAAATATTTCGCAAAAAAATTTAGGTCCTAAATGGAAAAAATAACTTCACAATCTTTCAAAATCATACGGTCAATAGCTTCTAATACGTACTACGTATACGTAATACGTAGTTGCCAGCTGGTAATGTATGAACACATGTTTCAGGTAGCCAGTTAATCCCTCTTACGATTACTCGATAGCAATAGAACAATTAGATGTTCCCGGAAATTTGTTTTTTTGGCAACTTTTTTACCTGTTCATGGCATGTTGTTTTGTTTTACCTATATTATCTTTTATCATTAAACTGCTACTTTTATGATTTTCTATTGTCTTAAAATGAAAATAATACAAATATCAGTAAAATCAATAATGTTTTTGAGGATCTCTCTACCTGTATTTAGTAAGTCAAATATCAGACCAAGTAAGGTAAGTCACTTTATTACTTTTGACTAGTTTTTCCCAAAGCAAGACCAAGACTATGCCTTAACCGTTTACCTACAGGATGTGTTACTAATCCATTCTATGAACTTAAAAAAATCTGCTGTTTCGCACATTAGTTCAACACCGACTAAAATGTATGTAATGGCCGTTATGTCTTCGGTTTGATAGAGTTTAGAGAACTAACACCATGTAAAATGCTGCTTCTAAGGTTGTTGTTACACTCAGTAAGTCAACAATCAGACCAAGACTACTTTCGACAATGACTGTACTTTGGAATTCGGGTGAAAACGGAATATACTAATTTGAGCGGGTGCATAAGGAATTACTGGAAGGTATTTTGGTTCACCCGGGTGAATATGAAATAAATCGACAAAAAGGCACCCGTGATAGTAGGTAGGTACCTATTTACCTACATATATTTTTAATTTACAGTTTACTTATATGTATATAATAAAATACATAGTCGAGTAAATTAAGTTGTTGACAACTTAATTTACTCGACTCTATCGCCTTTGTTATAACTTCACCTATATAGTAACAAAAAATACCTAGCTTTTATACCCTTTGATTTGAATCAAAGCTAGGTATTTTTTGTAAATATCGATATCCATATTTTAAGTCTTTTATCCTTATATTTAACTGCATACCCTATTCCCTCGTATTGTAAGTCGTTACTCAACTCCACTTTTCACTCAAGAAACGTCTGTCACTTTTCACCACATGTTAAATCGAGAAATATCGAATATATGAGGCTTTCCATGAGTGAAAAGTGCAGTTGAGGAACGACTTAGAATACGGGGACTAGGGTATGTAGTCGAATAAAAGGATATAGTAAAAACATATAAGGATAAGGATATAGAACTCTACACTCTACTCGTTTTTGTTTTCAGATTTCCAAAAGCTTTCTCTTTATTGTTAATAGGGGTACGATCACTATTTAACGATTAACAATATACCTATTGTACTCTTCAAACAGTTCTGTAGGTAATGTGGTCTATAGTCTACTTAGTCGCTCGCTACACTCTTGACAGAGCGGTCGTGATCATCACTTGCATGAGTATGTATGGTCAATGGCGGGTCCAGGTGGGCAATTCTCGCGCTTTCGACATTCATCTCGATTCGAGAATTTTAAACGAAAAATTACTAAATATGTCATTTTTCGTTCAATATTTATTATTTATTTCGTTTAATGTTGAGATGAATGTCGAAAGCGCGAGAATTGCCCACCAGAGGGAGCGCCCAGGGGCTATGCCAAAATCCTCGGAATTTACCTAAAAAGTACTAATATTTATGTTTTATAACAAATAATACACATAAATATTGACAAAAGCACAGAGGCCTCCAAAGAATAAAAAATAAATAAATCCTGGATCCGCTCTTGTGTTGATGGATGCAAGTTTCACAAGCTGTCGCTATTCCTCTCTGACGGCTACTCCCCTGGTGCATTCGTGTATTGAACCGTCCATAGCATTTTGCCATTCCAACCTCACAAGTGATCTACCACGCATTTTCGTGTCCTTAATTTTGCCTTGTATTAAAAGACGCTCGATAGATCTCCAAGTCAAGATACGTATCCAAAAAAAGGTGAGGGTGCGCGACTACATCGAGGATAAAAGTAGCTTGATTATCAATTCCAGCAGTATGGATCTATTGGTGCGAAATTCTGTCTACGAGACTCCGAGCAAACGCCTATGAATTATACTAATGTTAAAAAAAAAATTGACAACACCATTATAGTGCCTTGGAGAGCACGTTACATAGTCGGTCCCAGTTTCACTATACCAACTTGAGAAACTGTTCATATATGGGTTAATGAGTCTTTAAACCTATCCATACATACAAGCTCGAATACTACGACAAGCTATCTACTTATTCGGTGTAGGTAGACTCATACCATCGGCTATGACGAGGTTGGATTAAACTCCTCTGCCGTATAGGCGCTCTCGGGCGCTGTAAGGCACCCGTGATGATATTAATTTTATCTAATAATAAAAAAATATAGCCTAAGAAGTTATATTGCAAAACCATTTTTTTATATACCTACGTAATATGGTAATTTATATTTAAGTAATTTTTTTTTAAAATAAATAGTACTCCAGTAATGTCCCTCGTATTATTATTAGTATTTAAGATGGGGATTATCAGAGATTATATGAGGAAGGAAATATATAAGAGTTGTCCTGACTGATTGACTGGCTGACTTACTCTTCATCACCCAGGCGAAATTACTGTAGCTAGCTAGGAACATGGAATGTTGACAGTAGCTTCCTTTTCAATTTGTATTGTAGGGGCCAACTAAGAAGGGATTTTAAAAAATTTGAATGCCAAAGGGGTGTTAAATGTTTTTTAGGGTTAGTTAATATCTCGAGAACGGGTGGTGCTACAGACTTGAATGGAGTACGGTCATCCTGGACCCAACCGTAAAAGCTTAGCGTTCACAAACAACGATATGCTTACTTAATAATAATAGATAATTTAAGCATTATTTTTTTCAGTATTCAAAATAATTTTAGAAATTGGGAAAAAAAAGTTTTGACAACTTTTGTTACGTGCTGATTCTTCTGCCTTTTCTATATATTTGTCCACATTATGCAGAAAAAAAACACGCTTTATACATTAAAAAATATTATTATTGCTTATCTGGAACAAAATAAAGAGAGTTTTCACATTATTTTGAAAGAAAAAGTCGTATAGTATTGAATGCCCTTTGTCCATTTATCGTATGAACAGAATAAAAATATAGCGACAATAGGTCGATGGACTTGCATTCAGTGCTATGTTAAAATAAATAATTTAAAAAAAAGAGCGACGATAAATCATCCACAGATTATATAATATTTTTTTGTTCAGTTTTCTCAAATATAGAGAAGGCAAAGGTCTCTATGAACCATACTGCCCAGGTCAGATTATATAATATTATTTCTGCAGCACAAGGAAACACTACTAATAATTTTGCGGATTAATAATTCGCGGGCCGAAATTGTTCGCTATACTAACTAACTAGTCATAACATAACCTCAAATTGAAATTCAAATGAGAATAACTTTTTTCTCCCAACTTCTCGAACTTCGAAGTAATTAACAATTTTATTATATGTATTTTCCTCTATCGAACTGGATAGGTTTCATTTTTGAACGCGGCTTCTAAACCTGGGGCTGAAAATACATGGGCTATGACCGTTCTTATAAACCCTTCTTAGAAAATTAATTAAATTGATAGGTGCTTCACTATTTTTTAAATTTCATTTCTTTAGGGACTAGGGTAGGGAGAAAAAGGGGGTGATTTTTCTAACTGTGCAATATCTTAGGACGACACATGTTAGAAAAGTGAAACTTTGTATGTAAACTCTTCTTATAAAACTCTTGAATAATCTTGAATATGTATTTCACTATTTTTCAAAATTTGAATACGGGATGATGGGAAAAAAAAGTGATTTTTTCATAATATAACAGGAATCTTAATACTTTCTATTAAGGTAACTTATACTCTTCTTATAGGTAAACCTAATGGGATAAAAATAAAATATTTTTACATAACGGGACCAATAAAAAGTATATATATATATATTATTATTATTTTTTTATTGGAGCACGACATGTGACTTTGTATCTACCTGGTGGTGAGCAGACCTACAAACAAGGTTCATGAATGCGGTCAATCAATAATTGTTCTTAAACAATATTGATCGCTCCCACTATGCCAGCTAAATGATGCGATTACGAAATGGGGGGTGACAAAGACGAATTGCATTACGAGTATATTTTGATGTACTCGTTGCCTACTCCTATTCAACTACTCATTTCGTAACCGCACCCTGAAAAAAGACTACCATCTCGACAATAAATTGATGCAGTAGTCTTCTGAAAACCCGTGAACCCACATGCTAAAACCGATTTTAAAATATTATAAATTTAATAGACACATTTTTTTTGTAATGTTATTAGAGGAAGTTGAGTGAGGGAAAAAATTGGCGATTACGGGAACAATGAAACTTTGTAAATAGTATCTTTGTATATATATATTTATTTATATATAATAAATATAAATTTATTAGGGTACCTACCAAGCGGAGGGGCTTTTAATCCCACCTTGTCGTAGCCGATGACATAAGTCTACACCGAACAAGTGGCTAGCAAGTCGCGATGTTTTGATAGACTCAATAACTTATAAATAAACAGTTTCACATATTGATATAGTGAAACTGGGACCGACAGCTTAACGTGCTCTCCGAGGCACTATAGTGGTATTGTCAAACAAATGTACGTACATTTTTTTTATTAAAAACTCATTCTTACACAACGGGATTCGAACCAATAGGTAAGTAATAAAATATTAGATTTAAATTTTACTTTCAGGGAACATCACTTTGATTACAAAATTTTCTTTCATTAGAACGCAGAAGAAATAGAAATTGTATCAAAATATTTATTCAATACAAAAATTAAAGGAATTTCACGTTAAATATAAATAAGTCATCACCTAGACGCCTAGACGGACTTAGGGTACCAAGCGGAGGGGTTTTTAATCTAACCTCGGCGTAGCCGATGGCATGAGTCTACACCGAACAAGTGACTAGCTCGTCGCGAATAAATAAATATAATAAATACATTTTTTGTATTTATTTATTTAATGGTGACAGGGTTAATATGTCAACACATTCATATTTTTTTACTGGAGCACGGCATGAGAGTTTACTATGTACCTACCTGATGGTAAGCAGTCCTACAAAATCTATGAATGAGATCAAGCAATCAATACTTTGTTGTTTATCAACTTTGATCGTTCCCACTATGACGTCTAAATGATGCGGTTACGAAATGGGCGGCGATAAGCACGAATTTGTATTATGAGTCTATTATAATATCCTGGCTGCTTTATCGTCAATTCACCGCCTGTTCCGGAAGAAATCGATGCAGTAATCTTCTGAAAACATGTGAACCCACAGACTAAAACCGGAACATGACTAGGTCGCTTGACGGTTTTTGCAAGTTAAAGAGACCTTCCTCCCACCTAAAGTAATGATACATATTGCCCTGGTCACAAATTAAGCTCTAGGTACTATGTGTATCAGGACCAACGATACTTTATATAATATATTTTATAAATATCCAGACCAAGGCAAACTATATCCCTAGTGAGTTTTCTAACTATACCTAAGTACTAAAAGGGCATAGCGCCTCAACCGGAAATTTTGGGAACTAAAAATAGGAACGTGTGATTTGTAAAAATGTTAATGCAGATTAAATGTTTAAAAAATCACACTAGGGTTACGGTACAGAAAAACATTTTGCCTTGAGTGGGAATCGAACTCACGACCTCCAGATTTAACGCAAACATCATAAACAACAACGCACTGTTTACCTTAGTTTTAATTAAAATGCTATCCACTGAGCTGTAAAAACCAATTAAACCACTCACACTTTCCACCCGTTTTCACTTCATTATGAAAACAATAACTGTACGTGTAATCATTTGTGATTGAGGGAAGGGAGACCACCCACAGCGGGGGGTGGATTCACCCTCCTTGTGGGGTAGTCACCCACCCACCCTTAAAGTATCGATCGGTAGAGCCTCGCGCTAACCCAACGCGTCGTAAAAACTTCTCGAAATTAAATGGCGTATTTTATAACCTTACTTTATTTGCTTATACGTACCTTAATAATAAAAGTTAGGTTAATATTAATGTTTGAGTAATATATTATATATAAATTGTTATAAAATTTGATTTAATATAAGTACATACATATCATCACGGGTGCCTTACGGCGCCAGGGGCGCCGACTCCGTGGGTGCTCGGGGGCTCCAGCACCCACGAGAATAGACATCAAGAAACAGATCAGTAATCGCCTTTTAGTGATGGGCGTTTTTTCATTACCCAACAACCAGTTTAGCACAGTGGTTTAGAGCGCCGGTTGAGACGCAAGGATCGCGGGTTCGCTTCCCGCACCAACACAAATGTTTGTTGATGAAACAGATATTTGTGTTCGGTCTGGGTGTTTGTGGTACCTTCATTGTTCCTGGTTTTCATAGTAGGTACAAGAAAAACCCATAGCTTGGGACCAGGACAATGTGTGCGATATTGTAATTAAATACGCAGTATGTAAGTACGACATTTATTTATTTGTCGATCAGTGTGCATTTCTGTTCTCTCACCTCGCCACTTTTTCGAGTCATCAAATGAGCATGAGCACCCATGAGGTTTTCTAAAAGCCGGCGCCCCTGGCCTAGACGACCCCAGGGTACCCAACGGAGGGGTTTTAATCCCAACTCGACGTAGCCGATGGTATGAGTCTACACCGAACAAGTGGCTAGCTCGTCACGATGTTTTGAATAGACTCAATAACCCATCTATAAACAGTTTCACAAGTTGGTATAGTGAAACCGGGACCGAAAGCTTAACGTGCTCTCCGAGGCACTATAGTGGTGTTGTCAAACAAATGTACATAATTTTTTTAATTAAAAACTCATCGGTACACACCGGGATTCGAACCAGGGACCTAAGTGTTTTTAAGTCCAAGATCTAACCAACTCGGCCACGTGTATTGGTATGTATTTAATATGTAGGTAATAATAAAAAATCTTGGGTAAAATTTTGTTTTTTTTATTAATTTATATGATGTAGGTATACCAATATAGTATTAGAAACTACTGGCTTTATAAAAAACTTATAGAATCCTTCAGGAACACTTTAGTTATAGAAGGTTTTCTTTTATTTAGCAACAAAAATGAATATGCGTAAAAGAGACAAAACATAATTAAAGTGTTCTTCAATAAGTTTTTATGAATAAGGCCATAGGGCATTTAACTTCACTCTACTATAGAGTTATTAGAAGAAAGCACATTGAGAGTGTCTGTGTATAAGTAGATAATAAGCAATGACAAATTTCGTGAGGGGAGACTGGAACCTGGTTGGCTCAGTGGTTCAGTTCCTTGCCGCGAAAGAGGATCGTGACTTCGAGTCTCGCCCACAAAGATTTTTTTATTGCATTCTATATTATACCAAGTAATAATAACCAAGAAGTTAATTAAACTGCTTACTAAAATATGTAGTATCTATTGAGACCCGGTAAACTTCGTATCAACCACAAATACACACATATAATATACAATATAACAGTCTAAAATTATAGCTTTATGGTGGAAAGCGAAGTGTACCGTCATTTTACAAACAAAATTATTTTATATATATATTTTTAAAGTATTTTCCTTACCCCCTCTCCTTTCCTTACAACCTCCCAAACATTACCTCTTTTTAATATTATATAGTATAGATTTATTTAAACACTTTATTGCACAAATTTAGTACAAAGGCGGACTTAATGCCGCTAGCCGTTCTCTACCAATCAAACCTTTGGGACAAATTAAACAGTAAGTAGGTAAAATAGGTGCAGTAAATTATATTTAAGAAATAGAGTATACAAATATTATACATACATACTAATACTCACTACATGCATACATACTAATAGTAATATTATACGTACATAATAATAAAATAGTAAATATTTACAGCAACAGTACAATATAGCAATACTTACAGCACAATAATTATTTAAAGAAGAATGAGAGAGAGAGAGTGAACCCAAAAAAAAGGAGAAAACACATTCACACTTTCAGAAAATGTTTATACACCAGTTTCTTAAAGATAGACCTAGACGCATTGACTAAAGAATTCTACTAATCCAATAGGACAATATGAATTATTTATTTTCAGACCAGGGGCCTAATTGTACGTACTAAACGAATTTGATATCAACTGCATTACAAAAGTTAAATTTTACATATTTGGTATGGGAAATATGCTTATGATATGCCGTTAATACATAATTGATTTAATAGAATAAGGTCCCAAGTACCTTACGGGGTAGGTATAGAGTCTACCGAGCGCTACTTGTCTCTACATACTCCTATTGCCTCGCTCACATTCATAACTCTTCTCATACATGCACGCCAATGTTGGAATAAAAAGAATATTAATTGTACTGTTTAAAAAAAAACAACTTGATCATGATGCCCGACGTTTATTCTTCACCTCTCCTTTATTATCTGATTCGTTACCCTTTCATCACTCATTCTGTCTACGTGCTGAAATCAGCGGAGCATGGCTTTCCTCATTTTTATGCCTATGCTTTCTTACAGTCTCACTCGTTCCTTAATTGCGTCATTATAAATTGAATGAATGAAAAATTATTTATTGCACAATACCTAAACACTAAATAGGCGAATATTGTAAATAGGCGAGCTTTATGCCTTAGGCATTATCTACCAGCTAACCTTTGGGAGAGACCAATAACAGGCAGAGTGCTAATTAATGCAACATATTATATATTATACAAGGATATATAAGTTAATTATTAGGTAATATATACATACTGGTATTATAACGCTCACTATAAAAATAATAACAAAAATAGTCAAAATTTTACAATAACATCCCAATAAAACTAAAATATACATTAAAAAATATATAGTGTTTAAAAAAATTAAGTACCTATACTTATTAAATAAAAATTTTATAACTCTGACAGCTATTAAACGCATTGAAGAAACGTTACCCAAACCAAACCACCCTCTACGGTAAAATACAGAAGGTAGAAAGTATTACCAAAATAATATTACCTTATATCCTACAAAGTTTAGAAAATGCAAATAGCGAGGCCGTGGCAGACACCGCATCCTGCGCCAGTAATTATTTTCAGGAAAATGAAACATGTTTTTCGGCAGATGGGGTGCCTTCATAATAGGACACAGAACAGAGAATAATCGGGAAACCTACAGTATTATACTTGCTAGTGGTGACGTAGATTTATTACTGAAATCCAGCTGGTCTTTTCGCAATTTTGTGCAATAAATAATTTTAAATAAAAAAACGACGAGTATAATGAAAAACATACGATACAATATACCATACAATAAAATATTTTTACCGCATCACCTCCATGGCGTAGTGGTTTGCCTTTGGCGTTGTATTAAGAGGTCGTGAGTTCGATTCCCACTCATGACAAAAAAAAGTTTTTTTGTGTACAGTTTGCCATGGTACCTCACAGATAATGGCATGGGTTTTTATAAAATATAAAATATGAATGAATGAATGAATGTATTTATTCTTTCGAATATATATTAGTACCTACTGTTGTTTTTGGAACACATAGTACAGCCCTAGAGCAATATGTGTGAAATTTTATTACTCCTCTGATATAATCAAATACGAGTAGGTAGGTTACCTCTAAATGTTTTTTTTTTTAATTTAAATTAATTTTAACTTGTTTTTTTTTGTGTTTTTGCTATTGATTTTATGCAAATTTATTGAGCTAATCTTGGCTAAATATACTAGAGATTTTAAAGCCCTAACATTCTCTTTCAAACCGTACCGATATATATAATTGTATTTAAATACTATAATTAGATAAGTTGTAAATAAAACATTAAAAAAAAACACAAATAAATTAAATTACCTATTAAAAATAATAATAATAATAAATAAAAATACTTACCTAAAAAATAATAAATCCTCACAGTTGTCGCGCGGCATAGTGCCCACAACGCTGGCTACATTACCTCTTTGAATGATCAAGCTTAATCTTTGGAAGAGGTAAGAGCCAGCCCTCTGGTCACCGGTGACGTCAATAAGGTCTGATGATATTTTTTTTATAAATCCTAATGTATTTGGGCCCCATGAGCCCATAGTCTCTACCCCAAACGGCACAAATATATAATTGTTTGCTATTTGACTATATTTGCGCCGTTTGAGGTCTTCCGCGTCTTCGGCTGCGTTGCCAGCCCCATTCATGGTCCTTAGAAGATGTGAAGTTGCTAAGGTGTCTACACAAGTAGCATCCCAGACTAAACAACGACCCATCTTCCAAGGCACTAAACTTAATCCGTCAGGTCTCTTGCCGTCATCACGAAAAAGACCTTGTGGCTCTAAGATTGATGGAATATGTATGGCGGCAAGAGACCGACGAATCAAATTATTGATGAGGCTGTGTCGCGCAAAACGCCCTGCGCTCCTGGAACATGAAAGCCCATGGCGCCCAAATACGTCGACGTCACCTCCACACGGACATCTGTGAGGTTCACAAAATGCGACTCCCAATCTCAGAGCCACGGCGATTTGAAAGGTTTGGTTATCCAATAATGTTCCTAAATTTGGGTTTGGTATTGCTTGAAGCCATTGTCCAGATTCTTTGGTTGAAACAGCTAAAAGACGAGCGCGTTCTAAATTACTGCTATTTTGCAACAATTTCGGCAAGCCAGTGACCATGCTGTAAGTCTTTCATCCAAATAAGAAATATTTATATCCTGCCAATCTTTTCTTAAAATTTTGGAAATGATACCTGAGACACTATATGTAGACGACAAAAAACCCGGGAGTGCAACACTGTTAATTTTGCGTATACCGATACCACCATATCTAATTGGTAGAGTTAGCTCCAAGGGTTAGGGTCCAAGAAAGTTCCATAAAATTTAAATTAAACATTTTTTGTAAAATTTCTTTAATGGTGGCATCTAATAAACTCGTTAATTCAAAAAAATTCCATATCGGAGATGTGCGTAAAAGATACATAATTTTGGGAATGAATAAACAATGTTTTGCAATTATATATCCAACATGATAATTTAGTTTGCATATTTTTTCCGAAATTTTTGCAAAATTTACAATTTTTTCATGAATAAGAGAGGTTACGGAGTCTTCAAAGATTGGTGAACCTAATAGGTTAAAATTTGATTGGTTTAAAATTTTAATGTCTGGTGCTACAGTTAAAAATTTTGAAATAATTTCTTCTCTGGCTAAGCTGGAAATATTGTTGGAAATAAATAATTCACATTTGCTTAAATTTAACTGTAAGCCAATATTCTCAAACGCGCTGATTACGTTAATTAAATCAGATAACACTACGTTGTGCCCACCTCCTAGGGTGCCATCATCAAGGTACCAAACATTAAATAATGAGTTAAGTGTAGATATGATTGGATGGATGGCGAGGCTGAAAATTGCTGGTCCCAATGGATCTCCTTGCTGACATCCCACGGAAGAATTTAGTATGTTTGAATTATATAATAAATTTGTTTTTTGGCTGTAACTTTGGTATAAATAAAGATATATGCTCGGGATATGATTGTAAACTTCTGTCAAAAAACAATCTCTGCTTACGGAATTAAAGGCGTTTTTTACGTCTATCTTGAGTATAACTTCGGCTTCACCATCCATCACAAATGTACGTAATGAATGGACTGCTGTTTCACACCCACCTTTCGTACCAAAACCTAGTTACACAGGTTGAAATAACTTGCCTAAATGTTTTTGAATTGATTGGCATGCAATTTTAGAGGAAAGTCGGCGGATTGTGGATCCTATTGCAATAGGCCTGATTCCCCGTCTTTCTTTGTGAACGCACATAATTTAGCGCCAAATAAAGTTGGAATAAAATCATTATTTAGTTTACCACTTAAAATCAAATTAATTAATTTTGTTAAGTTAGTTAACAACTCTAAGCCAGCATCTCCAGCGCTTTTAGATATCAGATCTTTAAAATGCTGGGGAGATAAACCATCTAAACCACTTGCTGAGCCAGCTGGAAAAGACATAATGGCTGCAGTAATCTCTTTTTCTGAAGTTTGAAGTATGGGTGTGGAAGCCACTGTTGGTTGAGATGATAATGGGAATGAATTTGAATCCGGATGTTTTGCCCTCAATGCAGATAGTGTCTCAGGTGAATCGCCGGCAATGGTATCTTCAGAAAACAATAATTTTGTGGCCCCTTTTAAATCGCCGTCGTAAACTTTTTCTTCAATAATAGTGTTTTTGTTTGAACGAAAGCATCGATTATTTCCCTTATTGAGTGATACTTCTGGAATTTGAAATTTTGTAATATTATTTTTAATTTGTTGCGTTACAGAAACATTATTCAAATTACGTTTGTCAATATAAAAAAACTTTATATGAATATGTAAATAGTGTTTGCCAATCTTCTGTAGTATTTTTTAAACATTTACTTATATATGATGAAAGGCTAGAAGTAGCTACAGCCATTCTAGCCCCACGAGGGATCCTTTTAATTAAAGGTACCGACATCTTCAAATTGCTTAAAATCTTGCAAAAACTATCAATATTTAATGTCTGAGAATGGGTTGGTGTTGAATGTATTGCATCGGATTGAGTTACGTCAGGAAGTGCGATGTCTTTATGCATGCGAGATATATGAGATTTAAGGCCTCTGGCTCCTTTAAAAAATTTTGGTATGCAACATTTGGGGCGCTGACTGATAGGCTGAGATTGGGAGTCATCTGTTGCATTTTGGGACATACTTTATAACAATGCTTATAAAACTAAAATTAAATATAAAATAAAGAATTAACTAACAACAATTAACATAATAATAAACTATAAAATATACTATTGTAAACTATAAAGTATACACACACAGCAAAATAGAAAAAATCGCATTGCACCTAAAACACACATATAAGCTCAAAATTATACTAAGAATAAATAAAATGTATTACCTATATCTAAAAAACACAGCAAAAAATCGCTTTGCATTTAAAACACTGAAAGTATATCACTAATATCACCTTAAATTTGATGATCCGTTTTGGCTTCGTTGAATATACATAATATATATGTATAATAAAAAAAATCTTTGAAAAAGTATTAAAATAAAACCGCTTGTATATGTAGTGCTGTTGTGGAATGTCTTCTTTTAGAAATTGTCTGTGTATTTTCCAAACCTTTGCAGCTCATCCATGGATTATCATGCCAAAACTTTTATACTTTGGACTAAATATTCCAAAATCATAGACATGTTAGTTGATGACATTTCATACCAAAAAATACTCCAAATAACTTTTATCATTTGATAGTCACAAATTATACTTTCCTGTAGAATTTAATTAATTTAGAATATGGTTACTTCGTTTATTAGATCAAATTGTATGAAGAATTAATTTAAAATATTAATTTTTATTATGGAGATTGTATTGACATATCTACGAAAATGTATTAACAAACAAATAACATAAAATAACTAATAGTTATTTTAATAATCATTCTATTGGCAGTGTTAAATATGCTGAAAGCTATAAAAAGTAATGTTCGGAAAGTGAAATATTTTTTCGAAGAAAAAGCTCGGAAGCTCTACCACAAGTTTTTGCAAACAGTTTCTACTATAGTCTCTAATAACTATAGATAGGGATCAACCAATAGAAGGCTTTATTTTGCTAATAAATTACCTAATACTACCTATAGTAATAATTGTTTGCAAAAACTTGTAGATCCAAAGGTTCCAATCATTTTAAACAACTGCAGCAACCAGTGGTATATTTACATATGGGCAAATTGGGCCATTGGCCCAGGGCGGCCAATTGTAGGGGTGGCCCTGGCCGGTGTCAAAAAGCTCGCTTGACAAAACTAAAAAATATGCACTAATATACAGGGTGACTTTGAAAAGATGTACTTTGGGCTAATATGAGGTTCTGCTGATCAAATCGAACATCTTTCCCCATGGAACCATGTGTCGCAAATGAAAAAAAAAATTGCCTTCTCCATACAAACTGTGGGGTAAGAAGGAACTTTATTTAACACTTTCGCTTTCGTCAGTGGAATCGTTTTCGTCTTGTCTATGGTCAGAACTTGTATGAATAATATACGAAAGTGCTGTAATGCATCTTCAAAATTATTAAGTTGATGATTTTTCGATTGAATTCTTCAACGAAAAGAATATGATATTTATCTCTTTTCTATAAGTTGAATCGAAAGAATTATGGTACAGTTTTAATAATTTACATGATCTGTTACAGCACTTCCGTATATTATTCATACAGGTTCTGACCATAGACAAGACGAAAACGATTCCACTGACGAAAGCGAAAGTGTTAAATAAAGTTCCTTCTCACCCCGTTGGTAATGTTTAAATGACCAATTTGTATGGAGAAGCCAAATTTTTTTTTCATTTGCGACACATGGTTTTCATTTGATCAGCTGAACCTCATATTAGCCCAAAGTACATCCTTTCAAATTCACCTTGTATATATCCCTATAGTTGCAATGGCATTGGGTAATTTATAAATAAAAAAACAAAATATATTTAAAGAATTTGCTTTATTCATAAAAACTTATTGCGTCCTTGAAGAACAATTTAGTTACAATAGGTTTTGTGTCTTTTACGCATAAATACCTATTCATTTTTGTTGCTAAAAAAACCTATTGTAACTAAAGTGTTCTTCGAGGCCTCAATAAGTTATTTATGAATACCGATGTAAAAGTCTGCATAAATAAGATGCTATAAAATAATAATTATTATTTTGGCATTGATTGACTACTGATCCAAACATCTGGGGAAGCTCCTGCGCGCTCATTTTTCACTCAATATATTAGTCTGACGTTTCAGAGGAGAAAAGCAGTATTCACTGGGGTGATTACGCGCACAATGCTAAGCTAAAATGTAATCGACATGATGCAATTCTGATGTAATGCAAACATTGAAAATTGACAGACAACTACGTCATTTCGGTTAAAGTTTAGCTTAATATTGTGCGGCGTAATAACTGTTAGTAACTGTTCATTGCACGGTAGGTGTAATATTGGGGATGGAGGAAATGTTTTATCATTTTTAGTTATTTATTATTTTGTACATACCTACCAATTTTCTTTTTTATTTATAAGTGTTATTATAAGTTATTTTATTGTTATTAGTTTTATTTTTATTTGTAATTTATCTTGTATTTTTTTTTAGTTTTGTTGAATAAATACTATTAAATAATAATTATGTAGGACATATTCTGGACAAAACTATGTCGTCTAAAGGCTTGGTACCTACTACTTATGTGCACTAGAGACAACGATACTAATACATAAGGTATTATATTTTATAGGCACCCAGACAATGGAAAACTATATAGAAAAACGTACAAATATTGTTTTGCGATGAGCGGGAATCGAACCCACGATCTCCGGTTACAACGCCAAAGGCGCAATCATTAGCCGACGGTTTATACAGGGTAAATTTTACCAAATTGGTCAATTAAACATTACTAGTTTTTATGGAGAAGGCATTTTAGTATTTTTTTTCATTTGCGACACATGGTTCCATGGGAAAATTTGTTCAATTTGATCAGCAGAACCTTATAAACCCCAAAGTACATACTTTCCAAGTTACCCTGTATATATTTTTTGTGATGAAAGACTGATTTGCAATGTTTTAAATTTAATTATGACATTGAAAACAAACAAAAATACAATGTTTAATAAGACCATAACTGTCCCATTGTCCATAGGCTACGTCCTTTTAATTCGTTCATGCCTAGTTCGTACAATTCCTAATTCGTACAATGTCATAAAACTCCTGGTTCGTACAATGCTTATTATAGGTATTCCTATGGCCTTATTCATGAAAACTTATTGAGGCATTGAAGAACGCTTTAGTTATAGAAGGTTTTCTCTCTTTTACGTATAATCATTTTTGTTGGTAATAAAAAGAGAGAAGTTTTTATGAATACCGGTGCTAGTTTGTACAATTACGTGAAATTCCTAGTTCGTCCTCACATTTTGCTATCCAATAAATCGTGCATACCAATAAGTCAAAAAAATAGCGAGTGTGGATTATATTATGATGCGTGTACGATACGATAAAAATATAAGTTATTTTAAGAAAATTAAGGTCCTGTTGGGAAGCGAATCTCCATACATTTTCATTATATATAGGACTAAAATATAAATGCTAGCCTGTTGCTAGATTCCAAAATGGGAACGCTCCATGGTGGCCGAGATTTTGCAGAATTCGTCATTGTTTCTTATTGGAATCTTATAAAACGAATCACAAATCTTTTATTTATCATTAATTTATTTTACTGTACCTACTTAAGATTTATTATGGCATTTAAGAATATTTGGTACTAATTCTATATAAGAACATACCTTATTAAATCTATTATTCATTATCGAGTTTATACCTAGTTAATTTTATTACTATTAATGGTATTACCTATATACCAATATGGTGTGTACCAAAATGAGTTTTTAATAAAAAAAAAAATGTACATTTGTTTGACAACACCACTATAGTCCTCGGAGAGCACATTAAGCTGTCGGTCTCGGTTTCCCTATACCAACTTGTGAAACTGTTCATAGATGGGTTATTGAGTCTATTCAAAACGCCGCGACGAGCTAGCCACTTGTTCGGTGTAGGCTCATACCACCGGCTACGACGAGGTGTGATTAAAACCCCTCCGCTGTACCCTGGGGCCGTCTAGGCGGTCTCGGGCGCCGTAAGGCACCCGTGAAGATATGTATGTATGTATTACCTATATTATACAAAATATATTATTATTAAATATAACTTTAAAAATAGTACTTAGGAAAAGTACCGGGGACTTAGAAAATAGTTACCCGCAGGTACAGTAAAATAAATAAAATAAAAATAAAATTTGGCAGTCAAATTGGTAGAGACATTATTTTTAAGAGAGAATTAATTTGTTTTTATTTATTGCACTTGCATAACTGCAGTTTATTTTTATAGTTATAATAAACATTTTTACTAAATAGATACTAAATTTGAATTGAAATGTATTTTTCAGCAATAATAATTATAGTTTATAAGTCTTTACCTATTTTTTTAATAGTTAATAAATAATTTAGAAAGATATATAGACCTACATGTAAACTATGTATTTAAATAACTTTTATAAAAGTTAAAACCCAATAAAGATTTTACCAATAGTTATTTTCAGATTTTACTTCATTCGACAGCGCTCGCGCACGGGCCACGTTCATTTAGGCCTACATTTTCGTTGATATTCCGCGCGTTCCTGCGCTCCTGGTATTTTATCTCTATAAAAGTAACTTATTTTAATTGAGAAATTAAAAAAACCTAGTATATTATTTATACAACCTATGATTTTTATTTATATAAATTTATTATTTTACATTTTAATCCTTAAAATAAGATTCCTTACGATAATATTTATATTAGTGCTCTACCTAATAGTTTTTTAAAAGATTTATACCTAATGCCTGTTTTTTTTTAATAATTTATGATTATCATAATAAAACTCAGTGTAGTTTTTGACTATTTAAATAATATAAGTGAATTAAATAAAATAAAGATTCCTGACAAAATTTTCTTTTCTCTACATTTGAGGTGATTTAATGTTATTACCTATTTATTAAAAAATATTATATTTTTATGATGACTGTTTTGTTATAATAATAAGTAATAATGAATATTTGTTATTTAGGTACCTACTATATTGTTTTCGGGATAATTTAATATTACTTACCTACTTTTTATTTTAATTGCTATAAAACGGAATCAGGCGGTGTACCTGATTGTCAAATAGAATTTTTACCCCTTTATAGAAATACATCATAATTTCAAAAAAATGTAGGTAGTAATTTAAGGAATCCTATCGCAACCAATTTAGGTGCTACAAAAAATTCTAGTTCGTACCTACCTTTCTAATTTATTCGAGTTGTAAATTCATTCGTCTCGTCGACCGCTTTCACGCGGGTCACGAGCTCTGCATAGCATTCGTTCTCTTCCAAACGCAACATAAAACCTTCCATCTCTCTTTCTCGCTCGTTGCCGAAGTTGTAGATCTAAAGTATTTCGTTCTCTTTCTTTCAATGCATTGTTGCCAACTTTACCGTTCTAGGCTGACCTTGTTGACGCGCTCTACTGCCGTCGCGCCAACATTTTTTTGTCAAGAACGACGGTTTTGAATGGGTAAGGATTAATGTCACTCAATTTTAGCGTTGACGTAAGTTGTATGGCTTCATAAATAAGTTTCTTTATCGCTCATAATCTTTACAATTTACGTCTTAAGCCTTAATCATTAACTGAGTTAAACGAGGACGTGTAATATTTACTATTATTTTATTTTTGTTACTTTACTGGTCAATGTCATAATGCATGTGCCTAAGAAAAACCGTATTGAAATTATTGCTTGCGTTCAATTTATGCGGCTTTTAAACGAAATAAATTCTTATTGTAAGACAATTAATTGTAGAGCGCAGTAGATACAGTACCTACCTATAGTAAAAATTTTATTAATTCAAGGTTTGTCAGATTTTTGTCAAACAAGATTTAATTATTATGTAAATTCCTAATTATTGGTGGTGAATTTTATGCGTGATGCGGTTACGAAAGAGGGAGAATATTAATATTCTCACTGGTTTACCGGTAAAGCAAATGCTCATTTCGTAAACTGAAGGAAGACTAGCACCAGGGTCTCAATTCTAGTTTGATCGAATCGTACTCCCATTGTAATTGAATCACACTCGTGTTTTATATGAGCGATTGACTAGCAGAATACGAAATATATGTAAGACATTGTCATTCTATTACGATATTGATCTACTACTCAGCAGAGCAGGGGTTTATTCCTATCGGTAAAACTAGTCAACATACATGAGGACCCATCGTGCTATCAAATCGGTGTCAAAGAATCGGACACCTTTGAAAATTGAAAATCTGCAAGAGAAACAAGGGTCATAGAGCTCTATTTATAAGCTTATGGCCAAATTTTTTCATGTGGAAGGAAAGTCTATAGAGACCTTCCTTACAAAAGATATAAAACTTTGCTAAGCCGACCGATCAAAATAGTCAAGTGACCTAGTCATTTTTCGGTTTTAGTCTGTAGGTTCACCGGTTTTCAGAAGCCTTGCCTTTCATGGTGCGGTTACGAAACGGGCGATTGATTTGACGATAAAGCAGCAAGGATATTAAAATATACTCGTAATGCGAATTCGTCTCTGTCGCCGACCATTTCGTAACCGTATCATTTACCCGGCATAGTGAGAGCGATCAGATTTATTAAACAATAATATATTGGCCGACCCCATTCATGGACTTTTTTGGTCTGCTTACCATCAAATACATAATCACATTATGCCGTGCTCCAATAAAGCCTTGAAGTGGGCGAAACCAGGAGTAGAGATTACATTCTTACTTTACCTTAACTTGCTGTTAGATTGGCTATGGTAGCAACACCTACCTCGAAGTGGACGAAAAAAATGATACTGAAGCAAAAAATAAAGCATTAGGTAGAGGTCATCATCATTGGACTAAACGCTCTAAGGGTTAAACAAAAAAAACTATTAAAAAAATGCCGATGGCTACCTCATTTTTTTTTTTTTAACTACCAATTTTTGCATCCTTTATGGACAATGAAACTTTCCTTAACTAAATTTAAAAGTTCAAGAAAAACTTCATTAGCTTCAAATTGATATTGGTATCTAATATATCAATAATATGTGTGAAATTCTACAAATTCCTCCTTACAGCTGTTGAGGATTCGTTAGATATTTTTCTTAAAATATATAGGTACGTGGTGGCTGAGTTGGTTATATAGACTTAAACCCACTTAGGTCCCTGGTCCATCCCGGGTGTGTACCAATGAGTTTTTAATCTAAAAAAATATGTATATTTGTTTAACAATACCACTATAGAGCCTCGGAGACCACGTTAAGCTGTCAGTCCCAGTTTTACTATACCAACTTGTGAAACTGTTTATCGATGGGTTATTGAGTCTATCCAAACATCGGTACGAGCTAGCCACCTGTTCGGTGTAGACTCATACCATCGGCTAAGACGAAGTGGGATAAAAACCCCTCCGCTGGGTAACCTGAGGCCGTCTAGGCGGTCCGTGATGATATATATATATTTCTTAAAATATTTCAACGAATATCTAACCATGTTACTTTAAACAGATTATTATTATTAATATAGGTAGGTAAGTTTTTTGTTTTATATAATATTTTTTTTTTGTTTAGGTAGTTTTTCTTTTTTGCTAAATTAGGTACTTGTTTATTTTTAGGTAATATTTGTTTATATTTAGGTTTTTTTTGTTATTTTAGGATTAAGTTACTTTAACTTAAATATACATTACAATATAAATTATCACACAACATAGTTATTTAAAAATATATATATATATATATATATATATATTTATTCTTATTTAGAAGGTCCCTTTGAGGGTATAGGCCTCCTCCAATTTATTCCACTTAAATCTGTCTTTTGCTGTTTCCATCCATTGTTCTCCCACTGTCTCCTTTATGTCATCTAACCAACGTTTTGGTAGTCTCCCCTTTTGTCTTATTTTTTTCTTTAGTCCTGTCCATTCCGTTATTTTCTTTGTCCATCTACTGTCCTCTAGTCTCGCTATATGTCCTGCCCATTTCCATTTCATTTTCTGGGCACTCAAACATGTATCTATAATTTTTGTTGTTTTTCTTATTTGTATGTTTGGTATTTTGTCTTTTAATTGTATTGACAGTAAACTTCTCTCCATCGATTGAGATCCATATGTCAAGGTTGGTAAAATACAACTGTCCATAATTGTTTTCTTTAGATTCATTGGTAAATTACTTTTAAATATGTCCTTAAATGTCCAAAACTTGTTCCATGCTATTGCCCTTCGTCTGTCTAATTATTTATTATTATTATTCTCGAATGTCAATAGTTTTCCAAGGTCTATATTCAATTATTATGTCATTTATTTTAATTGTGCATTAAATTGAATTAGTCATTATCTTAGTTTTGTCAAAATTCATTTCTAGTCCTTCTTTAAGGCTTTCATTATTTAGGTCTTCAATCATGTTTCGTAAATCATTAGGGTATTCTGATAGTATAACTATGTCGTCTGCAAATCTTAGGTGAGTTAAGTAGTCATTGTCTATTTTAAGTCCTTTTTTATCCCAGTTTATGTTTTTAAATATAAGTTCTAGTACTGCATTAAATAGTTTTGGAGACAAGGGATCACCTTGTTTTACTCCTCTGTGTAAATAAATGTCTGGCCCCAACCATTCTAATTGTATGTTACTTTTACAGTCCTTATATATAGATATGATAATATTTATATACTTAATATCTATTTCGTGATCGCTCAGCGCAGCCCATATTGCTCTGTGTGTGATCCAATCAAATGCCTTTTTTAAATCTATGAAGGCAACATATAGTTGACTTTGGAATTCTCTGTATTATTCAAGCAGAAGTGTCATTACATGCATATGGTCTGTTGTACTAAAGCCTACTCTAAATCCTGCTTGTTCGATAGATTGGTATGCTTCCAGTTGTTACTTAATTTTATCTAATAAGCAGGTTGAAAACAGTTTGTATAATTTTGGTATTAGGCTGATAGGTCTATAATTATTTATGTTTTTCGGATCGCCTTTTTTGTATATTTTTATATATGGATAGTTTTTGCCATTTTTATTGCTTCGTTTGGAATATTATCTGATCCAGTACTTCTTTCGTTTTTAAGTTTACCAATAGCTTTATCAATATCGTTTATATTAAAGACTGAAGTTTTGTTTGTTTGTACTTCGTTTTTATTTGTTTTTACTTTTTCTTTATAGGTTTTGTCAGTACTTGTATGTTTGGGCTCATTTTTCAAAAGATTTTGCTAGAAATTTGTTAAAATATGTAGTATACTTTCTCTATTTGTAGTTGTTATAGCTTTTTCTATTAGTTCAGGTATCCATCGTTTATTATTATTTATTTGTCTATATGCACTTTTTATACTTCGTTTATTTAATATGTCATTTTCGATTAGATTTAATTTGTGATGGTCATAGTCCTTTCTTATGAGTTTGTGTACTTTTTTATAAATTTCTTTTAACTCTTTCCTGTCCTTTTTTGATTTTGGTTTCTTTATTGATAATTCATGTCTTATTTTTAACATTTCTTTGGTTTCGGTTGTAAGGATTGATCTCTTTGGTTTTATTTGTTTAATTGAGCATTCTTCAATTAATTTTATGGTTTTTTCAATTTCATTATATAGGTTTTGTGCGGAAGTAGTTGGAATACTTTGGATGCGTTTCTCAATATTATTTTGGTATTTGTTAGACATTTCCACATCGTTAAACACGGCTTTGGTATTGTAGTATTTTTTTCTATCTTTTCTATTTTCTAATTTTATATTTGTGATTATGCTTCTTATTAGACGATGGTATGTCCTAAAAGTAATGTTATTTAAAATTTCCAAGTCGGATATGTGTTTCTTTTTATTACATCTATCTATTTCGTTTCTTGTTTTGTCGTCTGGAGATTTCCAAGCCCATTTTCGTTTTTGTTTTTTCTTAAAATATGTGTTTATAATTGATAAGTTATTTTCTGTTGTAAAGCTGATGAGTCTTTCACCTCTAGCATTTCTTTCTCCATAACCATATTTGCCCAAAAATCCCGATTCTTCTTTACTTGGTTTTCCTATCTTAGCGTTAAAATCGCCTATTACTATTTTTATGTTTCCTACTGCTGTGTTGTAAACATTGTTGAGGTCTTTGTAAAAATGTTCAAGTTCTTCTTCGCTGGATGATTCTGTCGGAGCATACGCTTGTATAATTGATATTGTTGTATCTTCAAATGTATGCAATTCTGTCTGATATGCCTTTAAATTCAATTATTTTGTCTTTGTGTTTCAGTTTTACTAGAAAACCTACTCCATATTTCTTTATTTGATTATTTCCTTTATATAAAAATATTGCCCAGTCCAGTTCCTGTATTTCACTTCCCTTTCTTCTTACCTCTGATAGTCCTATTATGTCCCATGATATTTTGGATAAGCAATGTTTCAGTTCAATTAGTCTTTCCGTTGTTGACAGTGTTCTCACATTATAAGTACATATGCGTAGGTTGTCTTGTTTTTTTGGAGGGTTATGGTCTTCTACCCCCACGGTGACCAACCGGCTTGGGGGAGGTTGTAGAAAATTTAATGTTTTATATTTGTTATTTTTTTGTCTTCAAATTTACTTTTTTTTTTGATGTTTTAATGTTGTGCGGTGTTAGTTGCTATTTGTTAGTGGAGCTTGAAGTTGGTCCTTGCTTTAAGAGCGAGAAGCGCATTTATTTTGTTGATTTTTGCTTTTTGGTTAAAGCGTTTGGTTTTGTCACTGTCGTCATGGTTAGATGATATCTCTAGGTGTCCTTTCTTTGAATTTGTGTTGGTCATGTTGTTATCAGGTGTTTTTATTATTAGTTTATTCTATTTAATATATGCAATGTTGCCTTTTTCTCGTTCTGATATAAGTTTATCCTTCAATGCTCTTCTTTGTTCTAGAATCTCTTTAGGAAAGTCTTCAGTAATTATTTTTTTTTGGTTTTTGATTTTTTATTTTTATTTTTCAGTATAAGGTTTCTTTAACTTGTTAATCTTATTAGAATTGGGCACTTCGATCCACTGGATCCGAGCACTTTAAACAGTTACCTACATTATATTATTATTTCCAACCACCCATTTCGTAACCGCATCCTGAAAGGGACTACCACCTCGACAAGAAATCAATGCAGTAATCTCCTAAAAACCGGTGAACCCACAGACTTAAACCGAAACATGACTAGGTCATTTGACGGTTTTAGCATTGGCGCTGGTAACGAGACCGGTCGGCCGTTATTCTTATTATATGCAAAAACATTTAGAAGTTCATACATGGGTTCATGTTCATATTATGGTGCAACTACATTAGGTATTGCTCCAAAAAATACTTAGCAAAAATACCTAGTAATGTTACATCAAATCGTAATAATAATGTTCTTCTTATCAAGGAGTTTCTGTCTGATAATTCAACGTTATTTGGAACATTTCAACTGGAAACTGCTTCGAAAAAAATTCTTTTACAAACATGTAAACAAAATCTAAACTTTCCCAACCTAAAAAATAACAAATCCTAGCCGAAGGAGTTTAGATTTTGACTTTAATTTCGTCTAGTTAAAGTCTAAAATTGTTTATTTAGACTTATAAAGAATTTTGTTGTTACAACTTGTTTGATAATGAAGGTATATTTTTGGCTGCGGTAGGCGGTCGCTCGATTGTAATGTTTTTTATTTTATTTTAAGGGCCTTTTGGTTATTTGAGGCTTCGTCTTCCTTTAGCCCGTGTTTCCTGTCTTCATAAAAAAAGATATTAAAGTGCTGTTTTAGAATAATTTACAGAGAGTTAACGGTTTTGTTTATGTATCTATTTCTCTCTAACTTTAGATATTAAAATTTTCAGTAAAATTATGCTGGACCAGTTCATTTCTGAAAAAAACCTATCAATTTACGACTTTTTTCACGCTGGTAGAAAATGTCAAGAAGGCATTAAGTTCGCCTATGTACAATTATATTTTGTAATTTTGTGCAATAAAGTACCTAATAAAAAAAAAACGTATCGCAAGATTAGGTAAAATAAAATACGGAGTCAGCGTACGAAAACTATGTCTACTGAATGTCTTTATATCTCTAAACTAAATAATAAATAAATACCATCACGGGTGCCTTGCGGTGCCTGAGACCGCCTCAGGGTACCCAGTGGAGGGGTTTTAATCCCACTTCGTCGTAGCCGATGGTTTGAGCCTACCTACACCGAACATGTAGGTAGCTCGTCGTGATGTTTGGATAAACTCAATAAACCACCTATAAACAGTTTTACAAGTTGGTATAGTGTAAGTGGGACCGACACCTTAACGTGCTCTCCGAGGCACTATAGTGAAGTTGTCAACCAAATGTATATAAAATTTTTAATTAAAAAACTCATTGGTACACACCGGGATTCAAACCAGGGACCTAAAAGTTTCTTTAAGTCTTTAAGACCCCATTCATGGACTTTTTAGGTCTGCTTACCATCAGTTAGATAAAAAGTCATATGCCGTGCTCTATTATAAGAATATACATAAAAGGTTCTAAAAACAATACCCAGGGCCGTGTTCGGAAACCTAACACTTTATCACTGGGTAGTGTCACAGAGTGCGATAAAAATATTAAAAAATGCTTAGAGAAAAAGAGATACCTATAGTGTAGTGACATTACCCAGTGTTAAAGTGTTAGTTTCCGAACACGGCCCTGCTGAGGGGTAGCTGGGTAGGTAGCCTGGCGTTCTCCGCAAAGTAAAACACTGTAATGTCTCCTGTTATACCTAGAGAACATATTATTTCTTATAGTTTTACTGATGTACCTAGAAGACAGTACCTAGTAGGTAGTACTGGCTGGAGAAAGCTAACCATAACTTCTTAAATAATTTGAAAGTCCATGGACATGTGAACAGAGTAAAAAAAGGAATAGTTTGGCATCGCTCGAGATAGGTTGAAATCATATTAATTTGTGTTAAAATAAAATATTATAAGTAATTTATTTTGGACGATAAACCCAATAAAAGAAGTCCAAAATAAAGTGCGTTTTAGCGAAAAGAGCTGTTACAGTACCTATATAACATTTATTAATTACTTACTTCTTTCCTAAGACTCATTTTATTACTGTATCTTCATTTAATACTTACGTAATAATATTAGGATGTAGAAACGTTTTAATAAACCAAGGCTAGCTAAACCTCTGTTTTCTCCCTGTCACAAAGTGGAGTTTATCGAAAAAAATCTGAAAGCTCGTACAGTTTTCATATTATGAAGTAAACTTTTCATTAAAATAGCGCCAATCTAACGCCATCTATGGGCAAACCTTTAAACTTCTTTATCACACTAGCTTATGATTGGCTAAAAGTGACGTGATCTTGTTGAGATGGGAGTATAGTTTATCTTACGGGAGTAAAAGGGATAGAACATAAACAAATGCTGTTACCATCGATTCGAAGGTCAGCTGTGGCGCATGTCATGTGCAGGGTGAGCGAATAATATTTTTGGAGCAGTGCGCTGAAATCTTTACCGACAATTGAAAAGAATGAGGTTATGTATTTTTATAAGTACCTATGTATATATATGTACAAGTATACATACATAATTTCTATCTATATGCAATAGATACGTCTTTTTAATGGTTTGAAAAGGTATAGAGACGATTACCTTTTTTAGTGATGGTAAAGTTTGATAAAGCACGATAAGGTATTTTTAATTTAATATACAGTTATAGTAAAAAAGCTCTGTTTCCTAAAAAACAACACCATTAATGGACTTTGTAGATTTGCTTGCCATTACATATGAACAAAGCCATATGCCGTGCTCCAATAAAAAACTTGTTTCAATCAATATCTAAGTTGTTATACAAACGTTATAATTACGATCATGTTTTCTTTAATATTTTTTATGTATGTATTTCAGTTGTACCTACCCAAAGTATAAGACATTAATTCGTAGATAGCACATAGTTGGTGTATATAGTAATTATTAATAATATTTTGCTGTAAATCTAAATAAAACAAAAAAAAATATTGGTATTAGAACAAAACCCTACCTAGAACGGATATACCATTATTAAACTTCGGCGCAGTGGTCTTTATCCGCATGTTAGGTAGAAGTTGTAGAGATAGGTCACGTAAAAGTTGATACTCTATCTACCTACCTACATCTCAACTTATTCACTCGCACTCACACATACCCTTTTTTCATTAATTTCCCTATGGATTTCTCTTGCTTCTCTCTTCTTCATTCTGCTTTTAATATTTCCATCTCGCTCTTTAACTTTACCCTATAGGGAACTTGAATGAATATATTTTATCAATGGATTTTTGACTTTAATGCCGTTGAAATAGAGTGCATAATAAAGACTTGTTGTGTATTGTTGTGTGTTCACAATTTTGGTGTTGTGTGCGTATTTAATTAATTGCACAATACGGGTGTGTGAAGTGTAGAGAGGGAAAACTGTGGATCGATCTGGGCAAGTGGTGAAATAAGTTGCTATACACGAGACAATGCTTTTAAAGATTTATTTATTATTCTAATTTATAATTTTATATTTTTTTATATAAATACTAATTAATAGTATAGTCGGCGTCAAGTCAATACCTACATATCTCCTTGTACAGTCATTTAGATTATAAGAATAAAAAAATATTAAAAAATAGGAAGGACATTACATTGGTTTTTAGTAATTTTAAAATTGTATTTATTTGACAATATTAAGAAGCCTAAGATTGCAACAATTGAATATACTGATATTTCCCTGGCAACAAACTAAGCTCTAGGCTCGTACTATGTGTACCAGAAACAAGACCTCCGAAAACAATACCAAAGACGCAACCACTACGGAGACGGTTAATATAACCTTGCCATCGTCGTATCTATTAACTATGGGCATAGTTAATAGATACGACGATAATAAATAGTTAATCACGCGCAAAATCACTGGAGGCAATGAATCTAAACTAAACACCCAAACCATGTTTTTCTTAAAATCAATATGTAATATATATTTATTTACGGTAAAAATCCTTGCCGTCCATCAGGCATAAACGAAACGATCTAAAAGAAAGTTTGTTTAATTTTATGAAACTACAATCTTAATTTACAAAATATTACGGCTTTATTAAGGTTGATCGCTCAAAACGTAACGTAACAGATAACGTGAGCATCCTCCATTATACTTACAGATAGACCCTTAATCTAAAATAGTATGTGATGATAACATTTCGAAAGGCCTTTCATTTCCATGGCATATTTTCTATTGTATTAAGCAAGTAGACCTCGAAACCAAAATTTCTGCCATTTTAATAGTTTGTACAACCTTATGTGAATAAAGACTCTAGATCTATTATTTAAAACTTACAAACCATACCTTTATTAAATGATTTCATTAGATTTTTAAATAAAATAAATAATTAATTATTGATTAGTATATTTTATAAGTAAGTTTGTTAAGTACTTATAAAAGTGTCTGATTTCACGTTATGTAACAATATACGCTCAATATAATTTTAAGGACATTGCAATCACACACGTCAAGCACGACTGTAAAAGTTCAGCGCAAGATTTTTAGAAAAGACTATCCTGGGAAATCTCTTCCCTTGTAGGTTCTCTATCATCACGCACACAGCCGCAAAGAAAAGTCTGCCAGGCGGCGCGTATACACACAGCACACCTGCACAAACTATTTGGATTACACACACAGGGACAAAGAAAAAGCTAGTACACGCAATTCTAAACCTTATTATAACGAAAACGTTCGGTCGCTCTGCAATGTGCCCTACATTTTCCTATCCCGAATATAACCTCAAAATTGAGTTTTTGCCTAAAACATTTGTTGAATCATCTGTTAGACGGTTTCTTCTCAAATAATTGACGTAAGAGTGAAGTTTTATTGTGTAGTGTGTGTTCTGAGTGTACATTATTGTGTAAAGTTCACTCCAGTGGGTGAAATCATGTGTTGGGAACTAAAGCTTCGAGTGTAGTTTTTTTTTTAAAGTTTGTGCGGAGGGATCTGCAATTATGAGTGTAAGTAGTTACTTTGTCAAATAGCTTACTATAGTTAGTATAAAATAATAATAAGATATGCCTATAACCAATTCATAAAGTAATTTCTCTTTCTTTTTTAAAGCAATAATCGGTCATGATAAAAAAACTTTATAAAACAATCGAGCTTTAAAAGTTTGATAGCGAGTAGTCGTTGTTCAATTATTTTTCCAATAAAATTCAATGTCAGACATAAAGTTATTAAAGTTGGAGCTAAGTCTGCTAAGTTACTTTTAATAAAGTCATTTTAAATCAATTGGTTTAACAACAACTGCCAATAGATAAGTAATATTAGCAAAGCTTAAATACTGACAACTAACTTTATTGTGACAGTTTTATTTTTAGATTAGTTATTTAATTTGGAAATTCCAGTTATTGGTCTTAAATAAATATCATTACGGGTGCCTTGCGGCGCCCGAGACCGCCTAGACGCCTCAGGCTCAACTGAGGGGTTTTTATTCCCACATCTTCGGAGCCTATGGTAGTCTACACCGAACAAATGTACAGTTGTACAGTTTCACAAGGTGGTATAGTGAAACTGGGACCGACAGCTTGACTTGCTCTCCGAGGCACTATAGTGGTGTTGTTAAACAAATATACATACATTTTTAGAATAAACTCATTGGTATACATCAGGGTTTGAACCAGCTAGGGACCTAAGTGTTTTTAAGTCTAAGGTCTAACCAACTCGGCCACGAAATAGAGACGTTAACATTTAAATTTAGGACATTATCAATAGTTCGGACAAAAAATCCTCTAAAAATTTTCAGGGTAAAACCTGAGAAAAAAAGGTAAACAAATTTCTTGGATCTGCCTCTGATGGAGAGAGAGTTTTTACTACCAGCCATAGCCGTTTAAACCGCCTTAGGGTACCCAGCGGAGGTATTAACCTTCGCCCGATGGTATTCGGAGATAACATCTAACAATTGGAGAGCTTGTTGCGGTGTTTATGATGGTATAGTTTCCTTGTATAAAGCGGTCATCCATCCCAGGCCCGGCCTTGTTGTCATCTGCTTAACTCTGTTATCGGTTTCGCATTGACTTAACCCCGGCTTGGCTTAGGCTGGGTCCGCTTTATGAGATATGATAGGGCTTCATTTTAGAGCTTTTGATTAACCTGGGTTCTGTATTTGGTGAGAGTTGCCTTGAAAATGAGAAGAATCTAAGAGTTCCCATGAAGAATTCACCTGGGCCATACTAGAACGTCGATCAAAACATTATATGATTAATCATCGTATGAAAAAACGATTGACCATAGGCATCGTTCTAGAAACTGGGTGTTAGATGTTCAAATTTTGCTAATTTTGTGAGTTTTTGAGGTTGAGGGGGTAATCTCTGGAAACTTGTAGATATTATTCCGGGACCTATATCTGTAGTAATAGTTTCCTTGTATGGATTTTAGGGTTAACCTGGACTTTACTTTGAAAAGCTTTACCCTAAAAGCTTATTTGTCGAGTTCAGCTTGGAACCTGTACCTAAGTATTTTTGAAGAGAACACTTCTTTTGGGACGTTAGGCTCGTTTTGAGTTGGGGAAAAGCACTGAACTGAACAAGCGTAGCTGTCATATATAAATATATGTGTGTGTGTATATATAAAAAATGAAAATGAAAAATATTTATTTTATTTAACAAACATTATATAGCTTGGGGCCATCTACTAAGTACCTATTAGTAGATCTCTTTGTTAGATGGCCCCGCTTTTTCTTATCTAATTAATTTAAATGCACAGTTAGGTTCTAGTTTTTTGTCAAAGCAATTGCAAGAGTTTTAAGTTTATGTGCATAAGTACCTATGTGTGTAATGTATGCGTGAAGTGGTTTAGAGTTTATTTAGAGCAATAGGATAATAATCAATCAATCAATATCATCACGGGTGTCTTACGGCGCCTGAGACCGCTTAGAATGCCTCAGGGTACCTAGCGGAGTATTTTTAATCCCACCTTGTCGTAGTCGATGGTATGAGTCACCGAACAAGTCGCTAGCTCATCACGATGTTTGGATAGACTCAATAACCCATTTATAAACAGTTTCACAAGTTGGTATAGTGAAATAAGTATTATATTATGTTATATATATCAGTTTTTTAATCCACTCTACGTTTTTTACATTCAAAGTTTTATAGGGGGTAAATAATTAATTATTTATTAATGTGGTTGTACAGTAAACGTGGATTTTCTACTATGTTTTTAATAACGATAATTTTGCGTCTTCTTTATAAAATTTTGGGGTCATATATTATATTTTTGTGTACCTTTATAATGTGTAATATATGACGCAAAAATTATATTTAGAATATATAATTTTTGCGTCATATATTACATTTTTGTGTACCTTTATTATAATATTTAGAATATATAATTTAGGCGTCATATATTACATTTTTGTGTACCTTTATTATAATATTTAGAATATATAATTTTGGGGTCATATATTACATTTTTGTGTACCTTTATTATAATATTTAGAATATATAATTTTGTTATAGAAGGTTACAACTGAGTAAAGTTGTTCTATCGGGAATCTAAAAAGTTTGAAAAAATACAGGTGATATTTTTCAACCCTTCAAGCAAATATCTTTGTGCTCTCTCAGTCTCCATGGACACGGTCTTGCCTGTTCCACCCCATACAATAAGTTATAATGGACTGAGCCAAAGCAATATAATATTATATTCTATGAAGTAAGATTTTACATGCTACATGCCGCAGGGATTTAAATATCCAGATGTTTTTGCAAATTCTATTAGATAAGGAATAAATTTTCCTCCTTTTCCCAACATTTTTCATTATTGCTCCGCTCCTATTGGTCGTAGCGTGATGTTATATAGACTATAGCCTTCCTAGATACATAGGCTATCCAACACTGAAAGAATTTTAAAATCGGTTTAGTAGATCCAGAGATTACCCCTACAACCTCACAACCTCACAAACGTTACCTCTTTCCTATATTAGTATAGATTTCCTCCTTTATTATATTGGTATAGATTTCTTATAAATATTTTATTTATTATACAATCTTGTATGTAGAGATCGTGTGAAGTGGCACACATTGCTCTCTGCCTACCTCTTTACAGGGAGACTGGTCTGTTGGTATGTATGTATTAACCTGTGCCATATACCTATTTAGTAAAAGTTTTATTGTAGGGGTTAACTTGGGCTCTGAACTTGCTTAGTGGAGTACCTAATCTTATATAACTTAGTTTGGCCGTTGTACTTTTTTAGAGATTTACTTAGTAAATTTAGTTTTGGCCCTATATCTAAAAATAAGATTTGTTTTGTAAAGTTTTTAATTACATTTGTTCATACTTTCCTAACTAATGAAATCCAATGGGAGTCTATTTCCAGTCCTAAAACTGTATTTATCATTAAAAGCCTTTTCATTTTATTGCCAGACCGAAGTGGCACTTCTGTTAGGCAATTGCCGTCAATCAAGGTTAGATTGGCCGGAACAATTGGAAACTAATGAAGCGAAATATTCTCAGTAAATTGTCTGCAAGAAAATCTATCTCTTATATACCTATATATATATCATATTTATACTAATCTCCTATAGGTAGGTATAATTATAATATATATTCCTACCTACGGGAGAGGACAACATTTAACAGCTCTTATTGAGCAGGCATCATTTAGCCGGCATAGTAGGGGCGTTCAATATTGTTAAACAATCATGTATGATCGACCCATTACCATCAGGTAGATACAAAGTCACATGCCGTGCTCCAATAAAATTAAATAAATGTCTTTTAGAATTTATCGTGTTATTTTATGTAATAAAATGATAATTATATTTAAATATAAATTTTAATTTATTCTGCCTACCCTTTACCACAGAAGAAATAATAGTCCCTTACATAAATGCTACGGTGTACAGGACATCATACTATACACGTGATAGTTTGTTTTAAGGTTTTAGATGCTTAAACGGTTAAATTTAGTAACCCACGTCTGAGATGGAGCTTTTATACCGCATCACTGTAAAGGCTGGGTTGCACCAAAATGTACCAGCTGTCATTCGACTTTAAAAAAATACTTACGTGTCTTCTTCGATAGATTTGACTGAAAAGTGACAAAACTCCATAGAAAACTATCAGTTTCATTCTAATACATCAAGCCGATATGCATGTCGAATGCGCGAGAATTTGTCTTTAGTCATTTTTAAATAATAATAATATGTAGAACAAATTACACATATTGCTCTGGTTACAAACTAAGCTCTAGGCAAGCCTATCTGGTACTTGTACTATGTGTACCAGAAACAACGATATAATACATATTATATTTTATAAACACCCAGACCATGACAAACTGTACAGAAAAAACGTACTAATATTATTGCCATGGGTGGGAATCGAACCTAAGACCTCGGATACAACGCCAAAGGCGCAACCACTAGTCTACGTAGGCTAGAGTAAATAGGCACTAATAGAAAGGGGGTTTAAATTCGACCTCATCGATGCTTTCATCAAGCCCATTTGAAGTCAAACGTTTCTCTCTCACTTATAAAACAATGAATAATGCAAATTCGACTTTGTCGCCATCCAATTCGACAACCATTGATCTACCCCATTTATAGACTTTGTAGATGTGCTTACCATGACATAGATGGTCACATGCTTGTGCTCCAATAAAAAAAACATTCGACGCCATTTTTAACTTTAATCGGTATGCTGCTACCACTTCAACGGCAAACGTCAATGCCCATCATCGCGATAACTTTTAACGCCATAATATCGTTGACAAGTTATCGATTTACGAGTAAGTCGTGGCTACACCAACGTTTAACGTTCAACATCGCTATAATTAACGGAGTTTCCCCTTAGTGTGGCCCCAGCATTACAATTACAGTGTTGCCATTTTGGTGCAATACAGCCAATGAAAGTCGGCACGACAATATTCTGTAGTCGGGAATTAGTTAAAAGTAAGTAAACAAATTATATTAACTATATTTTCTGTATAAAATTGTATGTGCCTATTTTATTTGGTAAGCATTATAGGTACTTACTAAGTATTAAAATGATTTACATGGAGATTTGTCCAATTACGTCCCCGTGAAGCCCACGTTTTCATCTCAACCGTTGCCTATAGAAGAGGCGGTGGGTAATGTAGGGTGACCATTAATCTAAATATAAATAGAAAACATTTTTTTTTTTGGAAAAGATCAACAAATGCATAAATAAGCATACACTGTATTTTTTTAAACCATTTTTGCGCATTGATATTATTCCAATTATAATTTGAATGACTACCGAGTAATTATTTTTACAAACATACACACAATCAAGCCTTTATCCCTGTTAATAGGAGAGTAATGTACGCCACTTCGCGCAATCTCTACATACTCCCCACAACAGGCACATCTGTTTTTTAGTCTTCGTATTTGTCTAAGGACATCTAGAAGTTAATTTGTAGGACGCACCTTGATCGGCCACGTAATTCACAACATTCGGTGTTTATTTTGCATATTTGTTCTATATCTTTCGTTCATCATTCATACGCTCAATGTGGCTGAATCACCGTATCATACCTGTTTCAATTTTCAATACATCATCATTATCTGTTTCGCTTTTTTTCTTAGCACGCTATTTATATGATTTTTTTAAATAAAAAAAAACCAAAAACATTTATTAAAAGTAAAAAAAAAAAGTCTATTTAACGTCCAAGTGTGCACTTGGCTAGGTCGCCACTACTCCCACAAACAAATGTTGAAAAATAATTTAAAAAAATCTATTGAACTATTGTCCTTGCGGGAGAGAAAAAAACAACCAAACCGAGCATCTGCTACACAACCAACTAGTCTAGGTGGTTAGCTGGTTCCATTGACCTGCCAATCGTTGACTACCCTGCTAAAATGCCACCAAGGCGACCAACCCAACTTTAGTCAACAGTTAATTACCCGAACGTTTGACAAAAAATATTTAGAACGAAATTATTTGCTGTGAACTATTCAGAGACCATAGACAGAGTATTGTTTGCTGCTGACAATATATTGTCTTTAATGGAAAGTTATAAATATTTTTTACACAAGATTATATTAAAAATTATCATATTTCAAATTTTATATTACAAATTATTATTATGTAAAGTAAAATTTTGCAAGGTCCCATCAAAAGAATAGGCCTCCTCCAAATTCTCCATTGATCACAATCTTTAGCTTTTCTTGTCCAGTTGTCACTTTTAATATATTATTATATTTTAATACGTTTGAGTGACTGTGACAGATAGCGTAGGACCTAAAAAATAAAATAAATACCACCACGGGTGCCTATTTGGCTCCCGAGAACCGTTTTAAACGGCCTCAGGGTTACCCAGCGAAGGGGTTTAACCCGTCCTCATTTCGCCGATGGTATTCGGAGGCAATACTTAAGAAGTGGCGAGCTTGTTGCGGTTTTTATGATGAAATAGCCTCGTTGTATAAAGCGGTCACCCATCCCAGGCCGGCCTTGTTGTCATCTGCTTAACCTTGTTATCAGTTGCGCAGTGACTTAACCACTAGGCTTGGGCCGCTTTTTGCCGCGTAGGACCTACCGGCTCTAAAATGATCTATTTCAAATATTCTGTCCCGTTTAGCTTACCTTTACAATGTTCTCCCTACATTATCATCATACATAATAATCTAAAAATGGTTTCTTTTTGTAGTCTCGACATTCTTATTTAAATTTATATTTATCCTAAATCTCTTAGGGGAGACGTTCACCAGTTGAATGCTCACGACCCCAATGCGACATTGACCTATTTCTATCCTATAACCCGTACGATACAAATTGAACCCTTTGTAAAGGAATAAAAGGATCAAATTAGCTTTTAAAGGAAAGATATATCTGTTAAATTGGTATAGTATATTGTACGGCTTTCCGCCTTTCGGTCTAATAAGTTTACCCGAGTTTCCGAAAATAAAACCCCGTGTAATGTACGTCTCGTCCCCAAGTTTACACCTTTGACACTTGAATTTAATTATGTTGTATAGAATGAAAGTCTTTGTTGTAACTTAAAGGTAATTGCGATTTAGAATCTTATTGTATTGGTAGTAAAACAGGTTTTGTAATAAGTCTTCTGGATGTAAAAGTATTTTGCAAAGCTCTTCTTGATGTAGCGTCAGGAATTTTTATGGGCTATAAAAGAAATGTAAATAATAGATATAATTTACGATTGTGTTTTACGAACGAATAAACTCTTGTCATTAATTTAAAATAGATACTATAGATATCGGCAAATTACTAAAACACAGTCGGGTGTAGTGGGTTTAGCTTTCGCAGACATTTGCGAACAAAATATAAAATATTTTTTATATTAATTGTAGTAAATATAATTCCCAGCAACCTGCTTAAGGTTGCTGGGATTATACTTTCCAAAGGGTTTTTTTTTGTTTGTAATTGAGCACGGCATGTGACTTTGTTTCTACCTGATCTTAAGCAGACCTACAAAGTCCATGAATGGGGTCGATCAATTCATTGTTGTTTAACAATATTGATCGTTCCCACTATGCCGGCCAAATAATGCGGTTACGAAATAAGCCGCGACATGGACATATTTGCATTACGAGCCTATTTTAATATTTTTGCTGCTTTTGTGTCAAATCTATCGCCCGTTTCTATTGTATTATTAGCTATATATATTAATTAAGGGCTCTGCAGTCGTCTTAACGTCTTTACAAACATACTTCCATATTACAACTTGGCTGTTTGTCGAAGCTCAATTATTATTTTTATATTAGTAATTTTACGCAAAAATCTTTCTGTTGTGTGTAATAAATAGTTATGTATTAAAAAATATAAATTATTTTTTTGGTAATTAAAAAATTAAATCTCATTATAAACTTAATTAAATGAGCGACAAAAATATTATTGAATTCTGTGACAAATACGTAGTAGTCGAGTAATACTGGAATTGCGAAAGCTCATTTTGTAAGGAGAACGCAGAATTCGCGATTGCGAATGCAATGTACTTAATGATAAGTACTTCAGACTTTTAGTAAATGCAGTTATCTATATATTTTTTTTATATCATTGCCATCCCCATAGTCAGAATAGGAAATGTTATTTCAGCTACGACGCTTAAGAGCCAAGATTAAATGGCAGGTAAAACCACGGGGTATAGCTATATTTTTATTAACTAGGTTGTTCCAGATAAACTCCAAAACAAATAAACCTATTTTGAAAAATATTTCACCAATAGAAGGCTCTATAATCAGCGAGTGTGGGCTGTATTTTATTTTCGATCTGATTTGTTTTTAAATTAAACTGCACGCGGGTGAACTGTGGTTCACAGCTAGTATATTACCTATATTTATATTTGACAAAAAGCTAAATAACCTATATAATAAAATTATATTATAAAGTTTTTTTTTTTTTTTCACACCATGTCCCTTACGGGGTAGGCAGAGACAACCGAGCGCCACTTGTCTCTATCCCTGCATACTCCTTTCGCCTCTTCCACAGTCATAACTCTTCTCATACATGCACGCCGATTTCGGAGACTTTTAACTGCACCGTCTTTTAAAACCTTTCCAATTTGGTCATGGTACGTGTGTCTTGGTCTCCCTCGGCCATGTTTACCCTTCACCGCGCTTTTATATATCTGGTTTGTCAGTCTTTCATCACTCATTGTTTCTATATGCCCAAACAAGCGGCGCATACCTTTTCTCATTTTCATACATATACTTTCTTTCAGTCCCACTCGTTCTCGAATTACGTCATTATGTTTAACATATTATAAAGTAATGGCGTTATTCATAAAAAACTTATTGAGTCGTTCAAGAACACTTTAGTTATGGAAGATTTTGTCTCTTTTATTTAGCAACAAAACTATAATAACTAAAGTGTTCTTCAAAGCCTCAATATGTTTTTTATGAATAAGGCCATAAGTATATTAGATTTACGTGGTGGCCGAGTTGGTTAGACCTTGGACTTAAAAACACTTAAGTCCCTGGTTCGAACCCCGGTGTGTACCAATGAGTTTTTAATTAAAAAAAATATGTATATTTGTTTGACAACACCACTATAGTGCCTCGGAGAGCACGTTAAGCTGTCGGTCCCGGTTTCACTATACCAACTTGTGAAACTGTTTATAGATGGGTTATTGAGTCTATTCAAAACATCGTGACGAGCTAGCCACTTGTTCGGTGTAGACTCATAACATTGGCTATGACGAGGTGGGATTAAAACCCCTCCGCTGGGTACGTACTACGCCTGGGGCCGTCTAGGCGGTCTCGGGCGCCGTAAGGCACCCGTGATGATATATATATATATATGTTAGATATCTTTCTTGTAATTCTACCTATGACCATGAAAATAAAACGATATTTTTTTACTCCAAGAAATACTTTATTAATACTATTATTTTATAAATCTAATGAAGCCCGTATTATGTTTCGTAATAATTAATGGTCCCAAATAGATACTGTTGGACAGTGTGTGGGGATATAAATGTAATTATGTTATCCATTAGAAGGGGATTATAAATCTGATCACCCTTTGTATATTCAGTCATTTTGGGCACGTTCTATTTTAGCATTCATGCTACTAATTTTTGTTCTAAATTGGATCCTAAAGACTGTGTTAGTGGTAGTGACTGCTTAGTTTTTTTTTATAATATACGTGGTGGCCGAGTTGGTTAGATCTTAGACTTAAAAACACTTAGGTCCCTGGTTCAAACTCTGGTTTGTACCAAAATATGTACATTTGTTTAACAACACCACTACAATAGTGTCTCGGATAGCACGTGAAGTGAAACTGTAAATAGATCACACATCGCAACGAACTAGCCACTTGTTCGGTGTAGACTCGTACCATCGGCTACGACGAGGTGGGATTAAAACTCCTCTGCTGGGTGCCCTGAGGCCGTCTAGGTGGTCTCCGGCGCCTTAAGGCACCCGTGATGATATTTATATTTATTTCACTATTGTTCCATCAGTGTGACTACAAAGGTTTAAATTGTAAAGGTTGAATTGGGCTATTAAAGCAATAATAAATTCAACTACAACTGCTAGTTCCAAAGATTAACGTGTTCAAATAAACAAACTATTTGTACCAGCTTTATTGTATTTAATATGTCATTGTATTTACTGTTACTATACTACATAATATAAAATTTATTTATTATTATAACAAAATTAAATGTACAAAATATACTATTATATATAAACAAAAACTTATTAATAATTTTAAAACTAAATAAGATAAAATATTTCATTTAAGTCTTCCGTTGATGCGTATTTTGGGTACACACGTGCCCAAAATACTCACACTATTCCCCCTCTGAATTTCCAGCGATATGCGTTGGAAAAAATAGGACCTAGCACGTTGATCTCCAGAGGCATCAATTAAAAGTTTTCCTAGATTTTTTCCAAATGTTTTTGCATCTGGAGACCATGGCCCTAAAGTCTCCACTAAATTCATAGGAGGAACAGTGTGTAGCGTATTTCTGTTTATTTTTATTTTGAGCTAGTAATGCTGCAGCACCGAAAGACGTAGAGGTGACATGGACGTAACTGGAAGCAAGGGTATCTACACAAGTGGCGTCCCATATTAAGGCTCGGCCTATCTGCCATGGGACTATGGTCATGCCATCCGGTCTTTTTCCATCATTACAATCTAACCCCGCAGGCTCGAGAATGCTGGGTATACCGACGGATGGTATGTCTCGGTATACGTCCAGCACTCAGCCTGCAGGATAAACCATGGTGACCTAAAGACGTGACCATAGTGCCACAAATGCACTTGTGAGACTCTTTATTTCGAGATGCTAAAAACCAAATAAATAATAGTAACTAAATAAAACTTAAATAACAATCATATTAAAACACTAAGACAAAAAAAAAAAACCTACAGTCCCTGGCCATATTATTAGACGCACTGTGCATTTTTAATATTATATCTAATAATTATGCTTTGAATATTATTATTGCGATTATTCGTAAAATTTATAACATTTATTTAGGATGCTTAAGTTTTTTTTTGTATTATTGAATTTCATATCGAATTTTTCTATGTGATATTAAATTGTTACTTATAGAATAGAATATAGTCCTTAACACTTAATTGGTGGAGATTTATCGATTAAAGGTACGGCCAAACCAACGCGGTGGCGGTGGCGGTGGCGGTGGCGGCCGCGGTGGCGATCAGTTACTGCAGTAGTACTTGTATCGACAGGTTCAAACCAAACGCGTTCTGCGGCCGCCCGCGCGATCCGTGCAGAGTCTGCACGCGCGATCACTTGCGGCCGCCAGTGTTGCCAACTTAGTGGATTTTCCACTAAAATTGGTTGTCTTTTAACGGGGAAATTTTGTTTTAGTGGCTGGTGGTTTTTCTTAGTGGTTATGTATCCTAATAAGGAATTAATAAAAATGTATAAATATAAAATACTGAAAAAAGTCAAAATAAAAACACTCCAGCGATATGCGTTGGAAAAAATAGGACCTAGCACGTTGATCTCCAGAGGCATCAATTAAAAGTTTTCCTAGATTTTTTTCACTTGTATAGAGTTAATAGAAGAAAGCTAATAGAGTGCGTCTGTGTATAAGTAGATAACAAGCAATGACAAAATTCTTGAGGGGAGATAATTTGCCATTTTTCGTTCAAAAATATCGAATCGAGATGAATGTCAAAAGCGCAAGAATTGCCCACCTGGTTGGCTCAGCGGTTGAGCGCCTTGCCGCGACAGCGAGGTTCGTGGGTTCGAGTCCAACCCACCAGGATTTTTTTCATTGCATTTTTATCTTTAAAAAAAATATATTAAAAAAAAGTAAGATTAAAATTGTTTTATTGAAATTGTAATGCATACAATTTTTTTTTGTAGATTTATACCCAAAATACGACTTTTTCTAGTGTATGGTACGATCCCTTAAAAAATAATGTTGTTGGCAACACTAAAGATAGCGTGTTTGGTGTGAACGACTGAGATCGCCACCGCGGCCGCCACCGCCACCGCCACCGCGGCCGCAGATTGATGGTTTTGACAAAATTCGTGATGGGTGACTGGAACCTGGTGGGCAATTCTCGCGCTTTCGACATTCATCTCGATTATGTAATTTTTCGTTCAATATTTATTATTAATTAATTAATATTTATTATTTATTTCGTTATTGTTCGATATTTTTGAATAAAAAATGACATAATTTGCCAATTTTCGTTCAAAAATATCGAATCGAGATGAATGTCGAAAGCGCGAGAATTGCCCACCTGGTTGGCTAAGCGGTTGAGCGCCTTGCCGCGACAGCGAGGTTCGTGGGTTCGAGTCCAACCCACCAGGATTTTTTTCATTGCATTTTTATCTTTAAAAAAAATATATTAAAAAAAAGTAAGATTAAAATTGTTTTATTGAAATTGTAATGCGTACAATTTTTTTTTGTAGATTTATACCCAAAATACGACTTTTTCTAGTGTATGGTACGATCCCTTAAAAAATAATGTTGTTGGCAACACTAAAGATCGCGTGTTTGGTGTGAACGACTGAGATCGCCACCGCGGCCGCCACCGCCACCGCGGCCGCAGATTGATCGCGTTGGTCTGTGCGTACCTTTAAGGTACGCACAGACCAACGCGATCAATCTGCGGCCGCGGCGATCTCAGCCGTTCACACCAACGCGTTCAGGATATCTGCGTTCAAGCGGAGTGAACCAGTGTTGCCAACAACATTATTTTTTAAGGGATCGTACCATACACTAGAAAAAGTCGTATTTTGGGTATAAATCTACAAAAAAAAAATAGTACGCATTGAAATTTCAATAAAACAATTTTAATCTTACTTTTTTTATATTAAATTTTTAAAGATAATAAAACAATGAAAAAAATCCTGGTGGGTGGGACTCGAACCCACGAACTACACACTCTATACGAGTGAAGTTAGAAGTCCTAGTTTCTAATACTAGATGAAAGTGTTTTTATTTTGACTTTTTTCAGTATTTTATATTTATACATTTTTATTAATTCCTTATTAGGATACATAACCACTAAGAAAAACCACCAGCCACTAAAACAAAATTTCCCCGTTGAAAAACTGGTCTAAACAACCAGTTTTAGGGGAAAATCCACTAAGTTGGCAACACTGGCGGCCGCAAGTGATCGCGCGTGCAGACTCTGTACGGATCGCGCGGGCGGCCGCAGAACGCGTTTGGTTTGAACCCGTCGATACAAGTACTACTGCAGTAACTGATCGCCACCGCGGCCGCCACCGCCACCGCCACCGCCACCGCGTTGGTTTGGCCGAACCTTAAGGAGATAGTGACGTAAAATAAAAACTCAGGGCCTCTGATTGATACCTTCCAGTAGACTAAGATAATTATATCACTTATATTTAAATATGTATATTTTTTTTATTCAATAATATAATTTGTGTACTAAATAAACGTTATAAATTTTATTATTAATCGCATCAAATATTGTACCTATTCAATATGGAATTATGTAAAAAAAAAAAAATGTAGAGTGTCTAATAATATGGCCAGGGACAGGGAATAACAATTAAAATTAATATAAAATATATACAAAAGAACTATAAAAGATAAAATATTGCCTTCATCCCCGACAAAACGCCAACCGTGCCGAGTACAGATGCGGCATTCCCTCTTTGTATTGCCAGACTGACATTCTGTGACAGGAATGACCGAGCACGGACATCTCCTGTAGTTTGGATCAGCTGACTACCAATTTGATCCACCAACTGATTTGCATCCTTACTCCACGATCCCAGCGTCTCTACAGCAAAAGCCGAGAATATATAATTTTCTTGTAAATGAGAAAATTGTAATTTGTCATTGTATTATATTTTTATACTAGCCGATACATTTTGAATAACTCAAAAACTATAAAACTCAACATGATTAACTAGTTAACTCGAATACGGATTTGTTTAAAATATTTCAATTAATCATAATTAAATTTATAATAAAGATAAGGATTAACAAAGTATACGTGTTATTTATCACCTGTCACTCAAACAGTTCTCTGTGAAATAACAGGGACGCAAGAGGACAAAACGTGTCCGGTATATGTCGGACGAAGGGACGCCCTAGCGTTGAACATATTATCTATAGAACGTAGAGCTTTAACAAAGTAGAGAGATTTTAATATTAGAATATATATATATATATATGCTATGTAGGTAGGTATATCACAGCAATACTTTGTTGGTATTTTGTTTTTCAATTTTAAATAGGCTTTAAATTCATTTAGCATCATTTAGTGGGTATAGTAGAAGCGATCAATGTTGTTTAAGAACTATTTGACTTCGTAGGTGTGCTCTCCACCAGGTAGTTACAAAGTCACATGCTGTGCTCCAATATAAAAATAAAAAATAAATACTTATGGAGGTTTTTTAATTTTTTTATTGTAGGTAATTATGAATGATTATATTATATAAACTATTATTGTCAAACAAACTGCCCGTTTCGTAGCCGCACCCTGAAAAGAGGCTACCACTTTGATAAAATATCGTAGGCTCCTAAAACCGAAGCATGACTAGGTCACTTGACGGTTTTTACATCCTTATGAAACCGATCGACTATGGCTGCAATGGAGTTTAGTACCGACTAAAATATAGTCAATTTATTTTAACTGTAGGTACCTAAGATTTAAAAAATATTAATTAAGCGTGTATTAAAGCAACGGTTACGTAAATCGTTATTGTTGGTTGCATTTGTTCTTGGACCTTCATACTGCTTTCCATCGGGTAGATGTGAGCTCACATGCCGAGCTCTCATTAAAAAAAAAAAAAAATATCCTGCTGCTTCTAACCAATTTAAGCTCTATGACACTTATTTATAGGTCCATTGTTTTGATGTTGCTCTGGTGTATAAAGTGACGGAGATAAGGTCCTCATTGTCCAGAAATTGTTGTCATAATTTAGGCTCACAGGTAGGCTGTTGAAAATTATTCGTAACATTATAATTTTAGGCTTTTAGGGGATCGAAACTTTGTTAGAAGCTTAACGGCAGATGTTATGTTCCGAGCGAAGTAGACAAATATAGCTAATAGTAATTACGTGTTAGCTCCCACATTGCTGTCAATAAAATGGTCCTCTATAACATATATTGTTTTTACTATTTGAAAGTTAACATTTTCACAGTTTAAAATAAAACAAAAAAGAATCAGCTAAACGGGAAAACCTGCGTTAAAGGAGGAGATAAATTTAGTTATTTGCAAACATTTATTAATCAAATTATATGTATATATGTATCATCACGGGTGCCTTACGTCGCCCGAGACCGCCTAGACAGCCCCGGAGTACCCAGCGGAGGGGTTTTAATTTCACCTCGTCGTAGCCGATGGTATGAGACTACACCGAACAAGTGGCTAGCTCGTTGCGATGTTTTGAATAGACTCAATAACCCATCTATAAACAGGTTCACAAGTTGGTATAGTGAAACCGGGACCGACAGCTTAACGTGCTCTCCGAGGCACTATAGTGGTGTTGTCAAACAAATGTACATAATTTTTTTAATTAAAAAATCATTGGTACACACCGGGATTAGAACCAGGGACCTAAGTCTTTTTAAGTCCAAGGTCTAACCAACTAGGCCACTACGAAATTATATGTATAGGTACATAATATGCTAAACTTCCAAAATATATATTAATTAAAAATATTTACCATATACTAAAACTATATTTAATAAAATAAATTAACTACGAACTTATTAATTATTCACCTATTAAACCTATGTAAATAAAAATAGATTCTAAATTTGTGCCGAGCGGCATAGTGCCCAGAGGCTCTACCATGGGTTTGCGCATTGTAGCAACGTAACGTATACGTATACAAATACGTTACGTTGCTACAATGCGCAAACCCATGGTAGCCACTGTCGGCGTTTCCTCTCTGTTTAGCTATTTTTAGTAATATTATAGCTATTTAGTAGCTATGTAACTAATCTATGTAACCAAAAAATATTAGTACGTTTTTTCTGTACAGTTTGTCATGGTCTGGGTGTTTATAAAATATAATATGTATTATATCGTTGCTTCTGGTACACATAGTACAAGCCCAGAGCTTAGTTTGTGACCAGAGCAATATGTGTAATTTGTCCTACATATTATTATTATCATTATTTTTGTAATTTCTGTAGATTTTTGTAATCTTTACTAATATTATAAAGCTGAAGAGTTTGTTTGTTTGTTTGGTTGAACGCGCTAATATCAGGAACTACTGGTTCGAATTGAAAAAATATTTTTGTGTTGGATATCCCATTTATCAAGGAAGGCTACATCACGCAACGACTAATAGGAGCGGAGTAATAATAAAAATTGTTGCAAAAACGGGAAAAAAATATTCCTTTTAAGAACGTACGCTGCGTAAACGCTTAAAGTTACGCAGAAATTGCGCAGATCAGCTAGTGATTAAATAAAACTAAAAAAAATAACCAAAAACCTTACTTCCATCAGGTAATGACAGATGACAGCATGAGCGATGATGTGTTTGAAGAAGAGACCCTGAAGGCTCCGACTACAGCACAAAGGAGCACCCCATCGCCCACTGGCTACAGAGACTATAGACCCCCACCGGAAAATCACTTTAAGTTACAGTTCGACGATGACATGCCTGTTCATAAGGTAAGAAGTTAATACCTTTACCAACTTGATGTACTGTTTTTTTTTATTGGAGCACGGCATGTCACTTAATGCACGGCATCTGGTGTTGAGCAGACCTAGAAAGTCCGTGAATGGGGTCAATCAATAATTAATCTTAAACAAAATTGATAGCTCCCACTATGCCGGCTAAATTATGCGATTACGAAATGGGCGGACACAAAGAGGAATTGCATTACGGGTATATTTTAATATACTCACTACCTTAACGTCAATTCAACTACCCATTTCGTAACCGCACCCTGAAAGGAGACTACTACCTCGATGGATCAAAGAAATCGATGCAGTAATATCCTGAAAACCGGTGAACCCAAAGACTAAAACCGAAACATTGATTGATTGATTGAAACTGTTATTGTCTTGTCAATGTAAATTTAATATTTTTAATAAAAGTTTTTAAGAGCAGATGACCACCTCCGTAGACAAGTGGTTGTCGCCTTTAGCGTTGTATCCGGTGGACGTGTCATGGTATGGGTGTTTTTAAAATAAATGACTTTGAAAGGATGTACTTTGGGCTAATACCCCATATTTGCGACACACGGTTTCAAGAGAAAAGTTGTTCGATTTTATCAGCAGAATGTCATAAAGTATATCCTTTCAAATTCACTCTGTATAATATGTATTATAACGTTGTTGTTTGTACACATAGTACAAGCCTAGAGCTTAGTTTATGTCCAGAGCAATATGTGTAAATTGTCCTACATAGATATTATTAGGTAAGATATTATTATTAATGATAAATATAATTATAATTGTAAACATTTCAAATTAAAAACTCTAATAACTGTTTTTTTTTAATTTATATGACAAAGGTCAGGCAGATTGATGACTAAGTTCAGGCACATTTGTGACAAAGATCAAGCAGATTTATGACAAAGATCAAGCAGATTTATGACAAAGGTCAAGCAGTTTTATTATATAGTAAATTCTATGATTTTAGATAATATATATATATATATATATATATCTTCACGGGTGCCTTACGGCGCCCGAGACCGTCTAGACGGCCCCAGGGTACCCAGCGGAGGGGTTTTAATCCCACCTCGTCGTAGCCGATGGTATGAGTCTACACCGAACAAGTGGCTAGCTCGTCGCGATGTTTTGAATAGACTCAATAACCCATCTATAAACAGTTTTACAAGTTGGTATAGTGAAACCGGGACCGACAGCTTAACGTGCTCTCCGAGGCACTATAGTGGTGTTGTCAAACAAATTTTTGATAAATCTCAGCATAATTTGTTTATATGTATATTTTTAGGTACTATATGTAAAACTAACATAATGTACCTACTATAGTTAATATAGCATATAATACAATGATCTACTTAGGCCGTTTTTCACCAAAATAAACATTCTGTAATTTGTAACGATTAACTTTAAAAATGGCGTCAAATGTACCAGTTTTATTTTTAAAGTCGAGTGACAGCTGGTACATTGACGCCTTTTTAACTTTAACCGTTACAATTACTTTGACGGAAACTTTGGTGCAACTCAGCCTTAGTAATGATTAACCCCTGTATTCTAAGACGTTTCCTTACCTCCACTCTTCACTTAAGGAGCGTCTGTCTCAACTTGCTTTTTATAGTTGACATTTGGTGGAAAGAGACAGACGTTCCTTGAGTGTAAAGTGGAGTTAAGGATACGTCTTAGAATACGGGGGTTAGTTACTTTGGAAAGTCGGAAGTATTTCCTCAGAAGTTAATAAACAAGAAAAGAACTGGTCATTACAGCAAGTCATTTAAAAATGTAATTGTAAACTAGAAAAGTGCCAAGCAGCTTTTATTGAAAACTTAAACGACGGAAGGGAAAAATAATAAATTAAAAATCTGTTTAAAACAGAAAACAATTACTTTTTTAATAACTGGAAAAAACTTTTACATTCTGTCTTTAGCTACATTAGATGTGCTTTTGTATTAAACACTTTGTTTAAGTTTTACTACTTAAACTTTTAATCTTAGGTACCTACATTGTTTTTTTTTAATAAAAAAAACTGGTCGTGGCTCTGGTCACAAACTAAGCTCTAGGCTATGTGTACCAGGAAAAACGATTCTAATAACTAATATATTTACATATTTTATAACCGCATCATTTAGCCGGCATAGTGGGAACGATCAATTTTGTTAAACAACATATTGTTTTTTTATTTGATTACATTGATCGACCCCTTTCATGGACTTTGTTGGTCTGCTTACGATCGGGTAAATACAAACTGGGTATTAAAAAAAAATACCTAAGAGTAAAAAATACCTTAAAACACAAACATCCTGTATATCTGACTGCTGTATGTATATCGAAGTATAATATACCATATTTTATCCCCAGATAAGTGGTATCGGTATGGCATTAGATAACATGATTATATAATTAACTAGCTACCCGCGCAACTTCGTCTGCGTAGCTATAACCGCTTACGCAGCGCACGCAACGGAAGCTCTCAAAAGGAACAAATTTTCCCCGTTTTCCTAACATTTTATATTGATTCTCCGTTCCTATTGGTCGTAGCGTGATGTTATATGCCTATTCAACACTAAAAGAATTTTCAAAATCGGTTCAGTAGATCCACAGATTACCCCCTACAACCTCACAAACTCACAAACTGTACCTTATTAGTAAAAAGCTGAATTAATAAATTTAAATAAGTAAAGTTGATTTTTAATAAAACTAAAAGTTTTACGATCCGTAACGACCTTTGCCATCGAAAAAGAAATATAAACTGTCAAAATCAAAGTTCGATTTTCAAATTACTTTTTCTTTATATCAGAGGAAAAAAACACTTTTAGATATTTTTTTGCGTAAACAAGTAAACAATAACTGATTTTCTAAACATGAAAGATGAAAAACATGAAAAATCTATATCTCTGAAAGATTTAGATTAAAAAATATATTGAAAGAAATAAGAAATGTAATACGCCAGAATAGGCTTTCCTTCAAAACGGAAATTTGAAATCTTAATTTCAGTAAGTAATTACTTATTCTTTTTCAGAATATATTTTTAAGAAAAGATAAAATTTCGTGTTAGTATATACTCGTATTTACTATATTATATTAGGGGTGTTTTTTTTTACAATGGAAAAAATACTTTTAACCTTAAATATCACTTTTAAACCTCAATTTTATATTAAAAATAAAAATCATATTAAAAAAAATGCCCGAAAAATTAATTAACGCTTAAATGGTTAAAATTACTCCAACAAATACATATTGTCTTCATATCAAAACAAATAAAATACCCTTCAAATATTACTTATGTGGTGTCTTAATCGTGATGTTAGTACAAAAATTTAATTAATTTGTAGATCTTTTTTGTACTTTAAGCCATTTTATCTTTATATTTTTGTATGGTTTTTTAAATAAATTCCTTATATTTCATTTTTATAGATACAAATGCAATGAAAAAAATCCTGGTGCACCCACCAGCCCACGAACCTCTCGAAGGCGCTCAACCGCTGAGCCAACCAGGTTCCAGTCACCCCTCACGAATTTTGTCATTGCTTGTTATCTACTTATACACAGACGCCCTTTATTAGCTTTCTTCTATTAACTCTATACGAGTGAAGTTAGAAGGCCTAGTTTCTAAATGTGTCCGACGGCTAGGCCGTCCACACGAGACCCTCCCTTTGATCACCCTTAATAAAACCACCTTTGTGCACTGTACAGTTTATTATTTACACTTTATATAATATTCACATAATTTATTACACTTTTCTACATGTATTTTATGTTTTAATTAAACCCTTTTTTCTATAACCAATAAAATCTCTATTCATGCCACTTTTTTTTTACACTAACCTATTTTGCTTTTGTTTTTTACATCTTTCAAAACCCTATCAAACTATTTTTCTAATTATTCCGACTCTCTTAGCGGCCTGTGTATCGTCGACACTAATACTAGATGGCAGAGGAGTCGGTTTTTTATTTTTACTTTTTTCAGTAAGTATTTTATATTTATGCATTTTTATAAATTCCTTTATAGGATAATCCTATATTAAATTTTTAAAGATCCAAATGCAATGAAAAAAATCCTGGTGGGTGGGACTCGAACCGACGAACCTCGCTATCGCGGCAAGGCGCTCGACCGCTGAGCCAACCAGGTTCCAGTCAGCTCTCACGAATTTTGTCATTGCTTGTTATCTACTTATACACAGACGCCGTCTATTAGCTTTCTTCTATTAACGAGATATATATATACGAGTGAAGTTAGAAGTCCTAGTTTCTAATACTAGATGGCAGAGGAGTCTGTTTTTATTTTTACTTTTTTCAGTAAGTATTTTATATTTATGCATTTTTATAAATTCCTTTATAGGATAATCCTATATTAAATTTTTAAAGATCCAAATGCAATGAAAAAAATCCTGGTGGGTGGGACTGGAACCCACGAACCTCGCTATCGCGGCAAGGCGCTCAACCGCTGAGCCAACCAGGTTCCAGTCACCCCTCACGAATTTTGTCATTGCTTGTTATCTACTTATACACAGGCGCCCTCTATTAGCTTTCTTCTATTAACTCTATACGAGTGAAGTTAGAAGTCCTAGTTTCTAATACTAGATTTTTTCCGTAAGTATTAATACTTTTATCAGTAAGTATTAATACTTTTGTATTAAAACTTACAAGTAATATAATATGACAAATAATATAATATTACAGTAAGTAATAATACTTACTGTAGTCATATTTTATAACCTACCCACATTCAAAACAGTCAACCATAAACCACTTTATTTGCAGTTGTTATAGAATAATATAACTTGAAATCATAGAAATAAAGTGGATTTTCGTATGCAAAGTTTATTTAGAAAACTAAGTTTCAAAACAATAGTACAAGTGAAGTTACTGTAGTTATAGTATAGTTAAGTACTAATTGGTCTGGCTTGAATAGTAGCGTGAAGCAGTCTGTACTATGTAGGTTAGTTACCTTTAAATTTTAGGATTTAATTAAATATGTTTTCGTTTTATACAGGGTGAATTTGAAAGGTAGTACTTTGGGCTAACATGAGGCTCTTATGATCAAATGGAAGATTTTTTCCCATTGCACCAATGGCAATTTTGCTTCCCCATACAAATTGGTCATTTTAACATTACTAGTTTGTATAGAGAAGGCAATTTTTTTTTCATTTGCGACACATGGTTCCATGAGAAAAGATTGATTTTATAAGTAGAATCTCATATTAGCCCAAATTCTTTGTATAGAATTTTAAAAAAATGTGGGTGGGGGAGGGAGGGAGGTTTTTTTATTATTGGCGCACGGCATGTGACTTTGTATTTACCTAATGGTAAACATACCTACAAAGTCCATAAATGGGGTCAATCAATACACTGCTGTTAAATAATGTTTTTCGCTCCCAATGGACGGCGACAAAGAAGTATTTGCATTACGAGTTATTTTAATATTCTCGCTTCAAACGCCCATTTCGTAACCTCACCATGAAAGGAGACTACTATAACTTGAAACTTGGAGGCCCGGTTGGTCGGCCTAGCGAAACTCGTTTCTACTTACTTTCAATACAGATGCCGTCAAGTGACCTAGCCATGTTTCGGTTTTAGTCTGTAAGTTCGCCGGTTTTCAGGAGACTACTGCATCGATTTATTTTCGATGCGGTAGTCTCCTTTCAGGATGGGGTTTCAAAGCCAACAGTTGATTTGACAATAAAGCAGCGAGGATATATTACAGTTGGATTGTAATGTAAATTAGACTTTGTCACCACCTATTTCGTTAACGCATCATTTGTCCGGCATAGTGGGAGCGATCAATGGTGTTAAACAACAATGTATTGATCGACTCTATTTTTGGACCTTGTACGTTTGCTTACCATCAGGTCACATGCCGTGCTCCCGAAAGAAGACTATATCACCTCGAACAGAAATCGATACAGCAGCAGTCAGTGGAATCAAACCCCTTACTGTGGGGTTGAGTCGGGGTTGGGGTATATACCACGCTGTCAGGGGCAGGATCATGGCGAATGATAGCACGCCGGTAACTTATGCGCCTTTGGCGCTGGCCCTCGCAAAGCCTTATAGCATTTTCCTTCTCGGGGGGATTAGGAAAAGGTTTAGGGTAATGGTAGGAGTTGGTGCGCTGTAGACGGCTCAGCGCGCCTGGGATGGCATTTTAAGTCTCTAATGGAGTCGCCGCCGAGAGTGATCTCGGCAATAGCCTTCTCTCCGATGATCGTGCGTGGAGCGGTGCGATACCATAAAGGTGGTCGTGGGGTCTGCTGTCGGCTCGGTCGAACATGCGTCGAGCGAGCCGTTCAACGAAAGCTTCCACAGACTCCATCTTCAGGTCGCCGCTGATCGTGGAATTGCACACGAACCACGGAGCGCCGGGCGCCATACGCAGAGAGATATTCTGCAGGCGCTGAATCAGTGTCTTGTTCGTCGTGGCCGACAATAGATGATGCCACGCTGGGGCTGCATAGGTGATCTGAGAATGAACGAAGGTCTTGTAAACCAACCCTTTTACCCGGAGGGGCAGGGATGTATTTGTACCTATGGGCATATATGGACATATATATAATATATACTGGATGTTTTTTGTCACGGTGATAAAAAAAAAATTGTGTTCTATGATGAAAATAATAATGAAACACGTATTTTTTCCTTTAAGTGTCGCCTATACAAAAACATAAAGATAAATAATTTAAAGTACAAAAAAGATCTACAATTCACGTTAATTTTCATACTAAACTCACGAATTAAAGGCTATCACTTGTCTAGTTGTGTTTTACTTGTTAGTATGTATTTGTAGGAGTAATTTTAAGCATATAGACGTTTGTTCGAATAATAATTTATTTTTCGGAATTTCATTGTTCAAAAAAATACTTACCAACCTTTTTTATTTTAAAAATGAGTTTTAAAAGTGATACTGGATGCATCAAACAAATATTATTATTGTTAAAAAAACACCGAGTATACCATGTTGTAGCGAAACCTTTCGTTTCGCCTAGCGAAGTTATAGATACCTCATAAATATCAGGAGAGATCTTCTCCCTGTACTGATTTTGATATTTGCGTTTGTCATTTACCCTCGGGTGGCCCAAGTTTAATATAATCTATATATACTATCTTTACTAATACAGCTGAAGTGTTTGTTTGTTTATTTGGTTGAACGCGCTAATCTCAGGAACTACTGGTTCCTAGTTCACGAAACCGCAGCGGTTTCTCCTAATTAGAGGATATGGTAGGCTTAGAACTGTTTGTGACACTTGACACCTATATTAAGGCGGTGAGCTCAGACATTGCGTCGATAATTCGGAAATTTTGAAGAAAGTGACAGAAAAAAAAAATCTTAATCTAGAGGATATTAGTCATATAACTGTTTAATCAGAAACGTAAAATAAAATAGTTTGTTCGATAGTAATAAATCGTGAAAATAGCTCTGAAATTTTCTTTTTTCGCATGATTTTATTATTTATATAAATGTATATGATAAATTAAAAAAAAGGTTGTTGAATCATATTTTACAATTTTTGTGTAGTTTTTCTTAAATTAATATTTAAATGTTTTGCGACATTTTGCTTCCGAGCGTCTTTTGCTAGTCGACGCTGCTTACTCTCGTCAGAAACCGTACTTACAATGCTGAAATAAAAAATAGGAAGATGCTAATTTCACTGACAAGCATACTTCGCCTTAATAATAATAATCAATTTCTTGGACAATAGGGCGAATAATTTACTAAGCCGATACGAAATTATGTTATACTTAGGTAGGTAGATAGATAGGTACCTACCTACTAATTGTTAGGTGTGACGAAGGAACTGTTATGAAGATAATAATATATGTTGACAAGGTTATATCCTGGTTTAAAACCATACTTATTTGATATGCATTCTTATCTATATATATATATATATATAATAATATTTTTAAAATATATTGCTTTATTTTAAGGTAATGAACTGCCTTGCGTTAGGTATAGATAGTCAAATATTTGAAAAAAAAAATTTACGAACCAAAAATATAGTTCCGAAATAATGATAATAAGCTCTAGGCTTATACTATGTGTACCGGAAACAACGATATAATACATATTATATTTTATAAACACCCAGACCATAACAAACTGTATAGAAAAAAACGTACTAAAACTCCGGATACAACTCCAAAGACGCAACCACTAGTCTACGAAGGCGGTCAATGAAATACTATTTCAACTAACTAAAAATTTGTTTAAAAAATATGTAGTATTTTTTTAAATAAACATGACCTATTATTATAATTAACCTACCTAACTAGAACATTAATAGCATTTTTTTTTCTGTCACCAGACTATTCTCCTTGGAGATAGTGGGGTTGGGAAGACGTCACTACTGGTCCAGTTTGAGACCGGCCGGTTTCAGCCAGGAAATTTTTCAGCAACAGTCGGCATCGGGTTCACGGTAAGTTTGTTAACATATAGTATTATTAAATATATTTATTAGTTAAGTTTTTTTTTATTATATAATCAATCAAAAATAATTACCTATATAAGTAGGTAGATAATTAAAAAATATGCCATCATCAATTTTCTTAATTATTTTTGTTAAGATTTTTTTACTTACTTTTACTTTGAGAATCCTCGCTCACGGACGCAATTGTTTTGTAATATTTCTTATATATTTTGTACTTTTTATAAAAATAATAAAGTTTATTAGGCACTACACATTTTTAATACTTTTAAATGTAATGCAGAGATCTAATTAAAATAATAAAATAATCAACCCTAATGGCCTTATTCATAAAAACTTATTGAATACTTGAAGAAGACTTTAGTTAAGAAGATTCTGTCTCTTTTTTTAAGCAACAAAAATAATTATGCGTAAAACAGACAAAACCTTCCATTACTAAAGTGTTCTATAAGTCTAAAGGACTCAATCAGTTTTTATGAACACCTATGTAAATATTTTATATAATTCCTGTATCCTTGACAAATCCTGCATCCCATCAATTTATATAGGTAAATTGATGGGATGCAGGATTTGTCAAGGAATTTAATTACAGGAATTATATAAAATATTTACATAGGTGTTCATAAAAACTGATTGAGTCCTTTAGACTTATAGAATATAATTACATAACATAATTTAATACAGGTACAGGCAACCTCTTGCTGTATAAGCAATTTGCAGCGCTACAATATGCCTTTGTCTCTGCCGCAACTCACTTATCCAGGCTTTATACGACCTAATGCATTTCCAATATCCCATTATTTTGACGTGGAAAAACCTTGCAACAAATGAAAAATAAAATTGCCAACGAATAGAAGGAAATTTTGTTGTTTTATTTTATTATATTGAAATTAAGTTAATGGAAATTTCAATAAATAACACGGTGTAATAGTATTTGGAATAAATTTACTCAGTTATAACCAGGTTTAGGCTAAACCTTGTTTAGTGGAAGATTATGATTTAATACAATAGTAACCTGCTACGGTGGTGGTTAGCTCTTAGGTGTTTCATGAATACATGAAGATGAACTTACTAGTCTCGGCCTTAAGAGCTTTATTGCAGTAAATAACAAGCTACCTATTCATGTTTTGAATGGTTGGTTAGTAAGATTATAAAATAGTCATGTATTCATTTAGAGTTATATAATTGTAAGGCTATTTTCCAACCACCGCTTTGCAATTGCACCATGGAGGTTTTTTAGTTTTCCCAAATTCTTGACGTGAAACTTTAAATAGTAAATAATTAAATATATAGGTAATTGTAAAACATCATAGAAGATTTGGTTGATATTCTCAAAATATAATTAACATTTCTTCGCTCGATTGTAAAATATAATATAGTGTTGTTTTACACACGTCAGCTAATAGCGGATTCCTATAATCTACCTACGGTAACGGTCTGTTATTCCTATACGATCTCTCATGTTTTTGCAATGAATACTAATATTATAAAGCTGAAGAGTTTGTTTGGTTAAACGCGCTAATCTCAGGAACTACAGGTTGAAAATTATTTTTTTAGTCTTAGCCCATTTATCGAGGAAGGCTATAGGCTACATAACATCATGCTACGACCAATAAGAGCAGAGTAACAATAAAAAAAAATGCAAAAACGGGGGGAAAATATTCCTTTTCCCCCCGTTTTTGCGGCTTAAGTTGTGCGGATAAGCTAGTAAAATATATTTAATTAGAAATTTAATAAGTATTCTTGCTACTAGCTTATTTTGCTTATAATAAAAAAAAATGCTTTGACATTGTCAGCTATCATAAGATATACATTATAAAAATATAAAAGCTCCTCTAAAGCTGTATAGTCGATGTTTAGTAGACAGTTATTACATTAATACAGCAAGAGTAAATTATCTCGTCAAACTTCAAAGGATCTATTAAACTCCCCTGACAACCTATTAATTTCGATCCCTTACATCCTGTAAAGCTATTAGATGAAATAAACTTTGTATGACGCACACATGTTGTCTAATGCCTATCTTTTAATAATAATTATATATATATATATATATATATATATATATATTTATATACCTAGTAGCTTAGAGTTGGTTAGACCTTAGTCTAAAATCAAAGTTTTTCTATTTATTCGCGACTTTCTAATTTGACTAATTCCTATAATCTAGGGTTAGGTTAGTTTGGCAGTAGAAACTACGGACGTTAAAGTTTTTGCATGGAAATAACGAACCGTTACTACTGATTATAGAAACTGTCCAAAAATGAGAAACTATCACAATGTAATTTTTTCCCTAACAGTCAAGCCTTCGGTAGCTCTACCACAAGTTTTTACAAAGTAAAAAAGTTAGTGTAAAAGTTTTTGTAAAGATTCTTTTATACATAGAGATGCAATTGATCCGAAAGGAATTTTTTTTTATCAGATAATTCAAAGTTTTACAAATATCTGACATTGTTTAAATATTATATTTTATAGATGCTACAAATGGTTTAAAATCTTGAAATCATTATAACTATCTAATACTATCTATAGTGGAGATACTTAACTTAAACTTTATCGGACAAAATTGTACAAAGGAGTTAAAATGTCGGGCGCTAGGCAATTAGAACTATCACACAACCAATTTCTACGTATGGGAATTAGCAGAAAAGTGGAAATTAATGGAAAAGTGGAAGTTAAGAGAAAATGACAATTGTAGGATAGTGGTCATTGGGCATTGTGGGAATACCTACCTGTATATACATGGTGACTTTGAAAGGATGTACTTTGGGCTAATATGGGGTTCTACTGATTAATACCAACAACTTTTCCCATGAAACCATGTGCCGCAAATGAAAAAAAAAATTGCCTTCTCCATACAAACTAGTAATGTTAAAATTACCAATTTGTATGAGGAATCCAATTTTTTTTTTCATTTGCGACACAAGGTTCCATGGGAAAAGTTGTTCGATTTGATCAGCAGAACCTCATATTAGCCCAAAGTACATCCTTTCAAATTCACCCTGTATACGTACTTCTACTATCCGTTGATGACTGTTCTGAAGGCCAAGACACCCCGTAATAAACTTTTTAGCAACTGCTAAAAAGTTGCAATGAATCAGTATTAAACTGTGAATAAATTGAGGCCATAGTTTGTGTCTTTTAAAGGTAACGTTAGATTGGCAAAATACCGAAATCTTTTATGTACAATGGTGTTGACACGGAATACTAAAAACTTTCAAATGTACCTATAATATAAAAGAATATGGTGCATGTTTTTTTTTGTGTTCATTGTTGTGCTGATTATTTCATGTTATTGTAGCGGCCAAGACACATCGTAATAAACTTTTAGCAACTAATAAAAAGGTGCAATAAATAGTATTAAACTGTGAATAACTGTTGGCCATGACACCCCGTGATGATATTTTTAGCAACTGCTAAAATAGTGCAAAAAACGGTGTTTTAAATTCAATATGGAGCGCAGGTAACTTTGTGTTATAGCAGTAATACGATAGGCACCAAATCATTGAAACTTTACGATAATAAAAGTTTATTTTTTTAAATAACACGCAAAGAAAATTGCGGCCAACAGCTAGTAAGTAACAAGTACAATACCGTTAACGTGCTTATTTGTTTACTTCCAGAATTATATTAAGAAATAAATGTTTAAAATAGTTTTTTAGTGATAAATTATATGCCATTGAAAAGCCTACATCTTGTTCTACATGACTGAATATACGAAGGTCTATTGTAAAGTAATATTTTGATACAGTGACAGTGTAAAATAAGTGCAATCACAATATTTTACGTGGTGGTATATGGACATTTGTTTTACACTTTTACCTACGCACCATACGCATCGCTCGGACTCGCTCGGTAGGTAGTGTGATTCACAACGCTAGCAGCGACAATACGCAGCCCAGTACTACGCTATCATTCGAACGATCACTTAACCGTCGTTATACAACATAGTACAGGCCTATACAAAATGAGTGACGAGTATGAAAATATCACTACGCGCAGATATCGGGAAAAGCATGACTCTTATAATACTGAATTAAACGAAACACGACGATACTTTTTAAGTTTACATTCACCGGAGAGTTTAGCAAGGAGTTTACCGGACCTATCGACTTATATACCTACAGAAGATATTCTAGAATATAAAAGTACAATAGAAAATCTACAAATCGAGTTGAACAGTGCACATATTGAAATAGAAGAACTAAATCAAGAAAATAGCAAATTGAAAGCAGTATTAAAAAAACAAAAAAAAATCATTAGAGCTATTTAAAAAAATGTGCACTAACTCAACTGATCAGAAACCTTGTCCCAGTACAATTTTGAAAACTCGAATTCATAGAAAAAGGCTGTTCTATGACCAGGAAACGCCGAAATCATCTTTTTCAAACTCTTTTAACTTAGCAACTGTTGATGCCTTAGATTCCTACAACATTCCTAAGAAGCAGGAGGTTACCTATCAACGCAATCAAGGAGTGTCGAGTGACGACTGTAGAAGGTCAATGACCAAGACAACGTTATCGACACCGCAAGAAGTGCCTAAAATCACCATAATGGGAAGTCAACAATGCACAGGTTTAGCACTAGCCCTATTAAATTCCAGACGAAACAATCCGTACAGAGAATACACTATATCATCTCTAATAAAACCTAATGCACTCTCAGACAACATATTAGCCTATACCAGAGATTGCTACCACGTAAATGATAAGTTAATTATATGTGTTGGTGAAAATGATTGTAATCCTAGAAAATTAATCATTAATTTGGGCTCGTTTCTTAACCGCTTTGAGAAAGTAAATGTTATCGTATTAAGCGTATTGTATAATCCTTGTTTAAATGAAAACAAACTTAATAATGAGTTAAAGCTACTGTGCAGTTACTTTAAAAACTGTACATTTTGTAACATTCACCAACATTATAATTTTGCACCCTTAAAAAGCATTGCTAAGCAAATAAATTTACTTATAGATAGCCAAGATTATGAACACGATTATATAGGGAAAATACAAATAACACGTAAAACAACGACTGAAAAAACTATGTTAGATTATTATAAGCGAATAAAAAATGACATAAAAATTAATAACAACAATAAATTTTCTATATGTAAAACTGAAAACAAACGAACTATATTGTATTATTTTAAACCAATAAACAAAAATTTGCAACCAAATAATAAAAAAATGAATAACCATTTAAAATCTAATAATAGAATAATCAATAAAAATATAAATGATGAACTGTGACGAAGTCCTACCTACAGGTATAAATTGGCTGTAAGGTAATGAAACAACGTACATACAATAAAAAATAAATATATATTAAAAGAAACCTAACTATTTAAAATTTATAAAGAGCGAAAGAGATATAAAAGAATGGGTTCTATCAACATCCAGATTATGTCATGGGAAGAATGCTACTGCCCTGATTAAGCGACGATCGGGGAGGGCAGCATCCAACGTCCTTCAGTGGCAGGCCAGGCTCCGGGCAGCGGTCGGCTATGGCCGGCTATGGCAGGCCGTGATCTGCCGAGCAGACGGTGTCCAGGCTCCGGAAGAAGAATCCAGGCTATGACCAGCTGGGATGTCTGAAGACGGTAGCAGACAGGGCTTCAGGAAAAAAAGGTTCCAGGCCAGGTTCTGCCGTAGAGATTTTTCTACCTCGGAATTGATTCCTGAAATCATTCGAAGGGAAGCCTAAGCATACTGCTTCCAGCTCTCGTTGTCTTCAGTTTTTGGCAGGGCAGCAACAATAATTGTGCATTGCGTAAAACTGCAGGACGGAGGCTGGGGTGCAGTGCTAGACAGACGCACGGACACAGTACAATCTTTATATAATTCTATTGAACCCTAAAAACGTCCCTATGAAAGTACTGTATAATTAACTCACCAAATTAATGTTGGAACTCCGAACTTTGTGCGTCACTATTATATGTTTTTGTAACTAGCAAATTATTACAAACACACACTCGCGATGTTAGCAATTTATCAAATGGCCTGCGGTACTCTGACCGCGGCCTATTTATCTGATTTTTAAGTAATACGTTACTTCGACTTGTAAAATGCATTTATTTAAACTACCTGCCTCTTTTGCATTTTGCACTTTTGCAAAGGGTAATTTTAAATTCTAAACTATCCGTTCCATTTCGTAGATTGTTTCAAATTCTGTAACATACAAAGTAACGTTCCGTTACATTACCCCGCGCGTCCCCCAAGGATTTTTTTAATCATTTTATTTCATGAATAAAAAAATCCTTAGTTCGCCACATGAGAACTAATTTTACACACTCATACTAACCTTCCACTATGCCTGTCATACCTCAATCATTCAGCCCTGGCCGCAGTAACATTCATATTATTATTACTGTGGCGTCCTAATATACTGTAGGAATAAGATGATGTAATAATCAAACTATTCATACTAGTCTCAAGTATAAAAGTTAAAGTAAATGAGTAATGTAACTATAAAAATGTTTTATTTATTTATGATTTGTGCTCTTAAAATCCTTTATATGCCAAGTACCAAGATCTTTTCCATTCATGTCCTCTAACACATAAACTAATGGAGACTTTTTATAGGTAATTCGACACTTAACAAATTTTGGTGCTAACTTTTTAGTAAAATACTTCTCCTTATCGCTCTGAAAGTAAGTCTTCTTCCAGACTATGTCACCGACTTTGAATTCAGCGAACTTGCGTCGCAAGTTATAATGGGAAGCATTTTTAAGGTGTGCGCGATATAAAGAGACCTGCACTTCCTCAAAAATCTTTGTTAAACAACCAATATTTTCCGCATATATATCACGAGGTAAAAATACTATCTCATCGCCCAAGTCTGTATCAGTGAAGTGAGAACCACATGAAACGAGTTCACGACCATAAACTAAAAAATTGGGAGAATAGCCGGTAGATTCATTGACCGAACTATTAATTGCAAACTTGATTTTATTAATATTTATATCCCAAGACTATGATCATTTTCAACAAAAGTAGAAATACATGTCACAATGGATTTATTATATCTTTCCACCGTATTTATTTGCGGCGTATATTTAGGTATAAAATAAACGTTAGGTATCTTATATTTAGAAAATAAGCTATCTAAGTTTTTACTAATAAATTGAGTACCATTGTCCATCATGATTGTTTGGGGTACTCCGTGAATCAAGAAAACTTGTTCTTCCAGAATATTAGCTATTATATCAGCTCTTGCTTCTCTAATGGGAAAAATCAAACAATACTTAGAAAAACAACATGTAACTACTAGTATAAAAGTATTTCTTTTTCTTGTGACAGGTAAGGGGCCTACTAAATCAATTGACAGCATTTGAAATGGTCTACTACACTGTTTTGGTCTTCCCATTTCACCTAAAGTCATATGATTTGAATGTTTATATGCTAAACAAGTGTCGCAAGATGACACAATTTTTACTACATCTTTGTACATTCCTGGCCAATAATACTTAAGACATAATCGTTTGTACGTTTTAAAATTACCTAAATGTCCAGCAGTTGGTTCTGAATGATTTTCCCTAATAATTTCTTCGCGCAACTCCTCTGGAACTACTTCTTTCCAAGAGAATTCAGAAGTGAGTTCGCATTTATTTTTTGATAATCTATATAGAGTATTATTTTTAATTAAAAAATTAACAAATTTTTCTGGATTATTTAAACAACCATTATATATATCATTATAATATTTATCATTTGATTTTAAATAAAAATTGGATGTAGAAATGGCAGCAACCGGTACTGATCTAGACAACGCGTCAGGTATGACATTATCCGAACCTTTACGATGCTTTATATTTAAATTAAATGAAGACAGACGCACTCCCCAACGAGCTAATCTACCTGTTGGATTATTAAGTGATAAAAACCATTTTAATGCAGAGTGGTCAGTATAAATAGTTGTAACACTCCCGTTTTCCAGGTAACATCGCCAGTGTTCTAACGCTACTACCACCGCAAGAGTTTCCCGTTCAGTAATACTATAATTGCGCTCCGAGTTATTTAATGAACGACTCATATAAGCTATGGGGTGTTCTTTACCATTAATATTTTGCGTGAGCATAGCGCCTATACCGTAATTACTAGCATCGGTATGCACTTCGAATGGCAAGCTATAATCAGGACACGACAGAATTGGGGCAGATATTAGAGACTCTTTTAGTTTATTAAAAGAATTATCAGTCTCAGATGACCAAACAAAAGGTGGTGCATTTTTTTTATTCGAAGTGAGTTTATTTAAAGGACCTGCTATTGTACTGAAGTTTGGCACAAACCTACGATACCAAGTCGCTGTACCTAAGAATCTTTTGACCTCCTTTTTATTTTTCGGCGTAGGAAAATTTAAGATTGCTTCTACTTTTTCGGGATCTGTCCGTAAGCCGTTAGCATCTACTACATAACCTAAGTATTTGAGACTTTTACAAAAAAAAATACATTTATCTGAGTTTATAGTTAAATTTGCTTGTTCTAACTTCTTCAATACGCGCAATAAGAGTGACACGTGTTCATCGAAAGAGCTAGAAACGATTACTATATCGTCAAGGTAACAGAATACTTTATACTCAAACTCTAAACCGAACAAACTATCCACTAATCTTTGCTGAGTAGCTGGTGCGTTTGTTAGACCAAAAGCTGTGGTCATAAAACGAAACGTACCGCGTCCTGGGACATAAAAAGCAGTCTTATCTCTATCCTGTTTTACAATCGGAATTTGCCAGAAAGCTTTACTTAAATCGATACAGGATAAGAACTTTGCATCGCGTAAGCTATCTAATATTTCTGACACGTAAGGCAGATTATAAGCGTCGCGTTTAGTAATAGAGTTTAACTTCCTACTATCTAAACAAAATCTAGGTTGACCGTTCTTTTTTTTTAGTATAAGAACTGGTGATGACCAAGCGCTTTCGCACGGTTCAATTACATTAAAACTAAGCATTTCATCTACCTGTTCTACCAGAATCCGCTGCTTTTCTGGTGACAACCTATAATATCTTTGTTTAATGGGGGGCGAGTCACCGGTGTCTATTCGATGAACTATTGCATTAGTACGACCTAATCCCTTACGTTCTAAAGAAATATTTTTAAATTGTTCAATGATATTATTCACAATTAATTGTTGTGAACTATCTAAATTATCATATGAATTTAGAAATTTATTAGTATTAATCAAATATAAATCTGTATGTGATGAACAATCTTTTTCTGACGTAATATTTTTTAAAATTTTTGGACATAAATTAAAAACGCGCCAGAAGTCTATACCTAAAATAAGAGAGGTATCCACTTCTGGTATTACATAAGCTTTAATTATGTGAAACTTATTTTCAAATGAAATAGGAAGAAGAATATATCCTATGGTATTAAGTCTCTGACCACCAGCAGCAGTAATATTAAGTGGGTTATCACTTGTTAACCTAAAACCTCTATTTATTAATGATAAATGAGAATTATTTCCTAAAATAGTGACAGCTGATCCAGAATCTAATAAACCATAAACTTTCATGTCTAATATATTCACATACACATACGGTCTTTCATCACCATTAGTTTTATAATTCAGGATTGAAGAAGTAAAATGAGTAGTAAAAAAAATATTAACTTTATATAACCACATTTCCCAATCATTAACATCAAAGTTACTACTACAATCCTGCCTAATCAGTTTTTTGAATTTTCTTGAGCTTTATTACAATTAGTGCAATTATAAAATGTTACTCCATCAAGACCACACTTAAAACAAAATAACTTTCTTTCAACGGTACACTGTGTCAGATTGTGGGACTCTGAGCGGCAACGCGGGCAAAACCTACCCTTAACTATATTTGACGTGGCTGAGCATTGATAGTTTTTATTTTTATTAAAATCTCTGCCATTATTATTATTACTTTTTAAATTATTATTATTACCATTATTAAAATTCTGATTACTAGGATAATTATTTTGTGAATTAAAATTCTTTGGAAACCGTCCGTTTCTAAAAGAATAACTATTATTAAATGATGTATTAGAAAAATTATTATTTTTATTACTAAAATTATAAATATGACCTGAAGTTTTTTTATATGCAAATTCAGGTGCAAGAAGGTTACCGTGAGCTTTAGGAGGTTCCCTAAAATCAGAAATGCGAGATTGAAATTTTTCATAATTTTTGCAGATTATTCTAAGTTCATTAATATTTGTAATGCTAGTACTAGTAGCGAGTACCGATGCATAACACGGTCTAATATTATGAATCACTATTTCAAACTGTTCGCTATCGGATAATGGTTTCGATAAACGAGAAAACATGCCGGATAAAATTGACAAATAAATTGTTATATTTTCTTCTTCACCCTGCGTTCTAGACCTAATCTCCGACATTAATCTAAAATCATAATCATGCTTATCGAAATCCTCGCGAAGCAAAATACATAATTCGTTCCAACTATTAAACTTATGCCGAATACTTCTAAACCAATGTAACGCGTCATCGGTAAATATTTCAGTTGCAAACGACAAAATATTCGTGCTAGGAATATTTCTTGCTGCTGCGAACTCAGTAACGCGCTGAATAAAGGAACGTACACACGTCTTCCCATTATATTTTAATTTAGCAAGTTCCAAAACAATGTTACGATCGCAAGGAATTGAAACACTAGAAAGCTCACCATCAATATTATTAATGTCTGAAGTAACAGATGTTTCTGATGAACTTAAGTTATGTGAAAAATCCGTTATTTGTTTTCTAAATTTTTTATAACGACTTTCACTATCTTTAAACTGATTTACTGCCTCCTGGGTCGATGGATCCATACGATTTAATCGATGGTGAACCTGATTAAGCAGGTTGACAGTACGATCTAAAAGATTTTTATCTATTTTTAATAGTAAACTATTTAAGTTTGACTGTACTTTCGAAAGGCTCTCATTAAGTCCATGAATATCATCACAAAAATCAATCCCCGATTCTAAAATATCCTCAGCAGGTAAAACTTGCGAGAGTTTCACTATCTGCTTACGCAGTTCCTGCACACTATCAGTAGGTACACTTCCTCTAATAATAATTTCGTACGTTAGTTCCGGTTTTTGAAGACTTAAATATTTAATAGGTAACGACATTTTGTGAGCACAGTTACTTTCATAGAGAGTTTACAAAAACTAATCCGTCCTGTTACAATTAATGAATATAACGTATTCTTTATTTAAAACAAAAATAAAAAAATTAGAAAAAGAAAAAAAAAAAATAATAATAAGAATAATAATTAAAAAAATCACTTAAAAAATAACACACAAATAATGTAAATTTTGTTGTATTTTTTTTTCTTTAAAAAAAAATTACCAACAAAAAAAAATCAAAAATTAAAAAAAAAATATATATTTAAAAGAAAAAAAAATGAAAAACACAATTAAAATATTTACAAGGAAAAAAAAAAAACACTAAAAAAAAACAAAAAAAAATATTTACAAGCTACCCCGGTTTGCCTCGGATTCGAACCGGGGTGCACGACAATATAGCGTTGTCGGCTATCTATATGGGCTAGGAGTCCGCCCTGACGTTAGTCGCCTTATACGACACCCTGTCTCGTGATTGGGTTGGTGCTATTCGATCCCGGCCACCACACGGGGATTACAAAAAAAATACACACAAAAAAAACAAAGAAAACGTTTTACAAAAACGACACAATACACAATAAAAAATAATATAACCTGGATGTTGACGAATTTATGCTAAAAATGTAGCTATAAAAACCACGTTGGGCGCCAATTTATGTGACGAAGTCCTACCTACAGGTATAAATTGGCTGTAAGGTAATGAAACAACGTACATACAATAAAAAATAAATATATATTAAAAGAAACCTAACTATTTAAAATTTATAAAGAGCGAAAGAGATATAAAAGAATGGGTTCTATCAACATCCAGATTATGTCATGGGAAGAATGCTACTGCCCTGATTAAGCGACGATCGGGGAGGGCAGCATCCAACGTCCTTCAGTGGCAGGCCAGGCTCCGGGCAGCGGTCGGCTATGGCCGGCTATGGCAGGCCGTGATCTGCCGAGCAGACGGTGTCCAGGCTCCGGAAGAAGAATCCAGGCTATGACCAGCTGGGATGTCTGAAGACGGTAGCAGACAGGGCTTCAGGAAAAAAAGGTTCCAGGCCAGGTTCTGCCGTAGAGATTTTTCTACCTCGGAATTGATTCCTGAAATCATTCGAAGGGAAGCCTAAGCATACTGCTTCCAGCTCTCGTTGTCTTCAGTTTTTGGCAGGGCAGCAACAATAATTGTGCATTGCGTAAAACTGCAGGACGGAGGCTGGGGTGCAGTGCTAGACAGACGCACGGACACAGTACAATCTTTATATAATTCTATTGAACCCTAAAAACGTCCCTATGAAAGTACTGTATAATTAACTCACCAAATTAATGTTGGAACTCCGAACTTTGTGCGTCACTATTATATGTTTTTGTAACTAGCAAATTATTACAAACACACACTCGCGATGTTAGCAATTTATCAAATGGCCTGCGGTACTCTGACCGCGGCCTATTTATCTGATTTTTAAGTAATACGTTACTTCGACTTGTAAAATGCATTTATTTAAACTACCTGCCTCTTTTGCACTTTGCACTTTTGCAAAGGGTAATTTTAAATTCTAAACTATCCGTTCCATTTCGTAGATTGTTTCAAATTCTGTAACATACAAAGTAACGTTCCGTTACAGAACCTATAAATAATAATAATAATCAGAATGTAAATAATAATAAAAAAAATAATCAGACAATAAATATAATAAAAATTTTTTTCGAATCTAATTATATTACAATAATGCACCAAAACATAGCTGGTTTACTAAGTAAAAAAGACATATTAGAAATATATTTGAACGACCAAACTACTTTATATAATGCGGAAGTTTTATGCTTTTGTGAAACATTCGTTAAACATGGTGAGGAGAAGAATATATACATTTCCACCTTCCAACTGGCAGACCATTACTCTAGATATACTCAAAGAAGAGGAGGCAGTTGTATATTCTGCAAGGACCACATCCACTATAAAAAACTGGATTTTCTTCAAGAACTTGTTAAGGATGAAATATTTGAGTGCTGTGGAATTGAAATTCCTGATTGTAAACTCATAGTTATATGTATTTACAGAATTCCGAATTATTACCCAAATGAATTCCTTAACAAACTAGAATCCTTACTAACTATATTGAGAAGGAAAATTAGTAAGAAGATTGTGATCTGTGGTGATTTCAACATAAACACATTAGTACATAATAATATAACGCATAACTTTCTTAGCTTAATCCAAAATTATAACTACATAAGCCATATTTCTACACCAACCCGATTAAAGGCGTGTCTCGATCTTATATTAAGTAACGAACCGAACGCAAAAAGCGAAACTTTGGATCTGCACTTATCCGATCACCAAAATTGTCAAATATTATATATACCCGTCAGTGGTAAATCGCAGCCTTTATAAAAATATACTAAATATAAACGTGACTTTAGTAGCGAGAACTTTAATAAATTTCTATGTCACCTTAACAAAATCTCATGGACAGAAGTTTATGAAGAAGATGATTTTGATAAAGAATTTGAAAAAAAAAATACATTGCATGTCAGAAATGACTTTATGTGAGATCAAATCTTATATTAAGAACTTTTGTACACCACATTTATTGCAATAAAGATTTTCATTTCATTTCATTTCATTTCAAAGTACATTAGCAACATTATTAATATCCCGCTGTTTTCCGCTCCAACTAAGTATTGCTAAGCAAGTGCTTATACTTGTTTCTTGTTCACAAACGGATGTGTACTTTTGTGTATATAGTGCACATATATTATGTAAATGGGAATTAGGTTTACCTATTATTATTTAGGCTTACCTATTATTGTTAAACATTTAAGTATGTATTTTTTTTTTATTAAAAATTTTTTAAAGAAACTTTTTCATTTATGGTTATTGTGTTTACTTGGGTTTTTATATTAAGCTCTCTTTGCCTAGTCCAAAGTACGTCGCTACCTGAACTTATTAATATTTGAGGAAGCTTTTCAAGTCGCGAAACATTGACGATCGGTAAATTAATTTATAACTTTTCTCTACGAAGTCTGTAGAATAATTTCGGATGACATATTTTTTTAGTAGGTTAGGTTTATCTATATAGGTTAATATATATGAGTTATTAAGTCTATCCAAACACCGCGACGAGCTGACCACTTATTTGGTTTGGTACGAATAAAACTCCACCGCTGAGTACCTAGTACTATGACCGAAGGTATGGTTACTTCGAAATCGTCCTGGTAAACCGCGGGGTGTCCAATGGGTTTTTAATCTAAAAATGTATGTACATATGTTTTAGCAACACTACTATAGGCATTAAGTTCGCCTATGTACAGTTTTATTTTGTAATTTTGTGCAATAAAGTATTTTAAATAAAATATAGTGCCTCGGAGAGCACGTTAATCTGTCGTTTCACTATACCAACTTGTGAAACTATATAGGTATAGATGGGTAATAAACATTTAGTCTAACCAAACATCGCGACGACCTAGTCACTTGTTCGGTGTAGACTCATACCATCGGCTAAGACGAGGTGGGATTGGAAACCCCTCCGCTGTGTACCCTAAGGCCGTCTAGGCAGTCTCGGGCGCCGTCTAACCAATTCAGCTACCACTTTTAAGGAAATTATAGGTTTTTTCAATTTGAGATAAAATTTTACCAATATTAAATTAAGTTTAATTAAAAATCAATGTTAGTAATCAGAAAGTACATTTTTTTAGTTTTTATCCTAAAGAAAATCATTCACGTTAAGTTAATTTAAAAGCTTCTACGAACAAAGTGTTTTTCAAGTTGTTTGTTTCAACTAATGTATTAGATATCTCAGATTTCATTAATCTTCTAGCAAGTAATCAACTTTCTACAGTGTTTATTTAAAAAGTACCCAGCAGCGGGGTTTTATTCTCACCTCGTCGTAGCCAATGGGTATTCTGGCCCCTAATTATGAAACGAAATTTTGACAGATCGCTATCGTGATCCACTGTAATTGGAGTTGTCATAGCCTTAATTGCATTGGAAATAAAAGCGATGAAAACTCTAATTATCAACGCATTGACAGATCGCTATCGCTTTCGCTGTTTTATGATTAGAGCTCGTCGTAGTGTTTGCAACGACTCAATAACTTTTAGACATAAACAAACAGATATAACAACAATATGAAGAACATATAGGCTTGTACTAGTCTTTATCTAGTATAATTTCACAAGTCAGTCGCTCCCACTATGCCGGCTAAATGATGCGATAACGAAATGGGCGGCAACAGAGACGAAATTGCATTACGAGTCTATTTTAATATGCTCGCTGCCTTATCGTCAATTCAACTACCATTGCGACAAGAAATCGATGCAGTAGTATGCTGAAAATCGGTGAACCCACAGACTAGCACGAATATACCTATACCTATGTAATATTTATGTATTTAGGTTTAAAAAATCTTTATTTCCAAAAGAACACATGGATTCAAATCACTCTAATGGAAAATTAACATTTTGTTCACAACAGACTAAACTACTACAACAATAATAGGTAAGCCTAAATAATAATAGGTAAACCTAATTCCGATTTACATAATATATGTGTACTATATACACAAAAGTACACATCCGTTTGTGAACAAGAAATAAGTATAAGCACTTGCTTAGCAATACTTAGTTGGAGCGGAAAACAGCGGGATATTAATAATGTTGCTAATGTGCTTACTTGTTACTACTTACTAGCTGTTGGCCGCAATTTTCTTTGCGTGTTATTTAAAAAAATAAACTTTTATTATCGTAAAGTTTCAATGATTTGGTGCCTATCGTATTACTGCTATAACACAAAGTTACCTGCGCTCCATATTGAATTTAAAACACCGATTTTTTGCACTATTTTAGCAGTTGCTAAAAATATCATCACGGGGTGTCATGGCCAACAGTTATTCACAGTTTAATACTATTTATTGCACCATTTTATTAGTTGCTAAAAGTTTATTACGATGTGTCTTGGCCGCTAAAATAACATGAAACAATCAGCAACAATGAACACAAAAAAAAAACATGCACCATATTCTTTTATATTATAGGTACATTTGAAAGTTTTTAGTATTCCGTGTCAACACCATTGTACATAAAAGATTTCGATATTTTGCCAATCTAACGTTACCTTTAAAAGACACAAACTGTGGCCTCAATTTATTCACAGTTTAATACTGATTCATTGCAACTTTTTAGCAGTTGCTAAAAAGTTTATTACGGGGTGTCTTGGTCTTCAGAACAGTCATCAACGGATAGTAGAAGTACGTATACAGGGTGAATTTGAAAGGATGTACTTTGGATGAAAAAAAAATTGGATTCCTCATACAAATTGGTAATTTTAACATTACTAGTTTGTATGGAGAAGGCAATTTTTTTTTTCATTTGCGACACATGGTTCCATGGGAAAAGTTGTTCGATTTGATCAGCAGAACCTCATATTAGCCCAAAGTACATCCTTTCAAATTCACCCTGTATACGTACTTCTACTATCCGTTGATGACTGTTCTGAAGACCAAGACACCCCGTAATAAACTTTTTAGCAACTGCTAAAAAGTTGTAATGAATCAGTATTAAACTGTGAATAAATTGAGGCCATAGTTTGTGTCTTTTAAAGGTAACGTTAGATTGGCAAAATACCGAAATTTTTAATGTACAATGGTGTTGACACGGAATACTAAAAACTTTCAAATGTACCTATAATATAAAAGAATATGGTGCATGTTTTTTTTTTGTGTTCATCGTTGCTGATTGTTTCATGTTATTTTAGCGGCCAAGACACATCGTAATAAACTTTTAGCAACTAATAAAAAGGTGCAATAAATAGTATTAAACTGTGAATAACTGTTGGCCATGACACCCCGTGATGATATTTTTAGCAACTGCTAAAATAGTGCAAAAAATCGGTGTTTTAAATTCAATATGGAGCGGAACTTTGTGTTATAGCAGTAATACGATAGGCACCAAATCATTGAAACTTTACGATAATAAAAGTTTATTTTTTTAAATAACACGCAAAGAAAATTGCGGCCAACAGCTAGTAAGTAGTAACAAGTAAGCACATTAGCAACATTATTAATATCCCGCTGGTTTCCGCTCCAACTAAGTATTGCTAAGCAAGTGCTTATACTTGTTTCTTGTTCACAAACGGATGTGTACTTTTGTGTATATAGTACACATATATTATGTAAATGGGAATTAGGTTTACTTGTTATTATTTAGGCTTACCTATTATTATTGTAGTAGTTTAGCCTGTTGTGAACAAAATGTTAATTTTCCATTAGAGTGGGTCCATGTATTCTTTTGGAAATAACGATTCTTTAAACCTGTTTTTTTTTTGGTCGTGGCTTTGGCATTCACTACAGTGAGTATTTAGCCAATGTCATGTGCACTTATAAAAAATCTTAAATTAAGTTTCAAAATTTCTTCAGTAAAATAAAACTTCAATGGATTTTCATCTTGAAATTATCTTCAGGGTTCCATACTTATATTTTAAGTTCTGTTTGAGTAAAAGAAAAAACGTCTTTGTTTTAAAAATCTTCAAATTATAGGATCTTCTCATCCAATATTATAGTTGTAGGATATAGGAAATTCAAAGAGAAGGAAAAAAATTACATTTAAGTATGGTAAAGATAAATAAAATACATATTGTACCTACAATATGTATAATAAGGGGAGGAAGAATATTCTTCCTCCCCTTTTCACACTTTCCGTCTATAAATATTATATTATTATTAATATAAACATAAATACATAATACAATCTACAATTATTAGTCTTATGAAACTAAACTTAAACATACTTTTTTAGTTAGTGAGAATCTTTAAACCTAAATACATAAATATTACACATATATTCGTGCTAGTCTGTGGGTTCACCGATTTTTAGGATACTAATGCACCGATTTCTTGTCGCAATGGTAGTTTCCTTTCAGGGTGCGGTTACGAAACAATGTAGTTGAATTGACGATAAGGCAGCGAGCATATTAAAATAGACTAGGAATGCAATCTCGTCCCTGTCGTCGCCCATTTCGTTATCGCATCATTTAGCCGGCATAGTGGGAGCGACTGACTTGTAAAACTATACTAGATAAAGACTAGTACAAGCCTATATGTGTGTAATGTTCTTCATATTGTTATTATATCTGTTTGTTTATGTCTGAGAGTTATTGAGTCTTTGCAAACACTACGACGAGCTCTAATCATAAAACAGCAAAGGCGATAGCGATCTGTCAATGCGTTAATAATTAGAGTTTTCATCGCTTTTATTTCCAATGCAATTAAGGCTATGACAACTCCAATTACAGTGGATCACGATAGCGATCTGTCAAAATTTCGTTTCATAATTAGGGGCCAGAATACCCATTGGCTACGACGAGGTGAGAATAAAACCCCGCTGCTGGGTACTTTTTAAATAAACACTGTAGGAAGTTGATTACTTGCTAGAAGATAAATGAAATCTGAGATATCTAATACATTAGTTGAAACAATCAACTTGAAAAACACTTTGTTCGTAGAAGCTTTTAAATTAACTTAACGTGAATGATTTTCTTTAGGATAAAAACTAAAAAAATGTACTTTCTGATTACTAACATTGATTTTTAATTAAACTTAATTTAATATTGGTAAAATTTTATCTTAAGTTGAAAAAACAAATAACTTAATACAAATACATATTAACAAATACTTTCATTACAAAAGTAGTGACCGAGTTGGTTAGACCTTAGAAACACTTGATCCCTGGTACCCCGAATCAAAAATTTATGTACATTTGTTTTAACAACACTACTATGTGTGCCTCGGAGAGCACGTTAAGCTGTCGGTTCCAGTTTCACTATACCAACTTGTGAAACTTTATAGGTATAGATGAATTTAGTCTAACCAAACATCGCGACGACGATGGTATATCCTAGTGATGGTACACCGAACAAGTGTTCGGTGTAGACTCATACCATCACTGGTATTCTGAGTCTACACCAAATAAGTGGGCAGTTTGTCGCGGTGTTTGGATAGACTCATTAAGCTTTCAGAGGCATACATCATAAATAAAAAAATAAATACTACACAGTGTGTTCGTTTACTACTGTTTTTCACTTAAAGCGCTTAGGCTTTAAGCCAATCTAATATGCCGTCAAAGTACTTAAAGCGAAGCAAAGTAATCGCAGCGTTTGCAGGAGTACTCGAACAGCATAAATAAACAAAATGTGCAAAAATATAAAATTCATAAGAGAATACAAATTAAAGTTCAAAAACTGTTAAGTGAAAGAGAGGAACAATAAAAATAAACAAAAAAAAGTATTTGATACACAATAATTGTGACCACAGACAATTTACTTTGATTGCACTACTCGTATTTTCCAAGCGTTCGCACCGAATTCGATGACGTAATTTGGTTTTTTTCTGTGACGTCATCAAAAATCAAAAGCAAAGCGAAGTACTAAAAAAACACCTGTCAAGTAAATTAAGCTAGCTTTGTAAGCCTTTTAAGCAGTACTCAAACATACCGACAGATAAACCTAACCTACTAAAAAAATATGTCATCCGAAATTATTCTACAGACTTCGTAGAGAAAAGTTATAAATTAATTTACCGATCGTCAATGTTTCGCGACTTGAAAAGCTTCCTCAAATATTAATAAGTTCAGGTAGCGACGTACTTTGGACTTAGCAAAGAAAGCTTAATATAAAAACCCAAGTAAACACAATAACCATAAATGAAAAAGACTCTCGCTATTTCTTTAAAATATTTTTAATAAAAAAATACAATGTGTTTTTTTTTTTTTTTAAATACATACCTACATATCATCACGGGTGCCTTACGGCGCCCGAGACCGCATAGACGGCCCCAGGGTACCCAGCGGAGGGGTTTTAATCCCACCTCGTCGTAGCCGATGGTATGAGTCTACACCGAACAAGTGGCTAGTTCGTCGCGATGTTTTTGAATAGACTCAATAACACATCTATAAACAGTTTCACAAGTTGGTATAGCGAAACCGGGACCGACAGCTTAACGTGCTCTCCGAGGCACTATAGTGGTGTTGTCAAACAAATGTACATAAATTTTATTATTATAAAAACTTTGGTAACCTAAAAATATTAAGCATTCGGACAATGTTTTAATAGTGCTATATATGTATCTACGAATCACCATATTTTGAAGGTTTATTTTTGTGAAAGGTATAGAAAGGTCAAAGAAGCTTGACATGAAATACGTAACAATTTATAATAATGATTATTATTATAATTTTATACAGTTATTTACACATGGTGGCCGAGTGGATTAGACCTCATACCAACTTGTGAAACTGTTTATAGATGGGCTGATAATAAAACATGTGATAAATTATAATAGTGTACCTACCTACATATAAAGTTTCATGATTTCTGTTGTAATAGTTACGGTTGAGATTTGCGTGTTTTGCAGATTGAACCAAATAAAATCACAAAGGGATAATATTGAATAATTTAACTTATATTTTTCCCAAATGTGAAAAACTCGGTACGGAAGATAGATAGATAGATGTTTATTTACCAAAAAATATATACATACCTACTTAAATAACAATTACAAATATTTAAATTAAACTGTACCCCCACACTAGGCAAGCCTGTCTTGTGGGGGTCATATAATTATATCACCTACTAGAAATAACTGCATTTTTACAAACACTTTATAAACAAACAAACAAACATTATAATTTAAACAATTATTGCGAATTAAGTAAAAATTTATGATTCGTTTTAATAATTACACAATTGTAGTAGTCTTTTTTATATATTTATTAAATGACAGTGATTTATGACTTTTAGTTTTATTCTACGTTCGCAACAACAATCATATATATATATATATATATATATATATATATATATTACACTAGCTGAATACATATTTAGAACCTATTTCCTACTTGTTTTTGAAATATGTGTTCAGACAAATGTCGTTTAAAAACATGTTTTCATGCTTTGTGTGTGTGTGTCTATGTGTATATATATATATATATATATATATATGTATTCAGATGTGTTTAAACAAATAATATGGTGAACCAAAGCTAGTAAAATTTTGTCATACCTATATTAGTTTTTCAATTTTATCAAAGGAAGCCATTTTTCTCTCGATGAAATATACAATATTTTACTTAATGAAAAGCGAAACTCATTTCTAGCTTTTAATTAAGGATTTCCTTTATAGCAATGGCTAATGGGTATATATATTTATTCCTTTTAATACAAAATTGTAGATTGCAAATAAAGTATAATAGGTGGATAGTAAGGTAAAATATTTGTATTAAATAAAGTGGGTCTAAAGATCCACTTTATGAGAAAAGATTATATTAACGTTGCCTAAATTCCGAAATACTTTACTAAAAACATTGTCCGAATGCTTAACATTTTTAGGTAACCAAAAATTTGTTTTTCTTGCAAAAAAACCCCTTTGTCTTTATGACACATTGATCCCGATAGAATAGGTATTTTGAGAATAGGAATGATTAAAAATTTTGTTGACCCACGTGTATTATTGAAAAGGCAGCGATTTCTTATAGATTCGGGTGGAAAAGGGTTTAAAGCCCGATTTCTATTTATAATAATATTAAGGTATCGTTAACAGAGGCTCTACCATGGGTTTGTGCATTGTAGCAACGTAACGTATTTGTATACGTACGTGAGCAACAACCAATAGGATCGCTTTATTCAATACCAAAAATAAAGCGATATTATATACGCATACAAATACATTACATTGCTACAATGTGCAAACCCATGGAGAGCTTCAGATACCAATATATAAGATCAATATATAGATTCTCGGTCCGGATATTTTATTTAACAAAGAACATCACTGGCAGTACAGCAAAGTAATGCTGCCTATGCTATGGGTAGATACTTTCGGGCCGGGACGGGGTTTGCATATGATGGACAAGGTTTTCTTTTGCAATATTATTATATAAATTAAACATGATTTTAAGAGATGATAGTGAGAAAATACTGATATTACAAAGCTGAAGACTTTGCTTGAACGCGCTAATCTCAGGAACTACTGTTTAGAATTGAAACAAGATTTTAGTGTTAGATAGACCATTTATCAAAGAAGTTTATAGGCCATTTAACATCACGGTACGACCATGGAAGCGGAGTATCAATGAAAAATGTTGCAAAAACGGAGAAAGTTTATTCCTTTTGAGAGCTTTCGTTAAGGGCGCTGCGTATACGCAGACGAAGTTGCGCGGGTTAGCTAGTTCTCATTTTGGTATGGGAATGACGAGCTGTAACTGTTACCTTTTATTTTATATAATAAGTAGTCGGTAATAACACAAACTGTAAAACAGTTAAAGAGTTCTTAAAAAAGCATGTACAGATCGTACAAAGCGTAGTACATTACTCTCTGCCTCCCACCTCATGAAACACATGCGCGATGTTATATAATCTATGTATTATATTTTGCTAAATAAACCGCGAATTTGCTACCCTAATTGAAATTTCCAAATTTGAAACGCTCTATTATTCGATCGCTAATTTATGAACAGAATATATACAAACAAAATTAATATGATGTTCACCGTAATATTAATGGATTTAGGATTTAGGTGATAATTATTGGATGTTTATACATACATATCATCACGGGTGCCTTACGGCGCCCGAGACCGCCTAGACGGCCCCAGGGTACCCAGCGGAGGGGTTTTAATCCCAACTCGTCGTAGCCGATGGTATGAGTCTACACCGAACAAGTGGCTAGCTCGTCGCGATGTTTTGAATAGACTCAATAACCCATCTATAAACAGTTTCACAAGTTAGTAAAGTGAAACCGGGACCGACAGCTTAACGTGCTCTCCGAGGCACTAAGTAGTGTTGTCAAACAAATGTACATTTTTTTTTAAATTAAAAACTTATTGGTACACACCGGGATACGAACCAGGGACCAAAGTGTTTTTAAGTCCAAGGTCTAACCAACTCGGCCACCAAGTATATGTTGGATGTTTATAGATGGATTATTATTGAGTTTATCAAAATACCTAATAATAATAATAATTCTTTTTTCATAATTAATGTTTACAATTTATAATTTAACTTACCAGATCCCATACTAGGAAAACCTGTGCTTTAGGTATTCGGTTTAAAATAATTACATATTACAAACTATACTTCGTAGCGTGGTATTATGAAGAAGTATTGATATTATATTTGGTATGTATATATATATATACCATCACGGGTGCTTTACGGGCGGCGCCCGAGACCGCCTTGACGGCCCCAGGGTACCCAGCGGAGCGGTTTTAATCCCACCTATATAGACTTTAAATACCAACATCTACGGCGAGGTAACATATAACACCACCGCTGTATATTTATTTTTTAAGCAATGATGCTTCAACTGGTTAATTCCACTATGTCTGCTTGAGAAACTTATTCGTTTAAAGGGCTCTAGATTAAAGAAAGAAGGGAAAACGCACGCAGGCAAGGCATTCCGATTTTTTATTTCATACTAACCCCTGTATTCTAAGACGTTTCCTTAACTCCACTCTTCACTCAAGGAGCGTGTGTCTCAACTTGCTTTTTACAGTTGACATTTGGTGGAAAGAGACAGACGTTCCTTGAGTGTAAAGTGGAGTTAAGGATACGTCTTACCCCCGTATTCTAAGACGTATCCTTAACTCCACTTTACACTCAAGGAACGACTGTCTCTTTCCACCAAATGTCAACTATAAAAAGCAAGTTGAGACAGACGCTCCTTGAGTAAAGAGTGGAGTTAAGGAAGCGTCTTAGAATACGGGGGTAAGGCATTCTTCATACTTCACTCTAGGCGGTACTTGAATACTGTAAGGCACCGTAATGGTACATATTAAAAATATATAATAATATCGTTCTTCTTTAAAATGATTTTGTGCTAAAGCGTATTTCAAATCTCAGATAAAGCATTTTATATCTATTAGGTATTACAAAATGAGAACTATTATTCAAGAGAAACGTCGTAATTGTATCTCAAGAGCCATATCCAAATTCTCACTTCAAATAATAATTATAGTGTGTTCACGCCGAGGGAGCGTAGAGATCCTTTAAAAGGCACACTCTTTTATTTCATGCAGATAAGCAAAACTAGAAAACAATCAAATAACTAATCGTCTATTGCAGCGATAAATTAATAAAATAATTAATAATTTAAACGGGTACCCAGCGGAAAGATAAACCCATACTCATTTCGCCGATGGTGTTCGGAGGTAACACCTCTTTATGGTATAGCCTCGTTAAAATATTAATAATAATAATATGAATGACATTACTCACATATATACATCATGGTTTATAATATGTGTACTCAAAACAACGATAGTAATATAATAATATGTTATATTTTATAAATACACATGATAAACATTACAGAAAGACTAATATTTTTTTGCTGTGGAATCAAACCAAAGACCTCCGGATAGAACGCGAAAGGTGCAACCTCTAGTCTACAGAGGCGGCTATATATTTAAATTGCATATTTCTAACAAAATCAGCAAACAAATAAATTAAATTTGTAACAAAACACAAGCAGTCAATCTACCTGAAAAACCAAAAGCAATAAATCTTATCCCCAATACCAATTTGATTATCGAAACCACAACTCGATACCGATTTTTTATCGGATTCGTGTTGCAGAGTGATCGCCTTGTTAGGGGCGAATACTTAGCAGAGGGTAAAACCAGTCTGAAAATAGCCGTCGTCCGGGACGCTCCTCCCTTGGGAGTAATTTGTGAAGTCGAAAGGCGAAGTTTACGTGTTCTGTGAACTGTGTTGTGGTATATAGTTGTAATAAACTATATTTTTTTAATTGGCATCTAAATTTGTAGTTTTAAAAATATTTTTAGGTTTACTTAACTATGTAGAGTCTATAAAACTTAATCTATAACCATTATTGATTTACATGATTTGATTTTTAATAAACTGTATCAGATCAGTGCCAATTATTTCAAATAATTTATTTTTATAAAATAATAATATACGTGGTGGCCGAGTTGGTTAGACCTAGGACTTAAAAACACTTAGGTTCCTGGTTCGAATCCCGGTGTGTACCAATGAGTTTTTAATTTAAAAATGTATTACATTTGTTTGACAACACCACTATAGTGCCTCGGAGAGCACGTTAAGCTGTCGGTCCCGGTTTCACTATACCAACTTGTGAAACTGTTTATAGATGGGTTATTGAGTCTATTCAAAACATCGCGATGAGCTAGCCACTTGTTCGGTGTAGACTCATACCATCGGCTACGACCAGGTGGGATTAGAAACCCCTCCGCTGGGTACCCTGGGGCCGTCTAGGCGTTCTCGGGCGCCGTAAGACACCCTTGACGACATGTATGTATGTATAAAAATTATTAAAAAAAAATGCTATTATCTATATATTTCAAATAGGAAAGCAGTTATTTAAAAAATCATGCTTATTTTTTTAATTTCCGATATTATTATACAAGTCCATACAAATATTCGATAAGGAATCTGTAGTTATTTTTATTAAAGAGTGAAGTTTACTGGCTTTTCATAGACCTCTTTCAGCTGTTGAAACTTAAAGATTTTTCTAAAATACGTAATCTGCGGAGGCGGTTTATAAATCATATATTTGTGATTTATAAATACATGCGCTCTATGGCGCAGTTTCTTATATCTTAGAAGAAAATACACTATTAAAAAAAAACTGTAATAGGTAGGCAGTGTCGCTATAACATTAAGAGTTGTTAAACAACAATGTAATAATCGACCCCATTCATGGACTTTGTATGTCTGCTACCTTCAGCTAGATACAAAGTCATATGCTGTGCTCGAACAAAAAAATATTAAAAAAAAAAAACAAGTTTTTAGCAACTGGGCAAACATTTTTTTTTTCTTCTATTTATTAAATATGTTTATTGACCAAACAGAATATTGTGGCTTTATACAAAAAATACCTTATATATCTAGCATTGGCAGGCTTATAATTTGTCTCTTTTATAAACGAGGTGGGATTAAAACCCCTCCGCTGGGTACCCTGGGGCCGTCTAGGCGGTCTCGGGCGCTGTAAGGCACCCGTGAAGATATGTATGTGTGTTATATTAATAACTTTACAATTTAAATATGGTCACTATACCGCACAGCAACCCAGTAAACAAAACAAATATAGGATTAATATAAAACGTATTTTACTAAACAAAATTACTCTTACGAAGTTCAACCAAAACAAACTCAATAAACATCCCCATCAGGTGAATTTCCATTTTATGCACTACTGACGCACATACCTAGTATTATACAGCCCAATAAATATTTAATTTCAACCTTAACGTAAATGGTTAGAGAAGAAAATCCAATACTAATTTGTTTAAAACATTCACTAGGTGTGTGATTTGTCCGTGAACAAAGTGAACAAAATTAATATGTGTCTGTTAGCGAGTGCTCATCCACCCTTCAAATATTTCATTTCCATATCATACTATATATACCTATATGTAGTTATGCGTGTTCCTATATGAAACGATATTTCTCATTTCGTTTTTAATTCTTTTTCGAGATGCCTTACTAGATTCATTCGTTTCTGTGCCGTTCTGAAATTATACTTTTACGGGAATAATGAAAATGTGTAACGAGTACCTAGGTATTTTTTCGTATTGTGTGTGTATGACTTTTGTTTAATTATTTTTAGTCGGTAAGGTAAGGTTTAAATTAATCTTTATTTTAGATATCCTCTTTTTAAATGCATTGCATTGCTTATTAATTAATTGCATACTTTCTAATTCATTGTTTCCTTCTTATTAATGATACTAATTCAAAATCCGAAAAGTCTGCGAACTCATTAGAATGTGAATAGTATATAGAGCGTATATACATGGTGGCCGAGTTGGTGAGACCTTAGATTTAAAAACACAGCTTTTATTCAAAAAAATAATGTACATTTGTTTAACAACACCACTATAGTGCCTCGGAGAGCACGTTAAGTTGTCGGTCCCAGTTTCACTATACCAACTTGTTAAACTGTTTATAGAGGGTTATTGAGTCTATCCAAACATCGCGACGAGCTATCCACTTGTTCGGTGTAGACTCATACCATCAGCTACGACAAATGTGACACCCGTGATGATATTGATTTATTTATTATGTATACCCAGAGTTTTTTTTAAGGGAAGCGGTAATTCGTCACTAAAAACCTCGACTTAGTAGACTTCACCAGAGTTGCATCTAAGCATCTAGCAAACTTAAGTACACATTAATAAATTGCATAAACTTCTTACCGTCTTGGTGTCATAATAAAATATATTTTATAGTGTTTAAACACTTTCGTGGAAAACAATCTTGATCAATATTTTAAATCTTATATTTTGTACTACATGGTTGTTTGCCATAGAGTAATTGTGGTTGCCTCAAAAAAAATAAAAAAACCGAATTCGATTTTTAAATTACTTTCCGCCTTAGGGAAGAAAAATTATACTTTCCGCCCATATTTTGAGAACACAATCACTTTTCAAGCACGAGAGAAGCTAAGTGGGCCAAAAGTCAAGTGATGCTCAGTAGCCCCGCAGTGAACAGAACTAATAAAACTGAAGTTCAGGTTTCAGCAGTAAACCATTTCAATGATTCAGTGACATTTAAATAATAAGTATTATTTTGGTATATTAAATAAAATATGGGTACCATGCCACTAACAGACAGTGATTTGGAAGACTATTTTAATTTATAGGAAAGTATATATTTTTTGTTTTTAATTATTTTATAGGTAATATAAATAGTTTTTAAATAAAATTGTTATTTTCTAAAGTAAATAAAGTCTGGGGCTAAGTGTTAAATAAAATAATAAATAAATATCACCACGGGTGTCTTACGGCGCCGAGACCTCCTAAACGGCCTCAGGGTACCCAGCGGAGGGATTTTAAATCCCATCTCGTCGTTGCCGATGTAGATTCAATAACCCATCTATAAACAGTTTCACAAGTTGGTATAATGAAACTGGGACCGACAGCTCTTAACGTTCTCTCCTAGGCACTATAGTACCTTATAATATTATATAAGTAAAATCATTTGTTTTTTTGTAATAGAAAACTCAAAAATACTTAACCACTTAAAAAAAAAAACATTACATTGAGTAAAATGAACTGCATTTTACGAACTAAATTAGACGAAGTTTAATTAGCAATTGAGATTTAATTTCGTTTCGAACTGAATTTTCAGCTGTATAATAATTAAAAGTACATGATTTTTTTTTATGGAGCACGACATATGACTTTGTATCTATTTGATGTTAAGCAGATCTACAAAAACCATGAGTGAGGTCGATCAATACATTGTTGTTTAACAATATTGATCACTCTCACTATGTCGGCTAAGTGCTGCGGTAACGAAATGGGCGACGACATGGACGTATTTGCATTACGAGTCTAGTCTTTACTGCTTTATCGTCAATTCAATCGCCCGTTTCGTAACCGTATTATGAAAGGAGACTACCCACGCGATAAGAAATCGTATAGTGATGCAGTATAGTATTCGGAAAACCGATAAACCCACAGACTAAAACCGAAAAAAGACTAGGTCACTTGACGGTTTTTCCATCCGTATAGGTGGTAACGAGTCATGTCGTAATTAAAGACTTTCGCGCTAATACCCCTACAAATTAACATGATTAGTTTCATGCATCACGGTGCAGTATTCGAGGTATCCAGCCAAAATGGATTACACTTTGATCACTATCCAAATTGGATCTAGTGAATCAATTAGCAAAGCCTGTAATCGGCCCTTTGAGTTCTGTACCTATTACAAGTTATGTCTTATATATACTTACTTAGGTAAATAAATAAATAAATACCATCACGGGTGCCAATTTGGCTCCCGAGAACCGTTTAAACGGCCTCAGGGTCCCAGCGGAGGGATTAACCCATCCTCATTTCGCCGATGGTATTCGGAGGCAACACCTAACAAGTGGCGAGCTTGTTGCGGTGTTTATGATGAAATAGCCTCGTTGTATAAAGCGGTCACCCATCCCAGGCCGGCTTTGTTGTCATCTGCTTAACCTTGTTATCAGTTGCGCAGTGACTTAACCACTAGGCTGGGGTTGCCTTTTTTTTTCTTCACTTAGGTACTGGTACGTTATATAGGTATTTCACTAGCTGTATTCCGCAGTTTCACCCGTCATTTAATATATACTAATATTATAATGGAGGTAAAGTTTGTAAGGTTGTAGCGAGTAATCTGTGGATCTACTGAACCGATTTTCTAAATTCTTTTAGTATAACTTCATGCTACGACCAATAGGAGCGGGGCATAATAAAAAATGTTGGAAACGGGGAAAATTTGTTTCTTTTGAAAGCTTCCGTTGTTTTCTCTGCGTATACGGTTATAGTTCATTTCATTTCAATTAAATCGAATAGTAAAATACAGCTCATATTACTCACTGATAGACAATTTTACCTTTCTATAGTTTAAAGATTTTTTTTTATCGGTTTAGTAGTTTTTGTGTTTATCCGAAACAAGCAAACAATCCAATCTATACTAATATTATAAAGCTGAAGAGTTTGTTTGTTTGTTTGTTTGTTTGTTTGTTTGAACGCGCTAATCTCAGGAACTACTGATTCGAATTGAAAAAATATTTTCGTGTTGGATAATCCATTTATCGAGAAAGGCTATAGGCTATATAACATCACGCTACGACTAATAGGAGCGGAGTAACAAAGAAAAATGTTGCAAAAACGGGGAAAAATTATTCCTTTTAAGAGCGTACGCTGCGTAAACGGTTAAATTTAAACGCGCAGACAAAGTTGCGCGGGTCAGCTAGTCTTTTATATATATAATAGGTATTTGCAGAGATAGAGGTACAACGCTATAGGTATAAGCTTTATATGAATCGATATGATTTAATTCTGACGTAATGAAAACCTGATGACATCAGAAATTGACACACAACTACGTCATTTTGGTTAAAGTTTAGCTTAGCGTTGTTCGCCGTAATAGGAAATGACTCACAGCGAGATAGACTGTAGTGTAACTGTTTAGTAGTGCGCGAGTGACTGATGTAAATAGTGTGGGCTCAACGTAAGAAATTCTTTCTCTTTTGCTTCCGTAGTTTAGTAACTTACTCCATCTAACTTGTAAAATATATACATTTCATCCACATGCATATATGTACCTACTTGTACATATGCAAAAACCGTCAAGAGATTGTGAGATTTTTAGAATCTTTGCTTATTTAGTTATTTAGTACTATTCTCGCAGACAACGGACAAGGTATAGGAAAGAAATAACCAATTATTTTTTTAAGATAAAAAATCTTTTCATAGTCTAAAAATTACAACAGTATTCTTATTAAAATAAACCTCATTCTGAATTAATGACTGTAATTTACCCTGAGGCATAAAGGAAACATTGGCAGAACATTGTAGCTTTCTGGAATATAAATTAGTTTTTTGTTAAATAAAAACCAACTTTTTATTCTTCCTAGTATAATTTTTTTTTTTTTTTAATATGTAGGACAATTTACACAAATTGCTAAGGTCACAAACTAAGCTCTAGGCTTGTACTATGATAATATAAAATATAATATGATGAATATAATAAAATAACTATATAAAATAACTAGTTTTTTTTGAAGCATGACATGTGACTAGATTTCCTGACGTGCTCCATGAATGTTCTCTATTAAAAATAGCAGTGTTGATCTTATCTTATCTTATTGGTTTTGGGGTTGACATCAGTCAAAAACACTTCGACCCTTTGGGATCTTTTGTGTGTTCCCCATTCCTATTATCCACACACCTCAGTATCGTCCCCAAATATGTTGTTGACATATTTAAGGACATCACCAAGGTCGATTAGCCTGTAGCTTTCTGGATCCGGATAAGCCTGTCCTAGGTATTTTATTCTTTGGATGGCCCTAGCGTCACAGTCGCACAGTAGGTGCCGCATGGATTCGGGCTCCTTACCACAGAATCTGCATGTGGGATCATCTCTTACTCCTATAGTATAGAGGTGTTTGTTGGTTGTATAGTGTCCTGAGAACACTCCCACCAGTAGCCTTATTTGACTTCTATTGAATTTCCATATCTTATCCAGGCCTATTGCCCTCATACCAATGAATTTCTTGGAATGTATAAGGCCTTGCTGCGTTAACCACCATCTTGTGTGTTTGTCCTCAGCAAACTTTTTTAAAGCATTAATGATTGTTATGTTGGGTATGCCTATAAATGGTTCAGGTCCAATTAAGGGAGTTTCCGAACCCATTTTAGCAAGTTGGTCTGCCTTTTCATTGCCTTCGATACCCATATGTCCCGGCACCCAGGCCAGTCTTACCCTGTTGTTCCTGCCGATTTTGTTCAACAGTTTAACACATTCCAAAACCAGCCCAGATCTGGTCTCATACGAGCTCAGAGCTTTAAGTGCTGCTTGGCTGTCGCTGAGAATATTTATGTTTTCTCCATGTGATCTCATGTCTAGGATCTTCTTTGCAGATACTATTATCGCATACAGTTCTGCTTGGAAAACTGTAGGGTAATGTCCCATGCTTACATGAATATCATGACCATTAGTATGTATTCCTGCACCCGTTCCTGACTGCATCTTTGATCCATCAGTATACCAGTTTTGACATTTACTGTCGGGTTTAGAACCATTTTCCCATTCGTCCCGTGACGGGAAATATGTTTTGTAGTTCCTTTTAAAGATTCGAATAGTCGAAATGTTGTCAGCGCACATTTCAAGAATCCTATCGAGATTGTTGTCAGTTTCCATCCTAGTGTGAATAGTTTGGGGCATATTTGGATACCACTCTTTATTATTCCGTAGTCGGTAAAGTGATTTCCTTGCCTCCATTTCTATTATCACGTGTAAAGGTTTAAGATTTAATAGTACCTCCATAGCTGCCGTCGGTGTTGTTTTAAAGGCACCTGAAATAGACATACATGCCAATCGTTGTAACTTAGCTAGGTCTTTTTTACAGATATCAAGCTTAGTCCGTGGCCACCACACAATACTTCCATATGTTAGTATCGGCGTTACCATGGTATTGTATATCCACTTCATTACTGTTGGTTTTAGTCCCCATGTTTTGCCATATGCCGATCGACACATAGCAAATACCCTTATTGCCCTTTTTATTAACATGTCAACATGTAGTTTCCATGTAAGGCTTTTATCTAGAGTAAGACCGAGATATTTTACGTCAGTGGACCATTGTAGTTCAGACCCGTATAACTTTAAAGAGATCAGTCCCGTTAGGTCTCTTTTCCTTGTGAACAGCAATGCTGAAGTTTTACTCGGGTTTATTGACAGATGTTGAGAGTTACACCATTCTTCAACAGTTCCCAGAGCCTTTTGTGCTACACTTATTGTTGTGCCTACAAATTTACCGTTTACCATTATAACTAGGTCATCAGCATATCCTACTGTATAATATGGGCCAACGTTTAGTTTTGTTAGAATTGAGTCTACAACAAGGCTCCACAGCAAAGGAGAAAGTACTCCACCCTGTGGACATCCTTTGGTTGTAGTTATCATCATTTCATCTCCGAGTAGTTGTGATATAACCATTCTACTCCTAAGCATATTTTGTATCCATCTACAAATGGTTGATTCTATGCCATGGTGTTTTAAGGCATTGTCAATGCCTTCAAAAGTTGTGCGATCAAATGCTCCTTCTATGTCTAAGAATATGCCTACGCATACCTCCTTGTTCTCTAAAGCCATCTCGGCTTTATGAACGACATGATGAAGCGCGGTTTCAGTTGACTTTCCTTGTTGATAGGCACATTGAAGTCTGTGAAGAGGTGTCCTTGTTAGTGGGCCCTCCCTAATGTGTCTATCCAGTATTTTTTCTAATATCTTTAATAAGAAAGATGATAGACTAATAGGTCTAAACGACTTGGGTTCTTCGTAGGTTACTTTACCTGGCTTCGGTATGAATACTACCTTAACCATCCTCCACTGCTTTGGTGTGTAACCAAATGCAATGGATGCTTTGAAGAGTCTGCTAATGTGGGAGTTTAGTATTGGCAGCCCCCTTTGTAGTAGAATGGGATATATTTCATCTGGACCCGGAGATTTATAAGGTTGGAAATTGCTCAGGGCCCATTTGATTTTATGTTCGTCTACTATTTTTTTCGCAGTTTCCCAGTCTCGTTTGGTGGTATGTACTGCCTGGTCGTTGACAGTGTTTAGGTTGTCTACCTTGTTGTTTGTGATAATCGATCCTGGAAAGTGTGTTTTAAACATAATTTCCAACGTACCCTTCCCAGTCTCCATTAGCTTACCGTTTTCGTCCTTTACCATCATAAGTGGGTTGGCTTTCGTAGTAGCCATTGCCTTTGTCAGTCTCATGATGCCGGGTATTGATTCTATCGATTCGCAATGGTTTTTCCATGCCTGTCTCTTAGCTTTCCGTACTGCTTTATTATACTCTGTTAATAAACGTGCATACTCACTAAAATCTTTTTTTGCTTTCGCGACATTGAAAGCCTTACGAGTTACCTTGCGTAGTTTAGCTAAATCCTGATTCCACCATGGGACCTTTTTCGCTAGAATATTTTTTTCCGGACAATTGTTAGTCCATGCCGTCTTGATTGCAGTACCAATCCTGTCAGCTTCGAATTCTATATCTATAGTGGAATTGAGCTTACCTTTTTTGTTTCCTAGTTCTACCTTTAGATCACTGTAGTAATTTTTCCAGTCGGTGTTCCTAGGATTCCTTCTCTGTACGGTTACAATGTTATGTTTCATCATGTACCTAAAGCATATATATCTGTGATCAGAAAGAGATGTTTCATTAGACACATGCCAGTTATCTATGTTAGAGAATGTGTTCCTAGAAGTTATTGTAATATCTAACACCTCAGCCCTTTTTGCATTAATAAATGTTGGCCTGTTACCTTTATTTAATATTAATAAGGAAGAACTTACAAGATATTCTAATAGTTTCTCCCCTCTTGAGTTGTTGTCCGTGCTTCCCCAGACAACATGATGAGCGTTTGCGTCACATCCCATAATGAGGTGTTCATTGCTGCTAGAGCGTCTTTGTATTAGCTCCTCAATTCTAGGTGTAACGGGCTCCTTGTCTTCATATGGAAGGTAGGCTGAAGCTATTAATGTTTCCTGCCTGCCCTCTCCTGATATGATTTTTATTGTAGTAAGATCCCTGTGACAGAAATTAGTTAGTGTTGTTGCATGTATGCCATGTCTGACATAAATGCAGGTTCTAATATTCCCATCATTAGCTTGATGTAAATGACCACCTATATTATTCAAGCCTTTAACTATTCCTTTATAAAGGTATGGTTCCTGTATTAAAGCTACATCATATTGATTTGCCATAAGTGCTCGTGCCAAAAGGGCAGTCGCCGATTTACAGTGGTGTAAATTAATTTGTACAAAATTTAGGTACCTTTTATATGAGTCCATCTTTCTTGATGATCCCTTGTGATTATGTTTGTTTAGTGTTAGTTTTATATGTAAGTGAATGTGTGGTTAAGTTGTAAATATGTAATTTAAGTGTGTGTGTATAAAGTTTAGTTTATGTGTGTTTGTGTCTGGGTCTTTGTGTGTTTAGGGATTTTTTGGGACCTCCATAGGGCCCTCCTCTGCTCCTGACATCTCCGACTGCTCCCCCTGTTCGCTCAGTTCCAGGTCGACCAGTCCCTCCAGCAATTCTGCTGTTCTCACCGAGGTGGTAGGTGATGTAGGGTCTTCCACCTTTCCAGCAGATTGCTTTTCCGAGTCCTTGACGTCCTCCTCCGGCTTCTTTTCCTCGAGAAGCTTGAAGAAGTCCCTCTCCAAACCGGTTTTTATGTGGTAACCCTTTTCGCGGATCACCTCAGCGGAGTCGTGGTCCATAAGGACGATTCGTCTCACGTTGAGGCCCTCCACGATTGTGTCAACCACTCTCCAGAGATCGGTGTTCAAGGCCGGGTTGAGTTTTTGAGTTAACCTGAGTATGCTCTCCAACTCAACCTCACCCTTGTACACCGATCTCCAGGCCATTTTGACCGGTTTAGGCAGGTCCTTTGCCTCTATCACCTTGAGGGTAATCGGCCCGAGCTTTCTGCCGTTTAAGGTACACAGCCATTTGGTAGAGGACTGGTCTAGGCATAGAATATGAGCTACTCCTCCAGCTAGCCCATTCATGTCGATGTCAGGACAGGGCTCCGCTTCTAGGATTAATCCATGAAGTAGCTCCCTTATCCTGACATAGTCCTCCTGCTTAAGCATTGTCTTTGGGTACGAATCCGTGGTGATAGCCATTTTCGTACCCGTCAGTGCCTCTTTGTATGACCCTTGCGTCTTTACCCTTTTGGGGTCACCAGCAGGATCTCTCTTTTCATCGCTCACTTCGCGAGGCCTTTTGGACTGCCCTGCTCGTGGCGACGCTTTGTCCTGCGCCTGCTGCTTCTGGAGCCTCTGGAAGCGTCGCTTGGCAGAACCATTTTTTTTCCCCGAGTGTGAAGGGCCTTGCTGCGGGTGCGGTTTCCCTGAGGGAACACTTTTTATTGGCGGTCTCGCAAGTTTCCCTCCGGTTTTGCCAATTACGCTATCTTTAGCACCTTCCATGTTTCTAATTGGTCTGTGAACAACAGGATTAGTAACACTGGCGCCCTGGCTTCTGGATGGACCTTTGTTATCTCTACTAGTTGCAACAGCCGTGCAGTGTGGTCCGCCCGAGGAGTGACCCTTATTCCCAATACTGGGTTTAATGGCCCCTTCCTTGTGCCCACCATGACGCACTTCATTGCCACTCGTAGAGGCCACGGTGGCCCCATCCTTCAGCTTACTGTCTGACAGACCTGTGCTACCGTTGCCGGTAGCGGTGGCCCGTCCCTTTGGTTGAGTGCTTTCTACAGCCTTTGTGCTATGCGCCTTTGCCTCCTCCGCAGAGGAAACCTCAGCCTTAGGGGCTGACTTGGTTTTTTTTAAAGAAAAAAAATCCATGGGTAATTAGAGTTGATTTCATCCCATTAGCTCCCCACCCTCCACGGAGCCCTCAACGTCGGGGATGCTTATAAAAGCACCAGGGCTACTAACGGGATATAGTCCCCCAATGTATGTTATTCGCGAGACTGAACAGTGCATGAAACCAGACATGCACTGCCGCCTGTAAACCCCATACACCAGAGGGCTCGCCTGGCGGCCGTCTGACGGACACCGCAGCCGATTGATCACAGTTGGCTATTCTGCGACCGCCCGTGTTGGGAGAAATCCGGACCAAAGTGGTGTGTTGCAGTCAGGAAACAACCTCCACAGGCCTCCTTTCCACTCAACCACCAGGACTCCTTCATCCTTCCTTACGGGTCCCCGCGCACGGCACAAACACGCGGGTGAGCATTGTGTGTACATATATATATTACTATAGATAAGCGCTCACTACTCGTCTACAGCGAAGTGTACTGTATATATATATATAAGGAATGACGGTGAGGAGTTGTGGGTAGGTATTATCATATACTATTATATGAAAATGTGAAAAAGTGTAATATAATATTAAGTACATAAATATATAAATATTAATACATACACATTTATTTATGCATATATATTTATAAAGCCATCTCCATTGTCCGGAGCCCCTCTCCGAGTGAGAGGTGCCCCTGCCTGGTTGCATTGAGGGATGCTCCGCAGGAAAGGAGTAGTTATACCAATAAATGCATATATAATATATAAAGCGTTTTCCTACGGCCAGGCTGTGCAGTGCGCCCGATATACTCTGCTATTGCCGGTGTTATGAGGTGGATGATATGTGCACGAAGCTCATTGGCCGACAACATTGCCCAGGGGGGATGACCCGCATAAGGCAGGTTCACCACCAAGCAGTCCCGTCCACCCCTGCAAGGTTCCGCATTCTGTAGAACGCACAACCCCGCAGTAGCGGCCTAAGATAGTGGTGGCGACGTGGACATGTATATTCGGACTTTAGGTGTGCGTCTGGTAGTCCAACTTCGTGTACTTGGACGTACCTACGCTAGCGGCCAAGATAGCCCACACCTACTTTCCCCCCCTTTGTGTTGATTGATTGGTTTCAGTATTTCTATATAAAAATGGCTGATGGTTTTTTTAAATATGGTCACAAACTAAGCTTTAGGCTTGTATCTACTATGTGTACCAGAAACAATGATATAGCAGCATCACTCTGGAACAATCTTCCCCTGTCAATACGAACAAAAGTTACTACAGCTTCATTTAAAACCCATCTTCACTTTTTTCTCCTTAATAATCAAAACTGTTAACATTTCTTTCTTTTTTTTTACTGTAAGTATGCGAAAATATTTATTTATGTATGTTATCTACTTATTTATGTATGTCTATATATTATTATTTATGTAAGTTTATGTATACATGTTATATGTTATAATACCAGTATGTATTGTTATATTACCTAATAATTTATCTATATACCTTGTATTTTATATTATATATTGCTTTAAAGAGCACTCTGCCTGTTCTTTTGGTCAATCTCCCAAAGGTTAGCTGGTAGATAATGCCTAAGGCATTAAGCTCGCCTATGTACAATAGTGTTAAGCTTTTGTGCAATAAAGAATTTTTCATTCATTCATTCATATAATACATATTATATTTTATAACACCCAGACCATGACAAACTGTACAGAAAAACGTACAATTATTTTTTTGACATGGGTGGGAATCGAGTCCACGACCTCCGGAATACAACGCCAAAGGCGCAACCACTAGTTTACGGAGGCGGTCAATATTTTTTTGGGAATAGTTTATCGAGATATTTTCGCTGGGTACCCTGGGGATGTCTAGGCGGTCTCGGGCGCCGTAAGGTACCCGTGATGATATGTGACAATTAAATAAATACATATTACTTTATGTATTAAAAAAAACATTTACGTCATGATATACATATAGCACATGAAATTTATATATTCAAAAATTTATCGCAAAAGCTCAGTTATACAGGTGGCTAAACAAATTTAATTTTTAAAGCCCCTCGGGACGATCAAAGAACCCAAACCCTACCCTAAACAAATCTGCGAACGAATGAATAACGCCACTAGCCAGTGACCAGTGAGCGACTCCGAGACCGAATGAATGGTCTTCAGTATAACTCGCGCGTGCCTGTGGACTGAAACGTATTACGAGGTAAGATCCGTTCATATAAATACAAAAACCATCAAATGACCTAGTCATGTTCTCTAGGCCTATACTAATAAATTTTCGCTACATTCCTTATGAAAACTACTTAGGCGAGCTTAATACCTTAAGTAATAATTAAGACCGTATGGGTATCTTTCCATTCCTTTTATTTTAAGGAAGAATGTAAATACTTTATTTATCTCTTTACAATATATGTTACAATATACTGTTGATAACATAATCAGAATTTTATTTTATTTATAGTCTTAGAAATATAACTAAAAAATTCATTACTATTTATACATTTTATTTTATTTATTAAACAAAAAAAATCACAGCTTTTAGTACATCATGTTTACATAATATTTTACCAAAACATAAAGCCATGTAGAATTTTTATTATATAATAGATACTATTTTGACACTAAAAGAGGTACGAAGTAATGAATGCGTGTGTGCTTGTATGTGTGTTTGTGTGAGTGTGTTTGTTTGTCTATGCATGTAAGTGTTTGCGTACAACTCATAGAGTGGCATTTGTGGTATTCACAATAAGATGGAAAAAAAAAACATTGAAAATAAAACTACGTAGGTATCTAAAGAGTTAAGGAGTCCACCAGAACGCTGGACACATTATTTATATATATAATAATAAAGCTTCCAAATATATACAATGCATTTAGGGTAGGTATAAATATACCTATATAAGTAACTAAATGAACGTGCAACTTCGTCTGCGCACCGAACAACGGAAGCTCTCAAAAGGAACAAATTTTCCCTGTTTTCCCAACATGTTTCATTGACGATGCACTTCTATTGGTCGTAGCGTGATGTTATATATAGCCTTTCTAGATAAATGGGCTATCCAACACTAAAAGAATTTTAAAAATCGGTTCAGTAAATCCAGAGATTACCCCCTACAACCTCACAAACTCACAAACTTTACCTCTTTATAATATAAGTATTAATAAAAATAAAGTAAACAAACAACGGACTTGAACTAAAAATAATAATAAAAAAAGAAACCTAAAACATCTAAAAAAATTTTTACGATATTTGCGAATCCGTTTTTGTGCAATTAAATTCCATTTGCCATAGGAGCCTGACATGTGGCGCTAGTAGTGACACTGTGACAATCGAATAGTATGGGGCCCTTAGTGGTGACACAAAAAAAATATACGACTTTTTTCTGTACAGTTTTTCATGGTGTGGTATTTATAAAATACTGACATGCGCAACTTCGTCTGCGTTAGCACTCAAACGGAAAAAAAAATCCCCGTTTTCCCAACAATTTGATGCATTGCTCCTACTTGTTGTAGCATAATGTTATATAGATAGCTTATAGCCTTCCTCGATAAATAAGCTATCTAACACTAAAATATTTTTTTAATCGGTGCAGTTATAAACTTTACGCCTTTAAAATATTATAGTATATATTAATGTAATATATCTTGTTTCTGGTATACAAGCCTAGAGCTTAGTTTGTCACCAGTGCAATATCCTTTCTATTATTATTTTCCCTGATGTATATTAATGCGAATAAGTACTGACTTGAATATAACAGCTTAAATCGATGACATATTTAATATTTTCCTTATGTTACACTAGTTTGTATGGTACCATCACAGGTGCCTAAGCCAGTAATAACCTAGACTTAAATATCGTAGTAAGACCATGCACCAAATTGTCTGTTTTTCGCACGTTATACCTACGTTTTAGCCGGAACAGTTTTCTCTGTAGTTGTTACTGGTCTTGTTATTTTAGTTAGGTAGGTACGTTAACATTGAGCACTGGCTGTGAAAATAGTGGAAAATAGGATATTTTCAGTGGGACTATTTTGTATGTTTTGGAGGTGTGCGTTGTGTTTGGTTTGCTCTTTACTGACAGCTAGACTGGAAACTCGCCTGTAATAATTAACGGGTTGGATATTGTTTGTTATATGTATATGGTAACTTTGAAAGGTTGTACATTAGGTTAATATGAAACTCTGCTGATCATATCGAATAACTTTTCCTATGGAACCATGTGTCGCAAATGAAAAAATGCCTTCTCCATACTAACTAGTAATGTTAAAATGACTAATTTATATGTGGAAGCCAAAAATTTATTTTATTTGCGACACATGAACCCATGGGGAAAGTTGTTTGATTTGACCAGCCTCATAATAGTCCGAAGCACAAATACAACTTTCAAATTCACTATGTATAGCGCGGAAACTCAGCCAGTGTTTTGGACCTTACATTGACAGTGATTTGGAGGAATATTTATCTTATATAAAATTTTTTTAAAAAAAAAATATATAATTTTATTTAAAAAAAAAATGGTATACAATAATAATTCATAGGACCATTTATTTTGCTCTAGCCACAAACAAAGCACTAGAATTATACTATGTGTACCACAAAACAACGATACTAATACTATATTGTTATATAAAAAAAATACTAGTATTATTTGCCATGAGTGGGAATCGAACCCATGACCTCCGGATACAAGGCCAACGGCGCGGTGTAACCACTAGGCTGCAAATTACATACATTTGCCTTAATATATTTTGATAACCGGTTCAAACCCCGGTGGTGTACTAACGAATTTTTAATTAAAAACATATGTAAAATTGTTTGACACCGCTATAGTGCCTAGGAGACCACGTTAAGCCGTCGGTCCCAGTTTCACTATATCAACCTGTGAAACTGTTTATAGACTGATTTATGGAGTCTATCCAAATATCGCAACAAGCTAGCCACTTGTTCGGTGTAGGTAGACCATGGGCTACGACGAGGTGGGATTACAAACCGTCGGCTGGGTACCCTGAGGCTGTCTATACGACACTCGTGACGTTTTTATTTATTTATTTTATTTTAATAAATAAAAGTTTTTAATAATAAAAATGCTGTATGTAGCAATAAATAAGTTTATAATTAAATATTAAAGTCATATTTTGTTCTTGAAGATGACGTCGAAGTTTGTACTGAAACTTTTAAAATAGTTAAATAATATTGGAAAATAGTTTTCAAGTAAGAACGTACGATATTTATGAAGTGGTTTTGAAGTAACTTCAAAGTAATATACTCTTACTGTGGTAGTGCTTTTACGGTGGGGTGCTTTTAATTTTAACTTTGAATTCAAAATAAAAAACGATTGCTTCTATATTTGACTTCTTTGTGCAAAACGACTCAACTAAGTTGTTTTGATGTTTTAAGTAAGAAATATTATTATATACGTTTTTATTTGTTTATAAAATATAATATGTATTATATCGTTGCTTCTGGTACATATAGTATAAGCCTTAGTTTGTGACTAGAGCAATACGTGTAATATGTCCTACATATTATAATTATTATTATGTGTACTTCTACCTCCGCCTATGTAGATGCAAAAACCACCAAGTGATAGGTCACTTGACGGTTTTACACTGTGGGTTCACAGGTTTTCCGGAGAATACTGCATCGACATTATTCTACACATATTGACCAGCAGGGTGATTACGCGCACTAAATTCGCTCGCACGTGAATCGATTGAAATAATATAAGAAAACTGCGTCATAGCGGTCGAAGTGCGAGCTTACTTTAATGCGCGTAATCACCCTGCTTGTCGACTAAGCTAAGCTTGTTTGTACCTGTACTATGTGTACCAGAAATATTAATACATATTATAATAAATATAAAATATAATATGTATAGTTTTATTTATTTTTGTTTTTATTATCATTATTGTTACTTATTTGTATTATTTATTACATAGAGCAATAACAAAAGCGCATATGTATAATCCTTTATTTTTAATGGTAATAATTTAGTTTAATAAAATCCATTATCTAATAACTTATATTTAAAAAAAAAAACTATTATATCGTTAATATGTATTATATCGTTGTTTCTGGTACACATAGTACATGCCTACAGCTTAGTTTGTGACTAGAGCAATATGGGTTTAATGTCTTTCATATTATTATTATTATATTTACAGCTAGACCAGGAAAACTACAAAAAACGTACCCACTTATATTTATGTTTTGGCATAAGTGAAAATTTCCCACTCCGCGCCTCTTTTCCTATTACTTTTTCTCTATCTCTTACTCTTGGTGGCTGAGTTGGTTAGATGGTAGCTGAGTTGGTTAGTCTAAAACCCCTATAGTTTTCAGATCCCCGGTTCAAACCCCGATGTTTACCATTAAAGTGCCTCGGAGATCACATTAAGCTGGTCGGACCCATTTTTACTTTACCTACTTGTTAAACAGTTTATTGATGGGTTATTGTATCTAAATCTAAACACCGCGACCAGCTGACCACTTGTCGGTGTACACTTAGAATACCATCAGTTACGAGGAATAAAGTTCGACCTCTGGGTACTTGAGGCCGTCTATGTTGGTATCACGTCAGATTTATAGGTCAACACGACTAGTTGATCAAGCAGAATCGCCTGTATAAAAATCTGACGCACTCGAGTATTTCAAAATAGGGATATTTTTTGGCATTTTTGAAAAGCAGTCGCTTGTGTCATGTCAGAATCTTCGGTCTTTTGAATGGGAGCTTCTTACCATCCACTCTGAATATCTGATGAGCTCGAATATAAACGAGTATTTATATATTTAGTATAGTTCCCGTGTTCTACCCTTCCATACAGCCAACCCCATCATGCAAACTGGCAGATTTACGTACCTCCAATATCAAAGACACGTGGTGTATACACTATCAATATCTGAACCGCTCGAATATTTCCATGTAACTATTTTTTTTCAATTTTGAAAACCTGTAGACAAGTACGTCGTACACCCTCTCAACAGCGGTGGAAGGAGCGTTTAAACATGTAAAAAAAAATCGGCATATAACCACCATATAAACTTTTTTTCCTTTTAAAATTTAATCTTTAAAATCCAATAGGTCTCTACGACGTGTAAATATTTAGCATCGTGTTCTCCGACTACACCTTTTTATCAGAAATGCAAACCCGATATTTAAATTAAATTTTATAGTACCTCAAATAAATTGTATTTACTATTGGAATTAGATTTATATAAATATTGACCAAGGTTAATTAATTGACAACTTGAAAATCGTTTACCAACCCTTTTTATTTTTTTCTCCAACGTTTAATAAAAAAAAGTAAACGTAGGCAGATGATTTATATTAATTTGACATTTCCATGAAAATGTTAAACGAATTTATTTTAAAAAGTTATTTAACTTTACACGTAACCGATCAGATATTTAATTTAGAAAACGCTTTTGGATCCGTCATTAAAAAAGGTACAAAGTGCCCGAAAAAAAAAATCTACGGTTCGATTCAGGGGTAGCTTTAACTAATTCATATTTAGGCATAAAACTTTTAAAGTCTCTATTTTCTTAGTTGAAATTTGAAATCAAATTTGCCAGCTGAAAACCGATACCACTTTGTAAGGTTACTGAAACATTGTTTAAGGAAAGTTTTAAAATTTACACTAAGAATCTTTCTAAATAGATTAAATGTAATGATAGTAAATCATAATATTAACTAATATTCAAAAACATTTTTTTTTTGCACAGTGTGTGTGTAATGCAACACACCTACCTAAACTTAATGTTCTAATGTCCCGAAGTTTTGACTATCATATAATGCCAAACGGCATTAAGTACCTTAAAGTAAAATAATAAAAACTCTTAATAGGAAATCAACTACTATTAACTAGGCGTAGTTTTAAACAAGTTGTTATTTCTGTCTGCACAAACGCAGATAGAAATAACAACTTTAATTTAAAAGTAAAGATAAAAGATACCTCCTATTATTAATTTAAAATAATATTAAATTATGACATCATAAATTTTGATAAACTATTATAATAACTTAGTTCTGACATCATTACCAAACTTTAGTAACTAATTCCCTAATACACATAGAAAGGGTCCCAAAAGTTATAAAGTTTAGACGCGATTATGTTCAACAAATAATTATATTTTATTATTGTTGTATGCTTATTATTATTGTTATCTTAGATTAATGGCCTCTACGCGTGCGCGTAATTTTGCCAATATCACGTTGATTTTTGAATCTACCCTCGGTAGATTCAAAAAATTTCGAGTAAAAGTGAAAGTGGGATAATAGGATGGAAAGGAATCGGGAAAGGACAAGGGTACTGGAATAAGGAATGGCGACATGACCGTATGCAAGCATATGGTATAGTCTTGCCAATATCAAGTGAAGAAGAAAAAATATTCTACAGTTAAATGGGTACCGCCATTTTACTGAAGATTGTGGGATTCTTTGAGATAACACAAACGCCGAGATCACTGCGTAAATGCTACACTTCTCACACTTAATATTACTATACGAATGCTTATTCTACAAAATTAGTACACTTTTGCACAATAATATTCAATAAAATTAAATTTGAAAAATATAATATAAACACGAGACTACAGTGTTCGGGCTACGCTCAAAGAATCTTGTTGTATGCTATTCAAAGTATATTTGCATCCAAAATATAAAGATATAAAGGACTTACTGGACTTACTTACAGTTTCGTCTAAAATAGATTTAAATGCAATTAGTATTCTAAACAAGACCTTTTTAAATTGTAAATATTTAAATAAATTATAATAAATAAATACCATTACGGGTGCCTTTTTGGGTCCCGATTACCGTTTAACCGTTTAAACACAGCCTTAGGGTACCCAGCGGAGGGATTAACCCTTCCTCATTTTGCCGATGGTATTCGGAATCAACACCTAAGGTGGCGAGCTTGCTGCGGTGTTTATGATGGTATAGCCTCGTTGTATAAAGCGGTCACCTATCCCAGGTCCGGCCTTGTTTTCATCTGCTTATCCTTGTTATCAGTTGTGCAGTGACTTAACAACTAGGCTGGGGCCGCCTTTTAAAATGTATTTGACTTATTTATTCCTATTTCATTTATTTAGGTTTTCATTTTTATTTTCTTAAGACGCCTATAATAAACATAGTACTATGATGCCTGTCTATGTACCGTATTCATGCTCTAATTCAAAGAAGCAGTATGCAGTATAGTGTAGTTACTGCCATTATTAATTTATTCGTAGAAAATCAACATCAATTAACTTGGATGGGTACAATAGAGAGGGTAGTGAATACAGTGAAGGGAGAGTTGAATTCAGAAAGGCCTTTAATTAAACCTGCTTTAGTCTGAGTACTAGTGAAAATATTGCAGGTTGTAAAACATGGTTGTAATATTTTCAAGAGTATATATAATAAAAAAAAAAATTGTCTAAAAAAAGCGACCCAGCAAATGATAAAAGGCTAAGCAGATGACAACATGGCCGGATCTGAGATGGGCTTCATACAACGAGGCAATTTCATCATAGACACCGCAACAAGCTCGCCACCTGTTAGGTTTTGCCTCCGAATACCATTTGGCAAAATGAGTACGGGTTATCCTTCCGCTATGTACCCTTAGGCCGTTTAAACGATTCTCGGGAGCCAGTAGGCGCCTATGATGGTATTTTATCATCTAAAACGGTATGTATGTATAAATGACGAGAAGGATTCACAATCCATGACTGAGTAATTTGCAGCCGTCGGGTCATCTACGTCAACATCATTTTGTTGAAATAAGTATCAAAATACATTTTTTTTAATAATAGCACGAAATGCAACTCTGAGTACTATCTCAGAGGAGATTATGCAGTCTTTGAATAAGCGCCACCAACGGCAGAATTGACAGATGCGTAGAGACTACTATATCGGCTTTTTAAGTTGCAAATTCACACATCGTTTCATCATCTCGAAAACCAGTACCAGTACCAGTGAAGTATTGGTACTCTAAACCTGCACTTGATCTGAGGTCTGGAGAACGACGCGACATTCAGTCTGACGGTCTGAATGTTCCGTCGTTCTTATTTTAAAACTTTGATATTCAAATATACGTGGTGGCCTAGTTGGTTAGACCTGGACTTAAAAACACTTAGGTCCCTGGTTCGAATCCTGATGTGTACCAATGAGTTCTTAATAAAAAAAAAAGTACATTTCTTTGACAACACCACTATAGTGCCTCGGAGAGCACGTTAAGCTGTCGGTCCCGGTTTCACTATACCAACTTGTGAAACTGTTTATAGATGAGTTATTGAGTCTATTCAAATCATCGCGATGAGCTAGCCACTTGTTCGGTGTAGACTCATACCATCGGCTACGACGAGGTGGGATTAAAACCCCTCCGCTGGGTACTCTGGGGCCGTCTAGGCGGTCTCGGGCGCCGTAAGGCACCCGTGATGATACATGATATTCAAAAATAAAAATCAAAAACCGTTTCCAGGGATAATAAAAAAAAAAAAAAAAAGCTTCCTTTTTTAACAAAGCTCACATTATTGCGCTCTAAATATAGCCCTATCCCAATGTTTACTTGCCGTGAACTCTAGCCGGGTGAACTGTACTTTATTAACTGAACCCTCTGTCTAGGCTATATAATAGGCTAGAATATAGTACAGTTCATATAGCTGCACATCAAAATCTATACGCTATCAACGACCACATAGTTACATACCATCACGTCCGCTATTCAAGGGGTAGGCACAATTTTAGAGAATAAATTACGTCACTTTGCTTGCATGAGTCTTATATATTTACCCTCTTATTCATAAACGCTTTATTGAGAGTTTTAATTAAAATTGTTTTCTTGAATTCTATATCTTTTCTGTTAAAGATATTTTTTATTTAGAAACACTATTTTAACTAAAACACTCTTTAAGGGGAATGGTGGACCGAATGGAATGAATGGAGGTCGTGTTCGATTCCCACTCATGGCAAAAAAAATATTAGTACATTTTTTCTGTACAATTTGTCATGGTCTGGGTGTTTATAAAATATAATATGCATTAAATCATTGTTTCTGGTATACATAGTACAAACCTAGAACTTAGTTTGTGACTAGCGCAATATGTGTATATTGTCCTACATATTATTATCATTACTATTTAACTAAAACGCTGTTTAAAGTTTTTTATGATGAGTAGGATATATTGTGGGGAAATCCACCTCAATGGGAATAACCCTTGAGAATCGACCAGAATGAGAACAACCCACGTTCTAAAATTAAAGTCAAAAATTTTAAAACCTTCTAGAACTTAATTTATTCTTTTGTTTTTTCCTAGCTCCCACAGTAGCTCAGCGACCCTACCAGTCGAGTGAAATTTCTTATAGGCGACACACGCTCCTATACCAAAATGTTTATACCTAGTGTTAACGTACTTTTCCTCGCGCTCCCTAAATATCCTATATGTGATTCCTCTTCCTTTCTTTCTAATTAATTAAATGTAAATAAAATGTAGGTAGTGACAATATATTCTTTGTTAATTTCTATTCCTTTCTTTTAATTTGTCACCTTTCCTACAATATTATCTATTCTATATTTCTTTATAGAAAGCTTTTTTTACAACCAAATATTGGTTAACTCCAAAAAGAGTGGTAAATAGTTAGTTTCCACTATAAAGTACGTGTACTCGTTACACAATTTCGAATTGTGAGAATGAGTTTATACCTACCTAATTATTGTTAAAAATGTTGATACCAACATTTTAGGTATCTACAATTATATGTCATATAATTGTAGATACTCACAATTCTAAATTGTGTTACGAGTAGGTACAATTACCATATACACTACACATGTACACTTCAGCATATTGCCCTTCATGGTCACTATCATGGGTAACACAATTAAAATAGATGTAAAATTTACGAAATCCCGAATTAAATTAACTGTTTAAAGTAATCAACAGTTAAACTTAGCTAATCCGGGATAAATCAAAACAAATCAAAAGGCTGTAGCTAACATGGTTTTAGCCGCCGGCCGTCCTTTGGCCCGTAGACCTTTTTGTGTAAGCCGATTAACATTTGAGCGTGTAAATAATTTAATGTTTACAAATAGTACCTACCTATGAAATAGACTCTCATTTTATATATTATTTACTAAAACAAGCAATGTATTATAAATTGTCATAAAAAATTACAATTGAAATAGGCCTATTTTTAAACCTAGACTTAAAAACACTTAGGTCCCTGGTTCGAATCCCGGTGTGTACCAATGAGTTTTTAAATTAAAAATTTATGTACATTTGTTTGACAACACCACTATAGTGCCTCGGAGAGCACGTTAAGCTGTCGGTCCCGGTTTCACTATACCAACTTGTGAAACTGTTTATAGATGGGTTATTGAGTCTATTCAAAACATCGCAACGAGCTAACCACTTGTTCGGTGTAGACTCATATCATCGGCTACGACGAGGTGGGATTCAAACCCCTCCGCTGGGTACCCTGGGGCCGTCTAGGCGGTCTCGGGCGCCGTAAGGCACCCGTGATGATACATTTATGGATTTTAAATAAATTCTAATTAGTATTTTTTTATTTTAAGATTATTGGTTCACAAAAATGATTTATTATTCTTAATGGCGCCTGAGACTCGAAAGACTAAAGTCAAGGTACAAAGTTTAAAAGTCTATATTTTAGCTTATTTCAAAATTAAAAAAAAAAATTTAATGGCGTTTAGAGTTTTAGTATTTATGTTAATTATATATATACTGGATGTTTTTGTAACGGTGATAAAAAAAATATATTGTGTTCTTTGATGAAAATAATGAAACACGTATGTTTTCCTTTTAATGTCGCCTATACATAAACATAAATAACTTAAAGTACAAAAAAGATCTACAAATCACGTAGGTACTAAACTCACGAATTAAATCACTTGTCTAATTGTGTTTTACTTGTTAGATACGAAAACTTATTATGTATTCGGAGGAGCAATTTTAAGCATATAGATAGACGTTTGTCATATAATAATTTATTTTTCGGACTTTTTTTGAAGAAAAAAATACTTACATAGGTACCTTTTTTATTTTAAATATAGGTTCTAAAAGTGATACTGGAGGCATCAAAAAAATATTATCATAGTTAAAAAAACTTCCAGTATATATATTATACAGGGTGAATTTGAATGGATGTACTTTGGGCTAATATGATGTTCTACTGATCAAATCGAACAACTTTTTCCATGGAACCATTATTATTAGCCCAAAGTACATCCATTCAAAGTCACCATGTGCCGATAGCGAAACTGAAAATCTATTGCATGCTTTTAGTAACAAATTACAACTTAGTTCTTAAATGTGTCTACCCTGATAGGTACAAGTATGAGAACAGCATGCATTATACAGAACAATCATATCTTCCTCTGGACCAAAAGTTTGGTATAAATATTTACAGTTCAATTATATTGTAATTTAAAACAAATTAATAATAAAACTTTGTCTAATATTCCTGAAGCAAACTGTAAAACAAAGCGAAGATACTGTATTACTTAATTAACAGAGATAGTAAGAAAAAAATGTCTCAAACGACAGGAGATTAAACTTTTGATCGAGAAACTTTTCTCATTAATTCTTCTCAATAAGTTGTGTTGCCAATTTATTTTTTATTAATTCTTTTTCTAAATTTTAGTCAAATTCTTAGGATTCTTAAGACATAATTTTAAACGCTCTGTTACTGTTCCTTACGTAAATTTTTATTAGGGTTTTATATTGTTTACCTATTGTTTATTCAATTAGGAATTCATTTTAATCTAAATATAAAAATCTCTAAAATACGGAATACGTTTAATAGTTTTATTGTACGCATTTTATAATTATTATTTTTTACAGAAAGAGTCTACTAATAAATTCAAACAATACAAATGAATAAAATACTTTATTATTTTTATCGGCGTAGTATATATAGTTTTTTTTTTTTTTTTTTAATACATACGAAATTTCTATTTGGCACTAGCAATAAGTCATAAAAACCAAAATTTTAATAATTATCACGCTTCTGAAACAACAAAAAAAAACTACTGAATGTTTAGTTTAAAGTAGGCACTAAATTAAACTCATATTTTAGTATAAAAGAAGCAAAACATGGCATTAGAAAAAAAAAGTTTCTTTAAAAAAACATTCCTATTTTGTAGAGTTGATTTATAAACTCTACAAAATAGGAAACTTGAATAAAAAAGCTTGTAAAAGTTCGTTAGTTGATGTTTATTTCCCTCATGAAAGATGGACTTTGAGTTAATAAAATATCAAAGGGTCTGATTACAAAAGCACTTCAGAGGAACAAATTATTTCACCCTCCTCACAAAAAAAAAACATCAAATTAAGTTATTATTTCTTTGTAAAATGTACACGATATATTTTTGTTTGAATTTTTGTTAAATTAAGTTTTAACCGTGAAAATTATATCTTTTAAATAGTAAACAAAATATATGTTATAGAAGAGCATTTTATTGGTATTTGTGTGGAACTCAAAACGTAATTAATATTACTTTGCTCGATCGAAAGAAAATCCCTAGACAGTACGATTTTGAACCTTATTTCTTAGCACTAATTCGGGCCGGAAAACCTGATAAAATAGACCTTACGTTTTATATTTTCAAGGCACCGCGGAATTTTACGAACAAATCAAATCAATATAATTTAATTTAAATTGATAAAACGGCAGGCAAAAGTAAAGTTAAGATGTCTATTATTATTACTAAAATTTATTAGTCGGATCCTAGTTTCACTATACCAACGTGTATATTTAGTTTCATAGATATTTTTTAATTCATTTATTTTATTCAGAATTAATTCTATACCAACAATGATGATGAATGAATGAATGAACTTTAACCGTTTACGCAGCGCACGCAACGGAAGCTCTCAAAAGGAAAAAAAAAACCCCGTTTTCCCAACATTTGTCATTGATGCTTCGTTCCTATTTGTCGTAGCGTGGTGATATTTGGATTCTATTTTCCTTCCTAGATAAATGGGCTACACAACACTAAAATAATTTTCAAAATAGGTTCAATCGATCCAGAGATTACCCCCTTCAACCTCACAAACTTTACCTCTTTATCTATATCTTCTGTACCTACGTAATATATATTAGTATAGATATAGATTGGTATAGATATATATTACTATCGTTGTTTCTGGTATACCAGATATGTATTCATACACATAACCTAGAGCTTAGTTTGTGACCAGAGGCTCTACCATGGGTATTGTAGAAACGTAACGTATTCATTTATGTATACGTGAGCAACAACCAATAGGGCCGCTTTATTTTTGGTATCAGGATTGAATAGAGCGATCCTATTGGTTGTTGCTCACGTATTCGTAAATGAATACGTTACGTTACTACAATGCGCAAACCCATGGTAGAGCCTCAGGGCAACGCAATATGTGTAAACTTTCCTACATATTATTGTTGTTATTATAATTATTTGTTAGGAACTTTCAATATTTCACTGTATGCTAATTTTTTTAAAAGTGTTTTAGCTTGTAAAGCACCTTAGTTTGCATGGTTTTAATTTGTTTAGTTGTTTTTAAAGAATATTGTTGCAAATTACTGCCATTTGTTTTTTGCCTTGTGTAATTCCTATCAGTAGGAAAATGGTCTATCTATACCATACTTATATTGTTCTACTACCTACTATAAGTTTTTATTATACTGTTTTTCCTAAAAGTTGTTCAACAGTTTACCACAATTTTATGCAAACAGTTTTTACTGTAGGCGCTAGTAACTTATAGGTAAGAAACAACCAATAAGAGAGGTTTATTTGAAAAATAAAGCGATGCTATTGTTTGATCCCTATCTATAGTTACTATCGACTATAGTAAAAACTGTTTGGGTCTGGGTAGACGTGACAGTCTCCCCTCTACTCTACATTGGCTATACACATGACTGGGCAACCCTCCATCGAATCCGCACTGGTGTTGCGGTACACATTCTATAAATAAGTGTCTTTGGTTCAGATATTTCACGGACCATTAAACACTTCCTATAATAAGATTTGAACTGGAACATCCAACTTTTTACAGACATTTTTACCTCGGTCAGGACAAAAATAGGCTATTATTTTATTTTTAGAATATCTGTTGACAGAACTTTATTTATAAAATGACTGAGAATATCTATTTTTACGAGGGGACTGAACTTAATGAATTTGGTGGCGGGGGAAAATATTAAGGTTCAATGTACCTATATATTATTCTTACCAATGAAAAGCCTGTCTAACCCCTTTACAGAAACATTCGTGCAAACCTTTTGCAAACGGGGCGGAAAATAGGCGAATGTACATCCAACTTTTTATAGACATTTTTACCTCAGTAAGGACAAAAATATACGAATTATTTTATTTTTAGAATATCTGTTGACAGAATTTTTATCTATTTATAAAATGATTAAGAATACCTATGTATACGAGGGGACTGAACTTAATGAATTTGGTGGCGGAGGAAAATATTTAGGTAGGTATGTATGAAATAATAATGTAAACAGCTATAGATCTTCAAATCAATACTTTAAATAAAAATAAAATAAAAAAGTATAATATTATATTTAAAATAAACGTACGTGCAATATTCTTAAGGGCTCCGTGTAGTCGTCCATACCAACATACCTACTCCCAATATTACAACTTATTTTTATGTTGGTATTGGTGTGCAAGGTAATAAATATTTTAGTATAATAAAATTAAAAAAGTTTATCTTCTGATTTCGAAATAAAAAACACCTTTAAACTAAAATGTTCAATTAAGTTTTATTGAATAAGATAGATGTTCAGTTTTAACTCACTGTTTTCAATCCTCTTATATTGAAATATTTAAGTAAGTAATATAATTTCGTAACTTAATTATAAACCTAATCTAAACGGTTAAAGTAGACGCTGTATATATTTAACTTCGTCGAGAGATATCTAGGTAATTAAGTTTATATCAACATAAAGCTTCATTTTATACTATTACTACAGAATAAATAATAGTACAAGTACTATTACTAAATATATATAATGACTAGCTGTGCTCGCGACTTCGTCCGCGTGGAATAGTATTTTTTTTATCATACAAACTTTCATCCCCTATTTTATCCCCTTGGGGGTAGAATTTATCAAAATCCTTTCTTAGCAGATGCCTACGTCATAACATCTACCTGCATGCCAAATTTCAGCCCGATCCGTCCAGTGGTTTGGGCTATGCGTTGATAGATCACTATGTCAGTCAGTCACCTTTAAGTTATATATATATATATATATATAGATATATTTGAATATGCGGTAGAGTAATTAATTCCTTTCCTTGGTGTTTAGAATCAAAACTTTTCATTGAGAAACTAAGAAAAAAATTGGTAAAAGTTTTAGGATATAGTCGGTCTAAAAAAAATCTATGGCACTGCACACGTTGCGGAATGAAATTTTCGGTGATAGAGATTTTAAATAATAATTTTGTACTATTTTTTGTTAATAAATGATTCAAAAATATTTTATAATAATTATATTATTGATGATTAAATCTAAGTATTTCAATACATTTCAGAACAAAAAAACGGTCACTTTCGAATGCTATACGCTCACTTAGGCTACAATGGAAAAAAATCGGTTTAACTAAAACAGGAGGAAATTTATTGTAATCATGATCTTTAAATTGGTACAGATTATTAATTTTTACAGATTATTAATTTATATTATCATTAACCACGAACTTTTTTTTAAAATAAATAACTACTTAGAGTAAAATACTAAACATAAAATTAAACTAAAATATACATATGTATTAAATATTTTTGTATGAACGTTATTCTTATTAATATATGTAATCAAATAGGCTATTGACTACATTAAAAATATACTATAAATTGTGGTCATCCTATCAGACAATGGCATAAAAAAACATATTTCACTTTATTTTTAACTTAAATAAAGATATATATATCTTTTGTGTTAATTACACGAAATAAATTTGAATATTTTTTACAATTTTATTTATAAAGAAAACATCTTTGATTGGTTGATGACTGGTGACGTCACACCCAAGTAAACAAAACAATACACAGATTATAAATCATGTGGATGAAATAGAATAGAGTATAATATATATGAGATTATTTAATATGTGCTTGTTTGTTCACTTGCGTTTGACGTCACACTTGATATAGACTGCGAAACAGCGTTTTAGCGCCTTTGTGGAAATTCAAACTTAAACATTGATTTTTATTAATAATAGAGTAGACATCCCAGAAATATCAATGTAGTGTGCATATTATGTAATGAAGAATCATATAAAACGAGTTTCAAAAAGGAGACAAATACCCTATTCCAACTATCTATATTACCTATATAGTAGCTATGAACAAATTCACCTCTATCTGGTATCAAAACATTCTGAGGTGTAAAGTAAAAAAATAGTAGATTTTGTCTTCACGGATACATTGTTACTTTGAAAGGTTCTACTTTGGGCTAATCTCTACTGGTCCAGTCGAACAACTTTTCCTACGGACCCATGTGTCGGAAATGAAATAAAAATTTACTTCTCAAGACAAAATGGTTATTTTAACATTACTAGTAGGTATGTAGTAATTATTAGTATGTAGAAGACAGTATTTTTTTTCATTTGCGATACATGGTTCTATGGGAAAAGTTCGTTTTAATAGATGAAACCAGCTCTTAGAACTGTGTTGAGAGCTGGTTTCATTCATTCTTGGACCTGCATACTGCTTTCGATCGGGTAGATGTGGTCATATGTGTGTATATTATATGTGTATAATACTTGTATATGTAAAGCATATGGGTATATATGTATTTAATTATGAATATAAATAAATAAATAAATTGTATTGCACACTACCTAAACTTAATGTTCTAATGTCCCGAAGGTTTGACTGTCAGATAATGCCCAACGGCATTAAGTCCGCCTTTGTATTATGCAATAAAGTTTAATAAATAAAATAAATAAAAATAAATATGCCGAGCTCCTATAAAAAAAAAAAAAAAATATTGGTAGACCCCCAAATTAGCTCAAAGTCCATCTCCCAAAGTCACCATGTATACAAATATAAACATTTTAATTGGATAAAATAATACTCGTAGTAAGGAGAGAATTTTGATATAAAAAAAAACCCAGCACGTAAATTGTAATATACATGGTGGCCGAGTTGGTTTGACCTTAGACTTAAAAAAACACTTAGGTCCCTGGTTCAAACCCTGGTGTGTACCAATGAGTTTTTAATCTAAAAATGTATGTTTTAACGTGCTCTCCCTCCGTGGCCCAGTTTCACTATACCAACTTGTGAAACTGTTTAGAGATGGGTTATTGCGTCTATCGAAACATCGCGACGAGCTAGCCACTTGCCGTTTAGGCGGTCTCGGGCGCCGTAAGGCACTGCTGGTGATATTTTTTTTTTTTATAAAATATTTATATTTATTTCCGAACGAAATTTCAAACGTTCGTTATTCTGTTCTCACTTTTTCAGAATTGTTTAGGTATAATTATTTAAGATCTCACTTTTTGTTTTGGTGAGTTACGCGGAGTGACTACCTCGTCAAAAATTAACATCTACGGCCACAGATACCTACACCAAACCTCAGTATTTTCATAAGGCTATAATTTGTCTACATTTGTGAACTCCTAAAAACTACAAATTTAGATTTACCAATCATTTAATTATCGAGTTCAATTTATACAAACACAAATAAAAGAAAACTTTTCGAGTGTTAAAAAAACAACAGTGAAAAATGTGGAATCAAAATTCAATCGACAATAGACAATTGGAGAAGCGTGTAGTAATCGGAAGGGTCAGACCGACTTGGGCCAAGAACCTTCCAGATGCCAGACCTCTGGAAGAAGACAAGGCTGACCCGAATTCTGGTGTGATGCCTCACAGTGACCCACCATCACCTTCAGAGCAGTGGGAGCAGTCACACAAGCTTGAAGATAAACATGACTACTTTGGGAAGGTAAGTTTACTTAATTTTCTACTTTATCCTTTGTACTATCATTATTTATATTTACACCAGGTTCCTTAAGAGGAGCGTCTGATGAGGCCCTTCGATGCTCATACAGATTTAACTGCAAAGTATTACCTCTCCCCGCGCAGAACGTTGAGTCGGTTACGCTACCATACATACGTATGTAAAACTTTCCCCCGAACCTTAATAAGAGAAAGCACTTATGGGATTATACCTACAATTTAGGCAGCTAAACAACTTTCGGTCAAAACTGTTTTTTACCACTAAACTTTGATGGATTTGAAAAAAATGCATTTTATTAAAGAGAAAATAAAACTTTGATGGATTTGAAAAAAATGCATTTTATTAAAGAGAAAATAAACGATGAATGTACTTTTTTTATTATTTTCTGTCTAGATATTTTATAGGAATTGTTTTAATTATTGTAATAAGAATTTTTAGCGATTTTTTTAACGCCTCCAAAAATCTTAAAATTCTATGAATGTTTAGGAAACAATCAAGACCAAAAAAGCGATCATGATTGTATCTTTGATCGGACGCTCCTCTTAAGGTAAAATCATTTTTAAATCACACAGTAATAGATAGGTAGACTAGAAATTTTAAGTACACTAGCCCTAGTCTTTCAGCTTTTCACCAACCAGATAAGCTTATTTTGTCTTCTTTATTTTTTATTTTTTTTATTCATTTATTTCAAGAAAATCGACAACGTTATAATAAAAAATAATACATAAAAGATAAGACAGACAACATTATCATAAGACCAATAACAAATTTTCATTAATATAGACGAAGTAAGGTATGGATTAAGATTGCAATTAATTAATATAAAATATGTATGTGCGTGTAAGTGAGTGTTCGTATATGTATGAGTGTGTGAATGATTGAGTTATCCATCGCCAAACAATAACTTTGTTATAAAAGTAAAGCGATTCTATTAGTAGAGAGTTAACGATCGACGAGATGGTAAAGGTTTAAAAAAATGCCCACTCTAGGTATTATGTTAAGTTTTATTTTTGTACCTAAATGTTTTTTTTTCAGGTTATGCTTCTAGGAGACAGTGGAGTAGGCAAGACATGCCTGTTAGTGAGGTTCCGGGACGGCACATTTCTTGCCGGAAACTACATATCCACTGTCGGCATCGACTTCCGGGTTTGTCACGCTTGTCCCTCGTCTATGTATACTACACGTTCTATACTGCAGTGCTTTTTATTTTTATTATAATATGTCATTGAGATTTTCTGTACTAAAGTCTGGCTATTGAATGTTACCCCTGGGGCTTTATTCCGAGTTTTAACACATTCACCGTCGCGCTTTTTGCGTAAAGTCCGGGTATTGAAATGTAAGTTCTATCCTTTTAATTATAAAGTTGAAATTCCAATGCTCCTTACATGTTCAAACTTGCGAAGAATTCGTGTATTTCAAGATGGCGGCATTATAATAGCCAACCTAATACATACTATATAATCATTGGAATAGAGCTTAAATTTCCATATTTATAGTTTGCGCAACGTCTTGTCGTGATTAGCGGTTGCAAACTCGGAATAAGGCCCCAGGAATAAATCCCTATCTCGTTTTTTCTCATAAAAAGACAGAAAGAAAAAAAATGTATCGATCGACCCTATTCATCAAAGTGCATGAATGGGTACTACTCATGGCCTTTTATGAATGGGGTCTACTCACCGTACTAAATAAATTATATATTTTGTATGGAAAATATAACAATTTTACAACTTTGATATGTATGTCATTTCCAATTAATTTGGTAGAATAAAAGGCCCCAGTCGCGCTCCAATAAATTAAAAGAAAGAAAATTACGAGGTATATAACTCGATTTTTTTATGTAATTAACATGTTCGTATTTTATTATATTTTGTAAGGTGAGTCAAAATACAAAGTTTTACTTTTGTAGCACCTCTCGATCCTGAGATACAAACAGTTAAAAAAACCCTACACCTTTTAACCTCTCTTCGCTCCTCCCCCGCCTCTTACTGAAAATGAAATAATGTTGAAACTTAAAAAGAGTCTTTGTACCAATTTTCAAGTTCACCTTCTGTTAAGATGATTTTGACGTTCCTGTAAATTTCTAAATCCTTATTTTTTTGACCTGTCATAGTAATATAATATTGATATAAAAAAAATATATACGCGTCGTCTTATATACCCTACGATCAACGATCGAAGTATATACCTAACATTCTCTAAACTAAAAAAAAAATTAAATTTGGAATGCCTTTATTGTTTTTTTGAAGGCTAACTTTGGTACCTAAATCAATTTTATATAATATACTTCACCATTATTAATGTTTTTTTTTTTTTAAAACTTCGGATGATTTTGAGTATAGGTACATCCCTCCACAAGATGGACCGACGACCTAAAAAGGTCGCGGGAAGCCGATGGCTACAGGCCGCGCAGAACCGGTCATTGTGGCGATCCTTGGGGGAGGCCTATGTCCAGCAGTGGACGCGTGAAAAGCTGGTATGATGATGATGATGGGTACATCATTGATCTATACTCACTATCATCTGAAGTATTTATAAATAAATGTTTATAAAGAAAGGTTTCACAAAGAGAATCACGCCATCACGCCAGATAGTGTCCGAATGATGATGATAAATTAGCCTTATTACTACTTAATTTCTTTTCTCTTAATTTATTCCAGTGAGACTTAATCAAAAAATGTTATACTAAGTTGTGTATACGTACCTAGCTGTAAAAGTAAGCTAATATTAAATTGTTTTAAATATACCAAAGGTCATACTCTGAGGCTCTACCATGGGTTTGCGCATTGTAGAAACGTAACGTATTCATTTACGTATAGGTACGTGAGCAACAACCAATAAGATCGCTTTATTCAATCCTGTTACCAAAAATATAGCGATTTCGTTATTTTGACAATCTAGCGTTACCATTAAAAGAAACGGTAACGTTAGATTGGATTCTTTGAGGGTAGCCCGAACACTGTAGACGCGTGTTTATATTATATTTTTCAAATTTAATTTTATTGAATATTATTGTGCAAAGTGTACTAATTTTGTAGAATAAGCATTCGTATAGTAATATTAAGTGTGAGAAGTGTAGCATTTACGCAGTGATCTCGGTGTTTGTGTTATCTCAAATAATCCCACAATCTTCAGTAAAATGGCGGTACCCATTTTACTGTTGATCCTTTTCCTCCTTCACTAGACATTGGCAAGACTATACCGTATGCTTTCATACGGTCATGTCGCCATTCCCTTTTCTACCCTAGTCGTTTCCCAATTCCTTTCCATCCTATTATCCCACTTTCACTATTAATAAAAAAGTTTTTTTTAATCTACCCTACTCGACACTGGCATAATTACGCGCAAGCGTAGAGGCCATATATAAGCAAATAATTATAATAATAACGTGAGATTGTCAAAATAACGAAATCACCTCACGGATAGTAATGTCAAAACAATAGCTTCTGTAACACTAGGAATAGTACCTAGGTACTGTGACCGAAGATATGATTTACTTCACTTTTCGGTCACCGTACCCGATTTCCTCAGGGACCTCCTCCAGATCCTTCTTTAAAAACAACTTTATACCTTTTATACGTTTATTTTATATTCTCTTTATTTCCTATAGAATATAATATCCCTGCGAAGCTATACATGGTGAATTTGAATGGGTGTACTTTGGGCTAATATGATGTTCTACTGATCAATACGAACAACTTTTCCCATGGAACCATGTGTCGCAAATGAAAATAATAATTGCCTTCTCCATACAAACTAGTAAAGTTAAAATGACCAATTTGTATGAGGAAGCCATTTTTTTTTTTCATTTGCGACACATGGTCCTATGGGAAAAGTTGTTCGTATTGACCAGTAGAACATCATATTAGCCCAAAGTACACCCATTCAAATTCACCCTGTATAAACTTAAACTGTGAGGATTAATCGCGGTTTCTATCTGTTTTCTATCAAATTAATCAATGACACTTCTCGTGTCATAAGTAATCATCGTGTCCCTCTATTGATCTCTCTTTCGACTCTTTTGTTCCTTCGATTTGTTCTATTCCCTTCACAAATGTCATAAATAATCAAATAATAAAACTAACAATATTTATGGCCAGTAGTAGCCTTACACCCGTATTATAAGACGATACCTCATGCTCACCTCAGCTTAAACTTCTTGGAGGCACTCGAAGGAGCGATTACAAGAAACCTCGAAATCGGTATTCTTTATAGATGTAAAACTTAGCCGAATGTGAGGCGTGAGGAGAAACCTTCAAAAAGGAAGGTCACAGAGATGGGAGCACCAAATGTTGGCAATGTCATTAATCCTTATTAAAATGGTATTTATTTTAACAAAAAAAGTAATTTAATTACAAAATAATTTGGAGACCCAAATAAAATAATATTATTTCCTTGAACATATTTTAATAACAATAAAAACTTCTTAAAATATTTTGGTAGTTTTTTTTTACAACAGCACTGAATACTAAATAGAAAAATCGTTTCCAAACCATAAAAAACAAAAAAATAAAATTTTTCCGTTTGGTTACTATATATTTTGTGCATTCCGTATATACCGGTACATAATTACTATATGGATTATCACTAATATAATCCAAAAACTCTTCGAAATCCATTTCATATACACAATAATAACGTATTTTACTTAATTAATACTATGAATTACACTTTAAAAAATAAATAAATAAGTACTATTAATAAATAACAATTGTGATTATTGATTTAATTAAAAAAAACATAAGTTAAATAAGCTTAAAAAAGTAGACCTAACCACCGTAAGGTGCCTATAAGGTAGATGCCAATATACCTTAACTTTGACAGTTCGTCGAGGACCTTGAATAAGGAAAGCAAAGGAAATTCCTTAGGTAAGGAAGATTTTTACAACTAAAAATACAAATGTCGTTCCTTAAGGGCATTTTGAGTTAAGTAATAGTTGAGGTAACGTCTTAGAATACGGGTGTTACTCTACAATAGAGAAGGTTACAGTACTTACCTTTTCAGTTATTGTTGTGTTGTTGATTTTTTAACGTTTTTTTGACAATTACGTTATTTTGACAACTTAACGTTTCCGTTATAATAAGAAACAGAATAAGACAACAGTCCATAAAGTATTGGCTGCAGTCATTAGTCCAATGTCATATTTATTATTTAAAAAAAAGATCGCCAAGGGTTCTAAATTTAAATGGGCCACTTGCGAATACGCACCATAGAGTCGTAGCTCGCCATTGGTGTTTAAACTTTGGCGCGCTTTTTCTGTACCCGCCCCTTCCAAGTGACAGCTGCCTGTGATTGAATCGACATCTTTTGAGATTGATTTATTGTAGAATGGACCCTGTTTTTTTTGGTTATTTTTTTTTGTGAAATGATTTATGGCAGATGTTAGCGACAGTTATTTATATGCAGTCGTTTTAAAAATATTTTGCTGCTTTGCAATGTAATTGTTTTAGGAAGGGCTTTATGACTTTGCTAGGCCAACCGACCGGTCTCGTTACCATCGCCCATACAGATGCAAAGACCGTCAATTGACCTAGCCATGTTTCGGTTTTAGGCTTTGGTTTCACCGGTTTTCAGGAGACTACTGCATCGTTTTCTAGTGGTAGTCTCCTTTCAGGTTTATTTGACGATAAAGCAGTTAGCTCATTATTACTCGTAACGCATAATTAAGCCTGCATAATGGGAGCGATAAATATATAGTTAAACAGCAATGTATTGATCGACCCCATTCATGGATTTTTTAGATCTGCTTACCACCAGGTAGATACTAGTTTCGTATACCGAGCTCCAATAAAAAAAGGTAGGTAGGTACTTAATGGCACCGTTCTACCATAGAACCTACTATTTGTGCCAACTTTTTATAGTAGGTAGGCTCTTTTCGCATAGATTCAGACTTTTGCCCGGTGCTGCCAGTTGGGGCCAGGTGGGCAATTCTCGCGCTTTCGACATTCATCTCGATTCGAGATTTTTAAACGAAAAATGACTAAATATGCCATTTTTCAACATTAAACGAAATAAATAATTAATATTAATTAATAAATAAAAAATATATAAATATTGAACGAAAAATGACATATTTAGTCATTTTTCGTTTAAAATCTCGAATCGAGATGAATGTCGAAAGCGCGAGAATTGCCCACCAGATGAAGGCATTTATTTATATTATTTTTAAGTTATATATTAAAATAATTAAAAAAATAAAAATTGTGATGGCATATTTTTTTGAACTTATATGAATTTGGTCTAGGTTAAGTGACGTAACTCTATCCTGTTATAATTCACCTTTAAAGAGCTTTTATTAATGCTAAATTCCAAAACTAGAAATAGCGCCTTGAATAAAACTTAGTATGTTTGGGACCTTGAAACCGACTACTTCGAAAACTTTTAGCAAATACCTACTTATAAAAACAGTCGCAAAGCAGAAACAATTTGTTATTATCAAATAGGTACCTATTATTATTAACTAGCTGCGCTCGCGTGGAATAGTTATTTTTTTATCATACAAACTTTCATCCCCTATTTTATCCCCTTGGGGGTAGAATTTATCAAAATCCTTTCTTAGCGGATGCCTACGTCATAACATCTACCTGCATGCCAAATTTCAGCCCGATCCGTCCAGTGGTTTGGGCTGTGTGTTGATAGATCACTATGTCAGTCAGTCACCTTTGAGTTATATATATAAATTAGTATTATTATTGCACCTACGATATTTTTCTTGCTTCGCGACTTCGGTATGTCTTAACAATATTAACATTTTGCTTAACTAGTTTTAGCCTAAACCTGCTAACAAAACGTTAAGAAGCCAGTAAAAGGTTTCGCGATCTCGTACGTCCAATAACGTCTAAATGTTGTTTTCAGTGATATCAAAGTTTATTTTTAATGAAAACAAAACGTAGAGGTGTAAATATTACTTACTCGATCCTAATTAGATAGTATTTTTATAAAAAATATATTAACTTTTGAAAAGACACCCAAAGTTTGATTTTTGATTATAAAAATATTACTTTAGTTGTCATTTCAAAACTTAACATATTTTTTATAATGAAATTATGTAAATAGGATCGAGTAAATAAAATCTACACCTGCATGTTCTTTTTTTCCAAAAAAAAACTTTATTATAACTGAAAACAACATTTAGATGTTTTTTGACGCTCGAGTTCGCGAATCCTTTTCCTGTCCACTTAAGGAATTATATTTTGTTACTTTTGTTCCATTAATCTGATATAAAATAGAGCATTAGCTAGCCTTGGTTTATGAATAGGTATATAATATTATATACCATGCTAAGTATTATGGAATATAATATTATTTTTCTATATACATAGAATATCTACCTAGGTGCTAGGTAATAGTGCCTCGGAGAGCACGTTAAGCTTTCGGTCCCGGTTTCACTATACCAACTTGTGAAACTGATTATAAGTAGATGGGTTATTGAGTCTATTCAAAAACATAGCGACGAGCTAGCCACTTGTTCGGTGTAGACTCGTACCATCGGCTACGACGAGGAGGGATAAAACCCTTCCGCTGAGTACCCTGGGGCCGTCTTGGCGGTCTCGGGCGCCGTAAGGCACCCGTGATGATATGTATGTATGTGTATCTACCTAGGTTTCTAATATAGGTATATATTTGTTCATTACAAATATTAGGTAGGTACCTAAGTTCTTTCTCAATAATATAAACAAATATAATAATATATTATTTACCTACAGCACGTAAATACCTACCTACTATTGTTATGGTATGGTACTTAATTTAGGTTGGTTTAAAAAAAAACCTGCCTTATAAAATTTTAACCGTAATTGTATCTCACTAGCGCCATCTGTTCGCAGAATAAGGTAGTCATGGTGGAGGACATAAAAGTGAAGTTACAAATTTGGGACACCGCTGGACAAGAACGCTTTCGTAGTGTCACCCACGCTTACTACAGGGATGCACATGGTAAATAAATAACATATTTAATAAATTAATAAGACTATGAAAAGGAAATAAAGTTTTAAAGCGCCATCTATCGGTTAATTTATGAACTAATTCGTAATGTTTATTCGCTAGTCGAGTTACTCGAAACCAAAGTTGTAATGTAATACAAGTTTTTACCGCAAGAGGGATATGGAGACTTTAGAAATTCACTGTATTAAAAATATAAACTATTAAAAGTACAAATAATCCATCGTTATAACAGTTTAAATTTCGAATGCTATCCTATTTAAACAATTTATTCTGTTATTTTTTTAATTGCAGTTGAAAAATTCGTTTTTCGGCGACTTTGAAGGGATGTTTCTCCGATACTGCCGATCAGAATCGGATGGTATTTTTTTTCAAACGTTTGCCTCACAATTAAATTTAATTAAGGTATTACTTTACGTGGTGGCCGAGTTGGTTAGCCTTTGACTTAAAAACACTTAGGTCCCTGGTTCGAATCCCGGAGTGTAGTTTTTAATTTGATTAAATATGTACATTTGTTTAACAACACCACTATAGTGCCTCAGAGAGCACATTAAGCTGTCGGTTCCGGTTTCACTATACCAACTTGTGAAACTGTTTATAGATGGGTTATTGAGTATATTCAAAACATCGCGACGAGCTAGCCACTTGTTCGGTGTAGACTCATACCATCGGCTACGACGAGGTGGGATTAAAACCCCTGCGCTGGGTACCTGGTGCCGTCTAGGTGGTCTCGGGCGCCGTAAGGAACCATTGTATGGGTGTGTGTAAGGTATTACTTTTCAAGCAATCGCATTTTTATCCGATTGTTTCGTTGTAAAATTACCCACCCTCATATCACCGCCCCAGTCTATTTGCGGCCAATTCGGCCGATACGAGGGGGCTCTGTACCACTCCAAGGCCCACATTATCATTCGCCATCCAGTAGCCTCTCCGACAAACATGTAACGTTCCATTGCTCTAACTATCATGGTATGGTATCCAAATACCTATACGGTGGAAGACAAGCCCATCAGAACAAAAAGATATGGCGATTCCCATAATATATCTTACTTGTTAGGTGTTGCCTCCGAATACCATCGGGAATTGAGGACGGGTTAATCCCTCCGCTGGTTATCCTGAGGCCGTTTAAACGGTTCTCGGGAGACAAAAAGGCACCCGTGATGGTATTTATTTTTATCTCACCATAAATATGAAACTACCTGAATAAGCTTCGTGATAAATATTTTCCTCCAGATTACATAATGGACTCAACCAATTGCTTGTTTAAAACATTTATGGGTTTCACATTGACACTTACCACCAGGTAGATGTAGAGTTTTCTGTTTCTATCCAAACAATAATGTAAACATAAACATGTCGTCCTTTAAAAACATGGATTATGCATCCATAATCATGATTATGCATGACAGTTTTCAGTCAGTTCAAGCAAGTCTCAGAAAAAAGATGATATCCCGGCAAAAAGTTTTTTGGAAGCATGTTCTATATTAAATTATCTTCTTTCTAAGATGCCTATCAATATTATGCATTGGTCCGATGAATAACATAATAAAAAAAAAAGTATCGTATCGTAGAATGTATTTTCCAGAAATACAACACACATAGGTTTTTTGAAGCTTAATATTATATGAACAAAACGTGTATTCGTTATATTGTATTTTGATGTTACAGTGTTTCGTTGTCTGAAAAAAAACTTTAAAAGGCAGATACTATAAGTATAATCGGACCACATTCTTCTAGCAGTCGACTTACATCACACCACACTCACACATATACAATGACGTAAATTCCGCACAGTTGGTAGCGCTTTCCCCTGAATATAGCCGCATATGCATGACTGGCGCGCGACGAGCTCGGCTTCATCATGAGAACGGCATGCCACAGGCGATAAAGAAGTGGCCAAGGCAACAGTAACTGTGTGCATGCGGCCTCGACCTGTTTCGTCGACCACCATTATAGGAGACACGACTGACAGACTTGGTTGTAAACCGGATCTGATCCGCTCTCGTTTGCCATCTGACTGTGAATGTGATGAGGCAAATTGTAACTACTCGTCATAAGTTGGTCCTATAAATAACCAATACTTATTTAGGAATACAAATTTGATTTTATGCTATGCAGCTGATTAAAAAAATACTGATGATGTGTATGGCATGATAGGATATGAGTACAAGGAACATTATTATACTGGGGATAGAGCATTTATCATTTGTAGGACTTTAAGTCTTTGGATTAAGGTTCAAAATGTCATCTTGTACTTAAAGTTTTGAACGGTCTCGTAAATAACAAAGGGGTTGAAAGCAGTCGGGGTGCTCCCCTAATATTTTATAGATAAGTACCCACGTAGCGTTCACTGATAGCTAGGTAAGTATTGGATTACTTATTCATAAATTTGTTGAAGTAGATTTCAAACTTTTAACGCAATATTTACCTAGAGCCCAACTAAACTAGACCCTAGTCCAAACAAAAAGAATAGGTAGTCCTATAATAGGTAACCTAAAAAAAAAAAAGTACTTAATATGCCTACCGAAAAATATTATTAAAAAAAAACAGGTAGCTGCCAACAGGTAAGATTTACAATAGGCTAGTCGCGTTCCCTCTTTGAATAGCCAGTGTTATTCGCTGCCGTGGCTTCGCTGGCCTAGGCGAGGCAGTATGATGGTACCTGCATCGACCAAGCGCTTAGAAATAAAATTGAAGGTTTTTGAGCATCTGGTCTCCTTGGCCTTAAACCGCACACTGCTCAAATAGGTAGTCTCTGCTAATATCTGCATATTTTTTTTTTTATAGGAGCTCGGAATGTGAACCCACATCTACCTCATCGAAAGCAGTATGCAGGTCCAAGAATGAATACAACCAGTTCTTAGAACTGTGCTGTAAGAGCTGGTTTCATCCATTATGCCGGCTTAAGATGCCTATTCACGCTTCGTTTAAAGGACTCAAGGTTATAGGAAGGAGGAAACACCCAAGCAGAGCATTCCACATTTTAATAGTGCGACAGATGTACGGATCACCAAATCTTTTCGTGCGGGTGCATTCAGAATGCTCAGAATGCACCCGCATTTTGTTACCTGCTCGTGAGGTTCTGTAACGAAAAGGGGAAGGAGGAATGAGATTTTATACATGGTGACTTTGAAAGGATGTACTTTGGGCTAATATGAGGTTCTGCTGATCAATACGAACAACTTTTCCCATGGAACCATGTGCCGCAAATGAAAAAAATATTTCCTTCTCCATACAAACTAGTAATGTTTAAATGACCAATTTGTATGGGGAAGCCAAATTTTTTTATCATTTGCGACACATGGTTCCATGGGAAAAGTTGTTCGTATTGATTAGCAGAACCTCATATTAGCCCAAAGTACATCCTTTCAAATTCACCCTGTATATTATATATTTAGTTTTATTTTAGTTATACATTCAATGTGATTAATATTTTCCCAGCATTGCTCCTACTCTATGATGTCACCAACAAAACGAGCTTCGACAACATCCGGGCATGGTTAGGAGAGATCCGGGAATACGCACAAGACGACGTCGTTATTATGCTATTAGGTAAGTGTAGATATATACTTGCGTTTGATTATTACAAATATCCTACTATTTGTTATAATCTTAATCAATTGGGTCATCTTGTGAAAAGTGGGCATTATGGGAAAGTGAATACTATGAGAGAGTGAATATGGGATGAATGGAATGATGGGAAGGCAATTTTATGCCTTATCATCACAATTAACATTTTCATAGAGCTCAAGATAAATAAATAGGTCAGCATAGTAAATACGAAAAAAAAACTTTAAACAAAGATATATATATATATATCAACTTTAACTTCTTTATTGACAGAGTTATAATAAATTACAATCAGTTAAATACTTTATTTTACACCTACAGGTAACAAATCAGACAGCGGTTTACAGCGAGCAGTGCGGCGTGAGGATGGGCAACGCTTAGCCCGAGAGTACCAAGTGGCTTTCATGGAAACCTCTGCAAAAACCGGATTAAATGTCGAAGCTGCGTTTGCGCACGTGGCTAGTTCACTAGTATCTAAGGCCAACCCTGAAGATCCTGCCCGATTAGCGGTCAGGGAACCACCTATTCAAGAGACTAGATCTTCATGTCCCCCGTGCTCTTAATTGTGTAAATTATTAACTCAAAAAAAAGCAATATCTGTTTTTTTATGCAGGCAAGGGCTTTAGCAAAAGAAACAAATACAAACTTTATCACTGTCTTTGGCTAACCCTACAATTTAAGGTCCTCCATATTTTTTTGTTGATTTCTGCCTAATCTGCAATATACAAAGTGTTTTATGCAATAATAATTTTGTTACAACTGATTCTAAGTCTGAATAAATGAAGGAATTTTTGTTTGCATAATTCAGAGTTTACAAGTTGTTAATAATTATATGTACCTACAGTTTCATTAGAATTCACCCATGAGGTGTGCAAAATCATTATTTTATACACAGAAAGAAGTAGAGGTAATACAGAAGTAGACTAAACTCTACTTCTGTATTACCTCTACTTTGTATTTTGTGATTATATGGCAGTCAATATATAATTTTGACCGCTTCTGTGATCAGTGGCGTTGTATCTGGAAATCATGGTTTCGATTCCCACACACATAACAATTAATATTACCTATGTTACGTTTTTCTGTACAACTTTCCAAAGGACTCAGTGTATTTAAAATTGGTGTAATATGTATTATATTATCGTTGTTTCTGATAAACATAGTACTAACCTAGAGTACCTAGCTTAGTTTGTGACCAGTGGTGTAATATCATATATACAGGGTGAATTTGAATGGGTGTACTTTGGGCTAATATGATGTTCTATTGGTCAATACGAACAACTTTTCCCATGGAACCATGTGTCGCAAATGAAAAAAAAAAAATGGCTTCCCCATACAAATTGGTCATTTTAACTTTACTAGTTTGTATGGAGAAGGCAAATTATTTTTCATTTGCGACACATGGTTCCATGGGAAAAGTTGTTCGTATTGACCAGTAGAACATCATATTAGCCCAAAGTACACCCATTCAAATTCACCCTGTATAATATAAATTATATAAAATATTTCACACCATATTGCTCTGGTCGCAAACTAAACTCTATAGTGTTTTAATTAAAACCATAAACAATTGTTTATGGTTTATACTAATAATTATTATGGTACCTACAATCCTTGCTTCTCATGATAAGAAGGATTCAAACTCACGACCTCCTGAAACAATGCTAACGGCGTAATCAACAAGCCCGCTTACATAGCCAAAATCTTTTGTCTATATGCTATTGTAAACAAAAGACAATATTCTAGGATAAGAGATCCCTTTACCTGAGTCTTTAGTGCTGAGTAGGTAGTGGTTTATGATTTGGTTAAAGATTTTAAAAATTTCCACGAAATAATCCACGATAACTGATATAGATGATTTTGTTTTTCCAAGGATAACAAAATATATCATTTACAAACACAATTTTTTGATTTTTTTAAATATCTTTTATAAGTTATGCTGATATAAGAGATGATTTAATAAAAAAAATATCAACTTTGATATTTACCCAAGACATTTTATCAAGGCAAATTATTATCCTTGAATATTTACGCAGAAAAAAAAGGCTAAGCCCAAAATAAGGGCTAAATAAATTAATCAGGGGACATGACTGTATTAGGTACACCGTGTCTAAATATCATTAGGATTCGTTAGAAAATATTTCGATTTATATTTTTTAAAGAATTTTATATTAAATACCTACTTTTTAATAAGACTTGGTCAAATTTATACATTTTATACCTACCACTATTGATTTTTTTATTATACCTACCTATATTTCGTATTGACCTTCCCTGATATTATGTAGATATCTTATGTTAGGTATGTTTGTAAATATTATTATAAATAAAAATAATTAATAAATAAGCAATTTCTGTAATTCCTATGTTATGGCGGCAAGAATACCTACAAACTTGCTAAACAGTAAAACATATTTAAAAAACTAAATAAATAAATATTATTATTTAAAAACATCTATCAAGTATATAGGTATCTACTTACCTATATAAGTAATACTCATGATTAATTTATCAATAATTTTAACGGCATATATTATATTCACTAATAAACTTATTTCTGGCTAACCATAGCCAAAAATGAGTTTTCCTAGAATTATAAACTAGTAAAACAATTATAATTGAATTTTGTATTGTAACTTTGATAGAAATTAATAATTATATAAAAACCTTGTAAAGTTATTTTATAATAATAATTAAAACCTATATATCAACAATAAAATAAGAATTTCTTTTAATAAATTCTAAAATATTGTAACGTACTTAATCTTAAGTCCAATTTAATAATCATATGTAAGTATACCTAAAATATATAATACCAGTTTTGTGATCCATTTTGCTTGTAATTGTAAAGAATAATAAATATAATTAACTATTAAATAAATATTATGGACTATTTTTTTTACCCCATATCCCATACCGGCATAATGTGAGTTGTTTAACGTTTACTTTCAAGTTAACTATCGCGAAAGCACACGCTCTGATTTTTCTTCATTCCCAAAATTTCCGGCCAAGGCGTCAGGTTCTACCATGGGTTTGCGCATTGTAAAAACGTAACGTATTCATTTACGTATACGTCAGCAACAACCAATAGGATCGCCTTATTCAATTCTGTTACCAAAATTAAAGCGTTTTAAACGTAACTTATACTATTATTTCTTCTGTGCTTATACGTAAATGAATACGATACGTTTCTACAATGCGAAAACCCATGGTAGAGCATTTGTGCTATTTATATAAAAACTAGTTTTTGCCCGCGGCTTTGCACGCATTAATAAGTTAAAAAATATGTGCTTATACTTTAATATTCCATATTTTTAGTTTCCATCTAAAATGGTTAAAAATATTTCTGTAATAAGACTTTCCCATATACCTCCTGTTCTCCCCTTTTTTTATTACATGGACTCTAAGTGCGCGAACAGAATTCGCACTTGACTGCTATTTTTAAGAAAATAAGTATTTTTCTTATATAAGTTTAAATAAGTTTCTTATTTGGTCTGGGTAGTTATACTGAATGGTCTACTTCTATCAAATTATTTAAGTAGCCAAAAAGATGACAATTTCTGTCTTCTTTTCAACAAAAAAAATCCTTAAAAAGTAAACATAAATTAAAAAATATTTTAATGCAGTTTTATGTAACTTTAATATACCCAACTTTTCTTCATAGAACGCTTTTCTCTATCTGGTGTATTTAAATACTTTTCCTAAGAGTCTTAAAACACGAGTATATCTGCACTGTCCATATGATAGCTATGTCGAAAAACGTTACACTCTATGTCCTTCCCAGGGTCTCAAACTATCTCCATTCTTATCTTAATCGGTTCAACGGTTTAGGCGTAAAAACCTAACAAACAAACAATTAGAGTTACATTTTTTTAATAAGGCCCAGCATGTGACTTTGTATCTACCTGGTAGTGAGCAGACCTACAAAGTTTACGAATCAAGGGGTCAATCAATATTTTTTCTTAAACAATATTGATCGCTCCCACTATACCGTCTAAATGATGCGATTACGAAATGGGCGACGACAAAGACGAATTACATTACGAGTATATTTTAATAAATTCGCCGCTTTTCGTCAATTTAAATACCCATTTCGTAACCGCACCCTGAAAGGCGACTACCACCTCGATAAAACATCGATGCACAAATCTCCTGAAAACCGGTGAACCCACAGACTAAAACCGAAACATGACTAGGTCACTTGACGGTTTTTGCATCTTTAATAATAAGTAATTTCGCATTTATAATATTAGTACCTATGGATTTTAATTACTTAACGCAACCGCAAAGTATAGGCTACAGAATGAGAGTTAAGATCGAAGTATTTGGTACTATAGCGCGTTTGACCATTACAAGCTAACTAGCTTGCAATGGTCAAACGCGTAACGAGTACCTAATTAATTACAACCAATATACACTGTGACTTTCAAAGGTTGTAGGTATCTGTTTAAACGCTTGCTCACTGCTCATTATCTGAACGCTTAAACCAGATCCTCGTGACAATTTTTGTTTGGTATTGTATGTATGTTTATGTATTACATTTATTATATTACATACATATTTAAGTAGTTTAAGTATTGCATCTAATGCATCATTGTTAAAATTATATGTATATCCTTCTATCGAAAGTTCCGCACCCTAAGCATATTTCACTCTCGTAAAGGTTAGCTGGTAGAAAATGCCTAAGGCATTAAGCTCGCCTATGTACAATTTTGTGCAATAAGGAATTTAAAATAAAATAAAATAAATAATAAAAAGTATTGTTATGCATCTAATGCATCATCGTTAAAATTATATGTAGGTATATCCTTCTATCGAAAGTTCCGCACCCTAAGCATATTTCACTCTCGTAAAGGTTAGCTGGTAGAAAATGCCTAAGGCATTAAGCTCTCCTATGTACAATTTTGTGCAATAAGGAATATAAAATAAAATAAAATAAATAATAAAAAGTATTGTTATGCATCTAATGCATCATCGTTAAAATTATATGTATATCCTTCTATCGAAAGTTCCGCACCCTAAGCATATTTCACTCTCGTAAAAGTTAGCTGTTAGAAAATGCCTAAGGCATTAAGCTCGCCTATGCACAATTTTGTGCAATAAAGAATTAAAAATTAAATAAATAAATAAATATCTCTTGCGGTATCCACTATCCAAGTGCTTTTGACGTGTGAGCTATCATTTTGACGTGTGTGTGAGCTATCATTTTACTGGGTAAGAAGCACTTGTAGTTGTTATTTCTTCTGTTCCATAAGTAAAATTTTATAATAATGAATTTATAATTATAATTCTAGTTATGCAGTAAAATGATAGTTTAAACGTCAAGTTGAAATCTTGTTTGACGTAGTAAAAAAGTCATATTTTTGTATGGAATAGCTAATTGTCTCCTTTAATCCTCACAACTCTTATAGGTAGGTACTCATAGAGGTATCCGAAGGTTCTAGTGCAACTTAAAACGAGGGTCCTATCTAAACTGGTTAGCTATTATCTAACATTAAGTAAAAATATATGAAAATTATTAAAGTGCAGAAATTCAAAATAATGAAACTTTTCTATAAGTAAAGTTGGCAACACTACAAACAACAGAAAAAATGGAGGAATTGCCTATAAGTTGGAATTGGTTTCATTGCAACGTGTTATTTTTATTTTCTAAAGGTAGGAAAAAATATCGGAAGTTCTGTTTGCTTGGTGGCCAGGGTCTAATAGACATATTAATAGCCATTGCTTGGAACTGTAAAAAAAAATGTTTTTTCATATGCAGTTTGACAGTCCGAAGCTTCGGTTAAGCATTAGCAATTGGGTATTTGACTCCTTTTTGAAACTCGTTTTATATGATTCTTCATTACATAATAAGCACACTACATTGATATTTCTGAAATGTCTACTCTATTAGTAATAAAAATGTTAAAGTTTGAAGTTCTACAATGGCGCTAAAAACGCTGTTTCGCAGTCTATGGCAAGTGTGACGTACGTAACACGCAAGTAAACAAACAAGCACAGATTAAATAATCTCCTATATATTATACTCTATTCTATTTCATCCACATGATTTATAAATCTATGTATTGTTTTGTTTACTTGCGTGTGACGTCACCAGTCATTAAACAATTAAAGGTGTTTGTGTTATAAATAAAATTATAAAAGATATTCAATGTTATTTCGTGTAATCTACAAAAGATACACATAATTTAGTTTAAAATAAAGTGAAATATGTTTTTTTACGCCATTGTCTTATAGGATGACCACAATTTATAGTGTATTTTTAATGTAGTCAAATAGCATATTGCTTAGCAACGACTATTAATCCTTCCCTAAACTAAGAGCCTGAAGTTGAGCGTCCCGGTACCTCACCGCCTAGCCCTTTAGAAGCTACGTCAATTTACTGTAAGTAGTACATAAATGACAAAGTTAGGGTTAACTCCAAAACGGTTGAACCGATTCTCATTACATTTTACAGACAGGTAGTGTGATATTTGGTGTGACATGTAGGCTAAGGCTTGTTTATATTCCGATTAATGTTGCCTTGGATTTGCCGGAATATAAATATATCAGCTTTACGTGGTGGCCGAGTTGGTTAGACCTTAGACTTAAAAAAACACAAAAAAAAACGCATTCACACAGATTTGTTTTAAACCTCCAAGACTGTGTTACTTGGGTCTAGACTCATACCATCGGCCACGACGAGGTGGGATTAAAAACCCCTCCGCTGGGTACCCAGAGACGTCTATGCGGTCACGGGCGCAGTAAGGCACCACAATCAAATTCAAAATTCCGGGCGGAATATTTAATTCGCGGGCAGTTGTTTACATAATAAGGTTCAATTATAAGCAGTATAATCTGCGATATTTTGAGGGATTCTGCTAAAGACCTACCTAATACCATATAATACTTACTAATATAAATACTAGTTTTTGTTTTTGTTTGAACATGCTAACCGTCTAAAATTCCAGCCTGTATCATCATCATCATCATAGCAGCCTTTCACGCGTCCACTGCTGGACATAGGCATCCCCCAAGGATCGCCACAACGACCGGTTCTGCGCCGCATGTAGCCATCGGCTTCCCACGACCTTTTTCAGCACGCGGTCAGCAAATGAAAAAACCTACTCTTTGGACTCCATAAATAATAAATTCAAAATAAATTTAGACCTAAGGGTTGGAAAGCTGTAGTTTAGTAGTTACGGTTCCCGATATATATCTACATTTGTTTTAATTAAAATAAATATTTGTTTGACAACGCCACTAGGTCTCGACGAGTATGCCTCGGAGAGCACGTTTCCCAATTTCACTATAAAAGTTGATACCTATACCTAGTGAAACTGCTTATTATGTCTATACAAACATCGCGGAGCTAGCCACTTGTTCAGTGTAGACTCATACACAGACCTTCCAAGCGGTCTATCTCGGGCATCGTAAGGCACCGTCATGTTTTTTTTTTTATGATGTTAGTAGGTAAGTAGGTATTATTAGAGGACGGACAAACACAAACCACTTTTTATACCTATACAGGTACTTTTTTTAGGGAATCAAAGATCTTTAGTCTAATAGAACAGGTACTTACTTATAACTAGAATTAACTTAAAGTATTATCGGAACCCTATCGAAATCAGAGGTCGAAGCGAAAAAAAAAGTTATGATAAATGAAAGCGATAGGATTTTTCCTTATAAAAAACTGCAGAAGGGTTTTCCTCTTGTTGTTTGGTTTTCCGGTGAATATCTAGATGATTTTAAAAATAATTTTATGAAACAGCAAAAAAGTTGCAAAACTTGTTGTAAAAATGTTGCAAAACAAAAATAAAGAAGATTTTAACATTACCTAGATAGATATATTTTTAATGTACCTAAGTACTGTTTGCTTATTAAAAACCTAATATTTAAAATATAATTTAATTTAAATAGCTTAATTTTAAAAACTTTCATATATTATAATAACACAATATAAAACTCCAAAAGTTTATAGAACAAAGTTCATAGACATTTAAATTTGGCGCTATAATCATGACATTGCCGAAATCTTGAAATTTAAATTTACCGCCAGAATTTATGTCAGAACGGACAGGGACGGAATATTAAACCTCTGGACACCAAACTTTTACAGTAAAAGATTGTACCAACCTATACAGCGCCAATGAGAATTAATTCAAATCCACTTAATACCCACGCATTTTTATGCTTGATATATAACTTTTAAGCTTCATTCACATTTAATCTATTGGACCAAGAGTACCAACGACGTATTTACTGTTGTCATTTTAACAGCCATATAGGTATATATTGGAGTATGGCTTCTCGATAAAATAATATTTTTCTTTAAAAGAAAAATATTATTCAGGTTGGTGCCGTATGGGAATGTGCCCAGCGGCCACATTCTGTTTCTTATAACGTGATCGTTACATTGTCAAAATAACGATTTCCGCTATTAGCGCGCTCTCCTCCAATCACAGTAGTTTTTTAATCTTGGCTGATTAAAGAAGAGCGCGCTTATAAGGGAATTCGTTATTTTGACAATCTAACGCTCACGTTATAAGAAATAGAATGTGGCCGCAAGGTATTGGTGGCGTTACCGCTATAATAATAGTTGACTATTTTAAAAAATAAAATAGTTTTTTGTAGGAATAAATTAACAATAAAAAAAAAACCCTTTTAAACATAAATTGTATACGTATTAAGGTATTTATTTTCCTAAACTATTTACCCATAATTTAGGGTATATAATTTTTATTACCACTCTCTGTTTTGACAGATTTTGTAGATAGCCTACGCACGCCTAACCTAATGACTAAACGTCATTCGTGCGTGTATTCGTTTCAGTTTTATAAAGTTTATATTAATATATATTGAAAATGTAACTATTTATTTGCAAACTGTAAAATACAGTAAAATATTTGACCTAACAAAAAAACATTCTTTTGATAATCAATTTGATAAAATAGAAATAAATATTTATTATTTATTTATGCGGTTGGTAATTTTTCAAGTGTGCCTTCAAGGCCAAATTCTAAACTACAAGAAATGCTCAAACCGTAACATAAGATTAAAAAAAAACGCTTTAGCCGGGAATCTAACAATGATTGATTTGGAACGGCTTCAGGGTACCCAGCGGAAGGATTAACCTGTCCTCATCATGGTATTCGGAGGCAACACCTAACAAGTGGCGAGCTTGTTGCGGTGTTTATGTTGGTATAGCCTCGTTGTATAAAGCGGTCAACCATCCCAGCTCTGGTGGGCAATTCTCGCGCTTTTGATATTCATCTCGATTCGAGATTTTTAAACAATAAATGACTAAATATGCCATTTTTCGTTCAAAAATATCGAACATTAAACGAAATAAACAATAAATATTAATTAATAAATAAATAAAATACAAATATTGAACGAAAAATGACATATTTAGTCATTTTTCGTTTAAAAATCTCGAATCGAGATGAATGTCGAAAGCGCGAGAATTGCCCACCTGGTCTTGTTGTCATGCTTAACCTTGTTATCAGTTACGCAGTGACTTAACCGTAACCGTAAAACGTAATAGGCTGGGCCGCTTTTTTTGTTTATTATACTGATCAAAAACTTCTATGGGATTTACCCAAGTTGGATTACTAAAAATCTTTCCCCAATCATATTTTAAGAAGCCAAATGATTTTTTTTTTATTATTAAGTTAAAAGTTTTTTTTTAGCAAATCAAAAAGATTTGATAAACATTTATTGAGCAAACAAAAACATAAGTTTGAACAAATTAGTTCAAATTTTGTTTGATTTTTGCGATTTCTGACTTTTTAATATTCCAACCCGCGTTGTTCCTTTTGTTTTTTTTTGATCAGTTTTAAAAACAGACTCGATTGACATAAAAATAAATTATACAAAATGTATGGGAACAGATTTTTGCGTATTCTAGCATCGTTTGATTTGGGCCTAAAAAATGTAAAAGCACGATTGGTTCCAAAATCACTCAATTGTTTTGAAAAACCGCGTCTGTGAAACAATGCTTTCCGACTACCAGGATTTTATGAAAAGTATTATAACTGGCGATGAGTCTTGGATCTATGCTTACGACCCAGAAACAGACGATAAATCGGCCGAATATCGTGCCAAAGGTGAACCGAAAGACATTAAACGCGAATCGCTACGCGCATGAAGGCTATTTCGGAAATTGACTTTAACAACTATTTGGAGTATTGGAAAAACCGTTGATGCAAGTGTATTATAGCCGGGGGGATTACTTTGAGGGTGACGTAACAGATTTGGAAAAATAAATAAAGAATTTTAAAATTATGAACAAAGTCTTACTATTTATTGCCCACGGCAGTATATTTTAAATAAAATATTGTTTACATACAATAATTTTATGATATTACAATATTTATTTAATTAATAACCTCAAATTAATTGCTGAACAAACATACCAATGCTGAATTTACTTGCATCATATTTATTTTTTAGGTTTAATCGAAATTATTTTATAACTAAAACAGATATTAATTTATAAAGTAAATCATTAAAATTTGTAGATAGATATTTACATGTAAACAGACATCTGTCAAAAAGTAACACGAAAAACCACTTCTTAACTTAAGCTTTAAATTTTCGTGTTAACATTTCTGATTGCGGAATGATTGATTGTAACTTAATTTTCTAACATTTCTACGCTCTGAAACGACTGGGACAAAAAAACCAGCGATCCGTGGCAGCGATGCTGAGGTCGGAACGCGACCTAAGTTAGAGACATTTTCTTGTAAAGCATATATTTTGTATTTTAAGTAGCTTTTTAGGTATTTATTTTTATTTTTTTGATATTTTTTAAATGCTAAAATTTTAATGAATAAATATTATTTTATCAACGAAAAAAAAAATGTATGTTAATTTATTTAGCTCTTGTTTTAAAGTGATCGTTTACTGAAATGGATATAAAGGCGAGCCGTTATTTTAATATTCTCATAGAACACAATATAAAATATTTGCAAATGTATAAAAGACAACACCACGTGAAAAAGTTATTAAAAAAAAATGTAGCTAAAGTTTGGAAAGCATTTTACAGTTCTAGTCGTTTTTTTTCTGCAGTTGGTAATACTGACGCCATTACGCGCACATGCGCAGAACGACAGGTGGTCGGCCGCTCGACCCAGCCGACCGAACCTATCGACTTCTCTGCTCATCATCAGCCTCTTTCGTGCTCAAGCAAGAACGGAGTTCAGTGCTTGCTTTGTGTTGAAGTGCTCGTGGTGACATGGCGTCCTTTTTTTAATCTTGCATAAAATGTGTTAACTTTAAAGTTTCTATGTTTATTTACAATGAGTGCAAAATATGATTGTGTTTGTAGACTTTGCTTGTCATCCCGAGGTGAATTATTGCCGATTTTTCCTACCACCACTTTGGATGATTCGGGAACTGCGATCCTAGCGTCGAAAATCAAAGATTGTGTGTCTGTTCAAGTAAGTAAAGGCTTAAAATTAAGTGTTTATTCAAGAATCTAGTGAAAGTAGATCCTCAGCGTCGTGAAAACTTGTCATCCGTGTACTATGACGGGCATTCGTTTAGGTGGAGATGTCGTAAGAACGTCCACCATTTTGTAATTCTCCGCAGCTATCGCTCGGCTCGTGGCTTGCGTCGTGACGCATTCCGTCGAGGTATCGAGGGCGGCGGGATTCTGCGGTGAAGGTTAGGTTTTGTTCCCGGTTTCGACCGAAGAGGATACAAATTGTGGACATGTGGGAGATTTTGTGTGAGCGTATCGATTAGTCGCGAGTCCAGACGGTGCGATGCCGCCGTCCCTCGTCCGCGCGCTCGTATGGCTGTGTGCGTTATCGAGCGGTAACCCTCGAGGGGCTCGCTGCTGAGAGTCGCTGCTATCGTTCGCCGAGGAGCTGCCGGCGCTCGGATGTACCTACGCCTACTTAGTCTCGTTTCCTCCTCTCCCCTCGTGCGCACCGCTGGGCGACCGGCCGCGCTGATGAAATATCTATGTCGCGCGTCCTTCGTTTGTGATTGCGTGTTATGATACGAAATACGAATGATATGATTGCTTTTTTCAGATAAATAAAAATGATGAACTTCCTACAAATGTGTGCAAGAAATGTGTGGATAATGTCAACAACTGGCACATTTTTAAGTCTATTTGTGAAAAAACACAAAACAAATTACTGTCATTGAAGACTGAAAGCAACCAACTGGAAGAGGTGGGTTAGCTTTCTATATCAATATTATTATTATTATTTTGCTATGTTTAGTGACAGGAGTAAGTGTCCTTTTAGTTATATTCAATCAGATTAAATGAATTTTCAGATAAAAGTAAAGAATGAACCTCTGTCTGATGAGGCTTATGATGATGGAGTGGTTATAGATGGGTCCTATCCTGATTTTGAACAAGTGAGTAGTTTCCTATTTACCTATTTCATATGTAAGGTTAGAACTATACATACTAATTTTAATGACTTGATGCATACCAGCAGTTTAATTAACTACATTTTTCATATCTTAGATTTATTGGTGCATTGCCTACTCTAAATATACTACTTTATTAAATCAGAATACCGTTGGCTACTATGTATGGGAATTAAACCCCACCGCAGGGTTCCCTGGTGATTGTACACATGGTTCACTATATTAAATAACACATTTACATAAACAAATTTTCTGCAATTTAAGGAATTCTCTTAAAAATCCTAGTATTATGAATTAATAATCTTAGTGGTCTTAAACGATGTAAATTATTTAAATTATATGCAAGTGCTGTTGCACCTGAAATAAAAATTCAGATATAAAAAACTGCTTCTTTAAACTTATTTTAACAAAATGGTTTAAATTTGGCAATATTTATTCAGACAATTTATATAATTAAATAAACACATTAATAACATTGCACCTAAAAGTTGAATTATTTGGTACCAGTCCAGCATTTAGCTATTTCTTTATTTCAATCAGAAAACTATTATAATAACTATATAACTATTATAATGTTTTACATACAAGTGTAATGCTGGCATAATGTGTATTGAATTATAGACATTAGGCCAGCATTGGGCACAGGGTTTATATTAACTACAAATATTTTTAAAACTGTGAAAGTACAGTATAATAAATAACATAATGAAACCTTTCAAGATTAATTATTCAATTGTGTACTTTTAAAAGTCAGACTAGGTGAGTCAGCTAATTATTCCACTTACTGTAACTTTGTATGTTTATATTATTTATTTTAAAATTTCAGAATGCTACAGGGTCACATAAATTACAGCCAGAAGGTCCCCCAATCTTGGCTTCATTGGGACTTACACCAAGAAGTGATAAGGTATGATAATTTCTTATCAATTTCAATTTGAGCACTATATGAGTGTGTACTCTGGCTCTCATATCTATCAGCGTGTGACAGAACTGTTTGTAGTAATGTTTACAGATTTATAACTAATATAACCTAGAATCGGATTATAGAATTTTATTACACTCGGTGTGTAACATTTGAGTATTTTTTTAAAGTGTAATATTTATATTTTTAAATAACTTGTTGCCTTCTTGGATGAAGATAGTTCAATTGAATTAATTTCATCCACAGAAATGTGTGGATCCACGTTTGGATTGGCAACGAGTACATGCTATATTGGACTTGGTTCAAGAAGATGAGGTCATTGACTCTCTACAATCAATGGAGGAATGTGATGTCCTACAACAATCAGATCATGAGTCTGATACAGAAGCAGAACTACTAACTGACATTGAAGATAGTTACATTGATTGCAAGAATGGATACCTCACCAAAGACAACAGGCAACTTGCAAAGTCAGCCAAATTGTCAAGTGTCAATGTAAAAAAACCTGTAAAATTATTAAAAAGAAAAAATTGTACAAGACATTGTACTTCAGTTAAGAGTGCTTGGGAATTGTTTATCTCTGAAGATATGATGGAACTCATTGTTGAAGCCACAAATGAGAACATTGCTAATAACACAAAGGGTAAATCAACTAATGTAAAAGAATTAAAAAAGCTTATTGGTATCCTTTATTATCACGGAGTTGTAAGGTCAATATATCCAAAAAGAAGTGACTTATGGAATAATAATTTTGGATCACCTAGCATTATTACCGCCATGCCTCACAAAAGATTTGAATTTCTTTTACAGAACTTAAGGTTTGAGAAGGAGCAGTGTGATAATATTTTGGACTATGATGTTATGAAACAAATGCGGAAAGTTTTTGAAACCTTTGCTCATAACTGTAGAACAGCATTTGATATAAATAGTGTTGCAATAATAGATGAAATCATAACACCAGTCAGCGGGCCATGTCCTTTCAAATATAATATTGGTGGAAGAAATATAGAGACTGGTTTTAAAATGGTTGTTGTGGTGGATCCTACTAGTTTTTATGTCAGTAATGTAGATGTTGTAACTGATATGTATAATGTCCCTGAAGAAATAGTAAAGAAATCTGTCAATCATCTGGCATCCACTGGTCGCACCATAGTTATGGACAGTTGGTACACGTCGCTTTCTTTGATAAATAATCTCATGGACGAATATGGTTTGTTTTCAGTAGGAGCTATAAATCCTAATGATGCAGTGTTGCCACCATTATTTTTATCAAAACATAGACCAAAATGCACCTTTATGACAGCTTTTGTCTCGGGGGACACAACTTTATCTTCATATGTTAATAATAAAGGTAAAGTATTAAACGTGTTGACTAATCTTCCTAAATATTACAAGAGAGCTCATATAAACCATGCATCAGTGATATCTATGTATAAGAAGAATCAGTCGGCAGTAGAGGTAGTGGATGTATTAAGTCACTATTACACTACTATGCAGTATTCTAATAACTGGACTTTATCTCTATTCTTTACTTTATTGAATATTGCTGGAATTAATGCACAAGTAGTGTGGTGTTACCAAAAATTTGGGACTTACCAACGAAGGACTTACCTTCAAGATTTAGCTTTACAGCTATTAAGTGAAAACAAAATTGCATCTAAAAACAAAAAATTTGCATTGGATCTCTGCCTGAATATTACAACAGTTAATATTCCTGTTGAGAATAATCCTGCAATAAGAAGGTACAGCTGTAAAATTTGTGCAAAAACTACAAGAAAGAGAAGGAAGACCAGATTGCTTTGCTGTAAATGTGGGACCCCCATTTGTAATGAACACCGGTCATATTTGTGTATTTTATGTTGGGAAAATAGTCCCAATAGGTGGTAAAATATTGTAGTATATAAATATTGTATTATTTACTAATGATAATTATAATTTAAAAACTAATTGTTCTTAATTTACATAAATGACTTGCCTAGAGCAATAGACAAACAATGTATTACTCCTTTGAGCATTTTTTGCTATTCCTTGTAGTTTAGGATTTGGCCATGAAGTTACACTTAAAAAAATCCCTGTATATTCTGGAAATAGGTATTTTCGTCAAAAAACATATTTTCTTAGGTTCAGCACTATAACCCGCTGTGCACATAATACATATAAAATAAGAATATGCTTAAAATGCCATTTAGTAAACTAGAAAAAGTCTCTTCAGGACCTTATGCTACGTCCATAAAATAATATAACAAAATACCTACATATACATGTAAGAAATATAGAAAATGTTAAACAGTTTAGGGAAAATTTAGCGAAATATTAATATTTATAAATTAAATGAAAATGTTTTTACAAATTGCAGGAGTTTCTCCAAGAAAACTAATAGGCATTATTATATATACACAATATATAATAATCTTAATTTGTTTATTGTTATTTTGTTGTTCTTCTGTTTTTATTATTTTTATTATTTGAATTGAAAAATTACAAATTATGCATAATTGATAATTTATTAATGTTTGATTATTGGTATTGGGTACAAGTTTGGGTATGTAGGTATATACGAGTATGTGTGTTTTATTTTTTTTATTTTTCTTAGAATGTATTAACTTAATATTGATTGAATAGTTGATGATGTTATTAGAATTTATATTAAAATTTTATTATATACTAGCTGACCCGCGCAACTTTGTCTGCGCGTTTAAATTTAACCGTTTACGCAGCGTACGCTCTTAAAAGGATTAATTTTTCCCCGTTTCTGCAACATTTTTTTTTGTTACTCCGCTCCTATTAGTCGTAGCGTGATGTTATATAGCCTATAGCCTTTCTCGATAAATGGATTATCCAACACGAAAATATTTTTTCAATTCGAATCAGTAGTTCCTGAGATTAGCGCGTTCAAACAAACAAACAAACAAACAAACAAACAAACTCTTCAGCTTTATAATATTAGTATAGATACCTATTTTGGTGATGTAAATGATAATTAATTATTCTTATTATAAATTAATTCTATAGGCTTTTTAATATATATTAGTTGTATTATAATTCATAAGTAGAATTTTATAATATATAATTATCTTTACACAATTATTTTATAACTAGTTGTGTAAAGTATAGATCTATTATTTATAAAGAATAATTTACAATATTTACATTTAAGGAGGTGACGAGGGATCAGAAAATGTGCCCATAGCACTAACATTTCCGCGTTGTATGGCCATTGATATTCGTTGGCCTAAAAGAAAACCTGAACGCGGATCCCCTGTTACCTGTTTAAGCTTTTTACCTTTTTAAGACAATATAAAGGATTTAGCGGACTTAGACCAAGTACCCATTGTCTCGACAATGAATGGGACAAAAAAATAGGAATTTGAAATTTGAGTGTATTTGTTAATTTTTTTTATGGCATAGGCTTCAGCGGCATATTTTATTATTTCTGAAAATTAAAATAAAAACTAAATACTTAATTAGGCAGGTAGTACTAGTAATCTATAATTAGCTATGATCTAGTAGGGTATATGTTAGTAACGGTACTCGATTTTGAAAACTATGTAACCAAACATGATAGCTATAAATATTTTGTAGTTGTATTTGCAAACTATTAAAATTATAGGTAAATATGTTTTTTTTTATTACAGCGGCAAAATGTTTGCCGCTGTAATTTTTATGCCCTAAGTATCACTTATATAACCACATTAAAGTTTAGGGGTAGAAAACAGTTTTGGCCCGAAAGTCGTTGCTGCCTAAATTGTAAGTATAATCTCATACGTGCTCTTTCTCTTATTGAAGTGCGCGGGGAGAGGTAATACTTTGCAGTTGAATCAGCATGAGCATCAAAGAGCCTCATCAGACACTCCTCTTAAGCAAATAAAATTCCTTTAGACAAGTGGCGGGGGTTGTGAGTTTAATATAAAAGTTAAAGTAATTTAAACTTATAATTCATATTTTATCTTGTTGTTTTTGTGCGGGCTTCACTAGAAGTGAAAAATACCTGTTTCATTATTTCCAACATAAAATAGAATAAAAATTTTGCCACTATGAAAAAAAAATGTCCAGTATATTTTTTAAAGTTCATTTCTTTTAGTCAAAGTCAAAGTCAAAGTCGTTTATTTGAGAACAAAAGGTCTTAAAAAGATGTTACATTAATACTGTTCGCTTTTGCTCCACCTCACGGTATACAAATATAAAAGAAAACAGTTCATTTACACATTACACAAAATATCCACATTACACAATGCATTTATAAAATAGATTTAAAGATACTCGTATTACAATTATAATTCTACTAATTACATATTTTACATTTGAATATTATAACTACCCGTAAGAAATCAATTACAATTATAATTATATTATTTATATTCCACAATTATTATAATATTATTTATACATTTAATTATTACAACAAATGATTAACTATATATAACCACCTACACTACTGTATTATGCATTATGATGTAATACATAGTAGGATTTGTCATTTTACATGTATTATATTATTACGTAAATATAAATATAAATTACCCTATAAGATAGTTAGTATCATTACCAAATAAATCAATTATTCAAATTATACATGAAGTTCTATAATATTATCATTAACATTATCATTATTATTATTATTGCTATTATGATTCATGGTACTATTTGTTAAACTTGTCGTTTAAGGAACTATTTATTATTATTATTATTACCATCATTGTCATTATCATCATCATTATTATTATTATTATTATTGAATTATAATTTTACTATAATAACTGCTGAGCTAAATGTTCCATTTACAGTTAAAAAACTCGTCCAATGTGTAAAAACAGTTTTCAATACACCATTTATGAATGTATAATGTAAATTTATGTTGTTTAGACTGTAATAGTCTTGAAATTAATTGTTGTTGATGTAATAGGGTTAAATAATATGATCACATATAGTAGGTTTTCATTTATTATATTAGGTGAGGGAACCATCCATTTTAATGGGATACACTTCATTAATGTCCATACAAAATTTAATATAGGCACCAATACACCTATGGTTATTTTAATACTATATTGAAAATTCATAGTACAAACACTTTGCACTTTATTTCTAAATAATTAGATGGCATTTTATACTATATGTATCATCACGGGTGACTTACGGCTCCCGAGACCGCCTAGACGGCCCCAGGGTACCCAGCGGAGGGGTTTAATCACACCTCGTCGTAGCCGATGGTATGAGTCTACACCGAACAAGTGGCTAGCTCGTTGCGATGTTTTGAATAGACTCAATAACCCATCTATAAACAGTTTCACAAGTTATATATAGTGAAACCAGGACCGGCAGCATAACGTGCTCTCCGAGGCACTAAAAATATTCAATATAGGATTTAAATAATAAAGAGGTGGTGGTAAGCTTCATAAATGGTTTGATGCTGACTTTGTGTAAAGTATCACCTTAACTGGAAGAGAATTATCATTAATATTGATAAGTGGGAGACCTTGAGTTTCCATTATTAATATTAGTATAAATTGCCAATGAAACTTATGCGCCTTTTTTAGTTGAAGGACTAATCGCTTATTATATTTCGTTCATATGCAATCTAGTTAATATTATTATATTTAAAAATAAGTTACTTTTACATTTTAAATATAATATTGTAGTAAATAAATATTTCTTGTTTAATTTATGGTTTATTTTATTTTTGCCAACACTAGTACCCAGTTTGATAACACCACAGGTAACTTTTTTTACTACCGAGATGGTCACTACATAGGTATATCTAGAATTTTTTACCTTGGAGTTATGAGTAACTAACTTCTTATGATCAAAAATCTTTAATCTTTACATCCTTATTTTCAGGGGATTGAAAGTGAAAAAGATGAAGAAGAAGAAGAGGAAGAGGCGATGCCATCACATTATCCCAAAGTACCCACCATGCCTGAGGTCTCAATCACTGTAATGAGGCCCTCGGGAGAAACACTCCACTCCAAACAAGGAATACAAGAACTAGCTTCTAAAGAATGTCTAGTTTGCGGACGAACCTACCGATATTCACATAATGCTAGGAGACACGAACTTACGTCACACGGCTTTGATAGATACACAAACAAAGTAATCCCAAAAAAAACTGAACATATTATGCAACCTAAATTGAGACCAAACCCATTTAACCCTAAAGCGAGATTAATGCCAAATCCAATTAACCATAAAATGCAACTAATGCCCAAACATATGCCGTCAAAAATGATACCTCATAAAGTGATTCCAAAACCAAGGCCTGTTCCTAAACAAATTCCGATGAAATCTACACATAATAACTTACCATATCCTCTTAGAATAAAAGCACTAAAAGATTTACAGATAAAGAAAAAGGAGCCACAAATACTTAAAACATTGTTAACCGCCAAGCCTGAACTTTTGGTGTCAGAACCTGAAATCATGAATTCTGGACCAGAAAGTCCCGAGACGCTAATATCAGAACCTGAAATATCATCATTCCAAGTTGAGACAATTCTCTCTGAACCCGATGCGTTCGATCCGCACCCGACCGACGATTACGAAATGGACGAAATAGAACCAGTTCATAAAAGTAAACCTTTTAATACCGTGGATATAGGGTCTGATAATGAAATAGAAATTTCAAGGGATAATGTCGGTGAAGACTATGCAGACGTTCCCGAGGAGGAGTATGAGGGGAAAGATGATGGGGAAGAAGGAATTGAAGATGATGATAGGGCCGATGACGATGATAGGGACGACGAAGACTATATACCTGCAGGCGAAAAGTATAATGACAAGGAAAACAAAACAAGTGATAATGAAAATGTTGAATGTGATAAAGAAGATGAAAGAAGTGACAATGAAAATGAAGCCTTTAGAACGGAGGACAATGCAGACAATGAAGACTATGAACACGAGACTGACACCGATAAAATAGAATCCGGCGGTGAGATATTACCGGACGTCCATGAAGAAGATGATAAAGTCGAAGATTCAGAAGGTGTCCCGAACGACACTGAAGACTACGATGCCGATGAACCACCCATGGGTATAGCTCCACTTGTCGAAATTAATGAAGATGTCCCAAACCATTCTAATAGTAATTTAGTCGCGGACGATGAGGAGCTCAACGAGTCTGCAGACATAAATGAATCTGCAGACGTCAACGAATCTGCAGATGTTGACGAATCTGCAGACGTCGATGAATCTACTGATATTAATGAATCTACTGACATTAATGATACTACCGACGCAAATGAAACTACCGACGTCAATGAATCTAATGAAATGGCCACAGTGGTAGACCCGAACAAACCATTAGTTACTAAATCTCAAAAAGAGTTTATTAAAAAATACCGTGATATTATCGAACAAATAAACACAAAACGTTGTCTCTGTTGCGACAGAGAACACCCTCGTCGCAAAGCAGTCATCCAACATCTACAGAAGAACGGTTACAAGGTTCCTAAGCACACGTGCTACAATTGCGTCGTCACGTTCGGACACATAGGGGCTCTGCTCAGTCACATGAGAGCAAACGTCTGCACCGATTTATGGAAAATTATTTACAGCGAGAAAGGAGTCACTGATGACATGATCGTGGAGGAAAGGAAAGAGCTACCTCCTCCAACGCCGGCCTTTAACAAACTACAATATAAAGATATTTTCAATGCCAGATCTTATGGTTGTAAAATTTGTCATGCAAAATTCCAATTGAAACAATTCATCATGAAACACGTTCTGGACGCTCACGAAGACGGTCAGTCGATGGTGCAGCTATCATGTGTACACTGCGGAATGCGGTTCAAAGATAAAAGTCTGTGGAAGAAACACATCCGAAACGGCGAGTGCACCGTGTACATCTCCTGCGACATGTGCCAAGACAAGTTCATGACCGTGCTGGAGTTCAACGATCATGCGCTCGCGGCGCACACGGGCACCGATCAGGCCAACGACAGTCAGAGCAAGAGCGTCGACGGCCGCCCCACCGACTGCCCCATCTGCGGCATGAAGAACAACAACTACCCGTTGCTCGTTAAGCACATGAAAGCCGTGCACTACGAGGAAAGACCGCATTACTGTCAACATTGTGATTCCAAATTCGAACAAGCGGTCGATCTCAACAAACATATATTCATGGAACATGCGGATAAAATTCTCCGAACGCCAAACGATGAAATCGACATGTCCATCGTCAAAGAGGAGGCCGAGGAGTATCACTATTCTTGTACGGAATGTAACGCCATATTTGAGACTGTCGACGCGTGGACCGATCACCAGGTCGCAGAACACAATCAAGTCGCTCATCACTGCGACCAATGCGAAAAGAAATTTTTACGGCCATCGGAACTCGCCGAACATAAAAATACCCATTTGCGCGTTAAATTTTATCCTTGCAGCGTTTGCACAAACTCTTATAGCACTCCTCAAAAACTATCTGAACACGTTCAGCAAAACCATCCCGGCGTCATCTCGTTCTCGAATCCTGACGCAGACTTTTACTGCACGACGTGCATCCGGTCGTTTAAGAGTCGGCAGGCCTATTCCAACCACATGCGCATCCACTCCAAGGTGCCGACCACCAACCGGAAGCCCGGGGACAAAGGGTTTGCGCCGCAGATCATCGGGAAACCCATCAAACAGATGATGTTTGGCGGACCCGGAGTCACCGGGAATCCCTTCGCTCCCTACAAATCTAACGTCAACGTGCCGAGCGCGCCCTACTCCTGCGACATCTGCGGCAAGGGATTTATGCACAAGAAGAATATCTGGAAACATAAGAAGGTGTTGCACGCGGACTTGATCACCGACCGCAACGATAGCGAGGAGAACACCATGCACGCCTCCACCGAGGACGACGAACTGCACCCTGAAGAGAACGGCACCGGACTTTCCACGCCACAGTTTGATAGCTTCAACTTCACCAACTTCGGCAACGGCTCGCAGGACGCGCTGCCGTTCGACTGCGACCTCTGCTTCAAGAGGTTTCCGCTCAAATCCAGTCTGTGGAAACACAAGAAGGCAAAACATGGCATGATCAATGCGGGCGGAAACGAGACGTCCGCCCAGGGGTACGCGCCCGCCGAGGGGAGCGGCGGGCCCGGGGGCGGCAGGTCCAGCTGCACCATCTGTAAGATTACATTCTCCGACAAGAAGTCCTACTACAGGCACAGGAAGAACGTGCACAAGTCTAACGTGCAGATGTGCAAGATATGCGGGAAACCTCTCAGCTCGACGCTGGAGCTGTACGAGCATTTGAAGGCGGCGCACGCTCGGGAGCTTCTCGGGTACAATACGAGCCAGGCGGTGCCCAAACTGGAGCCGGTCGCCGAGCCCGACGCGGACTACGAGCCCGAGCCCGACCCCGGCGCTGACTACCAGGCGCGCTACCCGTGCGACACCTGCGGCAAGCAGTTCGTGGGCCTGCTCGCGCTCCAGAACCACCGCTGTCTGGACCGCGCCGGCGACGAGCCGCAGACTTTCGACTGCGAGATCTGCCAAAAGAGCTACACGTCTATCGCCGCGCTCAAGTCTCACCGTGGCTGGCACCTGCGCTCGCCCGATGGCAAAGCCGCCGCCAACAATAGCGGGTTGTGGATGCCTCAGCACAAGGTCACCAATAAAGTTAGCAAGCACGAGGTCGAGCCGCCGCCGCCTCCGCGCGCGCCCTCCAAGCGGAGACTGCCGCCGGAAGTCGAGGTCACCGTCGTCAACCCAAACAAGAAACCGCGGTCCGAGGATTCGGTCGATCGCGACGGCTCGCAGGGCGGCGTCGACGATCGCTACTGCACCATCTGCGACAAGGAGTTCACCAAGCGAGCGGCGTTCCAGCGTCACATGGAGGAGGTGCACCGACCTAACTCGGTGTTCTGTCCCGTGTGCGACCGGAGCTTCACGCGCAAGTCGACGCTGCTGGTGCACATGCGCAAGCACTACGGCGGCGGCGGCGATGACGACGGCGCCGAGCTGGAGGACGAGGCGACGACGCACGCGTGCGACCTGTGCGGCGCGCAGTACGGCACGGCGAAGGCGCTGCGCGTGCACAAGGCGCGGCACCACGGCGAGGAGTCGGCCGACGAGGAGGAGGAACCGCGCGCGCCGCCCGGGGAGTTCACGTGCGCGCAGTGCGGGGACGGCGTGGCCACCCCGCGCGACCTGATCGCGCACCGCAGCATGCACGCCACGCCCTCCAAGTACTTCTGCCAGGTGTGCAAGGTGTACTTCGCGCGCGGGCCCGAGCTGGCGGCGCACACACGCGCACGCCACGCGGACTCGGACAAGACGTTCTTCCCGTGCGCCATGTGCGACCGGTTCTACACCAACAAGAAGAGTCTGCAGCGACACATCGAGATGGCGCACTGACCTCGGCCGCGCGGTCGGCTCCAGCGCTGGTGACGTTCGCATTATGAATGACGGACGTCTAGTGAAAATCAAGTGCGGCTCGGTCGCCGGGTTATAAATATAGAGTAACAAATTATGAATTAATAATAATAGTAATACTTAATTTTATGTCATTCCGTTTGTTGTTTTGGAATATTTGTACGAGTCGATAGGAAAGAGGGTTTATGATAAAGGCTGTGTCGCGAAGAGGCGCCTCGCCACGCGGACACTTTTCACTGTACTTAGAAGCTTTACGATATATCGTTTTATATTTTAACATTTAGTGAAATAATGAAGGGCCAAATTATGCGATATAGTAGTTAAAATTAGTCATACATGCCTACAACCAGTGTTTATACGTTTTAGATGTAAGATTTTTGTTTATGACGGCGTCCTCGGTTAATATTAAGAATGATGCGACATGAGACGTTTGTGGGATATTTTAGTTTTTAACGTTTTCTGTATATATATTACTTTTTACTTTGTAAGGCTTTGGTTTCATTTATTTTAATTATTTGAATCAAAGACATTTAACATTATTACATCTTAAGTTGTGTACTGAATGTATTTTTAATTATTATTACTGAACAGAGAAGTTTGATGTGTAAGCATCGCCACCGACTCGCTGGATTGCTTACAACTATGGCCGATTCTCATACCCTAATTTAAATTTAAATTATTAGTGAGCAGAGTATATTTTATTGTATTTTTTAATAATGTGTTAAATACATTTTACTAGTTAGGTACCTATATAATTATATATATTAACTAATTACAATCAAGTTATTATAATGTTGTCAAAGCAGGGCTAATTCTCTTTGTCAAAATTTCGCTTGGAAATCATGTGAATATCATATATTTTTATACTACTAAATTTAATAATAATTTTAAGCACAAAAGTCCGCGTCAATCGATAGTTGTATATTTTTTCCAAGTATTCCGGCTGCCAGCGCCCTAAGGTAAAAGTTGTGAGAAGGTAGACATTTTTTTTTTCAAAAACCATTTAAAATTAGATTAGTTTAGGTAAAAGTACAAAATAATCCAAAATAATATATAACCATGCTGGAATTAGAAATTACTATATGCCAGTTGCTGAGTGAATATAGCTGCAAGTGGATTAATTTTTAACTCATTGAGGCGATGCAATTTTAATCAATTGTTTTACGTTTTAGGCTGGCCGCAAACGTTCTGTTTCCTTATTTGGTTTTCTGATCAGGAATTCAGATTCGGAAACCTGAAGGCTCTGCTTACGTACAAAATGTTCAATATTCCGATCGGAAAAACAAGAGCATGTGCGCTTTGTTGAACATTTTGTATGTAAGCAAAGCATTCAAGTTTCCGAATCTGAAATCCTGACCAGGAAACCAAATAAGGAAACCGAACGTTTGCAGCCAGCCTTAGTATAAGCGTCGCCCTTCGCTTCCCGCATTTTTACGGCGTACCATTTTTTCTTTCGTGCGAACTTCACACCTAGGACTTATAATAATTGGTCTGTACCTAACTTAAGTGCCATAATCCATCACAGTAGAGACTAGAGGTGTGTCGTAAATAGCTAATAAGATCTTGTTCTCATCGGTACTCGCTCCTAGTGGCGTTATCACATCTCCGCTTTGATGGACGCTGGCCCTAAATCATATAGGTAGTATACGCTATACTTTCAATATGTGTTCCTTAATTGTATTTTTTTTAATAACTATTATTATCAAGGAGATAGCATTTTATTTGTTTTGGAATATAAAGTTTTAAACGCATCTAAAAATTAGGTACACAAAAATTTCTTTTAACAATTCAAATTGAATATTGTGTATTAATAAATTTTAAGGTACACCTAGTACCATTGATAAAAAATGTACTACATTTATTTGTTTTATTCTGTGTAATTTTATTAAGTATAATTTTTTTTTATATAGTAGTTTTTATAAATATGAAATTTTCCATAGTTGGGGTCAATTGTCAGCTTTGTGGTTATAATAATAAAAGGACTTATAACAAATAATAACTTTTTTTACTTTGGACCTCTAAGGGGCCCTTAGGAGATGTTCACATTCACCGTTACGCAATTATTTCGGCGTTTTTCTGTTTGGAATGAACGTATTTGTAATACCTATAAGGGAAATTAATGCACGCAAATTGCGTGGCGGTGAACGTTGATCATCTCGTAATGATCCCTCAATTCCCGTAAATTAATTTTAGTTTGTGTCATAGTGATCAACTTTTTAATACGCTTTGGTTACATTAATTTACGCAAAAAAAAACAAATGTAAACGACACAATTTGTTGATAATGAAAAATATAAAAAGTTATATTATTATATTTTTCTCACGCACATAGAGGCCGTGTCTCTATGTGCGTGAGGATAGAGTATATATAGAGTAATAAATAGGAAAATAGCAATGACAGATTTCGTGATGGGTACCTACTTGGTTGGCTCGGTGGATGAGTACTTTGCCGCGAAAACGTCGTGGGTTCGACTCCCACCCATCAGATTTTTTTTCACTGCACAATTTTATATAGAAAATATACTTTGGACACAACCATAATAGAAACTCAATTATAGCTAAATAGATGGCGCTGTGAAATGGTGAATTGGACCTGGTGGTAAGCAGACCTACAAAGTCCATTAATCCCCAATTAATAATTGTTCTTAAACAACATTGATCGCTCCCATTATGCCGGTTAAATCATGCGATTACGAAATGGGCGGAGACAAAGACGAATTGCATCACGAGTAGGTATATTTTAATATACTCGCTGTCTTATCGTCAATTTAACCACCCACTTCGTAACCGCACCCTGAAAGGAGGCACAGGAGGCCGCCCAGGTACAGCCTCGAAATCAAATCGTTGTAGTAATTTCCTGAAAACCGCGCGGTGATCCGACAGACTAAAACCGAAACATGATTAGGTCACTTGACGGTTTTTGCATCTAGCATTTACATTATTTTAGCTTTGCAGTCTTCACTTGTAGTGGATGTATTACAATAAATAATCCTAAAATAGATTAAATCACGGTTTCTCAAAAAAAAGTATTTACTGTCAAATAGTAAAAAATTGTCTGGATTCAAAATTATTAAATATTGACACATCCTATCCGCCCATCCATCTCGGGCGCCATGTGATAAAACAAAGTAATACCTACTTAAAAAAATCGAGAAACCGTTTTAGACCAATAAACATACGTGACTGCAAAAATCTAGTTGTATTTGGGTCATAGGCAGTAAAAGTTTGCCTAGAGGGCGCTTAACTGAAGGCACAGTTATTACAGTACATAATTTCTTGGTATCATGTGCAACCAAGTATTGCAGTTTACCAATAGATGGCGTAAAGTATATTTAGTATCTTCAACAAATAAAATTAAAATAATAATAAAATAACATGTCAAAAAAAAAAAGTAGTTAATAAGTACATAGGAATTAGACAAAATTTATAATATATAAAAAAAAGAGTTACAAAAATATACCACAGGGGACACCCGGGTTTGAACCGGGGACCTCTCGATCTGCAGTCGAATGCTCTACCACTGAGCTATATCCCCACTAGGAGGCTTTTACGAAAAACTTAATTTGACTTTTAACTGTAAAATTTACTTATGTTATTCTAGTGTTATGTCTTATGGCACAGATTAGATAATATTTTTCTACATAACTTATGGATGGATTCACATTGACGCTAGCCCGAAGACTAGTCACGTGTTTGTATAATATTTTTATATATTTAATTTATAACAAAATAAATATTATAACGGGTGCCTTATAATATTAATAAATAATAAAATCGTTTATTTGCAAAAATATTTCACAATAAGCTGGGCCCTATTTCATAAAGGCGACAAGTTACAGGTGATAGGTGACAAGTGACATTTTGACAATTATGTAATTTTTGTTTCATATAACTTTTTAATTGACAAGTATACTATGAAAATCTGACAAGTTGTCATAATTGCGTTTCATAAAAAATTTTGACACGACCAATTGCATTAGAATTGTTGACAATTGTTACAATTTCACGACAGGTATATTTTTATCATTGTCAGTATACAATTGGTTAAATTTGTTTTATGAAACATAAAATTTATTTACAAGTCGACATATTTGTAAAATTGTCGGGTATAATTGACACGTGTTAAGATCTGTGTCACTAAATGATAAGTTAATAACGCCCCGTGTTCCTATTTAGTATAATAATTAATTACAGAATGAAATTATAAAATGGATGTTAATAAAAGTAATAGTGACAATAATGTTTTTTTATAATTATTAATAGAGTTTTTAGGGAAAGATATTTTTTTAAATAGGTACAAAAAGTTCGTAGGTATTCCTTAAATTCATAAATAATTGAAAATAGGGTATTTTAATAGCACACGTTACGTTAATAATTTTTTTGAGAGCTGTTTATGAAATCCGCTATTTTCAACTATGTACAATTATAACTATAAGTATCATAAGTACTTATTATTATTAGAAACCGGACGTTAGGCATACGTTAGTATATGATGCTACCTTCATGCATAAATATGTAGGTATTTCTATGGAGGCATAAAAAGAAGGTGTCCTAAGGACGAAAATAGGCTTTCCAAACATGAAAACAGAAGATGGTCGCCCGTCATACAAACCACAACAAAAAGTCAGAACAAAAATATTATATAGGTAATAAAATATTATATACGTAAACAAACATGTTTAACATTTCATTCGCAAAGCAATTTTAGGCCTTCTGTATATAACCTTTTTTTTTAAATAATAATAATATGTAGGACAATTTACACAAATTGTTATGGTCACAAACTAAGCTCCAGGCTTGTACCAGAAACAATGATATAATACATATTATATTTTATAAACACCCAGACCATGACAAACTGTATATAAAAACGTACTAATATTCATTTGCCATGGGTGGGAATCGAACCCACGACCTCCGGATTTAACGCCAAAGGCGCAACCACTAGTCTACGGAGGCTGTCAAAAATGAATAAATAATTTTCCTAAAAAAAATCAGACGACAGCCTTTCTTTAAATGTTTATTTATTTTTTTGTTATTTGGTTCATTCAAGAAGAGTAAATGAATTAGAGCCCATACCACCTACCCTGACTACCCTGAGATATTTTATTTTTATTAAATTCATTGTTTTTATTTACTTTAATGTCTTCAAAGAAACTGTCGATCATAAACAGTTAAATACTGTATAATTAATATAGTATGTTTCATTTAATAACATCTTATTCGATAAACTTACATAACTATATTAATTTTTTATTATGATAAATCTTTATAATAAATACTTAAATCTGAAAACACATTTTAGTACAAAAAAATCAAAAATCTTGAGATATTTGCCTTTCCACACTGGTGGACGAATAGAAAACAAAACGCTGTAAAGGCTTAGACCCCTTTGCCTTCCCAATATTTGGAAAAAAATAAAAAAACAAGAGTTTTTTTGCTAACTGTAGCTTTTTTATAACTGCAATTTCAACCGTAATATTTTTTTTATTCAATGGTATAACTTCCAATAGCATTTATTCGTAGTTGCAATGCTAAGTATGCTGCCTTAGGCAATTTATCATATGATTTAGTCGACAATTCTTGTCATTTTTTGACAATTGTCGCACCAGTCATAGTCAGAATTTATGAAACAAGAATCACCACGATAAGGCGACTATTCTTGACACTTGTTGACAATTGTTGCAATTGTCGCCTTTATGAAATAGGGCCCTGGTAGGTAGTTTCGACAAGTTTAAACATATTTTACCGCTAGCGGTGTGCAAATGTTTTACACATTTTTTATGAGTGATAATAGTATATATATATATATATTTACACAATAACAAGAATCCTACTTTTACACAGTATAAATTATTCAAAATGTATGGTATAACAATAATAATAACTAGAAATAATTTACAACTTAAATTTATGAATCATTTAAAATTCACATTCAGCATTCAAAGACATAAATTAAATAGGCTTTAAATTATATAACATTAATAGGTAGGTAACACCTATAACAAATATTTAAATTAAAATTTATATTATGCAATTAAAATTTATAAAAAAAAAAAACATTAAAATTAACATTTAGCATCCAAAGCAATTTATATGCTTGAGATTCATTCATCAATTTTCATTCAATAAATTAATTTAAACAATACATATTCAATATTTAGTTACTCATAATTATTGTTTGTATTATTATAACATTTATGTTATATTATTATTTATAAAGAAAACGGAAGTAAGTACCTAATACACATTCAAAATTATAATACTTATTTTACAATCGAGGTCAACTATACCTAATCATTAGGAACAAAAAAAGACAAAGAAGAAGATACCTTTAAAACATTTCTTTAAAATTTGTCATTTAGAAATTCTTTGTTAATAATTAACAGTGTAGTAATTTTTATATATAAGCATATTAAATAATGTTGGAAAATAGAAACATTTATTTTCTAGAAAAAAAAATACAAAATCCATTATTATCTAATAACCTACTTATATAAAAAAATATCTATATATAATACCTACAAATTAATAATAAAAATTTTGAATGTTAGACGATGGGCGCAGTGTATCAAGGACACTAGCATTACCACGCTGGATCGCAATGCTGATCCTCTGAACAAGGTACTCCTTGCTCAGAGGATCTCCAGTAGCATTTTTTTTTTTCTTTCCTAAATCGTGGATTAATTCACTAGCGTCCTCGGACCATGGACCCATCGTCTCAACCGAAAATGCCAAAAACAGGTATGAGTTCAGGAGCTCTGCGTACTTGTTACTGCTTGCTCGGCCGTGGCACCAACACGCTTTGAACCAAAAGTGACGTGACTTTGACAAAGCGTATCCGAACAAGTTGCATCCCAGACCAAAGCACGTCCACATTTATATGGTATAACGCTCATTCCGTCTGGTCTTTTATCGTCTGATCTTTGTAGACCTAATGGTTCAAGAACGGACTGAATATGTGCTTTTGCTAATGATTGACAGATAATGTTGTTGATATTTTGATGTCTGGAAAAACGACCAGCGCTTTTTTGGCAAGACAAGCCATGATGGCCTTGAGAATCTACTGTATTCCCACAAACACAAATATGGGACTCATAAATATCGCAACCCAGGCGCAAAGCAGCTGCTATACGAATAGAACTAGCGTCCAGTAGCGTGCCTGTATATGGAGAGGGAATAGCACGCAGCCAGGCGCCAGACTCGCTTTTCCAACTTGCAGCTAGTCGGGCTTCATCTTTTATGCAATGTCTGGGGATATTATTAAACATTTTCTCAAATATAGGTTTATCTAATTCTTTTTGAGACATACAAGTAGGAAGTTCATCAATGGATTACATTATTTTCCAGCTATCAATAGCTTCTAATTCTCTATGAAAAATATTTTTATCAATGGTAGTCTTTAATAAAATTGCAGCACAAAAAGGTTTTGTGCTAGAAAGAGAACTCAAATAAGCAGAAATTGATGAGTTAGTGACTTTTTTTAAACCTAAACCGCCAAGTCTAATTGGTAGGCTAGCCTGATTAAACTGCTCGGTGCTAATTTTAATATTGATTCAAGGCTTAATTTTATTTGATTATCAAAATCATTAAGAATAGGTGAATTCCAACATGGAGTCGTGCGTAAAGTATACATACCTACACCTTGGGGAGGAAAGACAATTTGATAAAAAAAAGAAAGATGTATGTGGATCTATATCTACTAATTTGGAAGTTCCTAGTTTTAATGTATCTAGTTTATTTATTAAAACTGTAGTGATTCCTTTATCGACAAGGGGTGAACCTAGTAAAGTATTTTTTTCTTTATTCATAATTTTTATTCCAGGGGACTATATCATCATTTATTTCTGATGTAAAAAACAACTCACATTTGTTATTATTTACTTCCAAACCAAATTGCTTAGATTTTCAAATAACATTGGAAAAATCTGAAAGAACGATAGAAGGGTCGCTTCCTAAATTACCATCATCTAAATAGAAGATATTAAATTCGGATAACAAGCTATAATTTAAAGGTTGGATAGTAAGTGAGAAAGCAGCAGGACCCATAGGGTCTCCTTGTTGACAGCCAATTTCAGAACCAATAATTTTATTTCGGAAAAAGATGAAGGCGTGTGATAACACTGCCACATATAGGCTAATATTTTTGGACATTTATTCTTTATTCCATTAAGCATAGTATCTCTTTCTATAGTGTTAAAGGCATTTTTATAATCAATTTTAAGACTTTAGGGGTAATATGTTTTTAATGAATAAATTGTCTTGAAGCATGGACAGCAGCTTCACATCCATTAAGAACTGCGAAACCTAATTGAATTGGAGATAATTCAGAACCAATTAACTGAGAAATACTTTTGCAAGCTATTTTAGAAGCAATTCTTCTAAATACATTTCCTACAGCAATACATATATTAAATAATGTTTTTTTAAAGATACCAATTTTATTATTAGTGAGTGAGTTTGGGAGATGATTATAGACACGTATAGACATACAGTAGCAGTTTATACTATACAATGTCAGGCGCTGTGGTGGCATGTACAGTTTATTACTGTATCTTTCACTTTGGTAATTCATTTCTCCATTTGTGGGGAAGAGTTAAGGGGGGGAATGTACGAAAACAGCAGACTCAAAAGTATACAGACAAGGTAGGGGTAAGATATTAAGTCTCTTGAAAAGGGGTCTACAGCTGTCCAAAGTAACTAGCGCCACATATTGCTCGGATGCACTTCTTTTGCACAGCAAAGGCCTTATTTATATCCACAGAATTCCCCCATATTATTATGCAGTATCTTAGCAAGGATGAAACATAACCATTATATGCTAACACACTGGTACTTTAAGATGTAAAATCGCCTAAGTACATAAACAAACATATCAATCTTATTACATAATGCATCAATATGTACTTTCCAATTACACAAATTGTCTACGTAAATACCAAGAAACTTTACCGATGTAACATTTTCTATTATGTTATTGTCATACTTAATTTTCAAATCATTTGTTATTATTATATGTTCTAGTATTAGAATTAAATTTAACTAACTTAGTCTTATCAACATTTATCACTAGATTATTTTCGTCCATCCAATGGTTTATGTTCTTTAAGATTTCATTTATATTTTCTACCATATGATCACTGTTTTTACATTTGATTGTAATTGTCGTATCGTCATCAAACAATATACACTCATGATCTGTAATTTTTGGCAGGTCATTTATGTAAAGCAGAAACAACAGTGGTCACAATACACTGCCCTGCGGTACTCTGAAGTTATTGGAGTTATACGTTGATCTCTTAACATTGTTAACGATTTGACAGGTAGCTTTTTATTAAGTCTCCGGCCCTGCCCATGATGCCGCAACTATACAACTTATCTAATAACGTTTTATGACAGACAAAATCAAACGCTTTACTCATATCCAGGAATATTTCATCAGCTTGCTTTGCAATAAAAAAAGTAAGTAAATATTGTGTCCCTAATGCAGCTAAGTCAGTGTATTTTGCATATTTTCATAGTCTTATGACATATGGTCTACTGGTGTGGGGGACTGCTGCTAAATCTAGTAGGATTTTTATTTTGCAGAAACGAGCGATAAGCTCATTAGCAGGACTTAAGTCAAGAGAAACTTGTAGACAGGCTTTTAAAGATTTAAAAATAATGACACTCTGTAGTAACTACGTACTGTTTAGTTTATAATATATTAAAGAAAATATACAGTATTACCCGGTAAGACCAGAAAGAGATAATTCCCGACGAAAGCCATATATTCCAATAACCAAGCACAGACTTAACAAATTCTCCAAAAGCTTTTTATGTAATTATATAAAACTTTATAATAAATTGTCTGAAGAGTTGCAAAACCTTGAATAAATGGAGTTCAAAGGTATTCTATGGAAGAAATTTTAAAGGATGATGATTTTGAGACTCAACCTATAAACATACTCTGTTAACACCATGTTTAAATATGTATTGTTAAAATTCACTATGTATGTCTATTATAATATAACATTATGTTATTTAGTGTAATAAGTGACAAAGCCCTCTTACAGCTGATAAATAAAATAATCATTATTCTTAATTATTAATAAAATTATTCAAATATATATTTTATTTTATAGTAATTTCAATAACCAAATGACTTGGCCCTTTTACAGTCATTTATTTATTTATTTCTTACTGACATTGTTTATTGCTTGTATTAATTATAATTAATTGCATGACATACAAAACTTTATTTTATTTATTTTGACATTGTATTATTTATACTTACTTAACATTATTTATGTATTCTATTATTAATATATTGTGTTGAATTATGTAATTTATTACCTACATGGTGACAAGTGTCATCCCTTTACAGCTGCTATCATTTACGTTATTTGTATTATTTAATGTGAAATGATGTGGATCTCTTTGCATTCATTACCAATAGTTATGGCTGTCCATCCAAGACTCATTCCATTATGTGAATTGTAAACCTTACAAATGTAGTTTATTATTATTATTTTATATACCTAGGTATTAATACTAGGTAGTTACTATAAATATATTGACAAAACCGAGTGTGCAGAAATGTATTGAATAGTGAATTAATAAATATGAAATATGAAATTGTGACTGGGAATATTTTACTGTTACTGACGGCCTCAGGATTCAGTCAGCCGATGCTATGAATCTACACCAAACAAGTGGTAAGCTCGTCGCGATGTTTAGATAGACTCAGTAACCCTTCTACGAAACATTTTCACAAGTTGGTATAGTGCAACTGGGACCTACAGCTTAACGTGCTCTCCGAGGCCCTATAGTGGTGTTGTTAAACAAATGTAGGTAGGTACATACATTTTTAGATTAAAAACTCATTGACACCGGGGTTTGAACCAGGGACCTAAGAAATGTAAGCTCTCAAAATGTACAAATTGTTCCCGTGTCCCAACATTTTTCATTGATGCTCCGCTTCTATTGGTCGTGGCGTGATGTTATATACCCTATAGCCTTTCTCGATAAATGGGTTATCCACAGTAAAAGAATTTTCAAAATCGGTTCCAGAGATTACCCCCTACAAACTCACAAACTTTACCTCTTTTTATATATATTTTTTCTTTTTTTAATATGAAGGACATTACACCCATATTGCCCTGGTCACAAACTAAGCTCTAGGCTTGTACTATGTGTACAAGAAACAACGATATAATACATATTATATTTTATAAACACCCAGACGATGACAAACTGTACAGAAAAACGTACTAATATTTTATTTGCCATTGGTGGCAATCGAAGCCACGACCTCCAGATACAACGCGAAAGGCGCATATATGTAAGTATAGATAAAGTCAAAATTAAATCTTATGATTCAACAGAAAGTATCCATAGCAATAGGTACATGACAACATAGCTTACATAGTGTATATTATGTTATGTTTTTTTTCTCCAGCATCTTAATGTTATTATGAATTCCTAATAAATATTAGTTAAATATTATACCAAAAAAAAGTATACTTAGATATAGATTGGTATTATGCAAAATGTACGAATTTTGCATTTAGTGATAAGAGTCTGAGAAGTATAACATTTTGGTGTTTACTTTATTTCAATAAATCCCTTAAACCTTAGATAAAGTAGAGTTATCCATTTTATCGTTGGTAGAGTTTGGCCAGCAAAAGCTAAACGTAGCAAACCTCGGCAAAATATTGACTAGGTAACACTAACTGAATCTATAAGATTATGTCACAAACGCTGTGGTCATGGTGACTCTTTTGGAAGTGTTGCCGCTTTAAAAAATACTGGGTTCTGCTTTCGTTGGCCAAACTCTACATATTTTCTTCTTCACTCTTTATTGGAAGGACTATACCGTATGTTTACGGGCATGTCGCCATTGCTCATTTCCACTTAGTCCTTTCCCAATTCCTTTCTATTATCTCTCTTTCATCTATACTAATCTATAATAAAAAAAATAAAGATTTGATAAAAATTTAATAAAGAGGAAAGATTTGTATTTTTGTATTTTTGTATGTTTGTAATGAATAAACTCAAAAACTACTGGACCGATTGCAATAATTTTTTCACCATTAGAAAGCTGCATTATTCAGAAGTAACATAGGCTATATAATATCACGCTAGGTCCTATAGTTGTGGAGCAGTAACCAAAAATGTTTTAAAAACGGGGGAAAAGTATCTGGTGGGTAAAGCTAAAGGAAACTACTGACCTCTAGCCCTGGCAGTGGACTGTATGAATTTTTCTCTGAGAAGCTGGCTGACTCGGTCTTCCTCACTTTTCTTCTTATTATAGTTTTTAATAAAACAAATATATACACACATAAATATAGTCTTTTTGGAGGTATTACGTAGCTTTGCTGTTCGAACGGTCGAACGGTCGGTTCGCGGTTTTTTCGTACCGAGCTCCGGGCAAGACGCGTCGTAAGCCGCAAGTCGGTCGCAAGTGACGTCGGCGGCGGCCGTCGTAGCGTTCTCGCACGCATTCCATCTCTTTCCATCGCGGGTCAGTAGTTATTTGGAGAAAAAGGGAAGGAATATGTTTGTGAGAGCAGTGTTCCTAGTGTAAGCATTTAAATACATGTAGTACATAGAAAAAGCCGTTAAAATACCAAACATACTCCCGCCTTGAATAATCGTACGATTTTCGAAATAACACATAATATAATAGAGTATAATATTTACAAACTAAACTACTAAATTAAGAGTACAAAATAAATATAAATTATTGAGAGGGAAGAGGGCAGACTCTTACGACTGGCCTCTTATATCTTCCTGTCGCGGTTCTGACAGTGACAACACGGATGATGTTGTCACGTTCGGGGTGGACTTCCTCTACGATGCCTAGGAGCCAACGTAAGGGAGGTACTTTATCCTCGCGTATGAGGACCACGGTTCCTTTGTCAGCGGGCTTTGAAGTAGTTTTTAGATATTCCACTCGCCATCTTTTCCAATAAGATTTGATAAGATTGTCGAGTAGATCACGTCTAGATAATCTAGTCAAAGGGACTTTAGAAAGATCTTGTGATGGAAGATGACTGAGTGGAACACTATGTAAGAAGTGCGCGGGAGTTAGTGCTGTCGGCTCTGACGGATCAGAACTTAAAACACATAGAGGGCGGCTGTTCAGTGGAGCTTCGATCATACTGAGCACCGTGATCAGTTCCTCGTACGTCAAAATCTGGGAGCCAATCACCTTCGCAAGGTGTGACTTATTTTGCGGCGGTAAATTTTTAAACATAATTCGATTTTCTACCAACTCACGGTTGTAACTATCGACATAACCTGGAAATGAGCACATTTCGTCTAACTTTCGCTTGGCGCCGATGAAATTGGTGCCTCCATCTGAGTGTATGACGGACACATGGTTGGCAACATAAGTCTGCCACCTATATGAGTTAAAGTGGATCCACGAAAACGCTATCGTAGGATCCGAGTAAGCCTGTATCTCGTGAATAGCACAAGGTTTAGATAGTACATCCGTGACTGTCTTCACAAAATTGGCTAACAGCAAGCAGGCGCAAGACTCTAATCGAGGCAATGATTTATTAAAGAGCGGTGCGAGTTTACTTTTGGAAGAAAGTAACGTGACTTGACCAGCAGAGTGAAAGTGACTACTAGCCCTTAGATAGACTGCGGCGCCGTAGCACTTTTTGCTGGTGTCGGCAAAATCAACCAGCATCATATAAGTACCATTATAAGCATCAACATGACGCGGTATTTGCAATATATCTAATTCCTCAAACTCGTCAATAAAATCGGTCCAGCGACTTTTGATAGATTCAGTCACTGGCTCGTCCCAATCTAGCTGCGACTTCCAACTATCTTGGGTAAGAAGCTTTAGGTATGCGACTACGGGGCTACTCAAACCGAGGGGGTCGTAGTATCTTGCAGCCATAGACAAGATATTACGCTTGGTACACTTTGCCGTGGTTATAGTTCCAGCGTTGGAGCTAAAAAACAATAAATCTTTTAAAGACTTCCATCGTAAGCCTACAATCTTCGCGTGAGACTCGTCACGATCGAAATTAATGACTTTTGAGGCGCGCATGTTTTCGGGGATGAAATTATTCAACTCCACATTATTTGTTAACCACTTTGTGAGGTTAAAATCACCAGCCCGAACCAACGCAGTTAACTGAGTATTAAGCTCCTTAGCTTTATCTAAGCTTTCTATGGACCCCGTATAAACATCCATATAAAGGTTGCTGGGGACGAACTTCACTGCGAGGAAATATTTTTCCTTTTCGTCCTCAGCTAGTTGGTGTATGGCTCGCATGGCCGAAAATGGCGAGGAGGTAGTCTCGAACGAGACCCGAGTGAACTGATAAGTCCGAATCGGTTCGGACGTATCAAATCGAAACAAAATCGATTGGTATTTTCGATGATTTTCATCGACCAATATTTGAAAAATCATTTTTTCAATATCGGCTGAGAGCGCTATTGGAAATAACCTAAGGTCTATTAGTAGACCAAAGATGTTGGTCTGAAGATTAGGACCACTGTGCAGTATGACGTTTAGCGATTTTCCACTGGAAGACTTGCAGCTCGCGTCTATCACGATCCTCACCTTCGAGGTCGCTTTGTCCTCGCGGTATACTGCACTGTGGGGCATATAAAAACATTCCTTGGGATTTATGTTTTCTTCATCGACGAGGGTAAGAAATTTATCATCTATATAATCTCGGATTGTCTGGTTGTAGCTTTCCCGAATCGCAGGGTTCCTATCCAACCTTTTCTCTAAGGATAGCAGGCGGTGGCGGGCTACACAGAAGGAGTCACCGAAATGTAATTGAGGGTCCGCATTAAAAGGCAGCTGGACCCCGTACCTACCTGTCGAGTCCCGAGTATGAGTTCGAGAGAATATATCCTCGCACTCCTTCTCATCCGCGGTGAGTTGGCTAGAATCCGGGACACCTTCGAGCTCCCAGAACCTTCTAACCAATGTATCTAGCGATTGGCCTTCTGTAACGGTACATAAAGACGTAGGACCGCTGGGGGTCGTACACTGTGAGATCGGACTAGCGCTACCCATAATAACGTAGCCCAATGACGTTTCTACTGCACTAGATGTCGAATTCGGCAACATTATTTTATTTGTACCTAATATGCGAGCGAAATATTGTATACCTATCGTATACTAGTCGATATCAGCCGGGGAATCGAACTGTCGGTCGGCGAGTGGTAGGTGACTATAATGTTGCAACTCAACTAAAGAGAGCGACGCGCTAGGTATTTTATTTGTAATACGGTTCATAACTAGCGCGTCTACCGAATATATAACGTTGTTATCAAACGATGAACAGAAATTAAACATCGTCTGACCCAGCACGGGCCGGGAGTAACCACCGATACCGGCAACCGAAGTAGGTATACGAGCCACTCGTAAACCTATACGTCTACAACAACTTTCAGTAATAAAGTTGCTCATAGACCCACTATCTAGTAGTACACGTACGCGGTGTTTGTTTCCCGATTTATCTAAAATCATAATAGACGCAGTAGGTAGAACCGGTATTAAATTATCGACCTTACGATTGTAAGACATAAGGCCGACATTGGTTTGCGAGCGTAAAGGTTCATTATTTGTATCGAACTGTAGTCGCGCGCGGGCGCTCGATGAGACGTCGCAGCTCGAAGCGGCGCAGGCGGCCCCCACTTCGCGGTTAGCTTGCGACGAATTACTGCTAACTTCATTGTTGATTACACTCAGGAGTCCGTGTATAGCAGTGTGATGTTTTTCGCCACAAGATAAACAATTATTGTTAGAGGTGCATTTGGATGACTTATGATAGCCGAGACAATTTGTACAATAGTTAACCCGTTTTACAGTATTATAACGTTCATTATTATTCAATCGCATGAACGCTCCGCATCGGTAAAGCGGGTGGCGCTGCCCGTTGCAAACGGGGCACGGGGTAATTTTATGACTACCCACCTCGGAATTAATTTTCGGTGTGATGGTACGAGTTATACGAACATCGTTGTCAGTCTCGTTTACTATCAAGGATGTTGCATGTTGTTTTTTAGGATGCTGTGGTTTTAGGTATGAAGACGTTTTAGGTACTTGTGAGTGTTTATTCCCAGTGCGTTCGAGTAGTTTAGAGTGACTATTTACAAAATTGCGTAAGCTTTGGAAAGTAGGGATTTGTTCGAACAACGATTGCTCAAATAGCTTGACGGTTTCTAGGTCTAGTTTACTTAGTGCTAAGTGAGTCAATATAAAATCAGCTGTGTCCGGGAGTTTTAAGTGATTTAAGGCGGCAACAGCAGTGCATATCCTTTCGCTGAACATATCGAGTGCGGCACTCGACGCATGAGTTATGTTCTTGAACGAAAGGATCTGCTCCAAGTAAGACGAAGCCAGTTGCCTAACATCTTCGTATTTTTCAACGAGATTATGCCAGACTATGTCGTAATTATCCGCGTTTGGTGTGATGCCCGCACAGACAGATAGTGCTTTATGCGACAAGTTACCTATTAAATACTGAATTTTTTGTGCATTATTCAGGTTAGGGTTTTCATGAATAATGGCCTTAAAGTTTTCGTAAAAAACACTCCAGCCTGCAGGATCACCGTTAAAGTGAGAGATTTTTAGAGGTGGTAATTCGACCCTAGGCATTGCAGAACGAAGTTTGAACCCAGAATTATGATCGGTAGATTTTATTTTTATTTTATCTTCGACGGACTTTGCTACACAATATAAGTCGTCGAAAGATTCGAGGGAGCTGAAGTTAGGAATATAATTCTCATTAAGACTAGCGTACTCCATATTAAGGTCATGACATATTTTAGTAAATTCATCTTTTGTCTGTTCGATGGATTTTAGACTAGACAAAAATATTGACTGATATTCCGGAATATCAGCTTTCTTAGAATGATCATAGCATTTCTGCATGATCCTATAAAGGCTCTGCTTTCTGGCCTCGAGTACCCTGGTGAGAGCAGATTCTTGTACAGATTCTTCTGAAAAATCGATCTTGCCTTTAGGCATTTTAGTGCCTTTATTTTATAAATATGACGAGGAACTAAAATAACGTACGAAATAAAATTAACAAATTTATGACGGTATAAAAATATTATTTGGCGGTTGCAATATGATATTTAGCGGGTTTTTATATAGGATTTAGCGGTTAAGAAAATAGGATTTAGAGATATATTAAGAGGTTTGTATTTATATAAATAAATATATAGAAAAGAGGTAATAAGAGTTAGTTATGCTACGTAAATAAATTATAAAATATTAAGAGGGAGATTTGTGTGTATTCTGAGGGACCTATCCTGGGTCGTGGGACCAAAGTATGGTGGGTAAAGCTAAAGGAAACTACTGACCTCTAGCCCTGGCAGTGGACTGTATGAATTTTTCTCTGAGAAGCTGGCTGACTCGGTCTTCCTCACTTTTCTTCTTATTATAGTTTTTAATAAAACAAATATATACACACACAAATATAGTCTTTTTGGAGGTATTACGTAGCTTTGCTGTTCGAACGGTCGAACGGTCGGTTCGCGGTTTTTTCGTACCGAGCTCCGGGCAAGACGCGTCGTAAGCCGCAAGTCGGTCGCAAGTGACGTCGGCGGCGGCCGTCGTAGCGTTCTCGCACGCATTCCATCTCTTTCCATCGCGGGTCAGTAGTTATTTGGAGAAAAAGGGAAGGAATATGTTTGTGAGAGCAGTGTTCCTAGTGTAAGCATTTAAATACATGTAGTACATAGAAAAAGCCGTTAAAATACCAAACAGTATCGTTTCTGAGGCCTTCCGTGGCGTGCGCTGAGCATATAGTTAAAGTTATACAAACCTGTGCGAAGCCGGGACGGGCCGCTAGTCTATCATAAAGTAGTAAGAACCTCCTTCCCAAGAACCAAGGTTCCAAGTACCAAGGTTCTGCTATTCCTACACAGATGGCGTGATTACTACAACATTCGAATAAATGTTTTGTTCAGTCGACATAAGGCATATTATCTATATCTATACTAATATAATAAAGAGGAAAGATTTGTATTTTTGTATTTTTGTGTTTTTGTATGTTTGTAATGAATAAACTCAAAAACTACTAGACCGATTGCAATAATTTTTTCACCATTAGAAAGCTGCATTATTCAGAAGTAACATAGGCTATATAATATCACGCTAGGTCCTATAGGTGTGGAGCAGTAACCAAAAATGTTTTAAAAACGGGGGAAAAGTATCGTTTCTGAGGCCTTCCGTGGCGTGCGCTGAGCATATAGTTAAAGTTATACAAACCTGTGCGAAGCCGGGACGGGCCGCTAGTCTTTTATATAAAAAAAGTATTTTAGTTTATTCTAGAACTTTCCTTGCATAAAAATATAATAATTCAAAGGCGGCGACATAATAAAATATTTAAAGTATCGATATCGATGCTTTTTTTAAATATCTATACTAATATAATAAAGAGGAAAGATTTGTATTTTTGTATTTTTGTATGTTTGTAATGAATAAACTCAAAAACTACTGGACCGATTGCAATAATTTTTTCACCATTAGAAAGCTGCATTATTCAGAAGTAACATAGGCTATATAATATCACGCTAGGTCCTATAGTTGTGGAGCAGTAACCAAAAATGTTTTAAAAACGGGGGAAAAGTATCGTTTCTAAGGCCTTCCGTGGCGTGCGCTGAGCATATAGTTAAAGTTATACAAACCTGTGCGAAGCCGGGACGGGCCGCTAGTAATATAATAAAGAGGAAAGATTTGTATTTTTGTATTTTTGTATGTTTGTAATGAATAAACTCAAAAACTACTGGACCGATTGCAATAATTTTTTCACCATTAGAAAGCTGCATTATTCAGAAGTAATATAGGCTATATAATATCACGCTAGGTCCTATAGTTGTGGAGCAGTAACCAAAAATGTTTTAAAAACGGGGGAAAAGTATCGTTTCTGAGGCCTTCCGTGGCGTGCGCTGAGCATATAGTTAAAGTTATACAAACCTGTGCGAAGCCGGGACGGGCCGCTAGTAAATAATATATATAATTAAAAACTATACAGACCACTAGAAATTGGCAAAATTACGCGCAATGCATAGAAGCCATTCAACAAAAAAAAAAATGATATGGACGCTAGAGTCAGGACCACCACTCACTCAAGTCCTCGGCCACATTCTGTTTCTTATAACGTGATGCGAATTAGATTGAATTCCGTGAATTTCGCTATTAGCACGCTCTCTTCTAATCAGCGAAGTTTAAAAATACTCTGATTGGATGAGAGCTAACGTTATAAGAAACATAATGTGGTCGCTGCTTGATTCTGATGTCGTTTTTTTTTATATTGTCACCCATTTTGACGTGGAACAGGGCAGGAGTCATCTTCAAGCCATCATGAAAACGCTTACCATACAGAAATGCGTGCACGCCATAAACATTCATGCCATTCAATTTTAATAAATTATATGTATGTTTCAGTAGCGGTTTTTCCAAGTTTCATGTGAAATTGAAATTTTTAACAACAATTCATTGCTCTATTGTTAGGCACTTTAAATATTTTTTTGGCTAAACAAAAAGACATCACTACTGCTAATGTATATATATATAGATATACTTTGTGGTAAGATCGACAGGTATATTTATGACCTAAAACGCATAAGAGATACTGCATCACAAAATACTACTGTCCTGGCATACAATGGATATGTCTCATCCCTATTACGTTATTGTTTGCCTGTATGGGGAGGTTCAGTAGATATAAATAGAGTATTTGTTGCGAAAAAACAATGCATTAGAGCGATCTGTGGTGCCAGCTTCTTGGATAGCTGCAAACCTCTATTTAAAAAAATAAATATATTACCTTTACCCTGTCTATACATATGAAATCGCTATTCTTGTTTATACTCACCCTAACTTATTTCCTACAAACGAAGAAATGAAATACCGTACTGAACGATATAAACACAAGCTATATATGCCACCCCAGCGCCTAACGTTACATTCTAGAAGTTGTTATTGTATGTCTGTCCGTATATTTAATAAACTACCAACATCTTATAAAAGTTTAAGACTAAGTCAATTTAAAAAGGCTATATTTAGTCTGTTATTAGATAAGTGTTATTATTCGACAAAGGACTTTTTAAGTGATAAAATTGACATGTAATTGGAAAAATGTTTTCCTCTCTATAATGTTTTCATGAAATAATAATAATATGTTGTATAATTATGTAACCAATATTATTGTAATTTGCACACCGCAAGCGGTAAAATATATAGAACACTAAACTATATTTAAGACCTAAATTTGTAACATATTTTGGCAAATAAAGATTTTATTATTTATTTAATGAAGGCTACGGGTGTTCCGGTGCTATATTGATTTGTTCAAAATCAAGAAGCACTGCACTGCGAATAATGGCAAGTTATTTATTGGAGTCGATTGGCAGAATAACATAATATACCGAAAGTTTAATCCCGGAGAGTGAAATCTATTTTTCAAGGAGCTCGGCAACAGGCTATTTTGTTTTCACTGAAAACGATGCGACGGCAGCGACACCTTTCAGATCACAATTTTATTGGTGGAATTATACCTAAACAACATTTCACAAAAGAATTCCTTTGGACGGAGCTTTGATCTAGATAATAATTATTTTAGGATGTATAGTGTATTTAGGTAGGCGGAAGGTCTCTATAACTTCACTAGGCTGACCAAACGGTCTCGTTACCACTATACTGATGCAAAAACCGTCATGAACTAGTAAGTTTCGGTTTTAGTCTGTGGATTCACCGGTTTTCAGAATTCTATTGCATCGATTTATTGTCGAGGTGGTAGTCACTTTTCGGGTGCGGTCGAGAAACGAGCGTTTGATTTGACGATAAAATTAGACTCGCAAATTCGTCTTTTTCGCTGCTTATTTCGTAACCGCATCGCTTAGCGGCATAGTGGAACGATCAATGCTGTAAACAACAATATTATCATCGACCCCATTAATGGATTTTGTAGGTCTGGTAAGCAAAATCAGGTTATATGCCGTGCTCAAGTAAAAAAATAACGGGAATAAAATGTATACATTTATACAGTAAGTACCTATAGATACATATGTACTACCATACCACCAATAACCGCTTTATTTTTCCTGTTTTCAATAATAATGCGAGCTTATAGTTGGAGATTAAAGCATTAGTTGTTTAGTTGGTTCTTAAGTTCATAAGGGTGATCACTTTTTTTTGGGTACGATTTTCCCTGACTTTTCCAGATTTTCCAGTCACTTATATTAGATTTTCCCTGACCTTAATGAGTTTTAAAAAGGAAAGAAAAAATCCCAAAAATATATTGTTTGTGATTTTATTTATATTTTTGGAAAAACAAATTAGTATCTGAGATAAAAAATATCATAAAATACAAATAATTATTTTCGGAAAATATAGAACAACAAAATATATTTCACATTCTAAAAAAAATACCATATTTTGAACTTAGTTGGTATTGCCCCTCTTAGGTTGCCAGTCGTTTATAGCAGCAAGTTGTATGTGTTCTTAAAATATTTTCCCTGACCTTCTACCGTTTTCCCTGACTTTTCCCGGTTTTCCATTTTTTCCACAAAGTACCCACCCTGGGTAGAACTTAAAGCATCGGTGAAGGTTTTATGGGAAAAATGTATGTCTCTTTAAGAAATAAACAGTCTAATAGATTGCACAAAACGTTTTAATATAAACTTAAAAAGTCGTACAACAATATGAAAAATTATTAATGACTAATTTAATTCGCGATCTCGAAGATTCGCTTTAACTATAATAATAATAATAAGTTACGCAAATATTAATACATTTAATTTAATATTTTCATCTACTAATACATTATAAAAAAGGAAAAATTAAAATTAATTTTTTATTAAAAAATTTCGATACACTAGTTGTATTATTTATTATGTTAGACTTACGAAATACATTTATCTACAAAATACTGTCAGCCAAGGTCAGTTTTTCAATCGAGTTTTTATATCTACGTACAAAACTTTAATAAATACAAATCTTATTAATATTTAGGAAATATAATCACCTAAATAAATAATAAAATTAAGCTTAAACCTAACTAAATCAAAGTATAAAAATATTAAAAAAATATTTGCACATTTCATGTCTTGTCATTGTTGTGCACCCAATTTTTACAAAATACTTAATATGAAGTTTATAAAAACCGATTATAAGATATAAGATTCGAGCACAATCCTCTTCCTACGTCACATCTCGAGCATACTAGAGCATACCATAGTACAACCAGCAGTTTATGATGTTTATCGAGTATACTTAGAGCACGAGAGTACAAATATGAATTCTAGGTTACCTCCCGAGCATACTAGAGCATCCCAGGGCTCTACTCTATGTTTTTCGAGCCTACTAGATAACACCAGAGTACAACACATTATGTCACCGCTCGAGTATACTGGAAAATACCAAAGTAGTTGTCGATACAAGAGCATTCTAGAGTACAACTTATACTCTTTGTTATTTATCGAGCATACAAATCACACCAGATTACAACAGCACTCAATGTCACCTTCGAGCTCATAACACGCCAGAGTACCTATCGTCACTTCTAGAGCATGCACCACCTTCCTTAGTCACCCCTAGAGCCTACTTCCGCCGGTCTAACGCGCTTACTGACGTATTCATTATTCAACCCTCTATTGAAAAACTGAACGCCGCTTTCGAGTGAAATATAAAAAGATAAACACATAGTATTTATATGATTTTGCATGCACCCATTATAATCAATTGAGATTTTTTTTTAACATTAAATCTTTTTTCAAGAGTATAGTTACATACAAACTAAAGGCTCCGCTCGTCGCGGACTTCGAATAATTTACACAAGGACTAATATCTTCTTAGAAAAATACTGTTAGATTGAAAGGTAACACATCAACATCTCATGGTTATACATTAATCTATTTGAGATCTCCGACGGCTCAGGCCGCCCACACGTCCGACCGGATATGCAATCATTATTATATAATACAATATTAAATAAGTATGAATTCTTCAATTTCAATAAGTTTTAAAAATACGTAATGTCTCTATTGGCCATTTCCGAAATAGAATTATATCGCATACGAGTTATACATATTATCATCTAAAATATTATTAAATAGATATTAATCAGTATTATAAGATCGGAGGACGTAATTCAAACGGAGCGCTCTAGTGATCGCGCCGCACCTCTACCTTACTCTACCAATTTACACAATACATCGATATCGAATGAAGACTTCAAAAATCGCTTTAAATATTACGAAAATAAATCACCAGCATTTCGCGCGGCAGATAATCGCTCCCATCGATAGATTTACACATCGATCGTCAAGAATACAAAAATTACACGGATAGGTAGAAGATATCACAAGCTGCGGCGGCGCCGCTGAAAATAAAAAAAATCATCTCGCGCGTTTGTCTCGTACAAAAGTAAGACTCTAGTAGCGGGGCGTAGTTCAGTTGGCGAGCAGAAGATGCGCAGGTGCAAGCTGGGAGCCGTCCCGCGCGCGCGCCACGAAGTACGCCGCGGGGTCGGCCGGCGCGGGGGACATGGCGCGAGGAACCAGCTGCTGCTGCACGGCTCGCTGCTTGATGTAGTTGCTGAACTCAGTCGGCGACATGCGGTTGGCGCGCTTGCTGTTGGTCTTGAGCTTGGTGCTGCCGAACTTGGTCTGCGCGAAGGTGGCCGTGGTGAAAGTGAGCGGCTGCGCGCGGAACGGCGGCGCGGGAGAGAAGGCAGCTGGCGTGGACGGCGACGATGACGACACGAGCTCCACCGGCTTAAAGCACTGTGCCTCGGGGTTGAATGCACGGCTTACCTGAAAATATTTACATTTATTAGTTTTGGAAGGTTGAGCAAGTCTGCAGGAATCTTCTATATTAGATGATGAAGATTTAATCTAAAATAATATCTAATCAAAAACTGGTGGCCGAGTTGGTTAGACCTTGGACTTAAAAAAATCACTTAGGTCACTGGTTCGAATCCCGGTATGTACCAATGAGTTTTAAAAATTTATGTACATTTGTTTGACAATACCACTATAGTGTCTCGGAGAGCACGCTAAGCTGTCGGTCCCGGTTTCACTTATACCAACTTGTGAAACTGTTTATAGATGGGTTATTGAGTCTATTCAAAAACATCGCGACGAGCTAGCCACTTGTTAGGTGTAGATTCATACCATCGGCTACGACGAGGTGGGATTAAAAACCCCTCCGCTGGGTACCCTGGGGCCGTCTAGGCGGTCTCGGGCGCCGTAAGGCACCCGTGATGATATGTATGTATGTAATCAAAAACTGCCCCTCCTCAATCAGATTGGTTAACATCATTGATCCAGTCGGTCTTCCACCTGCTGGTTCGAACTCAGAGCACTCATCGACAACAACCATGTGGTTGACCGTCACATTATAGAAGGGGCTCGCAGTTTTATATTATTAGACTATCTCTAACAATAGACAGTTGGCGTAATAGTAATATTGAATGAACTATTTTCTAGAACCCCCAGTTTCTAGAACGAAGATAAAAAATGTATATATTATTTATTACTATATTTACTATTAGTAGGCAATTTTGACATCCTCCGTAGACTAGTGGTTGCGCCTTGGCGTTGTATCCGGAGGACGTGGGGTTGATTCCCACTCATGGCAAAAAATATTAGTACGTTTTTTTCTGTACAGTTTGTCATGGTCTGGGTGTTTATAAAATATGATATGTATTATGTCGTTGTTTCTGGTACACATAGTACAAGCCTAGAGCTTAGTTAGTGACCAGAGCAATATGTGTAATTTAACCTACATATAAAAAAAAAAAAAAAATGTACCAAGTACAAAATTACAAGTAGACTCACCTCTTTATCGTTTCGCTCGTCAGCTGCACGCTCGTCAGTGCTCAGAAGTACTTTAATGGAACCCTTTTCCCCAATACGGTAAGACACTTCTCCTGAAATAGTTAAAACACACATCAGTTCCAAGACTCTTAAATGTATGTTTCTTTTTTCTAGTATTATAGTCTAAGGCAAATAGGATCACAAAGTGGATCATATCAACTTTATAATGATTGCTTCATTTTTATAAGTTTTGGAGTATTTGTTAAAAGGTTGGAGATTTATAGGAAAATTATTTAAAACGTTTACCCATCTCTTCCGATCCGTCCTGTGATCCTATTCGGTGAGGTCTGGTCAATGCTGATTACTGATATTATAATATATGCAGTTATTTACGCCTTTAAAGGGGTTTTTATTATTATTTTGAAAGCTTAGAATCTTCTTTTTTAAATTTCAATATTTTATTTGGGGATTGAAGGCTTATTTATGATAAAAGAATTAAAGAAGCTATAGATGAAATATAGAAGTGGTTAAAACAAAGTAGTTTCTTACCCGGATCCACCCACACGGCAAGTTCTCGTGGCAAATGCTCCAACACATCCTTAATAGGGATTCCGGATTCCACAGCAGCTCTTTCTAGAATAGGGTCTGTGGGTTCCCCAGTCTTTAGGCATCTGTAGGCTGACCCCCGGCAAGGTGACGAAGGGTACCAGTGACCCCTGAACTTTTGTTTTAAAGCTGTATCCAGTTCTTCGCCGAAGATGTTCACTCTTCTTCGGGGAAGCTTATTGAAAAGATAGGAAATCACAAAATTAAGCGCAACTTGTATTTCTATATGCATCTTGATTGAGCTGTGGACAAAGAAAAGGGGATAATATAAAAACTGTTTTGTTACATTTTTAATTTGTTTGACAACAGGTTCATGAAATTAAAACAATAAAGCGCATAAAATTATTACTGTGAAAAAATCTATATTAATTTATACCCTTCAGTTCATATTTCATACACTACTTTGGGGTATTTCATTTGGAACCTGAAAAGCAAAACGAGGCGAACCATAGGTCAGCGAACATAACCGCACGAAGAGGTAAAAAATATATACAAAAACCATTAAAATTTGCATACAATTTAACCATTTATTTGGTAGGTACAGCATGCAGTTTTTATTAAACTAGGGGTTTTCATTTACATTGAACAAAGTGTAAATATAGAACTAACCGCATTAAAAAATCAATATCGTTAACCTACGTTGAATGTGTGTTCCGAGAATAGACGATTGTAGAATACCAATTTGCAACCTAAATTACGATTTTCTAAAGAAGATTAATCGATAAAAATCAATTTTATATTAGGAGTTCAGTAGAAATATCTATTTTTAAGTTGCCCACCTAGTTGTCTTTAGTAATAGTTTTATGTTTTATAAAAACATTGTTTCATGAATATTATTATTATATTAGAGATTATCTGGTGCGTGTGCACGCAACTTCGAGTGCGTGTTAGTTACTTATTATAGTAAACAAAAAAAAAAACGCGCCACAATTTTTAATATTTTTCGATTTTCATGAAATAATCACTTTTTTGCATTCAAGAAATATCATAAATATTATGTTAATCATAATATCATATTTATAGAAATGTTACTCATAAACATATCTTATCTTTTGATTCGTATACTTTTATATTCATTATAGTTTTGGTTTTGGTGACATAAATTCCTAGCCAAAACACTAGGATACCCTATGTATGTCGCCGTGATTAGTCAATTTCTTGGTTAAAAAATTAAAAAATTAAATACCATCACGGGTGCCTATTTGGCTCCCGAGAACCGTTTAAACGGCCTCAGGGTCCCAGCGGAGGGATTAACCCATCCTCATTTCGCCGATGGTATTCGGAGGCAACACCTAACAAGTGGCGAGCTTGTTGCGGTGTTTATGATGAAATAGCCTCGTTGTATAAAGCGGTCACCCATCCCAGGCCGGCTTTGTTGTCATCTGCTTAACCTTGTTATCAGTTGCGCAGTGACTTAACCACTAGGCTGGGGCCGCTTTCTTGGTTAACATAACACATATTAATTATTAAATAAGATAATCAAATAATAATATGATAGATTCTTTGAGGGTAGCCCGAACACTGTAGACGCGTGTTTATATTATATTTTTAAAATTTAATTTTATTGAATATTATTGTGCAAAAGTGTACTAATTTTGTAGAATAAGCATTCGTATAGTAATATTAAGTGTGAGAAGTGTAGCATTTACGCAGTGATCTCGGTGTTTGTGTTATCTCAAATAATCCCTCAATCTACAGTAAAATGGCGGTACCCATTTTACTTTAGATTATTTTTCCTTCTTCACTCGACATTGGCAAGACTATACCGTATGCTTACATACGGTCATGTCGCCATTCCCTTTTCTACCCTAGTCCTTTCCTTTTTCCTGTCCATCCCATTATCCCACTTTTACTATAATTATATAAATTTTAAATCTACCTACACTCGACACTGGCAAAATTACTCGTACATAACGGGTAGAGGCCATAATTTAAAAGAAGAAGAAGAAGAATAATATGATATACCTACGATTTAGGTAATTATTATATGGAGAGACAAGCTATTAGTAAAGTTTACTTTGAACGGGACACTGGTCTTGTACGTTATTTATTTACCATCTCTCTAAGCTTCAATCAATTATTCATAAAATTATATGTATGATAAAACCCAATTTAGTATCTAACAAGTAAATGAAAACGGAAAAAAATTAAAAGAGATTTTTGGCTATTTTCAGGACATAAAATTATATTATTAGAATTAAGTTACAAAAATAAATTTATATGTAGATGTGTTTCACAATTTTGATCAAACATGGAAGGCTTTTTTTTTCGGAAATTTTATAGACAGTTGTCTTACAATTTGTAAGAGAGATGTTATGTCAACAAAAGCTAGAAACCAATAAATTAGGTGACATTGCGCAGGAGTAAAAGCCATATAAAAATCTAGTACATTAAAGTATTACACATAAGAATAAATATAGGTAACGAAATAGCGACAATTGCCAATATGCCAAAAGTTTTGTTTTTTATGTTCACGCAGAATACATTTGTCAAGGTAGCTAGATATTTTGGTACCGGTCGTTCGCCTCTTGGACTCAGCTGATCTCTGTTCTAAATACTCAACAAATATCAGACTTGGCTTTGGCCTCTTGACGGTCATTCATGCAATAATATTTATAAATACATATGTTTAGTTGTTGATAAATTAATTAATTGTACCCGAATTTCAAATTATAGAAATTAGTAGTCATGATTGTTTTCTAATATTTCCTGAAATATTTTTTGTTTTAGTAAAATTATTACCTACCAAATCATTTAAGTAGCCAATAAGATAAAAAATATCAACTTTTAATCAAAATACCTATATTCCTCAAAAAGTAAATATAAAATATTTTTTTTAATGCAGTTTTATGTCATTTTAATAAACCCAATTTTGCTTCATATAACACTTTTTTCTATCTGGTGTATATAAAAAAAAATCCTACGAGACTCTTAAAATCTGCACCCCCTTATAGCTATGTTGAAAAGTGCCCTTCCCAGTATCTCAAACTATCTCATACGAAATAGGTTCGTAGTTATCATTTAAAAAAAAAAAATTTTTTATTGGAACACGACATGTAACTTTGTATCTATCTGGGGCCTATTTCATAAACGTGACAATTGTAATTTACCATGACAATTTATAATACATTGCTTGGTTTGGTTAGTTCTAAGTAAATAATTCCAACTAAACTGAGCAATGTATTATGAATTGTCATGGTAAATTACAATTGTCATGGTAAACTACAATTGTCACGTTTATGAAATAGGCCCCTGGTAGCAGACCTACAAAGTCCATGATTGGGGTTAATCAATAACTGTTCGTAAACAAGATTAATTACCCCCACTATGCCGGCTAAATGATGCAATTACGAAATGGGCGACGATAAAAACGAATTGCGTTACGAGTATATTTTAATATACTCGCTGTCTTATTGTCTATTCAACTACCCATTTCGTAACCGCACCCTGAAAGGAGACTACCATTTCTATCTAAATTGGTTCAGTGGTTTAGGCGTGAAAACGTAACAAACAAACAAACAGAGTTACTTTCACATTTATAAGTATATATATGGATGTAGAGACGGCCTCACGGTACCCAGCGGGCTTTACTTCTACTTCATTCAAACTAATCAATTGTCGTTAAAAAAATTAAAAAATATACTAAAATGAGGCCATAATAAATAGTACCTACTGTGACGTGCTTGTGCGTTTTTGAAATTTAATTATCTAATAGCGTAATTTATTATAAACAAAAAAAAACGCGTAACAATCATTACTGGCACGCGTGACTTTACGCGTCACGTGCCGCTTTTAAGTCTTTATATAAATTTAAAAATTAATAATCTCTTGGACCTCTATGTCTATTTTGATAAAATAAACGCTAAATGTTACTCACAATAAAGCCTTTTATATTTGAGTAATTCGATTTTGAGTTCAATGGGTGGTTTTTACGTGATTTACGAACGTAGTCAAAGTCAAATTCATTTATTTCATGTAAATCTTTACAGATATTTATGAATAGTCAAAAAAAAAAGTTTAACAATGAGGTCTTAGAGTGCGTTTGGTTAGGCAGCTATTCATTAACAAAAGAACGACAAATATTAATTTAACTTAAACACGATGGAATGGAAATCTTAATATGAAAATTACTACTGAACCCAACACACACTACATAACCAACTAGTGTACGACTAGGTGGTTAGAATACGTACAAACCAACAAAATGTAAATAAATCAAAAATTGATTTTTACGCGTTCTATTACTTATTTTTCGCGTCTTCAAGTATGTGTTTTGCAAAAATCTTTAATGTCACAGGCACGCAAAGCCTTCGATTTTATATATGGTGGCTTTGAAAGGTTGTACTCTACTGATCAAATCGAACAAAATTTCCCATGAAAAAAAATTTGTCTTCTCCATACAAACTATGATGTTAAAATAACCAATTTGTATGGGGAAATAATTTTTTTTCATTTGCGTTCACATGGTTCCATGATAATAGTAGTTCGATTTAATCAGTAGGGCCTCATATTAGCCCTTTCAAATTCATCCTGTATAACAAATAAATAAATACTATCACGGGTGCCTTTTAGCTCCCGAGAGCCGTTTAAACGGCCTCAGGGTACCCAGTGGAGGGATTAACCCGTCCCCGTTTCGCCGATGGTATTTGGAGGCAACACCTAACAAGTGACGAGCTTATTCTGGCGTTTAAGATAGTATAGCATCGTTGTATAAAGCGGTCACCCATCCCATCATCTGCTTAACCTTGTTATCAGTTGCGCAGTGACTTAACCACTAGGCTGGGGCCGCTTTTTATTAGGCTCGGGCGGCTATTTCAACCTGTATGTATATACTAGTATATAGATTAACTTTAAACTATAGTAACTAGGCCTACGACTAAAGCCAACCATTCATAATATGTAAATAAGTAAATACCTACCTGCCTAACATAATAATACATTACAAACTTTTTTTTTAACAATTCGGTCACGTAATCGCAGCCAATGTCAGGTGCAGGCCTTCAGGCCTTCGCAACGATTAGCGTAGGAACGCATTATTTATCTTTGTTCAACCGAGCACGTGCTTCTCGGTCACGGGGTTTGAGCTGATCCCTTGATTTACCTGCTCGCCTGGTACTTGCGCAAACTTTTCGCTTGTTAACTTATGTTTAGGACGACATGTTGTATTTTTTTTTGTTTTTAAGACGTTTTTTAGAATATAAAATTTAATATTATGACATTTTATTTCATTTTATTTTAAAGTAAATAACTGAAAAAAGTTAAGTTAAACTTAGTATTAAATTAATCCTTTCAAGATTAATTAATGACAAAACATTAATTTATTTATAAAGGCCTTATCTTATATACATTATTTTCAAATAGCAAAAGTTTATACGCTAAGTACAATATTGCATATATTGTTTAATTTTATGTTTAATTAAATAAATTACTTATTTATATAGTTATAATAGCTGACGCGAGTAGCTTCATCTGCGTAACTTTAACCCTACATTTCCCTGTTTTCGCAACAGTTTTCATTGATGCTCCGCTCCTATTGGACGTAGCGTGATGTTATGAACGCAGCGACAAGCTCGCACTTTGTTAGGTGTAGAATAAGAATAGGTACGAGTACCATCGGTGACGAGGTGGAAACAACCCGCTGGGTACCTACCCTAGGCGGTCTATAATTTATTATTAGTTAAATAATATTAAAAAAGTATCTTACCATTTATAAAAACGAATGTTTTATAAAAATAAAAAACAAACAAACCTAAAATTATAATATTTAACGTCTGAAAATAAAACAGTGACAAAATCCTAGGTACAACCGTCAACAGTCGGATCAGTTCAAGAACTAAAAATTTACGCAAAACATAGAGCTCTCATACGATATATTTTTGGTTTTGTAGGCGTTCTTTTCTGAAGAATTTATGAACTTCCGATGTCAAAATAATGGAACTAAATATCTATCTATGCTCTAAACAAATACCTATCAATATATACTTTATATCTATTAATATAAGTTTGATAATAAATGTCCACTGAAACGACTAGATTAACTACATTTTAGAAATTTTACCAACCTATGTAAAATAAGATATCAAAGCTTTTATGGACCTTGGAGTAAGGGCATAGAGTATAAAATTATATAATATTTGTTTGATATATTCTTTATAGTTCTTACTGATCCTGTTTTTTTTATTGGACTTTGTACCTTATATTGTAAGAATTAAGTGCCATGTTATAGATGTGTTATCGACTTTACTAAATTTATTTCTTTAAGACGTGACCGTTGTTTGTGTGACATAAAGAGTAATGATTCTTTTATTCAATGAACCGATGTGAGACAAATAGATTAATGAAAAAAAGCAACTTTATGAAACTGAAAATAGAGTCTGTTTTTCATTGGAAGTTATAACGATTTATTTAATTATTAAAGTTAAAAACAACAAAAAAGTTATAGATCAATTTAGTTTAACCACTAAATAATTATTAACATATTAATTAAATAATAATACATTACTCGGTGACAGACTTAGACAAAGAATACTACATATTTAAAGGTTTAAATCAATATGGATTTATTGCGAGTATATTAAATATATTAAAAACTCGAAATGCAATATGTCATTATCATTTAGCCGACATAGTGGGAGCGATCAATATTATTTAAGAACAATAATTGATTGATACCATTCACGGACTTTGTATGAAATAACGTTAAGAATAATTTTTATTCTGATTTTAGTATTGTATTTTTTTTTTGTCGCCACTAATCATTCCACTTAATGCAAGCTACTCACATTCCCATGGTTTTATAAAATATAATATGTATTAATTAGTATCGTGATACACATAGTAGAAGCCTATATGTGTGTTTGTGACCAGTACCTAGCTCTCACTCAACCACGAGGTTTTACTAATAGTTTTTACTATAAAGCGATCCTATTAGTTGATGCGTATCTATAGTTTCTAGCGATTAGGTATAATAAACATAGTTAGAAAAAACTATAGCTACAAGGCAATATGTTGAAGGAGAAATTTCCGTTTTATTTAATAATAGGTTAAATACCTATTATTAAATAAAAACATAGATTAAATGTATAAGCATATATGTGATAATTAACACTGAATAACACTTTGGACTGTTTTTTTAAAGTAAGATAGGTGGGGATATTTACCAAAACGATGTTATAGTACAAAAGAAATGAAAAAGGAAAAGGCGTCAAGTAGGTATTGGAACTCGAAACTACTGTATCTGGTGTAAGAGACGATAAAACTTAATATATAAAAGTTGTTTTTTCCAATTTGCCTTTTGCTTTACGTGTAACTCTGCCAATTTTAAATTGTTGAAAAGCCATGAAAGAGTTTTACATTTAACTTACATTAATTTATTCAAAAGATAAGCAGGTTAAAAATATAAATGGCTTGAATGGTTGGGTTTTATCAAGTATTTATTAATCTTAGGTATTTTTTATTTAATTTTAACTATTATTACAAATTAAAGAGTACTTAATGAGGCAGAAAATGGCGGATAAGCTTAATTTAATTTTTAGAGTAAAGGGATTAATTTTATTTTTTGGAGTAGATAATTTTTTTTTTTTGCTTAATTAGCTAGCGGTTTTTACAAAATCTAAATATTAAGAAGGCGGTGAAATGATTTCGAAATTGTATTAGCGGCTTTACTACTCCAGAATAGAATATAGGTAGCATCTATATTTAATTATTTCTCATACTATAATGTTTCATATTACATAACGTAAATACCTACGTTAGTTAATTTATTATGTTTTTTTTTTTTCATTAAACCTTTGCATAGTGGACAGCAATATTTAGCGTACTCTGTCAGCAGTAATACACACTAACAAAAAAAAAACATAAAGTACTTTACGTTTGTGTCCATTTACTATTTATTTAAAGTAGTTACTTATATTTCAGACATTATTTACTTTATAAACGTGGTGAGTTGATTATACATTAGACTTAAAAACACTTAAGTCCCTGGTTCAAACCTCGGTGTGTACCAATAAGTTAATCTAAAAATTTATGTACATTTATTTAACAACACCACTATAGTGCCTTGCAGAGCACGTTAAGTTGTCAGTCCCAGTTTCACTATACAAACTTCTCAAACTGTTTATAGATGGGTTATTGAGTCTATCCAGACACCGCGACGGGCTTAACCACTTGTTCGGTGTAGACTCATACCATCGGCTAAAACGAGGTGGGATTAAAAACCCCTCCGCTGGGTACCCTGAGACCGTGCAGGCGGGCCCCGTAAGGCACCCGTGATGATATGTATGCATGTTCATTGAAAACAGTCAACTACTTTCAAGAACCCTTGGGAAAAGTTCTTTTTCATACAAAGAAAGATAAACAGACACACATACTCCTTCCTAAGTGTAAGTTGGTAAAGAATTCCCTATTGATAGAGTAAATTGAATAGCGGCTTGTTTGTTCAGGTTTTAGTGTGTTTAGTTTAATATTGTAGTTTAAGTTTGCTAATAAGTACGAGTATATTGTTTGTAGTAGGTATATATTGGACTGAAAATTAAGTACACAATATAAATCGTATATAAAATTTAATTCAAATACACAAAGCTGAAGAGTTTGCTTATTTGAATGGTAATCTACTGAACTAGCACTCGGATTTGAAAAAAAAAAAGTATTTTATAGTTAAATTCTTCAGGAACGATATAGGCTTTTTTGTTTTTACTTTTTTACAAATTACACATATTGCTCTGGTCACAAACTAAGCTCTAGGCTTGTTCTATGTGTATCAGAAGTAACTAATAATACATATTATATTTTATAAACACCCAGACCATGACAAATTGTACAGAAAAAATGTACTAATATTTTTTGCCATGGGTGGGGATCGAACCCACGACCTCCGGATACAACGCCAAAGGCGCAAACATCACGCTACGACTGTTAGTAGCGAGAAATTAAACGGCATGTGAAACCGCGGGGTTAGTAGGTTAATACAAAATAAAATATTTGTTATCTATGCATATAAATCGGCCCAGTAGTTTTTAAGTGTACAAACAGACAGACACGAATTCTTAAAATGGTAGAGTAATTGTTACAATCTCAGTCCCCCTTACCAAATTTTAAAATCAAATCAATATACCTACAGTTCTTCTCATTTACAATTTTAATACATACATATCTATAGTATATATACTCATTTATTCATAAAAATAAAATAAAGTTACGGGTTAAACACTATATCATCTTTTACTCTCACAATTAGGTCATAGCTGACCTTTGTCACAGAATTGGTTGAACCTCAACCTCTTTTAAGACTTGGACACCATTTTCTATTGTCCGCGGAGCCTATTCAAGCATACTTCACTGCCTGAACGACTGAAGGTCATTGGGTAATTAATTAACCATGTGATTAATCACGGAAAGGTCTCGGATAAAGGAATCAGAACTATATATTAAAGTATGTAGGTAAAGGTATGTATAATTAATATTAAATATGTACTGGTCGGTGAAGATTTAAAGTTGCCATGAGAAATAATTATTATCAATCACTTGACCGTCTCCATGGTCTAGTGGATGTGCTGTTGTAACCGGAAGTCGTGAGTTCGATTCTTATTCAAGGCAAAACAATATTACTTAGTACGTTTTTCTGTACAGGCTTTTATCTAGGTCTTTGTAAAATAAATTATATAATAATAATAATATGTAGGGCATTATTATTATTTACAAATATAGCTGTATGTTTTTGTAACGTAGTTTTTGATACACATAGTATAAGCCTAGAGCTTAATTTGTGACCAGGTCAATATGTGTAAAATGTCTTACATGTTATTATTATTCCTATTTTAAATGTAAGGGTATAAAAATAGACATATAATAATATTATATAAAGATAAAAATAAACTTCCTCAAGGTAAAGTAGCAATCATTCAGTCGGACAAAAACAAGTGAAAAATAACGTTCTTGAAGCCAAAACATTGTTTGTTATTTAATAAGTCCAAAATGGCTGAAACGATGTCTGTGTTATTATTTTGCCTCCAGGTACAGTTAAAGTCAACATTTAGACTAATTTAAATCCCGGTAAAAAAATACCTCTCTGAATTACCGGGTCATTAATATAATCAGTCCGCTAAAATAACTATATTACAGGCAGACTTAATCAGGGGCAAAAATGAGTTTAATGATCCTAATCTATATACTAAACGGTTAAACCCATATTCATATAAATAAGTACATCATAAATAGATCTTAAGTGAGTTCTTGTCACGGCGAATATCCCACGTTTATATCCAGTTACAGTAAAGGACAATCCTTAAAGCTACCCCGCTTTCGTGAGCTTCAATATTTACTGAAACGCTCTATATCAAGGGAAGAGTAGACGATTTTCCCCTTCCACAAGATTACATACTTTTATATTACCCCCATTAGGCTTATAAGGGTACCCCAAAAAGGGAGACACTATGTGGCAATTACGAAAGTCTTTATCGCCTTATACACTTAGAGAAGTAATTACGTATGTTAAGTAACGTTTGTTAAAGTAATAGATATTATAGTAACGTTTCTTAAAGTAACAGATATTATAATAACGTTTCTTAAAGTAATACACCTTAATAAATTAACGTATCTTATTGAAGACACTTAATTTTATACTCTTTGACTGTACGGTGAAAGATATTTTTTGTTGCTGGAGTAGGGTGACACAGAGTAGATAGATCCACCTAAAAGAAAATTGTCTATGTTAATATCTGAAAATTAAATAGCTGATCGAAAATCATCTATCGAGATAAGATGTTTGTTTACATTCATTCTCAGAGTAAAGTACCTAAACGGTTTAGTTAAATTATTATTTTTATTAAAAAGATTATTTAACGATTAAACATAAAGCCACATTTAAAATGTACGAGCATGAACTCGCTTTATTCTAAATGTGTTTAAATATCAAAGCCGCACAGTAAACCTCTTAAAAGACACTTTAGGGATCATTTGGAATTATCTGGAGAAGACGGTCAAACGAAACCGAGTTGCGTAGACGATCGTAAAGTTCGTTTGTCCTATATATCCAGCCAGACTAACCTACTGGTTGGTCGATCGATTGCCGCCCTATTGCCCGAGTGTTTGGATCCCCCCTTTGCTTACGCACGACCATAACCGCCCGCCCAGAAAGTAACCTTGAAGCCTTTACTACAGGGTTGACTGTTCGATGGTTTAAGTCGGTGAAAATCGGCTGTCAGTTCTTTAGACTGAACTAATTTGGATGTTGATATTTCAGGCTGGTTATCCTTGTCTCAGCCGACTTGAGTGTCGATCAATTTTGTTATGGAAATGTCGGTAGTTTCAAAGTATTATTAAATGAATATTTATTACGACACTTTGTTATTATTAGTTTTTTTAGGTAGGCCTAGCTAAAAATAGAAAGGAAAATATTATGTTATTAGGCCGTGTTCACATGTAGGCATATTTTTATTTAAACCACAGATAGTACGTTGATGTTTATAAGTGAGCCTTTTACGAAAAATTGAGATATATTAGAGAATTCAGATATACATAAAATAATATAGGTAGGTACATGGTTAAAACCGCTAAAAAAATTATCTATATGTTTAGGAAATAGGTTTAAAAAGAATTAAAGATTTGTTTTGTTGTGTCGTTACCATACAGATGCAAAAACTGTCAATTGACCTAGTCATATTTCGGTTTTAGTCTGTGGGTTCACAGGTTTTCACGAGACTACTGCATCGATAAAGCAGCGAGGATATTACATATGCTCGAAATACAAATTCGTCTTTATTTCCGCCCACTTCGTAACCGCATAATATTGTTTTGACCTTAAGGTCACATGTCACATGCCGTGCTCCAACAAAAATTATTATTATTTTAAGTTGCATGAAGAGGTAAATCTTACTTTAGGTAGTAGCCTGGGTGAATAGATCTACTTCGTAGAAATAGTATAAGCTCGTAGCGGCATTTGTATAGTCTTCTAAACAGATTCAGAAATTGGCACAGTGTAACTGGGACCGGTAGCTCAACTTGCTCTCCGAGGCATTAATAATAGTACTCACCGGGGTTCGAAACCGTTACCTAAGTGTTTTTAATTCTACGACCTGAATGAGCATCTACCATTATTAGATATCTACTCGTACTTGAGAAATTGCTCTAATTTATCATTCTATCTTATGTGAAAAGATAGTAAATCACCCCCATTAGTAATTTTAGATTCTATTTCAAAGAGGCGTTTGATACAATACCTCGGCAATAAAGGCTTAAAGAAAGACGGGCTCCAGTTGTGGGACCGGCATTTATCTACGTTCTCCAACACTCAGCATTTAATAGCGTGACATATGAATATAGATTTATAAAATCTTTTACACTCTCTCTCACTTTGAAGGCGGCGAAAAGGTTGTGGGTAGGTACACTATTAATTTACAACTTTCTCAAGGCATATAAGGGTAAAGTTACATAGACTCTACACACATTTTCAAGTCTTGTGTCATTTGAAACTTTCTTGTAAATTTTGCCAGTTACACACTCTATACACACTTTGTCTTCAAGTTGTTTGTGTAGTGTGTAGTGTGTAAAGTTGTGTAGTGTTGTACTGACTTATAAACTTTGAAGATAATAATAGGATAATAGGATATAAAGTTTAGTGAAAAGTTTTCAGTTAATTGGATATTCTGAAACTTAATACAATTTATATGAAGGCGTATAAATTTTACGAAATAATGGGTTTATTAATATGTTATATATATAATACCTACTAGCTTTGCCTCGCGGTTTTTAATTTAAAAGAAATTGGATCGAAAATAAAATACAGCCTATGTTACTCGCTACTAAAATAGCTTTCTATTGGGGGAAGAATTTTTCAAATCGGTTCAGTAGGTTTTAAGTTTATCCAGAATACACAAGTATATTTTTTCTGTTTAATATTAGTATATTATAATATTTATTAATGTATATATTTACATACGTTGTGTGTGGTTAAATCTTACACTTAAAATTACTTTTAATGTCACTGGTTCAAACCCGGTATATATAAAAATAAAAATAAAAATGAAAAAAAAACTTTTAGTTTTACAAAATCTTGAAATGCCCTGTGAAGCACGTTAAGCTACCGATCCTAGTTTTACTATACCAACTTGTGAAACTGGTAATTGAGTAAATTCAGAATATTATATGCTGTAAATGCTAACTCGATTTAATTTTCAGCAACTCGACAATAAAAAATGCATTGTTAGTTATTATTAGCATAATTATATATGTACCTATTTATATGTATGTTTATGTATATATTTGTAAATGGAGCATTTAATTTGCATAGCGGACAATGTTGAGTAGACGGAATTATTATTTCTTGTTTATATATTCTACACGTTTGCGTTAAGGTTTATTATTGTTTGTAAATTAAATGTAATGCGATATAATGTGGCATGCTTGCTAACGCTAAACTAGGGTTGAACCAATAAATATAATGTTTAAAAAATACTGATGAATATAGTGATTGTATTTTCGTAATTATTATTAATAAATAATAACCATTGTAACTAATTTCAAATTAACTTCCGTAAAATAACGCCTGGTTCTTGCTATGCACTTAATATTAGAGATAGCTATTTTGCTATTATTTGTATTTTACTAATAATATATAAAAAAATATTATTAATAGTATATAATATAATCAAGTAATATAATATATAATTAAAATTGCAAAAAAACTCTATTTTAGTCTCTCTATAACAAAAAAAGCAATTAAGACGTCGTTATATAATATAATTGTATTTATTTAGTACAGTATTAGTATGTATAAAGTTTTTTTATATACATTTGTTTGACACCACCACTATAGTACATTGGAGAGTTTCTATTCTTCAATTGTACTATACCTTAGTAGGCATACCTAGTAAAACTGATGCCGACTAAGCAATGTCGTAGTCGTGACGGTACGCACGACTACGACAATACGACACGTAATTTAGGTATTTAGTAAAAATACTACGTAATCAATTAACCAATGGTACTAAAATTGTCAACGTAAATATTTAAAACAAGTACTTATATACTATATAATTAAATACATGTATAATGTACTACTAGTTTCTAATAAGTACAAATTTTATTACCACATAAAAGTAGGTAATTATTTTTTACCTAAGTTTTGAAGTTGTCATTGTACTGAAAATAATTAAAAGCTCAATTAAAGTCTTATGAAATTTTCTACATAAAAGAGTTTAGGACATACAAAAGGTTTTTTTTATGATTGTCTTTTTTTCATCTTATAAGACCCTAAGAAGTTGTGTATAAGTTTTATTTGCATAAATAAATAAATATTAAATTAGTGCCTATTCATAAGTGACAACCCTATGTGGTCTATACTTATAGTTGTTTGTGAGTGATGTGCTTCATTATAGAGGGTATTGTGCAATGTCCACGAGTAAGGTCTTACTCATTACCGTACACTTATGGTTATTATAAGCTACGCTATAAGTGGTCGAGTCGGCTGGAGTTATTTTTAAAATGACGTACTATTACGGGTGGCTTTACGGCGCTCGAGATGGCTGGAGGGTACCCAGGTGTGGGATTTGTTTCCGGCATTGTATACGCATATTTTCGCGGCATAGTGGAGGCGATCAATGCTGATAAAACACAATATATATTGTAACTTTGGAAGGCTGTAAAAACTTAATCCCATGAAACCTTGTGTCCCAAATGAAAACACAAAAATGCAATCTTCATAAAATTGGTTATTTTAACATTACTAGTTTGTATAGAGAAGGCAATTTTATGTTTTCATTTGCGACACATGGTTCTATGGGATTAAATTTTTATTTTTAATCAGTAGAGTAGTCCAAAGTACAAAATCTATAGTCACTATGTCTTATTCGAACCCAATTATGGAATATAAGTCCATTATTGTGTTCTAGTACCTGTGGGTAAGCAGATACTATATACAAATGCTAAATACATCACATGCCAAAATCGGAATTAAAATAAATATAAACTACATTTTTCACTTAAGGATACTCGCCGTCGTATTCTAAGTCGGGCCGTCTGTCTCTTTACACCAAATGTCAATTTAAAAAAGATTGAAGTAAGTTTAAATACGGGTATCAGTCTCCTAAGACTTTCCTTGAATGAATTGGAGTAAAGGATTCAAGTACCCCCGTATTATAAGTCGTAATTAAAACTCTACTTTCCGCCAAATATCAAATCAAAAAGCTGATATGAGACTGCCCATCCTTAAGTGAAAAGTGGAGTTGAACACACAACTTACATCCGTATTCTAAGACGTTGCCTAAACTATTACTCAACTCAAAATGCCCTTAAGGAACGACATTTGTATTTTTAGTTGTCAAAATCTTCCTTACCCTAAGGAATTTCCTTTGCTTTCCTTATTTAAGGTTCCGACGAACTGTCAAAGTTAAGGTACATTGGCATCTACCTTACAGGCACCTTACGGTAGTTAGGTCAACTTTATAAAGTTTATTTAACTTATGTTTTTTTAATTAAATAAATAATCACAAATATTATTTATTAATAGTACTTATTTAAGTGTAATTCATAGTATTAATTAAGTAAAATACGTTATTATTGTGTATATATACTAATGGTGTATATGAAATGGATTTCGAAGAGTTTTTGGATTATATTAGTTATATAGTAATTATGTACCACGCCGGTATATATGGAATGGACAAAATATATAGTAACCAAACGAAAGATTTTTATTTTTTTATTTTTATTTATTATGGTTTGGAAACGATTTTTCTATTTAGTATTCAGTGCTGCCGTAAAAAAAAATACGGAATAATTAGAATAAGGTATAATGTACAGTGGTAGTATATATAGTAATTTGTTGATTCTTATAGGCTTTGATACCTATACAAGGTTAACATCGATTATTTTTTACTAGATTTATATTTAAAATCGATTTCTTGTCAGGTGGTAGTCACCTTTCAGGGTGCGGTTACGAAATGGGTAGTTGAATTGACGATTAGGCAGCGAGTATATTAAAATATACTCGTAATGCAATTCGTCATTGTCACCCCCATTTCGTAATCGCATCATTTAGCGGGCTTAGAGGGAGCGATCAATATTGTTTAAGAATAATTATTGATTGATCCCATTCATGGACTTTGTAGGTCTGCTGACCACCAGGTAGATACAAAGTCACATGTCGTGCTCCAAAAAAAAAAGAAATATAAATTAAATGCGCAGTGGAATGATTTTTTTTCGTTATATTTAAAAATACTACCTACTAGGGTAAGACTAGATAATGGGTTTTCACTATGTTCAAAGAATTTATTAATCGATAACATGTAAACACCAAAAACAATGTAAAAAAATATTTGAACAAAATATTTGTAAATTTTGCAAATATTTTAAGTTCTCCCATATGAATTTTGAAACATTTTCCTTCATAAAAACCTTGTCCTGATCCTTACAAAAACAAAAAAAAAGGTCCAGTAGGTGCAGAAGTTCTGAAGTGATGCGCTTATATATATAAATACGTCTATATTAACAACTGTGCCTCGTGGTTTCAATGTTGTGATTTCATTTCAACATTCCCGTCGCGTCGCCAGTACCGCGATCCATTTTTTTTTCTACACTAACTTAAACATTTATGGCCTTATTCATAAAAACTTATTGAGGCCTTGAAGAAAACTTTAGTTATGGAAGGTTTTGTCTCTTTTACGCATAATCATTTTTGTTGCTAATAAAAAGAGACAAAACCTTCCATAACTAAAGTGGTCCTCAAGGACTCAATAAGTTTCACCTTCAAAGGAACCCTTATAGTGAAACTTCGGTGTCTGTAAATCTGTCAGTCCACGTACAATATCTCGACAACTACTGGATTGTTTAAAATCGATCTAGTAGTCTATTCATTACAAACAAAAAATAGAAATCTTCTCTATTTATAATATTGGTATAGATTCCATTTTTTTTTGTCAAGTGCTATGAAATACCTAACCCTATTTTTAATATTTAAGTAATTTTAAACAGAGTCCTATAGAGCATACTAACTAGAACAGTATAGGTAGTTAGTTTAATAACATAATAGACAGGAAGGAAATCCCCCTAAAAATGGGGCGTCCGAGTTAGAGACTGTTCTAAAACCATTTATATGCCAACGACACTGGGTTCAAAGTTCGTTCACTGTTCTATTTATTTGTAATACCGGGTTTATCAATGAATTTATGTGTGTTTAATATCAATGAGATTTTGTAACCGCAGGGAAACAAATAGGCATGTAAAGGGACTTTATACTTTTACGGTCTTATTCATAAAAACTTATTGAGTCCTTGAACAATTTAGTTAAAGTAGGTATTGTCTCTTTTTATTGCAACAAAAATGAATATTCATAAAATAGACAAAACCTATTTTAACTAAAGTGTTCTTTAAGGACCCAATAAGTTTTTTTTATAAATAAGCCTTTAATTAAGGTTTAAATTGGTCATGTTAGTACTGATATGCAAACTCTCTAGTTTATTTTGTATTTTGATAATTATTTATATATTATGTTATAATGTAATTTTATTTGTGTGTATTCTGCGTGGCGTTCAAATAAAGTTTTTCTTTCTTTCTAGATATGACTTGTATTAAATATAAAATTTACTATGTAAGAATGTGGTAAATGAACCTATAGATAAGATATAAGTAACATAGAATTCATAATTTTGAACTTACAAAATTTTCAGTAAGGCAATAATTATTTATATATTATGTTATAATGTAATTTTATTTGTGTGTATTCTGCGTGGCGTTCAAATAAAGTTTTTCTTTCTTTCTAGATATGACTTGTATTAAATATAAAATTTACTATGTAAGAATGTGGTAAATGAACCTATAGATAAGATATAAGTAACATAGAATTCATAATTTTGAACTTACAAAATTTTCAGTAAGGCAAGTACCTACTACAAACTTTTAAATGTGTCTCCTGTAAATTAATATCATATCTGTGCACTATGCCATCGTTACGGTCTTCTTTTTAGATATGACTTATATTAAATATAAAATTTACTATGTAAGAATGTGGTAAATGAACATATAGATGAGATATAAAGTAACATAGAATTCATAATTTTAAACTTACAAAATTTTCAGTAAGGCAAGTACCTACTACAAACTTTTAAATGTGTCTCCTGTAAATTAATATCATATCTGTGCACTATGCCATCATTACGGTCTTTATTGGAAAAAAAATATTAGAAGAAAAGCGCAAGTCAAAGTTATTCAACCAAGACTTAAGACTTATGGAATGAATTGTACCTTTTTTCTAAAAAAATATGCATCATCATTATTGAAAGCATGAGCGAATTAATTGCTTGTCAAATTCAACATATATTGTATAAATATATAATATAAACCTAATATAATATTTTAAAATTATAAGTGAAAAATTTCTTTAAGATCCTCCGAAGCTGTGCCCAAAATACTTAGAGCATTACCACTCTGTATTTCCAGCGATATCCTTTGGAAAAAATATGATCTTGCTCGATGGTCTCCAGATACGTTAATTAAAATTTTACCTAGATTAAAACCATTTTTTGTTGCATCTGGAGACCATGGTCCCAGAGTCTCCACCGAAAACGCTAAGAAATCGTAAGAGGGGCTATGTATCTTGTATTTGTCATTTTTTTTTTATTTTGGGCAAGCAGAGCTGGAGCGCCGGAGGATCTTAAAGTGACGTGGACGCAACTAGAGGCTAGGGTGTCCACAAAGGTGGCGTCCCAGATCAGAGCTCGTCCTCTGTGCCATGGAACTATGGTCACACCGTCCGGTCTCTTGCCATCTTTAAGGTCCAGACCCACAGGCTCAAGAGTACCAGCAGAAACAAGAGATCTTTTTATAACATTATTAAAGATATGATTTTTGTTTTTAATTTATGGGTCACGTCGAGTCGTTTTATTTTTGTTTTAAAAATAATACGCTCACGAAGTTGCTGGCAACAGCGAGTGTCTTCTAAAACGCTCTTAATTCTATCTTTTTTTTTTTTTTTGCATTAATTACAGTAAGAAATTATACTACTTACGTAAACTACTAACGTTATCATAAACCTATATTTAGCATAGAGGTAATTGCGTTCCCAAATGTAAATGAACGAGCAAATTTTACATAGATATTTGAGCAAACATGCGGTGTTTTGGGCCCAGATAATAATGTAGGTTATCAATGTTTTGCAACAACCTGCGCTGGCGCAGCATTAGGTACTGTCGGCATCAAATTATGCCACTCAGTTTTTTTTTACCATATTATTATAATATACTTTCTATATCTGTGACACGTTAAGCTTTGTGTCCCAGCTTTATTTTATAAACACCCAAGCCACGGTAAGCTGCTCAGAAAAACATTTAGAAATTCAAAGCATTTAATTATTATTGGTTTATTATAGATATACTTTCATTAGATAACATCATTTTAAGTTGGAAATACTACATAACTAGAAAAATTTAGAAATAAAAATCTTTAGACGCGACATGCTAGGGCTTTACTTTGTTCAACGAACAAACGAACAGGACTAGAAATTTAAAGGAGCAATGAAAGCTCAGATAAAAGCACGGTACTTGTGCGGCTTTAGAGGAACTATAATAAAATTTAATTTAGATTAATATATTCTATAATTTTGTTTTCATAAATATTTTTCTTTAAAAGTTTATTATAAATATAATATTTTAATTAGAATTTTTTACCTAGATCTTATTATCAAACTTTGTGTATACTGTGGTGTTGACTGTACCTACACGTAGAAAAATATTTGATAACGATCAAATTACACACGTGACTCTAATTTCAAAACAGGAAATAACAATTGAAAAAAAAACTGTATACAGAAATGTAAAATACAAACGTATAAATTACAATTCTATGTTTGATTTTTATTTACATTTGCAATTGTACATTTTATTATATGTAACATGTAATTTATACACTATAACTAAAAACTGTGTTTTAATTTTAAAATTTATTTATTTTATATTTAGTGTTGTAATTTAATTTTAGAAGTACTATGAATTGGTTATTATAGGACTTATGAAGTATAGGAGTTCAAACTTTGGTTCTATTTGTTTTTATTAATTATAAAAAATAACAAAGAACTTACTAAATTAAATACCTAAAATTAAAAATGTAAAATAATTAAAAACATAGAAAATACTTACCTATAAAAATCCTAGTATACAATAATTATAAATTAAAAATATGATCTAAAATGGTGCCGTGCGGCATAGTGCTTTAATTATTATATTTTATATTAATAGTAGGTATAGTTACACTGATAGTAGGTAACCTACATATAAAGTCAAAAACATTTATTTGAAAGAATTTGGATTACATTTGGTGTTATATTATGACAAACAAACTTATTTAATGATTATCTGTAATTAATATTTACTTGTATTTAAGTAGGTACGTATGTATATCATTATAATTTCCATATTATAATGATATATATACAGTCATATTTCATATATGATATACTGAAAAAAAATTTTTAGGCACGCATTTTTTTTTTGTCTATACATCATAAACGCCGCATCAAGCTCGCCACTTGTTAGGTGTTGCCTCCGAATACCATCGGCGAAAAGAGGACGGGTTATCTCGAGAGCCAAAAAAAGGCACCCGTGAAGGCGCCTTTTATATATAATTATTACCTAGGTATATATTTTTTTGTCTATACTAAAGCATGAGTTTGTTTGTTTGTTTGAACGCGTTAATCTCAGGAACTACTGGTTCAAATTGAAAAAATATATATATTATTATTGAATAGCCCATTTATCGAGGAAGGTTATAGGCTTTATACATCACGCTACGACCAATAAGACCGGAGCATCAATGAAAAAATCTTGAAAATACGGGGAAAATTTATTCCTTTTGAGAGCTTTGTTACGCAGACGCACGAAGTTGCACGGGTCCTTGTTATTTTTATTTTAGATTAGGTAGGTACTTATAGTAATTGTATTTTTTTTCTTCTAGTAAGTATCAAAAATAATAACGTAAATACTATATTTAAAAAAAAACGATTTTTATTAATAAAGAAGCAGGTAATATTACCCGAAATGAAGTCTTCACCCCTTTACAGGTGCCTGGGGAAATCTGAGAGCAATCGTACCTACTGATCAATTGCGTATAAAACTGTTTAATATTAGTTTGATTGGACTGTTACCAATGGACCCCTGAAGGCCTAATGGATTTGTTTCGAACCTTAACTACCAACTTTATAAATCTGTCCAACGAGGGTAATTGTCCAATAATTCAGCTTTTTACTTTATTGCGCGTTTTAGTTAAAATGGTATTGTTTTATCTCTTTCTTACTAAACAAAATAATCTTTGACAGAAAAGATATTCAATAAAGTCTTTATGAATAAGAAAGTAAATGCCACACTTAAACTACGTCAAAATGACGTCATAACTGGCTTGAACTAGGTGGGCGTAATCGCGTATCAGATTTACTGATAGAGGACGAGTAGAGAGTTGATTATTAGTTCTGTTCATTTATTAGAACAAAATATATAGATTTCTGAACAAGTCCACATTATGACCTTCTGGAATTCTAGGTGGACCCAGTGGATGAGTTTTATTTCAACCTTGTTGTAGCTGATGACATCGTAAGTCTTCACCAAACAAGTAACGAGCTCATCGCAGTGTTTATATAGACTTACTGTAAATAACTATTGTATTAATACAATAAAATATTAAGTTATATGCTAGCGTGCTTGTGTTTTTTAAAATGTTGAATTTCAGGTATTTGAACAACAAATAAAAAGTAAAAAAGTCTTTTATTTTCGTAATTTCAATGTTATATAGGTTATTAAATACTAAAACAGAGCCAGTGTTTTAGTTTAAAAAAATATGCTCCTACGGCACATGGCTTATTAAGATAATAAAATAACTTATGTTTCTGACATTGCAAATAATGTTTTGTCAAGAAAATAAATATTATAACAGTTACAATAAATAGTATTTATTAAATACAATTGAATTGAAACAGTTGTGTATAGTGTGTTGACCCACTGTCTACAGATGTTACTTTACAAGGGTTGTATGGTGGTACGGTGGATGGAAAGACAGTAGTTTTTTTTTGCTATTTTAAAAAACCTTCTGGACCTTGGTCCGGATACTATTTAAAGAAAAATATTACTGGCAGTTCAAAATTCCCCATATTTTTCAATACTAAACAGTTTTTAGCTTAGAAAATATCTTAGTTTTAATAACTGTATAATATTACAGTTAAATAATTATCGTTAAATATAAATATGTAAGTATATAGTCTATCTATTTACTAACTTTATTTGACTCAATATAATTTTATATGCCTTCAAAGTCAATCACACTCATACTTATGCGTACGATTCTTCCGATAGAATCACGGTCGTAGTACATCATATTTATGATCCATTTGGCCTTGTTGTGACATCTTGGGTGATCAATAGAACCATCTGTCATGCTGCGCGTGCGTCGATCATTTTTATCTAATCAAGAAATTAATCTCTATTCGGGAACGAAAATTATCTAGTCTCTAAGCATGAGAATCTCTGATAAAGAGAATTGATATGTTTTAGATCTATATTTATCACAGAATATAAGACAATAATAAACTTTCGTATATTTTAAAATTACCTATCTATAGTATAAAACATGATGGTGACGACCAGATATAGTAGTAAAAACCGTCAAGTGACCTAGTCATGTTTCGGTTTAGTTTGCGAGTCACCATTTTCAGGAGACTATAACATCGATTGTTTGTTTGATCGAAGTAGCACTTCGATCAAGGTGCGGTTACCCCTTCAGGGTGCGGTTACGAAACGGGCAGTCGATTTGAGCAGCGAGGATATCAAAGTAGACTCGTAACCGCATAATTTAGCCGACATAGTGGGTATAGTAATGATAATATGTTAAACAACAATGTATTAATCGATACCATTCATGTAGTTTTTAGTTCTACTTACTATCAGGTAGATACAAAATCACATCTCGGGCTCCAATCAAATAAAAAAGTGTTGTCACTTAATAACTCCAAAACGGCTGATCCGATTTGTATAATTAATTTTGCACACAAGTAGGGACGTCACCCGGTTCGGATCGGTTGCGACATACCTACATGCTACTTTATATCCTGGTAAAACTTAAATATATAATTACCAGGACATCAATATAGTAATGAGTCAAAATATAGTAACTATAAATGTATGTAAAATTGTAAAGTAAAATTAAGTTTTTAATTATTCACACAATTTTAAACTAGGCTAATAAAGTTTTACTTACTTAAAAAGAAACATAATAAAGTTGGTAAAGTAATTAAAACTTTTACGAAACCTATCTTTTAAAGTAAAACATTTTGTTTAAAAGAAATCATTAAACAATTTGTAAGTATCAGTTTGGTAAGATTTGTTTTTATTTTTTTAATACTTATGTCATTAAAAAAAAAACTATTTATTGTTCATACATTATCAGATAAACCAAATGCGTGAGAATTTTATAGTAGGTAGCAAAAAATATTATTTAAAACGTTTTGCTCAACATTTATTTTTTTATTTTTATCATTTCACATATAATCACAAACTAAGTTTTAGGCTTAACCTATGTGTAACAGAAACAACGAAACTAATGCATATTATATTATATAAACACCTACCATGGCCAACTACGGAAAAACGTATAAATATTGTCTTTGTCATGAGTGGGAATTGAATCCACGACCTCCAGCAATGCCAAGGCAGTCAAATTATCGGCAAAAAAAAAGTTTGACAGTCGGTAATACGTAGATTGTCACGTCATAAAAACTATAAAAAATGTATTCGTTTAAAAAACGTAACTTACACTATTCTATGACGCAAAAGTATAATTCATACATATTTTATTGAAGAAAAAAAGCATATCTTTTATTTTTTCTTTCATAAAATTGTTATGCTAATTTAAACTCTATTATACAATGGGTAAGGATGAACAACAATGGGTTAAAAGCAAACAAACTGCAAGTAAAACCGTGTCAAGGAATTTTCCTATTAGATTCACTTCATACTTGAATACTTAGTATGATTTGTAAAGTTTTTCTATACTATACTGGTTATACAAGGCACGTGGCATTTTTATTTTTTAATAAATACCGCAACTTTGTAACAGCAACTAGTATATACCATATATAACCAGAATATTATAATAATATAACAATTGCTTTATAGAACAATTTTTTATATCTGATGTAACTTTACCCAATCTAAGAACACCAAAATCCAGTATAGGGCACAACAGCATCGATAGGCTCGATAAATGGACAAAATCGAAACATATCGATTTTATGAACAAATGTTAATTCATAAACTTCATTTCTCTTAACTCACCTAAAATACTAACCCCACACACACACATCAAAGCATACACACGCATCAAAGCATACACATACATCAAAACATACACAACTAAACACACAGTCACACCTAAACACACACACATACACACCATAACACAATCACACACACTCATCCACTCAACTTGCAAAGGGATTGGTTGGATCTTTATTATTATTATTATATACTTCATAAAAATAATTAAATTCATTAAATTAATATTATATTCAATTATAAGAATTATTGTTTTACCTTATTTTTTATTTTTTTATTAATTACCAAATTTTGTTATTATTTTATGGCTAATGCCTGCCTTTTCAGATCTGAAAGGGCAGGTTGTGGCTATATAAAGATCAATGTAAAATATTGTTGTAATGCTAGGGTTGGTTCATGGATTCTGTATTGTTTCATTGTATTGATGTTTTTGTAATGAGAAAATAAATAAATAATATTATTATTTTAATACATACATACATATCATCACAGGTGTCTTACGGCGCTCGAGACCGCCTAGACGGCCCCAGGGTACCCAGCGGAGGGGTTTTAATCCCACCTCGACGTAGCCGATGGTATGAGCCTACACCGAACAAGTGGCTAGCTCGTCGCGATGTTTTGAATAGACTCAATAACCCATCTATAAACAGTTTCACAAGTTGGTATAGTGAAACCGGGACCGACAGCTTAACGTACTCTCCGAGGCACTATAGTGGTGTTGTCAAACAAATGTACATATTCTTCAAAGATTTCATTAATTGTATTTTTTTTTTAATTCTACTATAACTGTATAATAGTAAAGATTCAAACATTATAAATATGATGAGATTGAATAAACTTTATTAAATGCATGTGGGTATAAAGAACCAGACTTATGCAAACTCTACAGAAAATTTTAGACCTTTAGTTTATAAATAAATAAAACAATATTAATTTTAATACCTAAACAAAGTTTGTTAACAATGTTAAATAATAATTAAGTATAGTAAACTTAATTACTGTTGCTTTTGTGCTTCAAGTTAATTGAGCTATAAGTTGACTTGAAAAGCTTTTCATTATTTAATGTAAAATCAAATTAAATTTAATAATAGGTTTTATATAAAATTGTTTATAAACATTTTCATTCGTTAACTATCATTAAATACGGTTTTTTTAATACTTTACTAGGTTGAAAGTTTTATTATTTGCCCAAATTAATAATAAAATATAACGTTATTCAGAAAGGAATAAATTAAATAAAAAACCCAAGCAAAAGATAAACTATTAAATTTTCAGCTAACTTTAATCCTGAACATAATTTCAGGTAAAATTTACATTGTAGATTAAAATACGTACAAACGTGCAAACATCGAAAACTTAAATTGCTTTAGTAAAATCCGTGACAAGAGCACATAAGCGTGCTTAGGATAGGCAACAAGACTGGGCCGGTATGACGTCAAAGTTTTCACATTAGCAAGCGTAGATAGGTCTCGGTCGCCGGGTGGTAGGGTGGTACCCCGAAGCGCACAATACAAAATACACTTTCAGCTTTAGGCCTTAAGATAATTTTTCACTTGACAACAATTTCATTGCTAAAGCAGTGACACGTTACAGAAGGCTGTGACGCAAGAGCTACATAGATAAATGACATTTAACACATCACGGAATTTTCTTTATAAGAGAAATAAAACGTTTTATTTACTGACGTCATTTTTAATAGCTCCCGTATTACGCACAGATAATGTTTATGCTCACATGTTTGAGTTAATCTTTTATTACGATATAAATACGTAATAGAGAAATATTTAATTATGGTCAGGGGTGAGATAAGAATATGGATTTGTATGTAATAATGGATTGGGACTGAGGAAAATGGATAATAAATTATTACGGTAGGAATTGTGAGCGAAAATAAACCGTGGGAAGGAAATTGGAAACGCTAGATAAATAATCTGGAAGTGTTAATAAATAAAATGTAGAGACAAATTATTTTTATTGGAGCACGGCATATGCCTTTGTACATACAGATGGTAATCAGACATAATAGTAATAACAAACTAAGCTTTAGGCTTGTACTATGTGTACCAGAAACAACGATATTAATACATATTATATATATTTTATATAATATGTATTAGTATATTTACATATATATTTTATATACACCCAGACCACATGAAAAACTGTACAGAAATACGTACTAATATTTTATGTCGCGGGTCGGAATTGAACCCACGACTTCCGGATACAACCATTAGTCTACGGAGGCGGACATACAAAGTTCATGAATGGGACCGATCAATATCATTGTTAACAGAATTCATTGTTCCCTCTATACCGGGTAAATGATGCGGTTACGAAATAGGTGCCGACAACGACGAATTTGCATTATGTATCTACGATAATATACTCGCTGTGCATATTGTCAAATCAACTGCCTATTTCGTAACTGCATCCTGAAAGAAGACTAATACATCGATAAAAAATAGATGTCTTCGGAAAAAAATATAATATTATATTACATAATTTTAGAATGAGGAAATAATTATATGAAGGCCGTAAGCTCAATGAAAAACAGGGCTCTTGTCAAAATACCACAACAGGATTATTCTCATAGTTAGGGATTTTCAGGATTTGCCATTTAAAATAAATTCTACTGTATTTGACATTTCATACACTTACCCTGGTCACAAAATAAGCTCTTAGCTTCTACTATGTGTATAAAAACCATTAAAAACTAAACAGCTCCATGAATAATAATATTCGCTATCCTAAATAAAAATATTCTGTCTTTGAACTACCAAAATATATTCAGGAACCGAAGCTATTGTCGTTTTTCTTTTACGCGATCCTTTGGACAATATCGAAATAACGTATAGATTCGATATCGGAATTGCAAAATAAGGACTCATTTTGAAAGAAAGTAGGTCGGATGTGGATGGTCAGAGTGATTGAATATCTCCTATTTATTCTATTCTATTGAGCTTGAGCTTTACTGTCCCAAAGGATCCTTGTATTGGGTAAATCGAGTAATAAATGTGAAAGAAAAACCATAAACTATAATATTAGTTTCTTCTTTTTTGAGAGGGAATCCAGAAATATATATTTTGACTTTAAAAGGTTCTACTTTGGGCTAAAATGAACTGATCAAATCGTACAACATATTATGTCGCAAATGAAAACAACAATGGCTTCTGCATACAAACTACTATCAATGGGGAAGCCATTTTTTTTTTCATTTGCGACATTTGTTTTTAATGGGAAAAGTTGTTCTTTTTGATCAGTAGAGCCTCATATTAGCCCAAAGTACAATCTTTCAAATTCACCCTGTATGATTTTTTTTTTAAATTATAATTTAAGTGATAGATAATTTATCTACTTGTGGGTTAAAAAAATAGAAAAATTTTCAGTAACTCTCTTGTGTATATGTAAAAGAAATAATTTTTTGATTAAAACGATTTGTATATTAACCTTTTTTTAAAACTAGTTTCAGCAAACGATCGAAATAAGAATATACAAAGTGATCATACATTTTTTTTTCTCATCTATGAGTAGATACTCTATATAAAAGTTTTAAATGCTTTAAATGGTATTGTGAGTGGCAATCGTCGCGGTTAAACAGTTCACAAGTTAGTAAGTGAAACCGGGACCGACAGCTTAACTTGCTCTTTGAAGTGTGTATATAGTGGCGTTGTAAAACAATGGTATATTATTATTATTATTATAAAGTAATTGCTACACAAGGGAGTTTGAACCTAAGTGTAGGTACTTTAAGTCTATACAAAATAAATAGATTCAAATTCATTATTTGGACATATTAATGAATAGTACCAAGCGGTAACACCTCCTCAAACACCCCGAACGCGCACCCTTATGTCAGCTTACCTTGAAGGTAAAAACCTTTACCCATGCGGAAGTAATTATTGTAATAACCCATTATTGTTGGGTTTCCTCGTGTTACACTTAAAACTATTAAAATGATGCAAGCTGATAACAGAGGCTATTTTGTACATACAGGGTGAGTTTGAAAGGTTGTACTTTGGGCTAATATGTGCCTCCACTGATCAAATCGAACAACTTGAATTGATGTGTAAAAAAAATTTGCTTCCCCATACAAATTGGTCATTTTAACATTACTAGTTTGTATGGAGAAGGGATTTTTTGTCGGTTATTGTATTAATTGATCGTTCTGTGTTGGTATTTTTTTTTAATTGTAATAAATAAAAATAAAAAATAATAAAATTTTGCCAGTGTCTAGTCCTTAAAAAGACTCCTTAGTGGTAAAAAAGATTTTTGCGTACAATTACGAACCTAAAAACAATGATTTTACTTTGGAAGTAACTGTGTATGTCAAGACTAGAGAGCCCTTAAGTTCTCCGTCCCAGTTTCACTACACCAACTTGTGTAACTGTTTATAGACGGGTTATTGAAACTATTCACTTGTTTGGTGTTGACTCCGAAAACTATCAATTATGACGAAGTAGGAATTAAACCCCACCGCTGGGTACCCTCTAGGCGGCATAAAGAGTAAGTCTTGTTTAATAATATAAATTGTTCTCACGATTTTATTGATTAGTTTTAGCATTGTTATTTATTGTTATGAACACTACAAATTCATTTGAACAACTAGGTTAGTAGGTATAACAATAATAACAATAAAATTGCAAACCCATCCGTGACATTACCGAGGTCGTCATACAAATAGTTATTTCCATTCTCAGGTCTAAGTTAATTACATTTATATAGATAATTTTACCTTTATGTATTTACAAATACATATATTATTATGTTGTATATAATAATATACAATCAGAATGAAAAGCGAAATTTAGTCACGCTCCTGACGACTCAGTTAAAATCCTCACGCAACGGATGCGACCGTGACATTGGAACGTAAAAGGCCGCTCCAAGGCCTTGGGTTAAAAAATAACAATCGATAGAAAAGCGAGAAAAGCTGATGATTTTATCCGTTACATTTTAGTTCATTCGATAGGTCGAATCGGAAATTCTGTACATTATCTATCACGAACGAATGAACGAAATAATGTGCGACCTTTACTGGGGAAGGTCAAAGGTAAGGTCAGCAAAATTTTAATTAAAAGTCGAGATATACTTTTATTGTCGGCGAAGATAATAACCGTAATGTGGTCAAAACGTGAATATGTCACTTACGACTGTAATAGGTCGGAAGATTATATCTACAGTCAACAGCAAGGTAAAGTATAAGTTTATAAAGTAAATTGACTTAATACAATGAGTGAATAGGGGTATGCCATTACCTTTCCGTTGACTGTACTTAATATATTTATATAGTGATACGAATACAATGAAAGTTTAATGTGTTATATTTAAATTAATAGCCTCTATTACAATTGAATTAAAAAACAAAAAGTACAAAAAAATACTTACTAACTAATATAGATTAAAAAAAAAAATTTAGTACTAATAGCGTCTTCTTCCACAAAGTAATTACATAGATACTATGTAAAAAAGAATAAAACTTAAAATAAATAAACATGTAGATATAATAAATAACAAATTAAGTTTACATAATAATATTTTGTAAATAAAGTATTTTCAAAATTATGTTATAGCAAGCTCACTGTCACTGAGTATTAGATCTTTTTATTATTATTCTGACCTCTGCGTAGAAAACATGTCAATGGTATGCAACTTAGATTATTATATACTCTTATTACGTATTTTTATGTTTATTATTTACACGACAATTTATATTTAACAATATCCAAACTCAGGCTTTTAACTTGCCTGAGATAACTTCTCAATGTCACGGCTATTCTACGAGTGTAAGCAGTCTTGCCAAGAGCACGCATGACTTCTGATGCATGACAATGTTTTTTTTATCAAAGCCTTTGAAGAAGTCTAATGCGGCGTGACGTTAAAGCTAGACGTATTTATTTACTAGCTTTGTCCGCTTGGATTTTTTTTTTTAATATGTAGGACAAATTACACATATTGCTCTGGGCACAAACTAAGCTCTAGGCTTGTACTATGTGAACCAGAAACAACTATATTATACATATAGTTGTTTTTAGAGCTTATTTTGTGTCCAAGGCAAAATTTTTGTTATGTCCTAAAAAAACACCACGTATTTGTACTCTTATTATGCTTACTGTTTACACGACAGTTTATATTTAACAATAAGTACACAATGGCTTCCAGGCTTCTAACTTGCCGAATTATCTTCTCAATGTCACGGCTATTCTACGAGTATAAGCAGTCTTGCCAAGAGCACGCATGACTACGTAATACTACGTACATTAGAATACTACGTATGTGACAATGTTTTTTTTTACCATTGGATCAAAGCCTTTGAAGAAGTCTAATGCAGCGTGACGTTAAACCTCGTCTAGGTTTATTAATTTACTTGCTTTTGCCCGCCTGTATTTTTAAAATTTAATTCACAGTAATTTACTGATTATATTACGTCTCATGTCCCGGTAAATTCAATATATATTTTTACAGGAATAAAAAGTATCCTATTATTAGAACCAGACTTTACCCTCTCCGGTTTTTTTCGAGGACGGCATGTTACTTTGTATCGATATGATGGTAAGCAGACCTACAAAATCCATGCTGGAAAATCATATGCCGGCTAAATGACGCGTTTACGAAATGGTCGGCGACAATTGAATTTGCATTACGTAGCTTTGCTGCTTTGGCGTCAGTCAATCCAAGTAATCCGTTTCTTATTATATATTCGCCGCGTTAGATTTATAATATAGTGTGAAATGACGCTTTTATGAAATTACGTAAAAATATAAGTTATTACAAAGTATTGTAATAACTAATAATTTTACGTAAGCTATTTACTATAGTGACAATATAATAATTTCACTATAACAATGGATATGTAAATCTTTACTACAATAAAACATTTTTTTCAAATACATTTTACATAATAAATGAGCTCGTGTATATAGCTATTATTTATATTTAAACAGATGGCAATAAAATAAAGGTGACCAATGTTGATAATTTGTGCAGATGGTTATATGTTGCCAATATCTTTGATAAGGTAAATTGAAAGAGGAATTTGTTTATATAACATTACTAAGGACATTGTAAATTTACTTATGTTAATATAACGTAAAGTTAATCACAATTGTTTCTATGTTATATATAATATATATATCTTCACGGGTGCCTTACGGCGCCCGAGACCGTCTAGACGGCTCCAGGGTACCCAGCGGAGGGGTTTTAATCCCACCTCGTCGTAGCCGATGGTATGAGTCTACACCGAATAAGTGGCTAGCTCGTCGCGATGTTTTGAATAGACTCAATAACCCATCTATAAACAGTTTCACAAGTTGGTATAGTGAAACCGGGACCGACAGCTTAACGGGCTCTCCGAGGCACCATAGTGGTGTTGTCAAACAAATGTACATAATTTTTTTTTAATTAAAAACTCATTGGTACACACCGGGATTCGAACCGAATTGTTATGTATAATATGAATGATGATGGTTTATTTTATAGGGATTTTTGTTTGGATTTCAGAGGTTGATATTTTCTTTCCTATACAAAGCGTTAGCCTAAATATCGGTCATACCTCCAAAAATCATAAAAATCCATGAATGTTTAGGGGGGTTGTTAGTTACACCCTTTTGTATGAGAAATCTGTCATTAGACGCCCCTCCTAACTTTTAAATATGAATATGGAAGTAGTTTAATAACCAAGTAAAAATAAAGTTACCATAGTTCACTGGCTAGTAAAATAATGATAGTTAAAATAATAATAAAATAAGTATAATATTATAGATTCCCTTAGATTCTGACACCATCAAAGAAGTTCTAGTATTACAATTCCCCCTCATTTACAACTTATACCAACATAAAGTTGAACTATGTATAACTTTTTATACTTTCGTGTTATAATTTCACCATTTTATAACTTATAAGGTATCTAGTTTTAGCAAAGAAGTAGGTCTTAATATTGCTTCAAAATTTGAACAAATGCCAACTAAAAGCCTGACAAAATATGAAAGTTAAAAGAACTGAGAATATTTTTGGCATTAAATGACTTGGCTTATAGTATTTAAGTGTAACACACTACATAGTTTCATTATGTCGGTATGGGGTGCAAAATATGTTTTCTTAGGGAGCTTTTTAAAGCTTATTCTTTAGAATTTTAAATCAAATAAAAATCCTTAATTATCAAATTCATTTGTATGACATATTATATTTTATTAAGTCTATTTATCCCACTTATTCGGCGCAATAAAAATATATGTAAAATTATAATATTATACTTTAAAATCATGTGAATCAATATTATATTATTCTGGGCGGTATAATTGAAAAGTGATATTTTAATTTATACATGGTGACTTTAAAAGGATGTATTTTGGGCTAATATGAGGATCTACTGATCAAATAGAAAAACTTTTCCCATGGAACCATGTTTCTACCTTTCAAAGTCACCCTGTATAATGTACTTCCGCAAAATAAAGCCTGATTATATATATATATCATCACGGGTGCCTTGCGGCGCCCGAGACCGTTTAGACTGCCCCAGGGTACCCAGCGGAGGGGTTTTTAATCCCACCTCGTCGTAGCCGATGGTATGAGTCTACGCCGAACAAGTGGCTAGCTCGTCGCGATGTTTTGATTAGACTCAATAACCCATTTATAAACAGTTTCACAAGTTGGTATAGTGAAACCGGGACAGACAGCTTAACGTGCTCTCCGAGGCACTATAGTGGAGTTGTCAAATAAATGTACATATTTTTTTTAATTAAAAACTCATTGGTACACACTGGGATTCGAACCAGGGACCTAAGTGTTTTTTTTAAGTCCAAGGTCTAACCAACTAGGCCACCACGTAATATAAAGCCTGATTAAATTAAATTAAATAGTTATATATATATCTAGAAATATGACTTGGTAATACCTATTTACTTGACCTACTTTGGGTGTTCTGGACGCTACAACTGTGTAGTACTGATAAAATCTAACTATATAATTTCATTGACTAAATAGCGATATTGCGTGTTTATCGTAACTAATCTAGAAGAGCTTTTCGGTGTTACAGTAACATTGAAAAGCTTGTAAAAATAACTAACACGCCGAATAGGCTTTTAATAAATATAATTTTCTAGTTTTTCTAATTTTAAAATGTTATTGATACTCTGTCAACTAGTATTACTTTTTAATTTTAATTGGAGCACGGCATGCGACTTTGTATCTACTTGATAAGCAGACCTACAAAGTCCATTAACAATATTGAGCACCACTATGCCGGCTAAATGATTCGGTTACAAAATGGGCGGCGACAAAGACGTATTTGGATTAAGTTTATTTTTCTCTCTAAGAGTTCATTTTTCTATTTTAATATCCTCGCTGCTTTATCGTAAAATCAACCACCCATTTCGTAACCGCACTCTGAAAGGAGACTACCCTCGACAATAAATCGATGCAGTAATCTCGACCGGAAAACCGGTAAACCCAAAGTGTTGGCGGTCTGTATGGGCGGTGGTAAAGAGGCCTGTCGGTCGGCCTAACGAAGTTATAGAGACCTTTCTCCCACCTAAAATATTCCTATACAAAGGGTTTTAGTAACAAAAAAAGCCGTACCTTTAAACTTAAGGTTATACCTTAAGATTACCGTAATAGTGACGCCGTAAAGACAAACACTGAAAAAAGAACAATAAATATGAAACGATCATAAATTATATGATCTACCTGATTCTAGCTAATTAACACGTTGTAAGAAGATTTATTGTTAATAAACCACTATATAGGTGGTAATATATGACATATATAATTAACCTATCTATACATTATCATATAATCAGTTTTAATTTGGCTGCCTCCATAGACTAGTGGTTGCGTCTTTGGCGTTGTATCCGGAGGTCGTGCACGAACCCATGGGTTCGCTTCTCACCCATGGCAAAAAAAAAATATAGTACGGTTTTCTGTACAGTTTGTCATGGGCTGGATGTTTATAAAATTAATATGTATTAAATCATTATTTCTGGTACACGTATAAGGCACCCGTGATGATATATTTTTTGCTATAACTTTCAAAATATGTTGTATTTTACAAAATCGTTGGCCATGTTGGTAATAGATCCTATATATATATATATAAAATATGGCTTTATATTCTGCTATATTGAAGTAATAGGAAATATCTATAATTTTTTTTTATAAAAATAATCTTTATAAAACCTATGTTAGTACATAGGAAATTTTGCAATATTTACCATTCATGTTATGTAGGCTGCGTTTAGATGCAAATGAAAATAGCACATGTAATCAATTTGATAAGATAGACATTAGGCCTTCGTCTAAGTTTATTCAGTCTATTTTAAGCTTGTATACTGAACTAGCTTCGCTTGCGTAGATTTTTTTTCAAGTAGCCTAAGATAATAAAATATTGCAATCATCCCCTTATATAATATAAACTCCTTTAAGGGATCATTTTTCAAAAACTACTAAAAACTAAAACTTTCCAAAAGCTTAAATCATCAGTATCAAAAAAATCCTCAGTTTCTTTCTGCCTATCCTTCTTCAAAGTCCAACCATTTCTATATAAAATATCATTAAAATCAGTGGTTTAGGCGTAAAGACAAACAAACAGACTGACAGAGTTACGTTACTTTCGCATATAATAGGACATTTTTTTATGTAGTAAGACAGTTTAGACATATTGCTCTAGTCACAAACTAAGCTCTAAGCTTGTACTATGTGTACCAGAAACAACGATTTAATACATATTGTATTATATTTTATAAACACCCAGACCAAGACAAACTGTGCAGAAAAAACATACTATTTTTTTTTTGCCAGCGGTGGGAATCGAACCCACGACCTCCGGATACAACGCCAAAGGCGCAACCACTAGTCTACGGAGGCGATCGGAATTCATATTTAACATAGTATAAGTATAAACATATAGTTACAAGTAGAGAATACTATCATTAATAATACTAAACGACCAAGCTATCTGTCATTAAAATTTGGCTATGGTGATATACATCAGCTGCCAGAGGATGCAGTGGCATTACCTTGACATCGATATTTTAACCTTACATTCAAATTTTAACTTTAACCCTTTGGACTTTGGGTATATTTTTTTTTTGCGCAGACTTTACTTATAACTGTTTAATTAGGATTTAAATATTTAGCTCACGACATGAACGACACTGAAAATCTGTAGGCATTAAATTTCATGTGATAGGTATAAAGTATGTTTTTTACATGTTTTAATATACGTGGTGGTCGAGTTGGTTTGACCTTGGACTTAAAAACACTACAGTTTTAGGTTCAAACCCCGGTGTAACTATAGAAAACATAGTATTTAATTTAAAAAAAAAATATTTGCTTGATAACACTACTATAGTGCCTCAAAGAGCACGTTAAGCAGTCAGTCCCAGTTTCATTATACCAACTTGTTGAAACTGTTTATAGATTAGTTATAGATTGTCTATTCAAACAAAGCGATGAGCTGACCATTTGTTCGGTGTAGACTCTGAATACCATTGGTTATGACGGGGTATGAATAAAACCCCTTTTATGGATAGGTACTCTGGGGCCGTCTAGCCGGTTTTGGGCGCCGTAAGGCACCCGTAAAGGTACATATCTGTATTTGACACCTCTATAGACTAGTGGTTGCGCTTTTGGCGTTGTATCCGGAGGGCGTGGGTTCGATTCTCACCCACGTCAAAAAAATACTAGTACGTTTTATTGTACAGTTTGTCATGGCCTGTATATACAGACCAAATATACAGAATATGCATGAGTGTTTAAATAAATAAATAAAATAAAATTGATTATTTCAGAGAAAAGTTACAAAAATAATTTTAGCGCGCACTTTAGGTTTATAAAGTATAATATGTATTATATCGTTGTTTCTGGTAAGTACACATAGTACAAGCCTAGAGCTGTGTTTGTGACCAGGGCAATATGGCCTATGTTATAGCTACGTAGTTATTTATTACGTAGGTATTTTCAATCAAATAAGGTTAAATTTTAAACAAGAGACTTCCCTTGAAACTTGTCGACTATCTATCTATACGCACGTAAAGTATAATATCGTCGTATATGACACTTTTCCAAGGATATTGATTATTTAACGTTGGAGCGTTAATTGAATTTGAACGTTGAATGGACACGTTCGTAACTGAAGTTTTGTGAATTACAGTGTAACGATTCCTGAAGTGCTAATTGTTACGTGAAATATTATATTTCAATTATGTAAAATTACTATTTACCTATTTATTTATAATCTGTATTGTAATAAATATTTTTAGGTATCTATAGAGATATATAGATATAAATATATATAATATAGTATAAAATGGAGTCGATTCCCGCGTTTGTACGCTTAGGTATATCTTCTAAACTACGCAATGAATTTTGATGAGGTTTTCACGATTATTTAGGTAATCTCTTCCGGAAGGATATGTTTAATACATATCAGAACTGTCAATCAATCAATCAATCAATCAAATTCATTTATTTGTCAAAACAAAGGTACAAGATGTAGGTGTAAGGTATAATTTAAATAGTCCGCTTTGTTTCACCTTACGGTATACAAATATCAATTACAATAAAACTAAAATCAATAAACATTATCTACATTTAAAATATGGACATTACAAACAAGTCAGTATACAAATGAGCCCATGATCAAACACATGTTATTTTATCATTTAAAAATTCATTAATTGTATAATAGATTTTGTCAATTAGTAAATCCCTAAGTTTCTTTTTAAAATTATTAATGTCAAGTTGTTGTATTTCTTTTGGAATTTTATTATATATCTGTGTTGTCATACCCACTGTGTAATGATATAATTTAAATAGTAGAGTCAAGAGACTTCTGCATATCCTGGTATGGATAGTTTTTTAAACAAAGATTAACACTGGCAGTTAAACAAAGTAATGGTGCCAGAGTTATGGGTACTTTTGGGTCGGGACGGGGTTCGTATATGGTGGGCATTAAATAATAATTAAATTTAATTATTAATTTTTAATTAATTATATATTTTTTGTAGTTATATTTTTGGTAGTAGGAATTTATTTAGGTGTTTATTATTTTTAAATTTTGGTTCTTATTTTTATCGTTATGAATTTCAGATTTTTAGTTAAAAAAAATAATGTTCAATGAATTTTGATGCATATTAAAATAAAGTATTGCACCGGTATTCATAAAAAAACTTATTGAGTTCTTGAAGAACACTTTAATTTAGTTAAATAAACACATAGTTTCAACTTCATTATTGCCGTATACTTAATTAAATTAAGTTTTACCTAAATTTTACTTTTAAAATTAACATAAGTGGTCTAGATAGATTTTTTAAATGAGTTTGGGTACTAGGAAAACATGTAAATAAAGCAGTATGTAACAAAATCATGTTTGCTGGTAGCTCAGAAGCCAATCTCGACGTTTGAACCGATAAGAATCCAATCAGAGTTTTACGATGGAAGTTACCTATATTATATTTATGCGGAAATTTTATCGAAGAAAATTGTAGGTTTCAAAATCAATAATTTAAAATTAAACTCGGATAAAAAAACAGTTTTTTTTATCGAACAAAAACTAATCTTTAAATATTTTGTTAACCTACTTGTATTGTTTTGATATAAAATATTTATATATCATACCTACATACATACATATCATCACGGGTGCCGTAAGCGCCCGAGACCGCCTAGACGGCCCCGAGTACCCAGCGGAGGGGTTTTAGACGATGGTATGAGTCTACATCGAACAAGTGGCTATAGCTGAGTCGCGATGTTTTGAATAGACTCAATAACCCATCTAAAAACAGTTTCACAAGTTGATATAGTGAAACCGGGACCGACAGCTTAACGTGCTCTCCGAGGCACTATATGACAGCCTCCGTAGACTAGTGGTTGCGCCTTTGGCGTTGTATCCGGAGGTCGTGGGTTCGATTCCCACCCATGGCAAAAAAAAAATAGTACGTTTTTTCGGTACAGTTTGCCATGGTCTGGGTGTTTATAAAAATATAACATGTATTATATTGTTGCTTCTGGTACACATAGTACCTACAAACCTATTATTAGAGCTTAATTTGTGACCAGAGCAATATTGTGTAAATTGTCCTACATATTATATTATTACTATAGTGGTGTTGTCAAACAAATGTACTGATCTTTAAATTAAAAACTCATTGGTACACACCGGGATTTGAACCAGGGACCTAAATGTTTTTAAGTCCAAGGTCTAACCCACTCGGCCACCACGTATATATCACTATACTTTTAATAATACATATCTATTTAAAATAGTTACAAAAATACTACATTGAAAAATTAAATAGTAATTAGTTATTAAAAAGATTCCGTTAAGACAATCGGGTCTTTGGCTTACGAATGTAAACACTTGTATCCGTTTCGTGAATGACGGTCTAACTGGGATCCGAGCCAGCGGCCGCATAAAAGTCACACAGAATTAGATGCCTGTTGAGATCGCTAGGTCATGATCACACCTGGCTACACCTCTTGACATAACAAATTGCAGATACGACACTGTTACCTTGAAATAAGTATCGTGAAAAATATAAGATTTCCTCTAGGTGAGTAGTCGCGATAACGGCCCGACGTATACTATATTACGCTACGACTCGGCCTTGAATAAGCAGATCCTCACGAGACAAAATATAAACACGTGATACGTACCTCTCTTCCTGAATTTCAGGATACTACGGTGCGTACTCGTCGAAGTAGAATAAGAAAACGAGCACGTTACAACCCGGTATCACAGTTTAGAATTTAGATAAAATTAAATGTACACTTTAGAAAAAATATTTTTTCGCGATTAAATTCGAGATCGCGGACGTGGAGTCGGCCCTTTGGAGCGGGTGTTGATACGTGCGTCGCGGTCGCAGGTCTCTGGCGGACTGAGGCCTCGCGCGCGCGCTGCTGCCTCGCTGTGACGTCTGTAGACGCAGCCGCTGTGATGCTGTAAATTAGCAGCTTCCCGTGCGCCGAGGGTCGCTGGATTTAGGTCACGGGGCCTGCAAGCCGTCCCCCAATAGATGTATTCGCTTGCACTTTACGTTTACGATTGACGACTGATCTGTAATCTCTTTTCAAAGTCACGTTTTGAATGAATAAGTAATAGACGTTTCGTAACTTTGTAATCAATGTATGGTTGGAATTTTTAAAACACTTCAAAAAAAGTGTAGGTTTTCAATTCGGTGTATTTTTAATACAACAAATTTTAAATTAATTGTATTTATTTTTTTCTAATTTATTATTTAGAAAAAAAAGCAGGGGCCTTACCAGCATAAGTAAATTCATCTTTCCGTCCAGAAGCAGTAAGCATACTCAGATTTTGCAATAGAACAGCACTTTAAAATTAACGACCTAAATTATTAAACCTCGCTAGGCCGACCAATTTTGTTTTGTATACACATACAAAAAACGTCAAGTGACCTAACTATGTTTTGGTATTAGTCTGTAGGTGCACCGGTTTTCAGGAGACTACTGTATAGATTACTAAGCGAGGTGGTATATAGCATTCTTTTACGGTGTCGTTACTAAACATGCAGTTGATTTGACTATAAAGCAGCTAGGATATTAAAGTAGACTCGTAATACAAATTCGTTTTTATTGCCGCCTATTTTGTAACTGCATCCTTTTTTTTAAAGGACTGTCCTGTCCTGACCTGAAGCAGACCACATGTCTATGAATAGGGTAGAACGATACATTGCTGTTTAATAAAATTGAGCGCGCCGACTACGCCGGAAAAATGATGTAGTTACAAAATGGGTGGCGACATGGGCGTATTTGCATTATGAGTCTATTTTAATATGCTCGCTGCTTTATCGTCCAATCGCCCGTTTCGTAACCGCACAATTGCCAAAGGAGGCTACCCCTCGTCAAAAAATCAATGCAGTCTACGGAAATCCGGTGAACCTACAGACTGAAACGGAAACATGACTAGGTCACTTGACGGTTTTTGTTGTAAGGTAATGAGTCCGGTCTGTCGGCCTAGCGAAGTTATAGAGACCCTACTCCTACCTAAATGCCTAAGGCAATAACTTCGCCTTTATACAAAACTTTTGTTTACTGTGCAACAAAGTGCTTAAATATCGCCAAGTGTCGCGGTAAGTGTCTATTGAGCACTTTCTTTTTGCCGTTTGAAGTTACTTTCCAGAATTTGATCCTTATAAGCGACAGCGACATTATTAGGTGTTGCAATAATACACATGAGTTTTTTTTTTCAAAATTAACCGGTACGAGAACCTGTTAGGAGAATACAATTTTCAATAACCTAAAATGCCGTTTTAGTTTTTATGAAAATCGGCCTCGAGACTCTTTAGGGCCGCGGTCAAACTGCGGCCCGCGACAGGAAATAATTTTCAAGAGATATGTTCTTTTAGTAAACAACCGTCTACTAAAAATACATATCTTGCGTACAAAGTTAAGTAAATAGAAGACGTTGGTCGGTTTGGCTAATATATTTGTTACAATTGCCAGTAAATGTATACTAAATTAATGTTTTTCCATTAGTATAAGTAGATAACAAGCAATCACAAAATTTGTGAGGGCTGACTGGAACATGGTTGACTCAGCGGTTGAGCGCCTTGCCGCGATAGCGAGGTTCGTGGGTTCAAGTCTCGCCAACAGATTTTTTTCATTGCATTTTTATCTTTAAAAATGTAATATTAGTTAAATAAGTGATACTGAAAAACTCGCAATGTAGGTAGTCAAGATAGAACTGAGATTCGATTATTTTAAAAGCTTGTTTGTCGAAATTATTTTTGTGCTAGGTTGCGATTTTTACAATGGATAAAAATGTCGAACAATCTGTCTTAAATTGTGCATTGCAATGGAATTACTTGTGCTGAAGCGCGGAAAATGTTACATAAGTCTTAATGAGTAGTACAGTGTACTAAAAATCGGTCGCGATGTGGTAGAATTTTCCTTAATATGGTCGTCCACCAAAATCTTCAGCTGAAGTCAACATCGCTAAAGGGTTTCTGAAAATTATCGTTTAAGTCTGAAAGAGACAACCGTTAAAATTTCTGTATCCTCCTACTTTTTTTGTAACACATTATTTGGGCATGAAACGCGTTGCCGCTCGACAAATGCTGAAAAACTTGAATTTTCAGCAAAAACTTAATCGCGAAAAGGCTCTAAAGACAATAGAACGGATCAATTCCGACCCACATTTATAAAACGCATTGTAGCTGAACAAAATACATAAGGTTACCAGTTTACTCCGAACAGTGCGTTCCCTCATCGTCAAAGTCGATTATGTTTTTTTCGATTACCGATATGATGTTGTGCACTCGAAATTGCCAGAAGGACTGTCTCACAGGAAATATAGAATATTATTTGAGCGTTATGAGAGAGCAAATTCGTCACAAAAGACCTGATTTGTAGAAAGAAAACTCATGGATTAGGAACCACGATATTGCACCATCTCACAAGGCTATCATTGTGAACGGATTTCTGTCCAAAACTCAACAAATATTATCGAACAGCCACCGTATTCGTAGGAAGGACTTCGTTTGACCGACCGATCAGTTTTATTACCACCACTCATACAGATGCAAAAACCGTCAAGTGACCTAGTCATGTTTCGGTTTTAGTCTGTGATTTCACCGATTTCTGGAGGCTATGTCATCGATATTTAGGTTGCGGTTTCGTAGCAGGCAGTTAATTTAACGATAAAGTAGCGAGGCTATTACTCGTAGTGAAAATTCTTCTGTCGCCTTCTGGTTCGTAACCGCATCAATAAGCTGGCATAGTGTGAGTATAATTTGTGAATTCCCATTCATGGATTTTCTAGATCTGCTTACTATCAGGCAGGTATGAAGTAAGATGCTGTGCTACAAAAAAAAACGAACCGGATAGGTGGTATAGGTAGACAACACCCTTAGTGTGCGGCACGACAGTGACACCCACATAGTTCTATGTGGCCCTTGGCCGGAAAAGTGTGACGACCGCTGCCTTTCCTTGTGTAGATTAGGAATTGGCCTTAAAGACACTTGAAAAATTTACCCTGTATATTTTAAGGTCCAACGATACTTAATACTACGCCGTAGCTGCTACGAGCAGGTTTAATAGCGCCGAGTTACCCACTTTCTTACAGCTGGGCGCGTTCTTGCAGCTATTTTTAGACATTTTTGTAGCTAAACAACTTTTTTATTATTACCCACGATACGCCTTATATATTTTTATAAAACCTGGGAAGGTAGTGTAATGATGATTATGTTATTTATTAATAATATAAAATGTTTTAATAAGTGTTTAATTATAACTTAAGTAAAATTTAATTTTATACGTGGTGGCCGAGTTGGACTTAAAAATACTTAGGTCTTGGTTTAAACCCCGGTGAGAACCAATGAGTTTTTAATTTAAAAAAATATGTACATCTGTTTAACAACACCACTATAGTGATTTGGAGAGCATATATAGCTGTCGGTCCCAGTTTCACTATACCAACTTGTGAAACTGTTTATAGATGGATTATTGAGTCTATCCAAACATCGTGACGAGCTAGCCACAAGTTATCTTATCTTTGCCACATGTTAGGTGCAGACTCATACCATCAGCTACGGCGAAGTGGGGATTAAAACCCCTCCGTGGTACCCTGAGGCCGTCATGGCGGGCTCGGGCGCCGTAAGGCACCCGTGATGATATATTATAATAAAAAAATTAAAAAAAAATCCTTTAACTTAAAATTAAAACATTTTTCAGGGTGGGGTACATCTTTTAGGTACCTAAGCACCTTAGGTGGCCCGCTCTTTATAAATTTTAGGTATTAACTTAACAGTAAATAAAGAAAGACAATTACATCTAAATAAACTCAAAAATAATATATATATAGGTATATATATAATTTATAAAAAACAATTTCAATAAATTTATTAACTAAACTATATAGTATTATTAAGACTTAAAAAAAAAAAATGTATAAATTAGAGATACACAAATAGGCATCTAAGATAATTCTAGCGAAGTGAAAACTGAAAACAATTTAATTTTAAGTACCTAATGTTTACGAATTTATTATTTATTAAATAATAAATAACAAGGATATTTTTCATTGCATTTTTATCTTTAAAAAAAAATTCAACATATGTTTACGAATTATAACTCAAATACATTACTACTGAGTCTACAATTAAGAGAAAACAGATGCTGAATATGTTACTATTAGCATCGCTAATGTTCAACGAATCCTATAAACTTCTTAAACGCGGAACATGTGCTTCATCACAGACTCTATATTATATTGAACCCCAATGCATACGTGCATAAATATTTAAGGCATGGATATGATCGGTGAAGTTGGTCGCCTTGGTGGCTCTCTTGTATGGCAGATAATGATTCAATGGAATCAGCTAACCACCTAGTCTTACACTAGTTGGTTATGTAGTGTGTGTTCGGTTCGGTAGTAATTTTCATATTAAGATTTCCATTCCATCGTGTTTAAGTTCAATTAATATTTGTCGTTCTTTTGTTAATGAATAGCTGCCTAACCAAACGCACTCTAAGACCTCATTGTTAAACTATTTTTTTTTTTGACTATTCATAAATATCTGTAAAGATTTACATGAAATAAATGATTTTGACTTTGACTTTGTGTTACAAAAAAGTTTATAGAAAATATTCTTTATGTTAGGTCTAAAACATCATTTAAGAGACCTATTTTAAACTAATTAAATTCCCAATTTAAAATGTATCTAAGTATTTCACTCAGCACCTATATAGTGCCTCCTAGAGTATGTTAAGGTATCTGTCGCAGTTTTACTATACCAACTTGTGAAACTGTTTATAGAAGGGATAATCGTCTATCCGAACATCGTGACGAGCTAGCCACATGTTCATTGTAGGTAGACTCTATGACGGCTATTACGAGGTAAGATTAAATCCTTCCGCTGGACCCTGAGGCCATCATAGCGGTCTCAGGCTCCTTAAGGCACCTGTGATGATCTTTATTTATTTTTATTATTTCACTCAACGACAACAGTACTTTAGTTTATAATAAATATAATAGAAGGCTACGTGGGAATTTATTGTTTACTTTTTTACCCAATGTAAAAAAGTTACCTAAAAATAGCTACGAGAACGCGTAGGTACATACCGTCAAACATTCTGCTATGTGCAAGTTGTTTTGAGCTCAATATGTGGAGTTGGACCTTTACGGCTTGTCAGAGTTGGGGTAGTTAGCGACACGCGGTAAAGTTTCATTTAAAACTTTTCCTAAAACTCCATGTTAGAATTCAGTTTCATTTTTATTTCTAGAAGTTGTGCTGACATCTGTGTCTATTTTGTTTAAACTTTAGGTTTGACATTATAAAAAGTAATTTTTGACTTCTCCGTACAAATTCGTAATTTAACAATACTAATTTGTATGGAGAAGGCAACTTTTTTTTCCACACACGGTTTCAAGAGAAAAGTTTTTTGATCTTCATATTAACCATATATGTAGATAACTTTAAAAATATGTTAAAATGAAATGAAAATATTTATTTTCAAAATTCCAAATAAAACATTATTAGAGGTTACTAAGTACATGTATAGAATTTGCAAAAAGATTTTTTGTAAAAAGGCGCGCAAATTTTTAACTTAATTTAAATAGACTCTGCAGGTACTATTAAGCAAATATAATTATAAAAGGGTAAGTAAAAATATTAACATTACATTTGGTAGCAAAAGGTAAAATAAATAACTACCTCAATGTAAAGGTAAAGAGAATTACCTTAATATTGAGGTTACTAATATAAGTATATTATTTTTGCATGTAAAATTCATTTATTTGATTAACCTTAAATAACATTAAATATATTAAAATTAAAAATAATGCATTAAAATTTAAACACCTAAAAAATTTTCCAAAAAAAAATCCCTATCACAATTATACTACCTAAATAAAAGACAATATAAACCTACTTAAAATTAAATTAAATAAAAAAAAATCGTCATAACCCTGACATAGCGCCAATAGTCCCATGGACAGATGAAGCATTGCCATGTTGTAATATAATATAATATATTATATTATTAATATTAATTATAGTTGGTTTTGTATTTTTCCAAATAAAAACACAACTATTTTGTTTTAAATAGCGAACTAAACAAAAGATTTAACTAATTAATACAAACGTATTCCAATACTTAACTATTGTACATATTAACAATTTCATTAGGAATGTAAATCGGATTATTATTTGTATTTCTTAATATATCGTTCGAGGATAAATCTATATTAATACTCGTATAATAAGAAGTTTGTTTTCTTTTTTGGTTTAACTCGCTAATCTCAGGAACTACTGGTTGTTCGAATTGAAAAATTATTTTAGTGTTAGATAGCCCATTTATAAAGGAAAGCTATAATATATCATCATCATCATCATCATCATGCCAGCCTTTCGTGCGTCCACTGCTGGACATAGACTTCCCCAAAGATCCCCACAACGACCGGTTCTGCGCTGCCTGTATCCATCGGCTTCCCGCGACCTTTTTCAGGCCGTCGGTCCATCTTGTGGGGGGCCTGCCTCTGCTGCGTCCTCCAGTACGCGGTCGCCACTCGAGAACCTTAATATTATATATATAAATATATATATGCTATAACATCACACTACGATCAATAGGTGCCGAGCATCAATGAAAAATGTTGTAAAAACAGGGAAAAATTATTCCTTTTGAGAGCTTCCGTGCGTGCGCTGTAGCTATAAGAGAATATATTGTTAAACTCTTTAAAAAACGACTTTGCGACAGCCTCCGTAGACTAGTGGTCTTGCGTCTTTAGCGTTGTATCCGGAGGTCGTGGGTTCGATTCCCACCCATGGCAACAAAATATTAGTACGCTTTTTCTGTACAGTTGGTCATGGTCTGGGTATTTATAAAATATAATATGTATTATATCGTTGCTTGTGGTACACATAGTACAAGCCTAGAGCTTAGTTTGTGACCAAAGCAATATGTGTAAAAAAAAAAAATCTTTACTCATCGTGCAAAGAGTAGTTTATTGTATTTACTTATATCACAGTTTCACACAAACTGCTTTTATACTTTTTCGTATCTTATTGTAAAAAGGAATAGCGGATGTGTCACAGTCTAGCAGTTCAATAAAAGGTCTGGCAGTAAGTAGATCAGTACTTCCTCGCTCTCAGGAAACGATGTCAGTAGTCTGTGGCGGCACTGAATGTCGCTTGGGCGGAAAATTTGCATTGTACCGGTTTCTTTTCAGCTGTTATGTAGGCAAGCGGGTGGAATGGGCTATTTGACGCCTTCTTGGTCTAGTTCATCTAATGGTATTGCATCCCGTGGTCGAGGGTTGGATTCCCATTTATATAGCAAAAGAATATAAAATAAAATTTATTTAAATTTTGTAGACTAGTGGTTGCGCCTTTAGGGTAGTATTCGGAGGTCGTGGGTTCCATTCTCACACATGGTAAAAATATATTAGTACGTTTTTCTGTCCATTTTTTTTATTGTCTGGTTGTTTATAAAATATAATATGTAATTAGTATCATTGTTTCTGATACATATAGTACAAACTTAGGTATATACATATATGTAGTTTTGTTTGTGACCAGGGCAATATTATGTGTAAAAATGAATTAAATAATATTCAAATATTACGTAAAAATACATTTTGGTAAACATGAATGACCACCTCCATAGTTGTCGCGTTGTATCAGGAGGCAGGGAGTTCGATTCCCACAACTATATATACAAAAACATTTAAAAAAAAAAGTAAAGAAGACATTTATATTTCTTGGCATATTTAGGATTTCATTTATTTTAGCAAAACATAGTTTTTAATGAATGTATTTGTCTGTTTATATGATTGAATTGGATTTATTTATTTATTATTATTATAAAACTTGTTCGAATGAATTATTACTAATTCACATATAGTATTCATATGTGAATTTTAAAGGAGACTATTATAATATTATATATAAAGTATTTTTTTATTAATCTTCGCCTTTGTCTTTACAAACTTACTTACTACTTTTACTTTGCTTTTACGAGTAGACACTCGTACCCATTTAGGTCTCGCCAATAGTCCTAACGCTATTTTTTTTACAGATCCGTTATCGATTAATATTACGTGTTTGTGCATAAAAAACCTTTTAATAAAATAACAGGGATTTAAAAAAAAGGGTTTTTATTTTTTTTATACAGCTTTGTGTACATTTCTAATGGTATTTACATACCAAGAATCAATTGCATTTCTAGGCACTCTAAAAAATACAAATTTGATAGTTTTTTTTCTGATAGTTTTTCCAAAATTTTGTTAATTAAACAAAAAAGTCACACATTGCCCTGGCTTAATAAAGCTAACCTCTAACTTATCTCTAGGCTTGTACTAGGAACAACGATCTTATCTTATGCCAGCTGACCCGCGCAACTTCATCTGCGTAATTTTAACCGTTTACGCAGCGCACGCAACGGCAGCTTTCACGAGTAACAATTTTTTCCCGTTTTCCCAACATTTTTCATTGATGCTCCGCTCCTATTTATATAGCCTATAACCTTAGATAAATGGTATTCAACTCTTAACATAATTTTCAAAATCGGTTCAGTAGATCCAGAGATTACCCCCTACAACCTCATAGATTAGTATAGAAGTTATATATATAACTATATAGTATAGTTTTATTTTATTTTGTATTATATTCTCATCATTTGTCTGTGGAGGAATGGCGACATGGCCAAGTGCACACATGGTCTTTATATATACTTTCTTTTTTTTTTTGACTTTTCATAAATGCCAGTAAAGGTTTAGATGAAATAAATATTTTTGACTATGACTTTGAAGTATAGATTATTGGTTTTGGGGTTGACATTAGTCAAAACACCCTACACTATGGCATATTTTGTGTGTAGGAACAACGATACAAATATATGTTATATTTTTAGACCGAGATCAAGGAAATTTGTGAAGATAAAAATACAAATTCATTTGCCTTGAGTGGGAATCGAACCCACGACCTTCAGATTCAACGCCAAGAGCGCAACCAGTAGACCACGGTGGCGGTCGCTATTCTAATGTTTTTATACTAAAAATAAATAAATACCATCACGGGTGCCTTTTTTTTGGCCCCCGAGAACCGTTTAGATTAACCCGTAATCATTTCGCCGATGGTATTCGGAGGCAATACATTACAAGTGGCGAGCTTGTTACGGTGTATTGTTACAGCCTCGTTATATAAAGCGGTCATCAATCCTAGGTCCAGCCTTGTTGTCATCTGCTTAACCTTGCGCAGGGCTTGGGCCGATTTTTTATATCTTATACCATACTATATTATATATACTAAATTGTAGTAAGAAAAAAATTAACACACCGAGGATCACACAAGTGACTGACTTTTCAATATAGAGTAACATATATCGAAGTGGTCAGACCTTAGTCTAAAACACTATAGTTTTATATGTTACGGGTTCAAATCCCGGTATGGAACTTTTTAATTAAAATAATATTGTATTTTTTCTAACACCATTTATTTAAATTAGTATATAAATATAGGGCGTCTAAAGGTAAATCGTGTTTAGACTTGCGGGTCTATATACTTATTTATATATTAATTTATAATGACAAAACGCGAAAGTATTCGATATATAGATTAGTACACTCATATTCAGTCATAATTTAACAATAACTTGGGTGCTTCTGGAGCACGTTTAGCTTTCCAGTTTTAGTATATTATCTTGTGAAACTATTTAAATGGGTTGGATGGGAATAAATACAAACAGCGCGATGAGCTGATTACTTGTTCATCGTAGACTCAGAAAACTTAGGCTACGACAAGTGGAAATATAAGCCCTCAGCCAGGTGTCCCGAGGATGCCTGGAGGACTCTCTCTTAAGACTAAGCAAATCAGGAATCTACATTTTTCATTGTATAAATTATTTAAAAAACAAAAATATATTAATAATACAAGATATTTGATAGCACTTTTATACGTCAATAGAAAAAAATGCAAAGTTCACTTCCATTTCCTATCGTTATTTTTTAAAACTTAAAAATGGAGCTAATTAAAAACCAAATTTTAAATAAGGTAATTGCAAAAGACTTATTACCACCTGGCCTAGCGCTTTGGTTTTTCCCAATCTTTTATTTTCCTTTATACCTCCTCTGAATGCACCCGTGATGGTACAATCTCATATAAGCATAATATACTACCACTTCAGATTATTACCTTACCTCTCTTCTTTTCTCATCTCTTACCTACCTATACATTTTCTTATACTAAAGATAGATCATAAAAAAGTTGCAACTATGTCAATATTCGAACTTACAAGTACTAGATTTAAGTTCCGCTACAAAGTTGACAGAAGGTTTACTCATCCATTACGCTGGATTACACGTACTGAGTACGATACCACTTCAAGTTGTTCTAGAGTATCTAAAGTATGCAATTTCATGTGGATTATAGCGTCTACCAAGACCGAGGATATAATCGGTGTTAACGACAACAGGGGTTTTATCGTCTCTTGCTCTTATGTATTGATAAACTTTTCGTGGTGTTTTATATGTAAGCGTATATATTTGTATTATATATTAGATCCTCGGAGAGCACGTTAAGCTGTCGGTCCCGGTTTCACTATACCAACTTGCGAAACTGTTTATAGATGGGTTATTGGGTCTATTCAAAACACCGCTACGAGCTAGCCACTTGTGCGGTGTAGGCTCATACCATCGGCTACGACAAGGTGGGATTAAAACTCCTCCGCTGGGTACCCTGGGGCCGTCTAGGCGGTCTCGGGCGCCGTAAGGCACCTGTGATGATATATATATATATATATATAATTGTGCTATTACTTATAAATTCCTTATCAACAATTTTCGCGCCCAGGAAAATTTTCATTTCGATTTAATTAAAATAATTAGGAATTTATAAGAAATAACATATGTAAACACCCTCCTCTAAAATCTAGTGACCAAAAAGACTTTTAACTTCAGTCTAATAAAGAGTTATAGTTAGATGTCTGCCTATATGATTAACTGACTGGTAAAGAAACCGTCTGCTGGGCATGAAATATCATTATAGTGTTGCCCCAAGTAGCCTGGATATAGTTTCTGAATTTCCCGAGATCTTGACCTGGGGGAGAGAAGTCCTGGAAGGAGGCATAGCTGCCTATATGATTAACTGACTGGTAAATAAACCGTCTGCTGGGCATATAATATCATTTTGGTGTTGCCCCAAGTGGCCTAAAAATAGTTTCCGAATTTCCCGAGGTCTTGACCTGGGGGAGGGAAGCCCTGGAAGGAGGGATAGCTGCCTATATGATTAACTGACTGGTAAATAAACCGTCTGCTGGGCATGAAATATCATTTTAGTGTTGCCCCAAGTGGCCTGGATATAGTTTCCGAATTTCCCGAGGTCTTGACCTGGGGGAGGGAAGTCCGGGAAGGAGGGCGTTTATAAAAACCAGTAAGTTTGTGAGTGATCCCGACACCGTTTGGTAGATATGATCCTGGGCGTACCTACTGCCAAGTTTGACCCGCGATGGTAAAGACCGTTCATTATGAATATAATTGGGGTGACTGAACCAAAAACCGTTCAAAACCTTTTGAGTTGTGTTAAGGCTTACTAGAGGTATGAGAAAATACTTCAAGCAGAATCGCAGCTGGTCACGGTCCGGGAAGGAAGGGGCCTCTAGGACCTTGACCTGGGGAAATTCAAAAACTATATCCAGTTTACCTGGGGCAAGACTTAGACTGAGTTGCACCAAAAATAACTGTCTGTAATTGTAATGATTAAAGTAAAAAATGGCGTCGAATGTGCCAATTTTATTTTGCAGTTCAAATGACAACTGGTACTCTTGACGCCACTTTTAACTTTAATCTTTACATTTATAGAGAGTTCATTTTGGTGCAACTCAGCCTAAGAATGATATTTCATGCCCAACAGTCGCTTTCTTTACCATATGGGCAGCCAGTAAACGATATGGGCCGTTCTCTAACTATTACGGGAGGATAGCCTTTTTAACTTCGCTGTGCTGGTTTCCTAACCATATCTCTTACAGATGCAAAATCCGTCAAGTATACCTAGTCATATTTCAGTTTTAGTCTATGAGTTCCTCGGTTTTAGGAGCTTACTGCATATGTGTATACTATTTCTAAAATTATATTAATATTTTAAAGATAAAAATGCACTGAACAAAATCCTGGTGGGCGGGACTCGAACCTACGAACCTCGCTTTCGCAGCAAGGCGCTCAACCGCTGAGCCAACCGGGTTCCAGTCACCCCTCAAGAATTTTCATTGCTTGTTATCTACTTATACACAGATTTCATTAGCTTTTTCCTAATAATTCTATACGAGTGAAGTTAGAAGTCCTAGTTTCTAATATTAGATGGCAGAGGAGTCTGTTTTTTATTTTTACTTTTTTCAGTATTATATATTTATGCAGTTTTTATAAATTCCTTATTAGGATAATTATAAAATATAATGCGTATAAGTATGGTTGTAACTAGTATACATAGGATAAGTTAAGTCTAGAGCTTAGTTTATGACTAGGGCAATTTAAGTGAAATGTCCTACATAAAAAAAAAGAATTTTTCCACTAAAAAATAGACATTGTATAACATTAAAAACACAATCAAAATATGTTTGTTTATCTTTTCGTAATTGTACCTTGATCTGCTTATGATAATGAATAGTCCGAGTATAGTTTTGATTGTTTTCAAGTCAACTGTCCTTCACGGAATTTTCCTTGTTTGACATTGTAGACATAAACACTGTAATTGGGGACGAATCAAGGTTTTAATTAGGAAGTGTTTATAATGTAATTCTGTTTGTTGATGTTTTATAACTAAAATACTTTAGGAATTAGAGAAAAGTGTGTAGGTAGTAAACTAAATAAGAAGGTAGAAAACGATATTTTCGATTTTATTTTTATTGTATTGAATATCTATCATTAGAAAAATATATTTTTAGAATTCCTAAAAAAATTTTTTATATAAGGATCACTTTATAATGAGACAAGAGTATTTGTTTATCTATAAATATCCGAAAAAATAAAGTTGTGGAAAAAATCGGAACAATCTGCGGGCAAGTCGGCATTTGTTATTTTTAATAATGATTTCATTTCGTTTATTGAAATAAAATACTTATTTCAAGCCCGCAAGATTATTTTTTTTGACTTATGTCACTTTTATAACACATAAATAAATAACTTATTATGTGGTTAAAATAAATATAATTCATAAGTGAAAATTATTATTATCGTATAGAAGCGAAATATTTTGGGTCATTTCGAAGCGTTTTTTGAGTATAAGAGAGAGGTTATACGCTCAGTATTTTATTTTCAGTCTGGCCAAACCATGACTGATTCTAGAATAATGAATGACTTGAACGTTTTAATAATAAAATTTTCATCATATCGGACCATCAGTCCGTCAGTCCGTGGGTTACCCGTTTATTCTCTGGTCATTCTGACCAAACTGATGAGATACTGAGCGTATCTCCTAGTCAAATCTAAACTAACATATTATTTTTATTTTATTGGAAAATCTACATGTGAAGCAGACCTTTTATATAAATGTGAAAAATTAATAATCGCTGAACCGATTTATATGAAATTTTGCACACAAGTAGGGTAGATAATATATGGTGCGATATATTTATTATATCCCACTAAAACTTGCAATTACCTACTGAGACATAATTTTAATATGTCTCTATATGATTACACTATACAGATTCCAGGCAGACAAAGACACGGCAAGAACCTAGTTGGCAATCAATAAAACTTAACAAATTATATATTTTTGTCCCTTTAAAATTAGTATAAATGTCACTAAAACAAGACAATACCTACGTTTTTCATTATAGTAAAAATATAAAAGCTAACCGTTTAAACGGTTCTTGGGAGCCAAAGAGGCCCCGTAGTATTTTTTCATTAAATATAAAAAAAACCTACGTTTTAAAAATTACCTATCTAATAGATATATATAGTATTCTAGTTTTCAAGTATTTATATATAATTTTAATTTTTACTGCATTATTTTGTCAAAAAAAAACCTACAGTTTGTTAATTGCATTTTTTATCGAATTAACCGTAGTATTGTTTTTTAATTGGCTTAATAATTAAAAACTGTATTGTTGATAAGAGCCTGAAATTTAATGAAAAAGTATGATTGCATCGCATTGCCGAGTGGCCATGATTGCTAATTCAATAAACGGAACGTCATATGAAATCCCCAGCCCTTTTATCACAGAATTGTACATAATCTCATTATCTTATATACGAGATCTTGTACCTACAATAGGGCTGTCATACATTTTATATAATTTATTTTTGTCTCTATTAAACTCTTTAATGAGTTTAACAAATTATATTATAATTATTAATTTTCTTGTTTATTTATTTATTATTATTATTACCTAGTAAGTATTTACTGAGCTAAAAATATAAATTAGCCATTAAACGCTTTCTTTTACAAACTAAATATATTATTTTATTCCTTTAAAGTTAAAAACCCTTATTACTTTATAAAAAATAGCCATATAGGTACGTGGTGGCCAAGTTGGTTAGACCTTAGACTTAAAAACACTTAGGTCCATGGTTCAAATCCCGGTGTGTACCAATGAATTTTTATTCTAAAAAAATATGTAGATTTGTTTAATAACACCACTATAGTGCTTAGGAGAGCACGTTAAGCTGTCGGTCCCGGTTTCACTATATCAACTTGTGAAAATGTTTGTAGATGGGTTATTGAATCTATTTAAAAAATTGCGATCCACTTGTTTGGTGTAGATTCATACCAATGGCTACGACGAGGTGCGATTAAAACCCCTCCGCTGGGTACCCTGAGGCCGTCTAGGCGGTCTCGGGCGCCGTAAGGCACCCATGATGATATGTAGGTACTTATATAGATAATCTATGGTAGTATATAGTTTAATTAAAAAAATGCCACTATTTTAAATACTAATTCTTCGTCTTGTTTGAATGCGCCTGGCGTATGTTGGTGACTCCTACCTTATATGAGGGGCTCTTCTGATCAATTCATATACGTATACATAAGATTGGGAGTATAACGTTAACAATAAAATAAAAAAGGTATAAAAAGTTAAAAATATATATTAAAATTCAGCAGTATTAATAAGTGGAAGTCGTGCCAGTGTATGCCAGCCCTAATATACATATTATGTAGATAAGACATATGCAGGCTCGTAGGCAAGCGGGAGCGGTTTACAAATCTCACCGGATATAACTTTCTGTATTCACTTATTTTATACAAAGAGCATGCTTTTATCCGAGCATGCATTTTCAAGGCAATACAAGGTTTAATTTTTACTTAATTTATCTAGGTAAAGGTAAGTATCTTTTTCAGCTGAAAAAAATATGAAAACCTTTTTTTTATTCAATATAATTTGAAATAAGTTTGTTTTTACCATAATACTTAATCCTTATATTTTAGCTAAGATTTTAGTCTTTAGCCCTCGAGACAAAGAGTGAATTTGAAAGGCTATACTTTGGGCTAATATAAGGTTCTAATGATCGAATCAAACAACTTTTCCTATGGAACATTGTGTCTCATTATGTTTGTTTTTACTATAATACATATCCTTATATATTATAAGATTTTAGTTTTTAACCCCCAACACAAAGGGTGAATTTTAAAGCTTGCACTTTGGGCTAATATAAGGTTCTACTGATCAAATCGAACAACTTTTCCTATAGAACATTGTGTGAAAATAAAAATTGCCTTCTACTTATACAAACTATTAATGATTGACCAATTTGTATGGGGAAGCTAATTTTTTTTTCATTTGCGACACATGGTTCCATCGGAAAGGTTGTCGATTTGATCAGTAGAGCCAAAGTCATATTAGTCTAAAGTACAACCTTTCAAATTCACCCTGAATATATGCACAAACATAAAACTTTGCGGTCTTTTTGTGGCACCGTAGCTATAGAACGGGGGACCGATTCAATACGATATTTTGGTATGTTTTAGCTAATATAATATTTGAACTAAAATTCAGCATTCAACAGCAATGTAGAATTTGATCCTTATATTATATTTGTTTAACTTGAACCTTAATGGAATGTATTATCATAAATGTATCACCAACACTAGTCGCAAAATCTTTTCTTCACTGCACTCCCTAAACAAATTAAAGCACTTTTTGCCATTAAAAGCTAAAATTTTGCTCGTACAGGCTCTGCTGCTTCCCTTACTGGATTATGGTGACGTGTGTTGTGTGGACCTTTCGGAAAGTTTGCTTAATAAAATGGAACGTCTACTCAACGCATGCATCAAATTCATTTTTTGCCTTCGCAAATATGTCCACGTTACGCCTTTTCGTGATAAACTTAAATGGTTAAAAATACGAAGCCGGAGAAACTGCAGAGTTCTCTGTGTTTTGTACTCTGTTTTGAACGAACCTGCTACACCCGAATATCTTAAAAACAGATTCACTTATCTTGGCTCGCATCACGACAAAACCCTTCGATCTACTTTTAATACAACCCTTGCCTTCCCGTCCCATCATACCACCTTTGTTTCTAAATCGTTTGCAGTTGTCGCTGCAAGACTTTGGAATAATTTACCAGTCAAAATAAGACAATCACCAAATAGAGTCATATTTAAAAAAAGAGTATATGATTACTATTTAAATTCATAGGTAATTTTTATTTATCATTCATTATTCTATTCCTTTCCACTTTGTTACTTCTCCTTTCTCATTTAGTAGTTGGTAGTATTGTGTATATGTAGTTTATGTATGTATATATATAAAAGATATATTTAAGTAGTGTATAATAGATTGTAAGTATTTTATATAATATTCACTGGTTTATATACTCAGATACTATATTGCACCTACCTCACTTATTAACTGCTTTTACTGTCCCGAAGGTTTGACTGGTAGAGAATGCCTAGCGGCATTAAGTCCGCCTTTGTATTTTGTATGCAATAAAGATTTAAATAAATAAATAAATAAATATTAGAATACATTATTATTTGGACTTACTATTGACTTATAATATTAACCTGCAAATCAAATTGTCTAAACACAGTTGGATTTCTAGTGCGAGAGAAATCGCACATTTGCTTCAGAATATAATCGAATAGTTTGCATCCGATTCGATTCGGAAATCGCCGTGTATTCGAATGCACATCAGTCTATTGTCCCTAGTTTTTGGAGCAGAACGGTTGGGATGGGGCCGAGATCAGCCCGGGCATGATTTATTGTACTGTCGGCTACAAAATACTCTTTATTTAATCAAATATATAAAAATGGGGACGCGAACTCAGATCGCTGCTGGTTATAACAACAATAAATTGTAGAACTATTCACACATATTGCCATGGTCACAAACTAAGCCGTAGGCTTTTACTATGTGTGGGCACCAGAAAGTACTCATATTTTTGTCATTAATGGGAATCGAACCCCAACCTCTGAATACAACTCCACAGCCGCAACCAGTGAATCACAGACCAGGCATAGTTGATGTCAAACGCTGACTCTGTATGGAGTAAACTATTAATACAGCATGTCTTCCTAGTTCACCAAATCCAAGTACATCGTTCATCACGGTTAAGGTCTGGACTAGTTGTCTTTGTCTGCCTTTATTTTAAGATTTGAATTGAGGTGTGATTCTTGTGTGGCGACTGTGCTTCAATGGCATTTTAAATAAATAAATACCATCACAGGTGCCTTTTTGGCTCCCGAGGACCGTTAAAAGGCCTCAGGGTACCCAGCGAGGGATTAACCCATGCTCATTTCGCCGATAGTATTTTGGAGGCAACACCTAAGAAGTGGCGAACTTGTTGCGGTATTTATTATGGTATAGCCTTGTTGTATAAGCGATCACCCATCCAAGCACCGGTCTTGTTGTCATTTAACTTTGTTATCAGTTGCGCAGTGACTGAACCACTAGGCTGGGGCCGCTGGGGGCATTTTAAACATTTGGAATAAAATATTGTCAAGCTAACTAAACTGTAAAAGAAAATTAAAGTCAAATAATGACAATTAAATACACAATTAAAAAATAACAAGAGATGTAAGTTGCCAGTATGTATTGTACATAATTTTATGTTATGTTTATATTGTGTTTTATTTTAATTTAAAGATGAAAACAAAAATTGACATGGTTTTATTTGATTAATATATTTATTGAATAATTAACAAATAAAATGTAAAGTTATCACTTAGTTAGAATGATCACAAAGAAGTAATATATGTACAACTATTATAGTGTATTACACTTTTTTATTACAATTTTGTTTTTTCACATAAAGTTAAAATATCAAATCCTAACTTTCACCATAATTAACTTGTTACGGGTATTATGGCTTCCCCCAAGTTTATATAAATAGAGTAACTTCACAAACCTAAACATTTAATATATAGAAAAGACTGAAAGCCTGTGGGTGACTGTACTACAATTTGTCCGAGATTTACATAAATCTCGTAAAATAGAAATCTGGGAAAGTGCGGAGTGAGTCGTTGGTGTTATTTATGTAAATCAGAACAAACTGGGGGATGTAACTTGTTTGTTGTTCTATTGAAGACAATAAATAGAGTGCGCAGGACCAGTTATACAGTTATACAGATGCTGGCCATTTATATATATATTATATATTATTTATTTATTATCTTCTATATACATATATGCAGCTCATAAGTTAACACAACTTAATAAATAATATGTAAGACAAATTACACATATTGCTCTGGTCACAAACTAAGCTCTAGACTTGTACCTACTATGTGTACCACAAGCAACGATATAATATTTATTATATTTTATAAACACCCAGACCATCACAAACTGTACAGAATAAACGTACTAATATTTTTTGCCATGGGTGGGAATCGAACCCACGACCTCCGGATACATTGCCAAAGGCGCAACCACTCGTCTACGGAGGCTGCTTTATTGATCTCGAAATTTGCCGGGTCAGCTAGTATAAATTTAAAAATTAAGTAGGTATCAGAGGACCTGGATCTTATTTATATTATATATTAAATAAAATAATAGGTATCAGCTTTTATAACCTTAAAGAGTACATTAATATCCCCCAGTTTCTAAATCATAATTAAATTTCACGATTGGGGGAATTAACACTACTTTAAATTTCTATCAATCGTGTGCATTACATAATTTAAAAAAAATATATAATAATAAAGGTTAAAAATGGTTAGTTCTACAAATTGGCGGTACGTTATGTATCAATACATATCCGAAATATTCCAAAAATAGGAAAACTATTAATTGGACAATTCTAGTTCGGTGTCGCTCTATGTTTTGTGTTTTATTTTTAGGTTATGTTCAAAATTGTGTGCTTCGCAACTGACGTACAAATACTGCTTTGGACAGGTTACCAGCTTCCTGTGATTAATATTTTCTGTTAACAAAGTAACTTTAGTATATACGTGGTGGCCGAGTTGGTTTGACCTTGGACTTAAAAACACTTAGGTCCCTGGTTCCAATCCCGGTGTGTACCAATGAGTTTTTAATAAAAAAAAATATGTACATTTGTTTGACAACACCACTACAGTGCCTCGGAGAGCACGTTAAGCTGTCGGTCCCGGCTTCACTATACCAACTTGTGAAACTGTTTATATATGGGGGATGTTTATATTGAGTCTATTCAAAACATTGCGACGAGCTAGCCACTTGTCGGTGTAAACTCAATTATCGGCTACGACGAGGTAGGAATAAAAACCCCTCCGCTGGGTACCCTGGGGCCGTCTAGGCGGTCTCGGGCGCCGTAAGGCACCCGTGATGATATATGAGCCCACAGACTCCGAACTGAGAAACCTACACATGACTAGGTGTTTTGCACACTTGACGTGTTTGGCATCGGTAGTAACTAGACCAGTCGGTAGGCCTAGTGAAGTTATAAGGACATCCTTGATTGTATTTTGTATATTATATAACTATTAAATTATAATAAATATGTGTAAAATGTCCTGAAACAAATATAAAAAAAAAAACCTAGCTTTTCGGCATACTGTAGATATTACCTATTTGATATTTGGGTATTTATTATATCACTATGCCTTGAGGTGAGGAGCAACTATTCAAAGACTTTTGATAGAAGCACAGTTCTGACGCTAACCATTTTATGTAAACGAGCAAATAAAATATTTGCGTTGCACATTCGAATAGGTTTGGCAAAACAGAGTGCATTTTGCCGCAAATGGAAATCCGAATTTCGAATTATATTTCAATTTCGAATTGTAGGAACATATCCTTGATTATTATAGAAATATTTAATGATTAATTCCGGGAACATGAGATGTTTTCGGTTTATTGGATATTTTGAATTACATCCGGTTTAATATTTCCCTCAATATGTGAAATTGCATATTATATTATGGAGTAAAATTAATTTCAAAGCTCTTTCGTAAAAGGTAATTTATATTTCATATATTCATTTTAAGCAGGTAGATATTATACGTGTAGAGAGTCTGGGACCGACAATTTTATGAAGTTGTCGGTGCCAGCACTTCGAGTCTTGAAAATGGCGTTGTCAAACGAATATTCTTAAATTTTTACCGGTAGGTACACAACTAGTGACTTTAAAAACTGTACTGTTCTATGTTAGTTCTAACTACGGTATACTAACTTGGCCATCACGTGTACATATAAAAAATGATGAAAAATGTAAGTAGACCTCCGTAGACTAGTGGTCGTGCCTTTGGTTGTATCCGGAGGTCGTGAGTTCGATTCCTACCCATGTCAAAAAATATTAGTACGTTTTACTGTACAGTTTGTCATGGTCTGGGTGTTTATAAAAATATAATATGTATTGTATGATTATTTCTGGTACGCATAGTACCTACAAGCTCTAGGCTTGTAGTTTGTACATACATACATACATATCATCACGGGTGCCTTACGGCTTGTAGTTTGTGACCAGAGCAATATGTGTAAATTGTCCTACATATTATTATTGTTATTAGGTAATAAATTTAAAAAAAAATAGACAGGAGATATTGTATTATTATAAATATGTTTAAAAGCGGTCTTGATAGGAAATATCCATATTTAAAGAGGTTTTATATTTACTTCCATTGGACAGGCAAAACTCCAATATTAAATTTAATATTTGATAGGCTATGTTATTGGAATTACACTTTTTTTTTGTACTTAGTATCTATAATTCATGCCTGAGTATTTACCTATAGGAAAAATAAAATGTTCATTTTTATTTTATTTTATTGGAGCACGGCATGTGACTTTGTTTATACCTGATGGTAAGCACACCTACCAAGTCTATGAATGGGGTCAATCAATACATTGTTGTTTAACAATATTGATCGCTTCCACTATTTCGGCAAAATGATGCGGTTACGAAATGGGCGGCGACAAAGACGTATTTGCATTACGAGTCTATTATAATAACCTCGCGGCTTTATCGTCAAATCAGTCGCCCGTTTCGTAACCGCACCAAAAAAGGAGGCTACCACCTTGACAATAAATTGATGCAGTAGTCCCCGGTAAACCTACCCACGGACTAAAACCGAAACACGACTAGGTCACTTGACGGTTTTAGCATCTGTATGGGCGGTGGTGAGTCCTGTCGGTTAACAATTCTGGTAACAGAATTTAGGGTTAATATGCATGGTGACTTTGAAAGGATGTACTTTGGGCTAATATGAAGTTCTGCTGATCAATACGAACAACTTTTCCCATGGAACCATGTGTCGCAAATGAAAAAAAAAATTGCCTTCTCCATACAAACTAGTAAAGTTAAAATGTATGCAATATGTATGGGGAAACTATATTTTTTTTTCATTTGCGACACATGGTTCCATGGGAAAAGTTGTTCGTATTGACCAGTAGAACATCATATTAGCCCAAAGTACACCCATTCAAATTCAATATATATTATTGTTTCAGTTTTCGTATATATATATATATTTTAATTTAAAAATTTATGTACATTTGTTTGACAACACCACTCGGAGAGCACGTTAAGCTGTCGGTCCCGGTTTCACTATACCAACTTGTGAAATCGTTTTATAGATGGGTTATTGAGTCTATTCAAAACATCGCGACGAGCTAGCCACTTGTTCAGTGTAGACACATACCATCGGCTACGACGAGGTGGGATTAAAACTCCTCCGCTGGGTACCATGGGGCCGTCTAGGCGGTCTCGGGCGCCGTAAGGCACCCGTGAAGATATATATATATATATATATTATTGTTTTAAGTTTCAGTTTTCTTGGTGCAGAGTGTGTGTGTGATGTCATTTGTGACGATTCGCCGCAAAGGATATCTTTAGGCTTGAGCGCAAGGGAGGTGCGAGATGTTTTCATCGCCCGTCGCAGGATGGTTCAATGGATGGAATCAATCACATGATTAGGTTTATATCTGTTAAATATTGTCTATGGCATCAACATTAATGGCGAGTACATCACTAACCTTCGATTTGTCGAAGATATCGTAGTCATGCCTGAAACCCTGGAGGACCTCGGCATAATGCTCAATGATCTCAGTGGGGCTTCTAAAAAAGTGGGCCTAAACATGAACATGGATAAGACCAAAGTCATGTCGAATGCTCATAGTTATACCCACCCCTGTAAAAATAGGAAGCTACGACAATTAGATATACCTAGGACAGTCAATCCAAACAGGTAAATCCAACTTCGAGATAGAGATCTCGGTCGAATCAACCAAGTTATTCGAGCAGTGTGTGTTGCCAGTAATGACTTACGGATCTGAAATGTGGTCGCTTACTAAGGGCCTCATGAAAAGGCTCACAGTCACACAAAGGGCGATGGAGCGCGCAATGCTCGGTGTTTCCTAGCGGGACTATATTCCAAACGATGAGATCAGCAAAAGGATCAAAGTAACTGACATAGCCTCCAGAATCGCCAAACTTAATTGGCAGTGGGCAGGCCACATAGCTCGCAGAACAAACAGGCAGTTGGGGCATTAAGGTTCTCGAGTGGTCCGCGGGCGGAGGACGCAACAGAGGCAGGCCCCCCACAAGATGGACCGACGACCTGAAAAAGGTCGCAGGAAGCCGATGGCTACAGGTAGCGCAGAACTGGTCGTTGTGGCGATCCTTGGGGGAGGCCTATGTCCAGCAATGGACGCGTGAAAGGCTGGTATGATGATTGTCTATGTAATATTGTTGTGTTTTAGATCTAAGTGGTGATGGTTTAATTGTGTATATTATTATTATTTGTTATAGTGTATTAAAAGATTATACAGGACTGGCATGATCGATAAGCTACCAAAGTCCCTAAATTAAATTTAAAAAAAAAAACTTTTCAGTTTTTTTCACCAACTCTAGCGTGATTTTTAGTAGATTTTTTTTGCAGGCTTTGAGCATACCAACCAACCAATTTTAACATACCAACATATGGCACAGAATGTTCTTACAACATGATAATACCAAAAACGAGTTTTCATCAGAGATTTATAAATTGATTACATCACAGGGTGCCATTACACTTGGAGGTATACCAGTGATGAATTAGTCCGCGATGACAAGCAAGAAATGGTTTATCTGAAAATATCTAAGGGCGTGTTACTACAGCGTTGCATGAATTGCCGAAATTGAAACAATTTTACTTATTACTAGAACTCGCCTCTTAAATATTGAAATTAGTTTTTTTTTAATCAGTAAAAAACATTTAAGTTTTAAAATACATACATACATATCATCACGGGTGTCTTACGGCGCCCGAGACCGCCTAGACGACCCCGGGGTACCCAGCGGAGGGGTTTTAATCCCACCTCGTCGTAGCCGATGGTATGAGTCTACACCGAACAAGTGGCTAGCTCGTCGCGACATTTTGAATAGACTCAATAACCCATCTATAAACAGTTTCACAAGTTGGTATAGTTTAACCGGGACCGACAGCTTAACGTGCTCTCCGAGGCACTATAGTGGTGTTGTCAAACAAATGTACATATTTTTTTTAATTAAAAACTCATTAGTACACACCGGGATTCGAACCAGGGACCTAAGTGTTTTTAAGACCAAGGTCTAACCAACTCGGCCACCACGTATATAGGTTTAACATACATTAATTAATTTATAGCCATTCCTTTTTTTATCTTGCAAAATACCTAATAATATTAATTTTTTTTTCGAACTTTAACATTTTGGCCAAACATGTATTATTATAGGGCTGTTTCAAAATAGGTTGTTTCAATAAAGAAAAGACATGTTGGAAAGAGATGATATAAATGGGTTTTGGAACGGGCACCGTGTAATAATTATAGTTTGTTGTTGCATTTATAGTTTTTTGTAATAAATTTATAAAATATATGATGCCCCACATATATTTTATAAGATTATTTTATAAATTTATTACAAACTGAAAAAGGTCGCGGGAAGCCGGTGGCTACAGGCAGCGCAGGACCGGTCGTTGTGGCGATCCTTGGGGGAGGCCTATGTCCAACAATGAACGCGTGAAAGGGTGCTATGATGACGATTAAATTTGTTTTACGTTTCTATATAAATAAACAATTTTTGGTCAGTGTAATCTTACTCTATTAAAATTCTCGATAATTATTACACTTGTCAAGGTACGAAACCGTAGTTAATATTATTAAAATCATAATAATAAAATGTATACACATTCATTTAAATATGTAGTTTTGATTATTTTTTTAAGCATTTAGCACGAAATGTCCGCATGTAACTTTGTTGTTGCTCCCCGTTTCGTAACCGCATCCTGAAAGGAAACTACGCCCTCGATAATTAAACTATGCAGTAATCTTTTTAAACCGGTGAACCCACAGACTAAAACTGAAACATGACAATATTTCTTCATAAATGCATGTAAAGGTTGACACGAAATACATATTTTTCCTTTGGCACCTGTATATAGCTGGAGAGACCTAATGAATCCGAGTTATATTACTTATAAGTTTTTAGAAGTGATGATATATGAAAAATAGTTTTAAACCATATTTAATATCGTATAAGATTTGATTTAGATAAATTCAGCTAATTTTGAATTATGCAACTGTCATAGGAAGAAGGAAATGCAATTTATTTTTTTGTCCTTCACCATGTTTCTGACACAGTTGAGTTGGTCTTTTTTTTTGTTAAATAAGCAAAAACAAATTTAATTTAATTTATTAGGGGAAAAAAACTAAAAGTACAAATATTACTAACTAATATAGATACAAACAATTTATCATAATAAATATGTGCCGTTTTGTCTCCCGAGACCCGTATAAATGACCTCAGAGTGGGTACCCAGAGGGATTAACCCGTCCTAATTTCGCCGATGGTATTAGGAGGCAACGTCTAACAAGTGGCGAGCTTGTTGCGTGGTTTATATGATAGTATAGCCTTGTTCTATAAAGAGGTCACCCATCCAGGTCCGGTTGTTGTCATCTGCTTAACGCTGTTATCAGTTGCGCAGTTGCACTAGGCTGGGGCCGCTTTCTTTTACAAATAATTTGAATAGCATCTTTTTCCACAAAATTATATGTAATGAAAAATCTTCATTACTAAATATATAGGTATACCACGGAATATAAAAACTGTAAAAAACAACACAAATAATTATTAAATGTACATAAATGGCAATTGGGGCAACCATCAGCTTAATGCTTCTAGTACAAGTACGGATAAATTACAAATATGATTGAACACGAATTTAATACCTCCACTATACTCTACATATTCCAATACATTATTATAATTAATTTATCGATGAGGAAAGCTCTATAATTTCGTTTCGGCCCACCCGATCGGTATCATTTTTTTATTTTTTTTATTGGAGCAAGACTGCATTGATTTCTTGCCGAGGTGCTCTTTTCTGGGTGCGATTACGAAATATGCAGATAATTTGACGATTGACCGCTCACGTCCTTAATTTCAGCTTCTTTAGTTCTTTGATTATTATAGACGGATTTAATTCCAGTTATTAAAATATTTTTAGGCAGCCTTAATTAAAAGGAAAATTTAATTACGGGCCCTTAGACATCTCACATTTCTTTACACATAGGCAACGAATAACGAAATTCTTCAGCGAAGAAATTACTATTATTAATTTTTTTTTTCACAAAGGGGCGATTTTCCAATCGTCAGATAAATTTATTTGACGAATAGCTTTATTTATCCAACGATTAAAAAATGGCGGTAAACTTAACCCAAGACACCTAAAACAATATTTTATAAAATACAACATTTATTTGTTTTTGTTTCAAGAATATTATATGGTTTTCGGCGTTTTCGCCATATATGAAACAATATATTCTTGAATGGTTTTAATCCAAGAATTTGTTTTTATAGGCGTAGTTCAGGCCTAGACACGTCGTTATGATATGGGATTAAAACCCCTCCGCTGGGTACTCCGAGGCCGTCTAGGTATAGTTTAGGCCTAGCGATTTTTTTAGTGTAAGTTTGTGACCTGCGGCCACATTATATTTCTTATAACGTGAGCGTTAAATTGTCAAAATAACGTTTAAGCTAGCGCGCTCTCCTCCATTCAGAGTAGTTTTTAACCTTCTCTGATTTTTGATAGCTTTAAATAACGGAAATAGTCATTTTGACAATCTAACGCTCAAGTTATAAGTATCTGACAATCTAACGCTCATATTCAGTTTCTTTTAATGGTAACGTTACATTGTTAAAATAACGAAGTGACACACAATGGCAAATCTATTAAGCCAAAACCACCTATAATACAAAGGAATAGAGTGCATGACTAGTTTAGTGTACCTTTTTGCTTATTGTTCAATGTCATATTTACGGGATTTTGTTATTTTGACAAGCTAACGTTTCCGTTATAAGAAACAGAATAAATATATAGAACAGAGGCTCTACCATGGGTTTGCGCATTGTAGCAACGTAACGTATTTGTATACGTATACGTGAGCAACAACCAATAGGATCGCTTTATTAAATCCTGTTACCAAAAATAAAGCGGTCCTATTGGTTGTTGCCCACGTAGACGTATACAAATACGTTACGTTGCTACAATGCGCAAACCCATGGTAGAGCCTCAGGGAGATAATTATAAAATGTCCTACATTTATTTTATTTTATTTCATATTTATTTAACAGCTATTTCATTTAACGTCGTCGCCTGTTAGAAACAATAACCGAGTCTAAATTAAAGAAAATTACAAAAAGGTCATTTATTATTCAGCGTAGAGCTAATCTTTAATTACAAATCGGACACAAAATCAATTCCCTGGATCAGTCGAGTCGTGTAATTGTTCAATTAGTATTGAGTCAAAAGGTTTAATTAAATAAATCAGAATTAAGTCCAATCAAATCCTACTGATTTGGGATTGATAATTTTGTCCATTTCAGGCTTAGAATAAAATACACGAAATTGTGAAGAGAGAAAATAAACGAAAGTTGAGATTATTTGGACCGACCTTTTATTTTAATTTGGGTTGGTAAAATTATGTTATCATCATACATATCAAAAATATATTTGTAACATTTATACCGGTATTCATAAAAACTCATTGAGTTCTTAAATGATACTTTACCTAAAATAGGTATTCTCTTTTTTTAGCAACATACCTAAATGAATATGCGTAAAACAGACAAAACCTATTTAACTAAATTGTTCTTCAAGGAATCAATAAGTTTTTCTGAATAAGGCTATTAGGTCTATAATAAAATTATTGTTTTAAAATTATTCTTTGACAGCCTTCGTAGACTATTGTTTATAAAATATAATATGTATTATTTCGTTGCTTCTGGTACACATAGTACAAGCCTAGAGCTTAGTTTGTGACCAGAGCAATATGTGTAATTTGTCCTACATATTATTATTATTATTATTATTATTGTTATAAATTGGATGTTATTAAAGCAACAAATATTTTAAAGGCTGTATGATAGCTAATACCTTTGTCTTTTTAGTGATGTAATGCTAGCAATTTTTTTTTTAAATATACAAAACTGCTCCATAGAGTATAGTCGTTCTTCACAAGATGTCCGTGTGGACGCAGTTTTTATTTAATAAATATTCTATGTGGTGCAATATCTCTTTTATTTGAGAAATCCCTACATATTTTAACAAAATTATAGTCGACATTTTACACATACTATCTGCGGCCTCATACAATTCATTTTAAGTATCGTTAAATTATTGTCATCGTGGCTTTAGAATTTTACTAAAGCCACGACACGGAATGCTAAAAACTATTAGGCTAAAGCAACTGTAAGACGAAGGAATAGAGTGCACCTTTTTAGTATTCGTTGTTGCTGAGGCTCTACTTCTTTTTAGTATTCGTTGTTGCTGAGGTTTGCGCATTGTATTAACGTAACGTATTTGTATACGTATACGTGAGCAACGACCAATAGGGCCACTTTATTTTTGGTAACCGGATTGAATAAAGCGATCCTATTGGTTGTTTCTCACGTATACGTATACAAATACGTTACGTTGCTACAATGCGCAAAACCATGGTAGAGCCTCTGATTGCTTAATAACATATTATAGGATTTCGTTAGTTTGACAAGCTAACGTTTCCGGTTACAAAGCAGGGGTACATCCAGGATCTTTATATTTTCCATTTTTTTGCTTTTTTCTTATAATATCCAAAATTGTAATGTGTTGGATTTCTTCGACGCGCAGCAGGTCCATGTTTTTTTTTATTTTTATGAAAGCTCAGCATGTGACCTTACATCTACCTAATAGAAAGCAGTATGAAGGTCCAAGAACAAATGCAACCAACAATTACGATCTACGTACCCTATATATGTAAGCCTTAAACAAACTTAAATATTTGAAGTTACTGAGTAAATTTTATTGGTTTCAGGCGAGGGGGCATAATAGCCTGCTGCCTTCTAAACTTATATTATTAGGATTTGTTAGTAGATTGAGCACTAGCGTGTATTTTGTAGGCAATGTTGCAGAATGGCCTTCACTTAGTAATCACTTGTATGTAGATAATTAAAGAATTTAGTAATTCTAAAGATTACATAATTTTCAGCCACTTACAAGCCTTATAAACAATATTTTAGATATATGTAAAAAGAATATGCAGTAAAGTATTTTAATGCAGTATTTGTAAAACTGTCAAAAAAAATATTGAATAAAATTTGATTGATTAACATGTTGATAGACACTGTAAATATTTACATGCTCTCGGGCGGAATGTAGAAGACTATTAATAGTATTAATATGGTATTAACAACTTTAATTAAAAAACTTTACAATTTAAACTTCGTGAACAAATAAATGATTTATGATTTATTTATGATAAGTAAATTTGATTATAGATTAATTCCATCAATCTTCTAGAAACTAGGGGTAAGAGAGTCCCTTTCCTAGAGCCAGTCGTAGCAAATTCTTTAATCCCTAAAAGCATAGGAAAATTTGTTACAAGGTACAATTATTGTAATTTTCAAAACTAGTATTTTCAAACCGTAATATTCAATAAACGTGTTTTCCAAATTGTTGTTGTAATACAAGCAAGTTAGGTAATGTTAAGGCTGTTATTAATAACATCAACGATATGGATTTTGTAACAACAAATACTTACGTAATTTTAACTCACGATTTAAAAAAAAAACGAGTATGTGTTCTTCATATAGGTTTAATGGTAGATAATTCCTAAGACATTAAGCTCGCCTATATACACATTTTAATCTGCAATAAAAATTTACACCACATAAAATAATAAATATAAGCAATACAATATATATATATATATATGCATGGAAAGGCAATTATTATTATTTTAATATATAATGTTCCTTTTATGTCTTTAACATACAGTAGGTAATCTATTTTATTTTGATTAGCTATTTTTTTTTATAAAAACCATTTTAGAAATCCTTTTTTTATAGAAACGGGTCGCATTTCTAAACGCTCCGACATTAGCAAACACTACATGTGACGTCATTCGTGCACAAACAAATGTCAACGTGTATTCTGTAGACTACAGTCTTGTTTTCTCGGGTATTTATAGTCCTTTATTACGATAATTTGTGATAAACAAACCGTTTGACTAACTTTTGAGGTGCAGTAACATAAAACTAATATGCTTTTTGAGCACGAATGACGTTACAAAATGGCGGCTAGTGATGTACGTACGTACGTTTGTGACGATATACGTTTTTAATTGCGGTAGTGGCAGATAAAGTTTAAACCCTTTTATTTGTGTGTATTTTTGTGTTACTACCCATTAAAAAATGTTTAATATTTGTTTTTAGGGTCTAATGTAGTTACTCTATCAAGTAATGAAATAAAAAAAATATATGCATATTCCCTATTGAATAACGAAGATTGAAATATCTCTACTTTATTTTGGTACCTATACGTACTAGTACGAAATTTGGACAACTCAAATCCCACCTTAAGGGCACTGCATTCGTAATCGCGAACTTCGCGTTCTCCATACAAAATTAGCATTCGTACTTCCATAATACCTATCTCGATTACTGTTTGTCGCAGTATTAAAATCTTATTTTTGTCGGTCATTGTATTTATAAATTTTTCTGTGTTGGGTCATTATTTTTATTTTTTTCTAAATCAGAAAAAAAACTTTTTTAATATAGGTACACATTTTTTATTATCCACAACACAAAGATTTTTGCGTACAATTACAAACATAAAAAAAAAAAATTGAACTTCGACCAACAGCCAAGTTGTAATATTGGAAGTAGGTACGTTTGTATGGGCGTCAAGTCGACTCCAGGGCCCTTAAGAGGCAATGAGAATCAAGATTGAGGGGCCACATTTTTTATAATAAGAATTTGATAATAATTATTATGCCCGCAGTTAGCAGAAATAGAGTTTAAGTTTGTAAAATAATCATCAAGTTGGTAAAATGTAAATTAAAAAAGTTACATGGTTACAAACTTAGAAAATAGGTCTAGTTTGCATTGACGTAAAATGCTAGTTTGTAAACAAAAATAGTTTCAAACCACGCAAATCTCACTTAAATCCGTTTACTATTAACTATTAAGTAATAGTTACTTTAATTTTTACAAACTTAAGCTTGATTTTGCCAACTAGCATAATAATTATTAGTAAATTAGGCATTTTAACCAAATGTGGTACCTCAATCCTGATGTTCATTAAGAGGGGGCATGAAGCAAATAAGGAATATAGGCCTCTGAATTTGAAAATATAAGTACAAGATATTTGTTAGGGATTGGCTTTTCCAAAATTAAAATAGTTTTTTTTCCTGGAAAGACACAAAAGCAAGTTTTTCTTTCACACATAAATGTCTCTTTTCACCGAAAAGAAAAAAAAAGGATGTAAACTATAATATACCTACCTAATAGGTATAACTTATACCTAAATAACTTTATTTGTATTGTCAATAAAGCCTATGTGTATATAAGGGAAGTTTGTTGGTTTAGGCATCGTAGAAGCCTTCGGAGCTTTTAGTAGCCCTAAACTTTGAAATAACTTTATAGCGTGATAAATTTGGTAAATTCTATCATGAATTGTTTAATTTGTACAATTGTTGTTTGTGTTTAATATTATAATATTCATATGTTAATTGAAATGCTAAGTAAACTTTTGTATTATTTTATAATAATTGCGAAAGAAAACAAATAATCTACCGTTTTAAATATTTTTTGAAAGGGCAATTGAACAAACTAATTGACATACAAAATTTTCCGAAATCAAATTTCATTCACTTTAATTGAAAGGAAATCGGATCGATATTAAAATACAGCTGATAAAATTTTCTTTTGGTAAAAGAATTTAAAAAAATAGGTTCAGTAGTTATTGAGTTTATCCAAAACAAACATAATATTAGTTATATATATCATGTTAATAAAAAATATATAATTTACATGAGACCTATATTCTGAGCTACGTGAATATTTATAATGAATGAATGAAATGAATGAATGAATAAAATGAATGAATGAATGAAAAATTCTTTATTGCACAAAAGCTTAACACTATTGTACATAGGCGAGCTTAATGCCTTAGGCATTATCTACCAGCTAACCTTTGGGAGATTGACCAAAAGAACAGGCAGAGTGCTATTTAAAGCAATATATAATATAAAATACAAGGTATAGATAAATTATTAGGTAATATAACAATACATACTGGTATTATAACATATAACATGTATACATAAACTTACATAAATAATAATATATAGACATACATAAATAAGTAGATATATATACATACATAAATAAATATTTTCGCATACTTACAGTAAAAAAAAAAGAAAGAAATGCTAACAGTTTTGATTATTAAGGAGAAAAAAGTGAAGATGGGTTTTAAATGAAGCTGTAGTAACTTTTGTTCGTATTGACAGGGGAAGATTGTTCCAGAGTGATGCTGCGGTTACTGTAAAAGAATTTGAATATCTGGTTGAAGAATGCATAGGAATAGTAAGAAGGTTATTTTCGGCGGACCTTAGGTCACGATCATGGGTAGAAGAGAGGTATTGAAAGCGCTCTTTTAAATAATTCGGAGAAAGAGGGTTGGAAAGTATATTGAAAAGAAGAGTTAGTATATGCTGATGCCTGCGAAAGCGGATATTGAGCCACTTTAACTGAATACGAAATTGGGATACATGATCATACTTACGCAAGCCAAATATATAGCGTATACATAAGTTGAGAAGCCGATCTAATTTATTCAGTAGCTCTTCAGTAAGATCAGAGAAGCAGACATCAGCATAGTCAATTATTGGAAGCAACAAAGTGTTTGCTAGCAATAGCAATTGTGGCAAGAGGCAGGAAAATTTGAGCCCGTTTTAGTGTATGCATGGTTGCGAATACTCTTCTACTGACTTCATTAACATGATGGTTCCATGAGAGATCCTGACTAATGTGAACACCGAGGTTTTTTACAGTGGAGCTGTAAGGGATTGAGACATTACTAAAAGTTATACTTGGAAGCATCGACATGTCTATTTTATTCAGCAATTCCCTGCTACCAACCATCACTATTTGAGTTTTATTAGGGTTTACCATTAGACCATACTCATGAGACCAAGCCCTCAAAGCCTCAAGGTCAGTGTTGATTCTATTGATTGCGTCAGTCGCCTCATCCTTATTAAATGCTGTATATAACTGCAGGTCGTCCGCATATAAGTGATAATTGCACGCTAAGGTTTTTGTGGCCGTGTTTATGAAAATAGAAAACAAGAGGGGAGATAAGACTCCACCTTGAGGTACGCCAGCCAGTGTGGGGCACCAATCAGAAAACGCGTCATCCAACTTAATGCGTTGCACACGATCACCCAGATAGCTTTTAAACCACTTAAGCGCGGTTGGAGAGATATTAAGAGTCTTTAAAATTGCTATCAGGATATCGTGGTCAACACAGTTAAATGCATTGCTAAAGTCAAGAAGAGTGAGAAGGGTCAGTTTTCGACAATCCATTGCAGCGCGAATGTCATCTGTTATTTTAAGAAGAGCAGAAGTAGTACTGTGAGCAGGTCGGAAACCTGATTGAAAGGGATTAAACAGATATGGATACTGACGAGTTAAATATTACTAAATGCCTTTACTAATATTTAACTCTTACGTAGGTATTTTTATTAAACAGTCATTTTATTAAAATTACCGTTTTCGACACTCAATTCGTAGTCGTATAATAAGCTGACCATTCCTTAAAAAATCTTGTGTAATAGAAAACAAAATATAATTTATTTTGTTCTCTAAAACTAATTAAAACAAATAATTACAAGAGTAAGATAACTTTTTGATAGCACGAGAACTCTGCACTGAACTTTCTAAACTCACTCTTTTCTCACTATTTTAAGTTGCAACTGTTGCAAGTTAAATTTAAATAAGTTATATACTTTATGACAAACTTATACTTTCGTTAAGTTTTATGCATTGCTTAATGTGTCTGTCATGTAAATTAGAAACTATACAGTGTGTTAAAAATCTTATAGACAACCCTTTATAGGAAGTTTTTAATATCAATGTGAACAACTTTCACTCTGGTTGGAACCAAGCCAGGAAAAGGATTCGCGATCTCGAACGTCTAAAAATGTGTAAAGGGGTTGACAGACGTACAAGCTTTAAGATCGCGGTTTTAAAGTTCGTGTACTTACTCGGCTCGACGCGACGGGGTGACATACGTGCAACTTTTTTTTCATAAAAAAAAAATCATCGGTAGAAAATTACAAAGAATAAATGCTAAATACCACGACTTACAAAATAAAATGATGACTCGCGACTCGTGGTGATGACAAACGGCGGGCTACGAGCAAAATTTCAAACATGTTGGATCGCCGAAGAACTTACTAGGAGGTTTTTAAGTACGCACACTTGCTCGACAATTTTTAACCCCTTTAATGTTATTTTAAGAGACATAAAAGTTTTTTTTAATGAAAAAAGATCGTAGAGGTGTAAATATTACTTACTCGATCCCAATTAGATAGTCTTTTTAAAATATATAAAAAAAAACTTTTGAAAAGACACCGAAGTTGTTTTATGATACTAAAAATATAACTTTAGATGTCATTTTAAAACTTATTAGAATTTTTATGAAGAAATTATGTAATTACGATCGAGTAAATAATATACGTAACGCAATTCTTGAAGATTGTAACGTGCAGTAGTAGTAACTTGGCAGATTTTAATTCCCAATTTTTTTTATTTACATAAAAAAAAACAATGTTACGTAACACGTTGTTCGAAAACCCCCTCCCGCGCCTGTAACGCATCGTAACGTTTTACAATAGAACCGAGACCACCTAGACAGCCCCAGGGTACCCAGCGGAGGGTTTTAATCCCACGTCGTCGTAGCCGATGGTATATGTCTACACCGAACAAGTGGCTAGCTCGTCGCGATGTACATATATAATTTTTAATTAAAAATTATTGGTCCATACTGGGATTTGAGCTGGGGGCTAACTAACTAGGCAATCACATATATTACTCGACCACCACTTATATTTTCTTATATATATTTTAACATTAAATATTTTATTGTCACAATATACTAAGCAGTACCTGCTGCATGTAGCTACTTCACTCTTTCGATCTGTACGAGTAATCTTTCTCTTTGAAATGTTTACCATTTCAAAGAGAAATTCTACTGTAGGTATCACATACATTCAAACATTAATTCATTTACTTTCTTTTGTTTATATATATATATATTTAATATTTAATGATGGATTACCAAATGAAAAACAATATATTTATTGAATTGCTATCTGAATTAGTACCTGAATTCTTGGAGTTTATTTTATTTTATTTTATGTGCTTAAAATCCTGTGTTAATTTTACTATTGTTCGTCTTTCCGTGTTTTATGCTAACCTAATAATAAAATTTTAACTTGTAATATTTGCAATTTGTAATGTTAAGTAATTAATTTTAAAACTGTTGTCTTATGTTGTGTAATAATTTATTATGAACTTATTTAATTAAATTTTTAAGTACCTTCTTAAATGTTTTGTACCTTTCAATAATTTTCGTGTATCCTAATATAATGTCTTTTGTTAACAAGGTAGCCTTTGTGATTGTATATTATGTTAATTGAATTGGGGCCCGCGATACAGGATTTTTTCCTAGTTCGGGCCCTGCTGCATAATATTGTAAACTGTGTAAAAATAATATCTGAATAAAACGAATTGAATTGAATTAAGGTACAAAGAATTTAATATAAAATAATTCGAGTTAATTTACCAGCATACTATTCTATAAATTAAACATTCCTTTACTCACGACTGAACTAAAATAACAACATTCTATGACAACATAATAACAATGTTTAGAATTAAATTCTCTACCTGGTATTGTACGTTTGTGAATTACGCGTTCATTATTAACCTATGCAGCATATTACGGCATAAATTGGAAATTGGGGCAAAATTCCCATTTCATCGGAACGACATACTCGTACATACGTTCAACAATACCTCCATTAAGATTACAATACTCACACGTTTAACCTGCCCGTTCCAAATATCATCGCAATAAAATCGTACATCACTGCTTTACAAGGTGTTCTTCTTATCAATTTGATCAACTTTCACTGTGGTTCCAGCTCTGTCAAAACAAATTAAGTGGCTTAGTTGGTTAGACCTAAGACTAAAAAAAAACAGTATTTTATACGTTCCCGGTTTAAACTCCTATGTCTATCAATGTTTTATATATATTTTCTTCTTTTTGAAAACTCCATTATAGGTAGGTTACAGAGGAGGATTAGTAGTTTCAGCCGCCCTAGGCCGTTTAAGCGGCCGCCCGATTCTAATATCTTTGCAGCATAGTAATGTGAAATTGTTCTGTGCGAAAAACAACATTGAGTTCAGTTCTTTTGTTTCATTTTTTCACCTGTGATATTCTCACTAGGATTTAACTTAGGTTTGGGAGCAGATTTTCCGCCCCTGATATTTGACCGCCCTAGGCCCGGGTTTAAACGGCCTTAAGGAAAGTCCGCTACTGGGTAGGTACTCAGAATTTTATCGGCTATGCCAAGTTTGAAATTTAACCCCACCGACGTTGGGTCCCTGAGGCCGTCATTTAAATCATGGGTGTACAAGTAAGTGCATAAAATCGCTTGTTTAAAAAAAAATTAAAGAAAAATAAAATGACACTATATAATTACCATATAAGCCTAAAACAAAAAATGGGAACAAAAACTATTATATCACATTTTATTAGGTGCTTAGGTGACACTGAGCAGAAAAAAATCCTTAAGAGGCACCTGAAAATCGTTTACCTCTGATTCCGAGAGAAAATACTGCATTTGGAAATACGACTTTTTCAATCAAGTACGACGATATATACAGTCTTAATGGTTATAAAACCAGTCATTGAGTTATACTACTAGTAAATATTAATTTGAAGCAGATGTTGCTAAGGATAGTATTCTACTGTCCCTGACTAAAACCTCTGATCCTGATCTGATCGGTAGCTGGGACCAAATTTTATTGAGCAATAAAACCCCTGAAAGTTCCTCTGTAATAAAGGTCTATATTGGTTGAACTATATGTTTAATGTGGGTTCATATGACAATAGTTGCCAAACCTCTCATTACAATAAAGGTATTTGAAGCAATAATAGAAACGTCGGAAAATATAGACGCATATAGTAAACGCAAATCTCACACCCATACTAATTTGCTTGTCACCATAACTCGAATACCATCGTCGAAATGAGGACGTGTTAATCCCTCCGCTGGGTACCCTGGGGCCGTTTAAACGGTTCTCGGGAGCCATATAGGCACCCGTGATGGTATTTATATATATACCATAACTCGGGGGTTTAAGATGTTTTAGACTTTTTTATTTTGACCAAATACCGTTCTGAATTTATAAAAAATAGTTACACGGGCAATAATAATTCATTGATGCATTGCATATTCGAATGCTTTTAATTCCTTTACCTTTACCCTTTTCTGTAGTAAGTTTTTCATGATCTGGGTGTTTATATAATTGTTTCTGGTACACATAGTACAGGTTAATATGTGTGTTATGAGGGCAATATGTGTTTTTTATAAATATATCATCACCGGTGCCTAACGGCGCCCGAAACCGCCTAGACGGCTTTAGAGCCACTAAATTAATATTATTATTATTAATTTAGTACATAATTTTACTATGACCAATACAACTACATAATTACAATCAAACAATAAATAATTTTCCAAATTTAATTAGAATAGAATTGATTAAATAGATAAGAAATATATACCAACATAAAACAAACAAAAAAAAACAATTAGGTACAAATATATGATAATGATAACCATACATTATTGATTAAAGAAGTTAATAAGTGCCATAGTACAGTAAAGTAAGTAAGTAATGTAAAAAAAATACATTAAAATTAGTATGAAAGTGATGTGTAGCGAGTGAAATGTGTTCCTTGCGTCTAGCATTAGAGTTTTTCATTTTTTATCTCCAAATATCAGCGTAGTATTCATACTACCAAACTTTTTTATTATTTTTAACTGACTTCAAAAAAAAGAGGAGGTTATCAATTCGTGTTTTTTTAAATGTTTGTTACCTTAAAACTCCGTCGTTTATAAAAAGATTTTATTTGAAAGGATATATTGTTATTTTCAGATTCTTTTCATATAAATTTAATTAATTAACATCGGTTCAGTAGTTTGGTTTTTAATCTGGAAAATATATCATTTAGTGGTGTTTATAGTCACTAGAATAGTCCCAATGAACTACCTTTCTTCTGGATTTATCATTACATAATGAATGATGATGATAAAAACGGAAAGTAGGCACCGGAATTCCGTAATAAAATAATGTATACTAGTTTTGATTGTCACAATACAGACTTCGTAGCCTATATTTCCGTTAACGATATGTCATCGATTTGAAATCAGTAATTTATCTACTTTTTTTAAAAAGATGAATATTTTACATAAATATCATCACGGGTGCCTTACGGCGCCCGAGACCGCCTAGATGGCCCCAGGGTACCCAGCGGAGGGGTTGTAATCCCACCTCGTCGTAGCCGATGTAGAGTCTACACCGAACCGTGTAGTGGCTAGCTCGTTGCGATGTTTTGAATAGACTCAATAACCCATCTATAAACAGTTTCACAAGTTGGTATAGTGAAACCGGGACCGACAGTTTAACGTGCTCTCCAAGGCACTATAGTGGTGTTGTCAAACAAATGTAATTTTTTTTTTAAATTAAAAACTCATTGATACACACCGGTATTCGAACCAGGGACCTAAGTGTTTTTAAGTTCAAGATCTAACCAACTCGGCCACCACTTATATGATTATTTTAATCCATAACATAAGGGTTTCACCTAACTTAGGAACTCTAGCTATATAAAATCAGCAAAACAAAACAAGTTATTTTATCTAAAAAATTCTTCACTATATTTTCGACTTTTATCCGCATGGGTTTAGACTCAAATTCAATTGGTGCCAAAATTTAGTTATGTAGAAAGCTTCGATATGACGTCGGTGGCGCCAAGCGGTCTGGGTCACGCCGTTTCTATCTATGGACTCTCGTAAACGTATTTTAAATTTAGATTTTCAAATCATTAATAATCTATTTATATTAATTAAATATTAAATAAAAACGGCAGGTTTTTTGAACTCATTGCCTAGTATTTTTAGGTTCATGGATTTAAAATTATATAGATGGTGACTTTGAAAGGTTATACTTTGGGCTAATATGAGGTTCTACTGATTAAATCTAACAATTTTTTCCATGGAATCATAATGTATCGCAAATGTAAAAAATAGTGCCTTCTCTATACAAACTAGTAATGTTAAAATGACCAATTTGTATAGAGAAGCGAAAATATTTTTTTGCGACACATGGTTCCATGGGAAAATTTGTTCGATTTGATCAGTAGAGCCTTATATTAGCCCAAAGTACAACCTTTCCCTATGTATATATATATATATATATATGTGTTACGGATAATTTTAATTATAGAAGATTGAGTAAAGCTTAGGTTTACCCGGATTTACTTAGAAGAAGTAAGGTCCGAATAATAATTGAAATAAATTCGGGATTTACCCATACTCATCTAGGTCCGCCCAATACTGGCTGGTAATGTTATAATAATTAGTGAAAAATAAAATAGACGCGCGTTGATATATTTTCTTTAATAAAAAAAACATACAAAACAAAGTAGCACTCGTACTTAAAATATTTTTGTTATGGAAAATTTTTAATTAAAATTTTATTTTAGTTTTCAAAACAACGTGATTTCGTACTTTATTTTTATCGGAAGAATAATATCTTCAAAAAGTCATAATATCAAATTATTAAACGTGTAGTTATTGAGACATGTAAATTTATTTAACACCATTTTTTTATACCTACTCGCTTTAATACAGTTGTATTTATTTTTAGGCGCGCATTTATAAATCCACTCATGTACCTATGTGGAAACTATAAAAATTAAAAGTAAGTAGATATGCACAGATCGTGCAGAGACTGTTAAGGTGTAGGCAGAGTGTAATATAAAAATATTACCCTGGTCATAAACTAGGCACTGACTAGGTTTGTACTATATGTAGGTACGTTAGTACCTAATACATACGAGTAGCTCCCGAGAACCGTTTAAATGGCCTCAGGGTATACAGGGCCGTGTTCGTAAACTAACACTTTAACACTGGGTAATGTTACTACACTATATGCATCTCTTCTTCTCTAAGCATTTTTCAATATTTTTATCGCACTCTGTAACACTACCCAGTGTTAAAGTGTTACGTTTCCGAACACGACTCAGAGGAGGGATTAACCCGTCCTCATTGCGTCGATGATATTCGTGGGCAACACCTAACAAGTGGCGAGTTTGTTGCGGTGTTTATGATGGTGTAGCCTCGTTTTTTTTATTTATTTATTTATAGGAGCTCGGCATGTGACCCCACATCTACCTGATCGAAAGCAGTATGCAGGTCCAAGAATGAATACAAGCAGCTCTTAGAACTGTGTTGTAAGAGCTGGTTTCATCCATTATGCCGGCTCAAGATGCCTATTCACGCTTCGTTTAAAGGACTCAACGTTATAGGAAGGAGGAAACACGCAAGCAAGCAGAGCATTCCACATTTGAATAGTGCGACAGATGTACGAATCACCAAATCTTTTAGTGCAAACGTCGTTGTATAAAGCGGCCACCCATCCCAGGTCCGGCCTTGTTGTCATCTTCTTAACCTTGTTATTAGTTGCGCAGTGACTTTACCACTAGGCTGAGGCCGCTTTTTTCATACATAATATAATTAATAATAAACGCCAACGGCGTAACCACTTTAATAGAACACGGAGACGTGTAATAATTTGAATGATCTCTATTTAAGATGCCAAAATAATTAATTCCAAAGCTTAAGTATATTACAGTTTTTTATGAAATCCTATTTTATATAATTATACTGGTGAGATAATAATATTCTCCTTAGACAAGTTTTAGATTGACATACTTAATTGAAACTTGGAGTACATTATTATACAACATTTCGTAGTGTTGGGAAATTGTTGATTAATCGATACAATCCATTATTATTTTATTTTTTATGATTTAATGTTTTTATATTTGATATAAATAACATTAAGGTGCTAAAATGAAAAGTACTAATATCTCTAGCTATGTTGCCACTCTGAATTGCTATATACAATACTTTCTGTTGAATCTAGGATTTTATATTGGATCTCTCATCACCTCATTGCTTGTTTATTTAAAACAATGATTTACCCTAAGTTCAGGCGCTTTTGTTTATAATAGAAATTCCATAATCGTTTAATTGGTTTTTATTTTCTGCTTGGGAATCCAATAAACATCTAAAAATTAGTGCATTACTACAAAAATTAATTTGGTCCATATTTAGATTATTTCCGTTAATTTATGTCCAATAGTTTTTTTAAAATGTTTTACGTAGTCGTAGCTTGAGTTGTTTAATAAACATTTACTCAATTAACATTTTTATTTCTAACAAAATAATAAAAACTAACTAAAATTAAAATAATAATAAAAAATCCCTACATACTCAAAAAATCCTCACAATGTATGCGCGGCATAGTGCCCAGAACGCTGGCGATTTTTCTCTTTGGATTATATTATTAAACTTAATCTTTGAGAGAGGAAAGCGCCAATTTTGAAGAAATCTGTTTTACAAGCTTTCTTGCTTCTGGGCCCCATAGTCTCTAGTCCAAACGGCACAAATATATAATTATTACCTATTTGCGAGTAATAATATAAACATTTTAAATTAATTTTAAACAAAATTTGACGTGAATAATTATATAAGTAATATACCTATAGCATTATTGACTTTGTTTTAAAGCGAGTTTACAATGGTGATTTAGTGATAGGAATTTCGGGTGTAATAATACCTAAACTTAATGTTTTTCCGAGAAAAAAATTACTTTCTGAATATTTCTTTATATTTTCACATAAAAAATACAAGATTCCCGGGATTCTTTATATGAAAATATATATAATATAAATTTTTAGTTAAATTCGGAATAAAATAAAGTATTTAGTATTTCTGATCACCCGAATATCCGATCACTAGTGAAAATTCCAAAATTTATTACCAACCCAAAATGCGGATATCTTTGAGAATAATTTAAAAATGTAAGTAATTTTTATATTCTTCAACAGACATCGCTAAAGTCTATGAACCTAAGTAAGGTAAGGGAAGGGATCTTCCTTACCTACCGACATTAACATTTCTCCACCCCAAAGATCTTTTGCCGCGCCAAAGTTGTTTAACTTTCCTCGATTTTCCCTAATAATTAAGGGAACCCGAATAAATTATATTCGTATCGGGAAACTGAAAATTGTCATAGCCAGAAGCGACATCTCCGAAACAATCATAGACGTTAATGATATTGCGTGAAGTTTTAATGGTTTTTCTTTGACAGTTCTATATCTATAAGTTTTAACATAAATTTAATTTAGGTTATTAATTTAAACATGAAAATTAATATCAATATTTACAAAGTATTTTAACAAAACATAAATAAATAGTGTACTTTGTATAATTTATAAACGTTTAAGCGCCTCTTTAGCGTTGTATCCGGAGGTTGTAAGTTCGATTCTCACTCATGGCAAATCAATATTACTAAATTTTTCTGTGCTGTTGCCATGGTCTAGGTCTTCAAAATATAATATGTATTAGATGGTGTTTTCTGCCATAAATACAGTACAAGCCTAGAGCTTATTTTCTGACCAGGGCCATATGTGTGCAATGTCTACATATATTATTATGTAATAGATGATATTTGAATGTTAGCTTACCATCAGGTAGACACAAAGTTACATGCCGTGAACCACAAAATTTTGATTAACCTTATGGTTAACGCATATTTTTTTATAGTATTTTTTTTTTTATATACGGATCATTGATTGTTTATAAACATTAAAAGCAAAGTATACTCGTATATAGTTTCAATTTTCTTTTTGTAAACAAATTTATAGTTGAAAAAATGATCGCTCTGCCGGCTACAATTATTTGGACATTGTTTTAAGTAGTATTTTTTTTGTGTGCTCATTAAACTTTTCAGTGATTTGATATGAGTATTTCAAGGTAACTAAGCATGTTTACTAAGTGCGATTTTAGGCCTATATACTTACTTATTAATTGTATATTATTTTACCCAGTTTTAATTTTATAAATCTATAACATTTAAAACATATTTTTTGTATAATATTACTGAAAATCATGAATAAATTACATGTTCCGAAACAAACGCTAGTAATATATACTGATAATTATTTGTTCTAAGATCATGGTCTACTCTGTTTTGAATAAGATTATTGAAGAGTTGGAGATAATAATGAAGAACATGTACCTGATACCATAACATTTTTAGTCGGATATATGCAATGCTGACATCACATTATGAAGCATCCGGTGATGAACATTTTTTGTCACTACAAAGCCTACCTGGGGGGTAACCACCGACTCCGATACCGTGAGTTCTCGTTCGAGTTGAGATCAAAAATGTCGTCATTTCATACAAATCATATTTACAAACTTCATAATATTATAAATATTTTTTTGTAATTAATTAAGTACTCAAACTAGTTATGCAGTGGTTAATTCAAATAACGATGTTTCACTTTTCGTAGTACTAAAAACATCGTTCTCGATCTCAACTCGAACGAGATCTCACGGTATCAGAGTCGGCGGTTACACTGCTGGTTTACAATTGAGAGTAGGTGCAGAATTTCAATCGACTCATTAGATCAAGACGATTACTCTACCATTAGCTAAGCTGGTGAAGTTTTAGACTTGACTTTGTAAGACCAGGACTACAACCTCAAAGTAGAGAAACAGCTCTACAATACTAATGTCACAGAAAGCTGACAACTTTATAACAGAGATGAAGAAAAATATGACATTCTTTGGTTTAGTTAGAAGGAGTGTTGCTGCAAGTTGATTAGAAACCTTCAGTAAAGGTATTGTTCGCAAACATGATCGGGCATGTGTTTATCGTGAACCTCATCAGTCATATAATAAAATATAGACCATAACACTTGCTATGTGCTGAATGTCATATAAGAACGCCATGTTTTATTATTAAAAAAAAATATATATATACCTCGAATAAATATTAAAGTCCATTTACCTTATATATTTTAATTTTTTGCCTAAAAAAAATCAATTACCGGCATCATATCATTAGCGCATATTTTACTAGCGTTCCTTTTATCAAACACCATTTTCCAGCTTTTCTGGGAAAATGTGAATTTTTAAATATTCTTTAATGTTAAGTCAGGCCAAAATAAGTGTAATTATGAAAAATTAGAAGAATCGGACATAAAAATGAACTTCAGTAAAAGACGTACCCGGCGGAGGGGCTTTACTCCTACCTCGGGTCGCCCATACTATCCTGAATCTACATCGAACAAGTGGCAAGCCCTTTATATAGGCTGAATAAAATAATATGAAAAAAAACTGGTGTACAGTTAGTAATTATTTTAAAATTATGTTTTTTCCCCAAAAGCCTTTTATCACAAAAAAAAGTTTTAGTTTAATGGTATCCATCTGTGATATTAAATTTCCAATATCGAGGGTCTTTTAGGCCGCTATAATCCTCTCTAAATTTATTAGTAGAAGCCACACGGTATCAGCTTATGAGATTAAAATAATACGGGTTACCTTCAGTAGATTTATTTTTACATTTTCATTCAGTTTGTTTATTTATTTAAAATTCTTTATTGAACAAAATTGTACATAGGCGAGCTTAATGCTTTATGAATTCTAACAGCTACCCTTTGAGGATTATCATTAATTAATTAATATTCTCATTGACTGGACTGGACTGACAGGTGAATATAGGTACTATGTTAATATCAGTTTTATTTTTATATCTAAATACATGGCTTCGGCAGCTGCCATAGCATTTGTGTAATAATCAAATTGTAAACCACCTAACTATTTCTTTCGTCGTGTAACATTCTTTTTAGTGACTGTGTAGCTACTTGATGGTAAGCAGTCCTACAAAGACCATGTACGGCGTCGATCAATACTTTGCATTGATCGACGTCAATTATGCCGGCTAAATGATGAGGTTACGAAATGGGCAGTAATGTATTTGCATTAAATGTCTATTTTTATATACTCATACACGTTAAACATGGTGGCCTAGTTGGTTAGACCTTGGACTTAAAAACACTTAGGTCCCTGGTTCAAATCCCGGTGTGTACCAATGAGTTTTTAATTTAAAAATTAATGTACATATGTTTGACAACACCACTATAGTGCTTCGGAGAGCACGTTAAGTTGTCGGTCCCGGTTTTACTATACCAACTTGTGAAACTGTTCATAGATGGGTTATTGAGTCTATTCAAAACATCGCGACGAGCTAGCCACTTGTTCGGTGTAGACTCATACCATCGGCTACGACGAGGTGAGATTAAAACCCCTCCGTTGGGTACCCTGGGGCCGTCTAGGCGGTCTCGGGCGCCGTAAGGCATTCGTGATGATATGTATACGTATGTATATCCTCGCTGATTTATCGTCAAATCAATCGCCCGTTTCGTAACCGCATCATGAAAGGACACTACAAGGACCTCGACTAAAAATCGATTCAGCAGTCTCTGGAAATTATCGTGGTGGCCTAGTTGGTTAGACCTTGGACTAAAAAACACTTGGGTCCCTGGTTCGAATCCCGGTGTGTACCAATGAGTTTTTAATGTAAAAAATTATGTACATTTGTTTGACAACACCACTATAGTGCCTCGGAGAGCACGTTAAGCTGTCGGTCCCGGTTTCACTATACCAACTTGTGAAACTGTTTATAGATGGTTTATTGAGTCCATTCAAAACATCGCAACGAGCTAGCCACTGGTTCGGTGTAGACTCATACCATAGGCTACGACGAGGTGGGATTAAAACCCCTCCGCTGGGTACCCTGGGGCCGTCTAGGCGGTCTCGGGCGCCGTAAGGCACCCGTGATGATACATATAGTCTCTGGAAAATCGGTGAACCCACAGACTGTAACCGAAACATAGCTAGGCCACTTGATGGCTTTTGCATTTACGAGTATGGCGGTGGTAAGGAATCCATTTGGTCGGCCTAGCGACCTTTTGTCAATTAGTTTTATAAGAATACATGACATACAAACCAAACTTTGTTTTACCTCGACCCAAAAATAAAAAAAAAGCAAAATAATAAGTTTTTAAATTAGAGTTTTTAACCTTCTCTAACTAAGACTGTATATACCTATACCTACAACAAATTATATCAAAGCATGTACGAATTAGTTCAAACAGTTTCCACGGGTGTAAACAGCATACCTTTGTACGTTGGATGCATTTCTCGAGTCAGTGAAGATTCGCAGCGCTTTGGTAAGTAAATCCTAGATATTTACCAACTTACCAAAGGTTCTTGTCAGCAAATAAATGGAATTGTATTGTTGTACAGAGTAGGTACTGTAGAAGCTTATAACTTAAGATGCTGAGTTATCTATACTAATATAAATAAGCTGAAGAGTTTGTTAGTTTGTTTGTTTTGTTGAAAGCACTAATCTCAGGAACTTTTTTTTTAATATTATAAATAGCATATGATCTCAATCTTACCTGATGGAAAGTAACGATGAGGTCGAAGAGATAGCATGCTCTGTAACAAGAAATTACTACTATTAAGACTACTGGTCCAATTGAAAAAATATTTTTTTGCTAAATGACCGATTCGCCTTATCGAGGAAGGCTAATAACATAACGTGTTAGTGTAAGTGCGTTACGGTTAAAGTTACGCAGATGTAAGTTAGTTTTAAGATAATTGTCGAGGTACGAACATTTGGTAAACGAGCAAAATAAATTTATAGGGGAAAATACAAGGTTGACACGTGTCTATTAAATGTAGAGATTTAATACTATTAAATCTCTACATTTAATAGTACTACCTCGACAAGTCTTATTTATTATCTTATTATACGCTTCTGAAACGCGATGTACCCACAGACCAAAAACTGTCACATGTCTATGTAACTTGTTTTTGCACTATTAAATTAATAGTGCAAAAACAAGTTACATACTCATGTGTCAGTTTTGGTAGTAGGTATTTGTTTAGGTGGTAAAGTAGCGAGAATATTAAATTAGACTCTTAATGCAAATGCGTCTTTGTCGATTTATGCATTTTGTAACTGCATCATTTAACCGGTATAATAAGGGTGACCAATACTGTTATAACAAAGATTTTGTAGGTCTACTTACCACAACATAGATACAAACTCACATACCGTTTTCCAGTAACAATAAAACTTACTAGTTTTATTTTTAGTAAATTTAGAGGTTAAGAGCAGCGTCTGATCAAACATTTCCCATACATTCACGACCTTTTGGTCCTAACTGTTACCCCTCTTTAAACATTCATAGATTTTTATGATTTTTGGAGGCGTTATAAATATGATCTATATCTAGGCTCGTACCTTTTTTCTTTTTTTAAAGTAAAAAAATCGCAAAACAAATCCCTCACACAAAAATAATTGATATAAAATATCAAGGCAGAAAATAAAAAAAAAGGTAAATGTACAATCATTGTTTATTTTCTCTTTAACAAAATTAGACCATGTTTTTTCAAATCCATTGAAGTTTAGGGGTAGAAAACAGTTTTGGCCCGAAAGTCGTTTTGCTGCCTATATTGTAGGTATAATCTTATACGTGCTCTTTCTCTTATTGAGGTTCGGGGGGAAGGTTTACATAAATGTATGGTAGCGTTACCGACTCACCGTCATGCGGGCAGAGAGTTAATACTTTGCAGTTGAAACAGCATGAGCATCGAAGAGCTTCATCAGACACTCCTCTTAAAGTGTGAGATTATTTAACGTTCACTGCTTTGCTTATTTTTTAGGCTGACAAAATAAGCTCATGTTATTGTGGAAAATTTAACGCAATAATTTCTTTATAATACTAGTAGTTTACTTACATGTACAAAATATTAATCTAACTTAATTCGTGGCTCCATTAACATTATCTATTTCTGATGTCACGGCATCAGCTGGTAGATAAGAAATTTTACTCAATTTACGCAAAATAAATAAATTCAATGAAAAGGAATTTCCCCTAATCACCTTCGTAATTAGAAGTTTTTATCTCTCCGTAAAAAAACAAATTTAAAAAGCGATTTACAAAAACAATATGTACATAGCTTTATTCAAAATAACATTACATCGTTCTCTTCTGAATTTAACAGGAGGAAAGCTAGGCTCATTACTACTGCAAAAACTGTCAACTGACCGAGTTATGTTTCGGTCAGTCTGTGGGTTCACCATTTTTCCGGAGACTACTGCATCGATTTATTGTCGAGCGGGTAGTCTCCTTTTATGGTACGGTTACTAAATGGGTGATTGATTTGACGATAAAGCAGCGATAATATTAAAATAGGCTTGTAGTGCAAATACGTCCATGTCGCTGCACATTTCGTAATCGCACCATTAGCCGGCATAGTGGGATCGATTAAACAACAATGTATTGATCAACTTTATTCATGGACTTTGTATCTCTGCTTAACATCAGATAGATACAAAGTCACATGCCAAGTTACAAGGTGAGAATAAACCCCCACCGCTGCTGCGCTGAGTATAGCCACTGAGGCCGTCTAGGCGGTCTCGGGCGCCGCGCCGTACACAACCCGTGATAGTACACATAAAGTCATACACCAATATTCCTTCATTCCTCTGTACCGTGTCCATGATTAACGACCACATCTATCAGTATTAGTTACCATTGGTCGTTACCAATAGGTCGTTCTCCCATGCTGTCAAAAAATATGGTTACAAAACGAGCAGTACTTTTACAATTATTTCTTCTGTGGCGAAATCACCGCTATCATAATGCTGCAAGTCCCGCCATGACTTGTTCATTTTGAAGATTTGCAAAACAAAATTGAAAACTTTCTGTTCTAGTCATGATGCTAAAACAAACGCTCCAACGCGCGGACGGGCACGGTTTTTATCTTCAAGGTTCTAATGATAGATTTAACCATAGGCCATTTCTTCTCACCCACGAGGCTTACTACTGCATAGCGTTTTGTAAAGCGAAACAACCAACATTGAACGGTTCTGCTGATAGTGTGCAAACGGCCTAATTTCCCTGCTGCTTTATTATCAAATTAACTGCTCAACGAACTCTTATGACTATTCTAATTACGAGTATCAATCTTCTTTTCTCTAGTTATTCCATATAACCTTTCTAAGCTACTACGTGGTAGCATATCCGAGAATCCATCTTGAGACTTACTAAGCCACTTACTTTTTAAAATTAAGATTGTAAGACTTAAGATGGATTCTCGATCTAGAATATGTTATTTTTTGGGGTGGATAGAAATGATAACTAATAAATACCATCAAGGGTTCCATTTGGGCTCCCGAAAACCGTTTAAATGACTTCAGGGTACCCAGCGGAGGGATTAACCCGTCCTCATTTCGCCGATGGTATTCGGAGGTATCATCTAACAAGTGACGAGATTTTTGCGGTGTTTATGATGGTATAGCCTCGTTGTATAAAGCGATCACCCATCCTAGTTCCGGCCTTGTTTTCATTGCTTGTTATCAGTTGCGCAGTGACTTAACCACTAGGCTTAAGTGTGAGAGGACTTTTCATATCCATTGAACGATATTAAAATTGATGAGAACGATATTAAAACATAAAGAATTCATATCAAGCATAAGCAATAACGTGCAATGTTTTCAGCGGCATGCCGACAATGATAAATGGGCAAATCTTGATGAATGACGTCCGAACTGAGTGAGGAAATTGATCACAGATGAGCTCTCACGATGCTGGCACATTTGTCCGTAACTGTGTCAAGATTACGTCTTGATTGATGGGCGGTGTAGGAAAGTAACGCATAGTAGATGTTTAATAATCTTTTAGGGGCTAGACAATGTGTACCTACTTATAATACATACCCGGTGATGGTTTTTTATTATGTCATTGAGATTAGGTAATAAAAATAACTTTTTTGCTATAATAATAGCTATAATGTAAAGGTTAGTTTATTTGGAACGTGTTTATACTAAAAAGAAATGTGGTATTGTAAAAATTGTTTTGGTTAAGTATACTGCCACAACTACTTCAAACAAAAAGTCAGCATTGCCATTCAACGTGGCAATGCTGCCAGTGTTAAAGGTACTCTGCCAAGTGGTATCCCATTTAAGGAATTTTTTATTTATTTTAGATAGATAGTTAAAATTTTTAATTAATTATCTATATTTTGTAAGTTTAGTTTTTTTTTTTTTTTATAAATTTTGTAAAGACTGATAATGATAATAAAGACATAAGGTATAAGGGTCCCAATATTCGTTATTAAATAGTTTTAAATAAAAAAAAGAAAAAAGTATACTGAAATGTACGAACCTGGATCTTCTGTGAGTATAAATAATGCAGTTCCGACTTGGATGGCGGTAAAAATTAGCTTTAAAATACAAAAACATATATAAAAGAAATGCTGCATAGATCTTCTGTCAAATAATTTCATAGAATGAATTACATTGAGGCCTTTCATCTATACTAATATTATAAAGAGGTAAAATTTGTGAGGTTGTAAGGGGTAATCTCTGGATCTACCGAAGCGATTTTGAAAATTATTTTAGTGCTGGATAGACAATTTATCGAGGAAGACTATAGAGGCATACATAATACACGCTACGGCCAGTAGGAGTGGAACATCAGTGAAAAATGTTGGGAAAACGGGAAAAACTTGTTCCTTTTGAGAGCTTCCGTTGCGGGCGCTGCGTAAACGCTTAAAATTATGCCGACGAAGTTGCGCGGGGGCCTGACCAAAAAACACAATCGCCAATCGAATCGCCGCATCAATCGATAAAAAATGTAGAGGAATTTTACTCTATGCGTACAGCCTGATCGACGAGAATCGTCAAATCCCATACATTTGGCTTTAGATGGGTATTTCGATTCGATTATCGATTGGCTCTTTAGTAAGGCCCTGGGTCATCTAGTTATGTATAAACTTGTTATTTCTAAATATTTAATACTGTTCATTAGGTGGAAAGAAAGTCTCTATAACTTCGCTAGGTCGACCTACTACTAGTAGGAGCCTTCAGATCGATCGGTTGTGTATGTACATGTAATAAACTATCATTTCAGAGAAAACTAGCTATGCTGAAATGACTAGCTCCAAAATGTCGTTACCTCCCGGGCTATTATCGTATGCGTTTACGAAAAGAACAGTTAATTTGAGGATATACGTAGTGAGGATAGTAAAGAATAATATTATTGCGAATATGTCATTATTGCCGGCCATTTCGTAAATCAATTAGCCGGTATAGTGGGAGCAATTTATTACTTTAAACATGTGTATTGATCGACCCTTATTAAAATACATTATTAATTGGATGTTATTGTTTATGGTTACTTTGTTTAAGTTTAGTAATTTTCATGAAATAATTATGCTACACAGCGCCTCTATAGACTAATGGTTGCACTTTTGGCGTTGTATTCGGAGGTCGTGTGTTTGATTCCTACCCATGGCAAAGAATATTAGTACATTTTTCTGTACAGTTTGTCATGGTCTGGGTGTTTATAAAATATAATATGTATTATATCGTTGTTTCTGGTACACATAGTATAAGCCTAGAGCATAGTTTGTGACCAGGTCAATGTGTTAGTAATGAAAAAAGAAAAATAAAGAAAATGATATTAGCCACGACAAGCTGGGTAGTCAATCGATTTTGACTTCAGAGGTGTTAAATATTTAATAAAAGAAAAGAAACCTATGGTTAACTTAAAATAAATTATGGTATTATACCTAATTAAATGTTGAGAATATTTGTAAACACAACAATTGTGGTTGTGCTGAAATTATTATCTCCGCCCTTCGCGGTCTAACTCGATCATAACTTTCCTTGGTTTAATTCCAAATGTTGGGCGGAAAAGTTTCAGGAGAAATTAATATTATTCGTATTTCTATCTACCTACCATTGAGATAAATTTATTATAGAGTGGTATATAAATGTTTAAATTAAAAAAAAGAAGATGAGGTCTCTATAATTTACTAAAGGAAAACGGGGTCCAAAACAATTACGGGTCAACCAAATCTAATTAGCAATTTCGTTCATAAGAAATATTATAACACGAAGTGTGACGAAGTCCTACCTCATCATCATCATCATGCCAGCCTTTCGCGGGTCCACTGCTGGACATAGGCCTCCCCCAAGGATCGCCACAACGACCGGTTCTGCGCTGCCTGTATCCATCGACTTCCCACGGCCTTTTTCAGGTCGTCGGTCCATCTTATGGGGGGCCTGCCTCTGCTGCTGGTAAGTCCTACCTACAGGTCATAAATTGGCTATAGGATAGAAACAACGTAGTAAAAAAATTACAAAATATTTATTAAAAGAAACATAACTATTGTAAAGACCGAAAGAGAGAGAGAGAGTCCTATCAACATCCTGATTATATCGTTGTAAGAATGTTACTGCGACGACCGGGGATTCGAACGTCCCTTCAGTGGCACGTCCGTGGCTTGCCACTGCGGATGGGGACCTGGTAGCGATCAGCTTTAGTCGGCTAAGGCAAGCCGTGACGCCTGCTGAGCAGTTGGTATCTAAGCTCCAGAACTAGGATCCAGGCTGGAACAGCAGCGATATCTGCGTTGAGCCGAGCAGACGGTGGCAGACCAGGCTCCAAAATAAGGGTCCAGGCCAGGTTCTGCCATAGTGGTTTATAAGTGGTTCCTCCACCCTTAACGTGGTTTCTTCACCTTCATCGCTACATTGACTAACAGACCCTCCGAATCAAGAAATGAAGTTTTTTGCAAAGTTACTTTGTATTTGTTCCAGAGTTCTTACGTTTTTATAATAGAATCCACTATACCTGTCATTTTGATTAGTTCACGGACTATCTATCCTAATATTGTTATTAGAATTTTGTCGCTGGTTTGTGAGCTACATTGACTCATAGGTTCTGTTAGTCACAAAAAATTAAGTTTTTTTGCAAGAGTATTTTATTTTATTCTATAGCTCCAACGTCTTTATAGTGGATGCCACTCAGTGGCGTAGCGTGCCTTGGCGGGGCCCTGTATAAATTGATATGGCTATCAATTTATAACAATATTAGGGTAGATAGTCCGTGAACTAATCAAAATGACAGGTATAGTGGGTTCCATTATAAAGACGTAAGAACTCTGGAACAAATACAAACTTTGTAACTTTGCAAAAAACTTAATTTCTTGATTCGGAGGGTCTACATTGACTAACATTGAAATAATTATAGATTTAAAAAGAGTATAGTTTTCATATATGTTTTCAGAAGTTCCTAAGCTATATATATCAGCACGGATGCCTTACGGCGCCCGAGACCTCCTATACGGCCCCAAGGTACCCAGCGGAGGGGTTTTAATCCTATCTCGCCGTAGCCGATGGTATGAGTCTACACCGAACAAGTGGCTAGCTCATCGCGATGTTTTGAATAGACTCAATAACCCATCTATAAACAGTTTCACAAGTTGATATAGTGAAGCCGGGACCGACAGACAGCGTCCCCTCTTAATCGCATTTTAGTTTGTTGATAATGATATTTCAAAAAAAAATACTGAAAAGTTTCTAAGCATATACAGTAAAGTGGACTATAACTATTGGATACTTACTCTTATTGTCTTTATATAAAAAAATAATCATCAGAATATTATGTATGGTTTAGTAGCTGCAACCCGTAAGAATGATCTCTCTTTACTAAAAATTCTCATAAAAAGTATAGTTTTCATATATTTTTTCAGAAGTTCATGAGCTCTGTATTAAAGCTGAGTATATACATTATATAATATGTTTCTTGGTTTAGGTGTTTAGAAAGTTTCATCAAAATATTATGTCTAGTAGAAAAGCTATTAACACAGCGTCCCCTTTTCTTCACACAGCATTTTAGTTGGTTGATACTGAATTCATACGATTTTTTAAATCGGTCGGGGCCGCCATATTTGGGGCAGCTTACTTCACACAGGTAATTTCAGGTAACTTCACACTCGTAATGCAAATTCGTAGACGGTATCGTAACCGTGCCTAATCGGCACGGTTATGAAACGGCATACGGGAGCGATCTATAGTGTTAATTAGCAACGCATTGATCGACCCCATTAATGGACTTTGTAGGGCATCAAATAAATAAATAAATGCCTTCATTTTATTATAAAACCTCATTGTTACCTACATAAAGTTTGTTCGGCGTTTCTGCTGAATCTAGAATGACTTGTAAAAATTTTCTCATTTTTAACACATGCCTGAAAATTTATATTAGGTACGGCTGTAATTTATTTTAGTTTCGGGTTGTTTCCAAAAGTTGGCTAAAAATATATACTTTAATATTATTATGACGTAGATCTAGGTAAGGTAATATATTTGCTAGCTTTCAGCCTCAGTCGAAATAACAATGGACGGACGAAATAACAAAGGTACACAAGTATAGGATAAACGCACACTAGTGATGAGCTTAATAAGTTACCACACTTTCATTGTAATCGGTAATCATTTGAATAATCGAATATTTAATTATTGGTTATATGATCGAAGCTTACAGCAGTACGTTTCCCATACAAAGCTTCCTAACCTCAAATTTCGTAAAACGAGTATAAGTATACAATTAAAAATAAAAACAATATTACATTTGAATTTGAAATCTGTAATTTTTATACGATTGTTCAATGTTTTCTCATTACATTATTTAGCCAAATGCAATTTTTAAAACTCTCCATCCGTGGCCGTTCACGTAGTGTTCGTACGAAAAAGGTGGTCAATGCAACTGGCCTCAACGTTTAAAGGACTATTGCACCCAATGGAGACCACTTAAAATAAACTTTTTATTAATTGTTTTATATTTATGTATTAAACGAAGACACTATAAAAGTAATAAATGTTATTTGCAATAGAAAAAAAAAATCTTTGTTACAATATTTATAGCAAGACTAGGTATACATCTTATATAGATGCAAAAACCGTCAAGTGGCATAGTCATGTTTCGGTTATAGTCTGTGGGTTAAACGGTTTTCCGGACAATACTGCATCCATTCTTTGTCGATGTGGTAGTCTTCTTTCATGGTGCAGTTACGATACGGGTGATTGTATATATATATATAACTTGTGTTGCAAATACGTCTTTGTCGCCTCCCATTTTGTAACCGCATCATTTAGCCGGCATAGTGGGGTCGTTAAATATTGTTAAACATCAATTTATTGATTGTTCCCATTAATGACTTTGTAGGTCTGATAACCATCACGTACATACAAAGTCACATGCCGTGCTCCAATAAAAAAAAAAGCTCAATAATAGATGGCATCTAATAAATATTGCATCTCACGCCATCTTTAAGAAATTACTCATTTCTCATTATCAGAATTAGGTTCAGGCCAGGTTAGGTTTAAATATATATTTATGTATTTATTATATTATATATGATAACTGAATTAACTGTTTTTTTATATTATTTTGCTATCTGTGCACCCTATATAACAATTTTCACTCTCATAAAGGCTAGCTGGTAGATAATGCCTAAGGCATTAGCTTGCCTTTGTACAAATCTTTTAGTGCTATAAAGAATTTAAATGATGATAATAATAATTTTAAAAATAAACTATATTATTATATTTTAAAATTACGCAACCAAAACTCTCAAAAGGAATACATTTTCCCGGTTTTTGCTACATTTTTCAATTATGCTTCGCATTTATTGGTTGTAGCGTGATGTTATATAGCCTTTTTTGATAAATGGGCACACTATTCAAACACTATTTTTTTTATATTTTAAACCAGTAGTTCCCGAGATTAGCGCGTTCAACCAAATAAACTCTTCAGCTTTATATTATGTATAAAAAAAAAAAAAAAAAAATTCGAATCGACTTAAATTTCTTCTAACTGCAGTTAATTATTATTTAAATGGCTTATACAGTTTTGTGTAAATAAAATATCTACTAAATGCATAAGCAATCAATTACAGTTTTTTTATAACTTATCATTTAAACAGTTAGGAAGCCTTAAACGATATCACAAACAATCATCTACAGTCTTCAGGCTATCCTTAAAGAATCTCCCTTATAAAGTTGTTTACAAAATAAGAGTCAGTAATAATAATACATTTTATTAATGCCATCGCCCGAACAAAAACAATTCTAGTAACATCATGTTTGTTAACAAAATAGTGTTAAATGAATAACAAAACAGAAATATTAATTAAGGTTCTCTTTTAAAATTAGTTTCTATAGCCTTTAACTTAAGATATGTTTTTGTTAATGGTACACTCAGGAGTAAGTTTTGACTAAAACGAACTCATCAGACGGTCTAGCCATGTGATCCTAACCATTACCCCGCTTGGACCAAAGCCAAATTCTTTCAAACATGTCGGGAAATGATATGAGTACTTACGTCAAAACAAAACACATTTTCTTTTGTAAAGAAAAAAGAGCTTTTTTGTTTTGTTTCCGGTTTTGAAGTTCTGTCAAATACTCGTAAATCTTGAGATTTACCGTCTCCGTGATTTAGGCTAGGCCACAGAAGAATTAATAGTAAAAGTAGGGTGGGAATTGAACTCCAGATATTATTATTTTAGTCTACAGAGGCGGTTAAATAATAGTTTTTAACCAGGGCAATATGTGTTAAATTTTAATGTAGGGTGACGGATCCAGACGCCGACACTGCACCAAATTATCAGCACTTCGGCGAAAAATAAATATATTAAGGTTTTTTTTATGGTTTCTAAATTGCCAAGTTATTAAAAAGTTTAAATGGATTCTTAACTTAAAATCTATACAATATTATACAATAGTATCATTTGTAGATCGTCGTGTAAATTTGAGTGGCAAAATTTTCGTTTGAAATACTCTTCATCAAGTACACCGCCGGTAAGTTTGTCTTTGAATTTAGTGATTCATATAACAAAATTTGGTTAAGATGTGAAATCGTTGCTTTCTTTATAACATCTATCCAAATAGTTTAGTATAAACTAGGAATAGTTTTTTTATTTTATAGGTAATTTGGAAAGTATAAATATTAGTTATATGATTGAACACATCAAACATTTTTTTTTTTAGTTTATTTATTTATAACAATACTTGATTTTAACTCTGTGCTGATAATTGGTTACACGACTGCTAATAATTGGTGATAGCGGTGCTAATATTTGGATATAGAGTAATATTTACAAAAAATGTTTTCTCTGGAACATAGCATACACTTAGTTATATAATACTATATGAAAAACAATATTTAATGTCTATGGTATCCCCTTGACACTGCAAATATGACATAAATTGTAGACTTTAATGAAATATATGTAATTAAAACTTCTTGTCCCATTAAAGTGCCGATAATTAGGACCGTCACTTTTGAGTCCTTAAAGAACAAAAAAAAAAAATTATATATGTACAATACAAGAGAGAATAACCTTTTTAACTAAAGTGTTCTTTAAGGACACAACTATTTATAAAAACGAATAAGGCCATTGGTATTTATGATATTAATTAGAGAAGCCATGCGCATTGGTTGCAGGCATTGGTATTATTGCCGAACATAAGCAGGGCTCTTTAATTAGTATATTCTACTCTTAATGCTCTACAGAAACATTTTGCTAAGCCTGATTTAACTTAGACTTGGTAATAAATGTATTATGTCCCTTATCCGGGTAGCAGAAGAGAAAAAGAGAGAAAGCAGAGGTATAGCTAGACTTAGTTTATCTTGGTTAACTATTTTTCTATTTTCTATTTTAGCTTATTATATGACCATAGAAATTTATGACTTAGAGAAGCCATGCGCATTGGTTGCAGGCATTGGTATTGTTGAATATAAGGATAGGTCTCTTTCAAGGAAACCCATTGATCCTGAAATATCTCTTTCAGGCTCTACCAACTATTTGAAGTAAGTAAATACATAGTTAACTAAAATAATAACAGCAAAATGTTATTTAAAAAAAACAGAAACCTACATATACATACATATCATCACGGGTGCCTTACAGCGACCGAGACCGCATAGACGGCCCCAGGGTACCCAGCGGAGGGATTTTAATCCCACCTCGTCGTAGCCGATGGTATGAGTCTACACCGAACAAGTGGCTAGCTCGTCCTACTCCATAACCCATCTATAAATAGTTTCACAAGTTGGTATAATGAAACCGGGACCGACAGCTTAACGTGCTCTCCGAGGCACTATAGTGGTGTTGTCAAACAAATGTACATAAATTTTTACATTAAAAACTCATTGGTACACACCGGGATTCGAACCAGGGACCTAAGTGTTTTTAAGTCCAAGGTCTAACCAACTAGGCCACCACGTATATATTAATATTTATAATACCTAAATATTTATAACCTAAATAAACCTAATATTTGAAACATAATATTTATAATTTAATTTCTATTAAGTTTTCACATATCAAATGTAATGCGAGGTGAAATCACAAAGCGCGAATACATTCAGCAGAGCTTTGAGAATATAAACCTGCTGAATTAAAAAATAACAACCGTCTATCTAAGCTAAGAGAAAACGCTGTGTTTCGACTCGGTCGGTTAATATTTTAAAACCTAGAAACGGTGCCTGCCTACACTTTGTTTCATAAATCTTACAATGTTCAGGAGCAATAAAGCACCTTACTTTATGTACAGCCCACATTTATCAACCTTTACACTTTTTTGAAAGTAAACTTTATTACAAACACCTAGAATTTAATTTTGTTTAGTCTTATCTTAAGGGCATGCGAGAGTTTGTTAGCCAAGTTCTTAAAAAATATTTTTACTTTTCAAAGCGTTAATAATGACGAAACATAATAAGGGTTTGTGTTTTCCTAAAAAGTTATTCGTTGTGGTTTAAAATAACTTAATAACTTTTAGGTATAAATTATTTCTTACGTTGCAGTTAAAGAAGTTTCTCTTATCAGGGCCTGATATGTAACTCAACATCTACCTGGTGGTAAGTGGCATGTAGAGTCAAACAAAAAAACAATGAACAATTTTTAGGGTCTCTATAACTTAGCTAAACCATCATAGATAGGTATTGTTACCACCTCCAATACAGATGCAAAAACTGTCAAGTGACCACCTAGTAAGGTTGCCTGACGAGTCTTTAGTCTTAAATATTGGTAGTGTCCCTTATTTTGAAATAAAAACTAGAGGAAAATACGCAATACTTTATTTTAGATAAAAACGCATGCATGGTTTGTTTCGTATAAAGGGATTTTTATTACTAATATTATATAAAATATCTCTACTGACACTATAGCACAGAATTATAATAAACACAACATCATTACCCTTATTTCTATCCTTAATCCTTTATTTTCTCCTGGCAAATCCCCTACAACACAAAACGGTAGGTGGCAACCCTGCCACCTAGTCATATTTCGGTTAGTTTGTGGGTTCAGGACATTACTGCATTGATTTCTTGTTGTGGTGGTCTCCTTTTTTTCATGCTGCTGTTATGGAATGGGTAATTGATTAGACGATAAATCATCACTCGTAATGCAATTTCGGCTTTATCCCCGCCCATTTCATAACCGCATTATTACCTGGCATAGTGGGAACGATTTATACCCCTTTCATGGACCTTAAGAAAAGGTATAGTAGATCTTACTATATCAGGAATATTCAGTCATATGTTAAACTCTAATAATACATATAAACGGCATTATACTTTGAATTAACATACATTCCACTCAATATTCCATAAGATCCCAAGAACTTCGATACGAATAGGTATCTTAGATCGCGGGTTATGTTTTTATCTTAGTCCACTGGGTGAACGAGCAATAATTTTGGGACAAATACAAGGCCTAATATGGGCCATAAATCCGGACCCCGCTGTGTCTCGACATGCCGGATGAAAGCAAAGTTATAGTGGTGTCATAAATACAGAGAGTGTGTTATGGATGGTTATGGGTTCTGTTCCGGTTACGGTGACCCGAATATGATAGTTTTTCGATAGTAGCGGCCCAGATTTTGCATTTTAGGGGTTCGTAGTTCAGGCAAATAAAACTTAATGTTATTAGTATGGACGGTTCGATTCCCACGCATGGCAAAAATATATTAGGACGTTTTTCTGTACAGCTTGTCATGGTCTGGGTGTTTATAAAATAGAATCTTTATTATATCATTGTTTCTGGTACACATAGTATTGGAACCAAGACTGGGAAAGAGTTATCGAGCTAAAAAGTAACGATGATTAAATATAGAAAATGAAATACTTATCATAAAACAATCTATGACTTAGTAAGAAGCCTTTTTCTGTATGTACCTGTAAGCTGCAATAAAATTAATTTAAATACTCTTGGCCTCAATTATAATGCATAATTTGTGGAAAAATAATCGGGCAAAATATTCAATTATTTTTGTATAGGTACATACATATGCGTACCCAGCGGAGAGGTTTCCCACCTCGTCGTAGCCGATGGTATGAGTCTACACCGAACAAGTGGCTAGCTCGTCACGATGTTTTGAACATACTCATTAACCCATCTATAAACAGTTTCACAAGTTGGTATAGTAAAACCGAGACCGACAGCTTAACGTGCTCTCCGAGGCACTATAGTGGTGTTGTCAAACAAATGTACATATTTTTTTTAATTAAGAACTTATTGGTATACACCGGGATTCGAACCATGGACCTAAGTGTTTTTAAGTCTAAGGTCTAACCAACTCCGCCACCACGTGTACATTTTTGTATAGGTAATGTAATTATTATGAGGATTTGTCTTTATTTAAACAAAAAAAACTGGAATAACTAAATGTTCACATTTTATTTAAATAATCTATAATATAAACCTTTTCTTAGTAGAATACAATTTTATGATGTATATTATAAGTTGTAATATATTCTCTAATTTCATAGAGAAGGTGAAATGCCTGGCTAATTTCCAAAACAGAAAAGCTGTTTGGTTTCACTGTGCGATATCGTTATGATTGTAGGAATAGGTCAAGGTAAGGTTATTTCACGCTATATTTCTGCAACTTCATATACCTATCTTATTGTATTAAACAGACAAATTAATTTGAGTGTAAAATATGCTTATGTCATTAAACATACTATTTATTTAAAGTACAAAACATACATATCTAATTAAACAGATAACTTACTTGGAGTGCAACATATACTTATCTCATTAAATGGACAACTTAATTAAAGTGTAAAATCCATTTATCTAATTAAACAGACAATTTAATTAAAGTATAAAATGTATTTGTCTAATTAAACAGACTTACTTATTTGGGATTGCAATATATACCTTTCTAATTAAACAAATAACTTACTGGAAGTGCAATATTGACTTATCTAGTTAAACAGACAACTTATTTGGGATTTCAATATATACCTATCTAATTTTATTAAACAGATAACTTAAATGGAGTGCAACATAGATTTATCTAATTAAAAAGATAACTTATTTGGGATTGCAACATATACCTATCTAATTAAACAAATTATAAGAATAAACGCATTACCCCGTGTTTTTTCTTTTAATCCTGTAATTTTAGATCACAACACCACTATAGTGCCTCGGACATCACGTTCAGCTGTCGATCCCGGTTTCACTATACCAACTTGTGAAACTGTTTATAGATGAGTTATTGAGTCTATTCAAAACATCGCGACGAGCTAGGCACTTGTTCGGTGTAGAGTCATACCATCGGTTACGACGAGGTGGGATAAAAAACCATCCGCTGGGTACCCTGGGGCCGTCTAAGCGGTCTCGGGTGCCGTAATATGTATATGTATGTATGTACTGTAAAATGAGCATACAGGGTTGGTCACCACAGCAGGGTAGAAAGTAGACCATAATTAAACTTGTACTTATCTACTCGGTACTATTGCTTCGTACACATTTGTAATTTTTTCATATGTTTTATAATATATATTACTAGTCTGTTAGATTTGTAGGCAGATATCATTTACATAGTTTAATTGTTCCCGTTATAGGTTCGGTATAACGGAAACATTTTTTACCTCATTTCTGACCTACCCCATCTTCCCCTAATAAAATTACAAAATATACAAAAAAATGTGTCTATAAGTTGTATTGTCTACACCCATGTTTTTATTATTGCCCTTATATTATATAAATAAAAAATTGTCTCCTAATTAATTTTTTTTTTTAAAGGGAGACTGAATCTCACTAATTGACTACTTAGGGAGATTCTACTTATAAGATTACTAATCAAGGTAATTTTATTAAAAAAATATACTTGGAGTGCTCAATAATTTACTACTTAGAGAGATTATACTTATAAGAATACTCATCAAGGTAATTTTATTAAAAAAACATACTTGCAGTGCTCAATAATTTACTACTTAGAGAGATTCTACTTATAAGAATACTCATCAAGGTAATTTTATTAAAAAAACATACTTGCAGTGCTCACTAATTTACTACTTAGAGAGATTCTACTTATAAGAATACTCATCAAGGTAATTTTATTAAAAAAACATACTTGGAGTGCTCAATAATTTACTACTTAGAGAGATTCTACTTATAAGAATACTCATCAAGGTAATTTTATTTAAAAAAAACATACTTGGAGTGCTCACTAATTTACTACTTAAAAAACATTTAATAGTAATAATATATTAATATTATTTATTAATTGTAATTGTTACAGATAGAATGTTGTTTCTCTATACAGAGACTTCTCTGTATAGAGAAACAACATTCTATCTGTATTACAAATATAATTTTCACAATATCTGCTTGTACGTGCTGTAAACTTAAACCAAGCTATTAAGTTCAGATACCTCCTTAATTATACAGTCTGTGCTATGTAACCAACAGCTAGTGAATGCACTCCAATTATTAATATAGTAAGAAGACGTACATATCTATACCTACTCTTACTTGGAACACCTTAATTAGAAATGTCATCTTACGTTCTAGTTATTTGACAATACTTAATTATATTTTGCTTATATCATCCACTTTGGTGTTGAGAAACTTAATATTTAAGGTAAATATGCTGAAATTTATATTAAAAATAGATAAAAGGAATGGAAGCCTAACCAAGAGCATTGATATTAAAAAATATAAAGATTTAGGTATGATTTTATAAATCAAAAGTAAAAAAAATGTATTTCATGTAAACCTTTATAATAAGTCACAAGCATTTATGATGAGTTTTTCCAGTACCAAAAAGTTCGAATTAATTTTAAATATATTATATATATATTTTTTTATATAGTTATATTTTGTTATCCACAGTAATTGTATTTATGTTTTAAGGAAGTATTAATGAATCCGACCACTGGTTGTCCTTGAATAAATAAATTCTGTTCGCGCACTAGGTACATTAAAAGAAAAAAATATACTCGTAATGCAATTCGTCATTGTCGCCCCCCATTTCGTAATCGCATCATTTAGCCGGCATAGTGGGAGCGATCAATATTGTTTAAGAACAATTATTGATTGACTACCTATTCCAAATTTAAACTTTCTACCTCACCCGTATTTTGAGATATCAGTCTGGGCAGAGCATCGGGACTGAGTGAGTAACCTCATAAGGTGAGTAACCACATAATTTAAAAACTTACTAAACCCAAAAAAAATCTGAACGTAAAACAATATTTTCAATTTTGGAGTAAAATAATTTATTCAAACTTAGTATATTATTTATTATATTATCAAAAGAGAATAAAAAAAAAAGAATCGCGAAACACATGTTTACGTCAATTGCATATAAAATCTATTTTCCTACAGCATCATCATCATCATCATCATCATGCCAGCCTTTCGCGCGTCCACTGCTGGACATAGGCCTCCCCCAAGGATCGCCACAATGACCGGTTCTGCGCTGCTTGTATCCATCGGCTTCCCGCGATCTTTTTCAGGTCGTCGGTCCATCTTGTGGGGGGCCTGCCTCTGCTGCGTCCTCCGGCATACGAAGGGAAAAACAAACGTTAAAGTAACGTAAAACGTGAAGGTAAACTACTGTATTGGTAAACATATTACATATACCTTGCGTTTTTTTTTTATTTTGTAAAAGAAAATGTGATCTCTAAAAACTTTAATTTTAATGTAATAATAAAACGAATTTTTTTGTAATTAAAATCCTATTCTACGTCATTCCTACATATTTTTAAGTACACTTAATATATAATTTTAAATAATTACTAAACTTCCTAGTCTCCACAAAAAAGACTACATTTCTGCTGTGTACGTAAAAGCACGTAAAGTGTAGTATAACCATGATTTTTCTGAATAAATTTAATAAAAGTGAGAATATATTATTTGAACATATTAAGAGTCATAATCCAGTGCTTGAAGGAGATACTGGTCGCTAAAGGAAATACTTAAAAGCAAAAATATCAAAATGCCACTAAAAAGAAAGTTTTGGATTCCAGTGTACTTCCTGTGCTGACATATGGATGTAAAACATGGGATTTGATGGAAGAGAATGAGAAAAAAATCGCCATTTGCGAAAGAGCTATGGAACGCAGAATATTGGGATTAAAACTTAAAGACAGGATAAAGAACGAAGACATTAGAAAACTTACAAAAATAGAAGATGTAACAACAAAAATAAGAAATTCAAAATAGATATGGACAGGACAAATGCTACGTAATAAAAAAGACAAATGGACGATGTCTGTTACTGAATAGTACCTAAGAGAAGAAGATGTAAATCAAAAACTATATGGAAAGATGATCTGCTTAAACATGCACGGAAGCTGTGGATGAAAACTGCAAAAGACAGGACAAAGTGGAATTCGTTGGATGAGGCCTTTGCCAGGAGGCACACTGCAAGGAAGACAAAATCAATGCTATGTGTATAAACTATAACTTGTATGCAAAATGAAATGTTATTGTTATTTTTTGAGATTAATAAAGGCTATTATATTATTATAAATTTAATAATTTAGTAGGTATATTAATAGGATGTACTGTATGTAGGACAATAATATGTAGGACAATTTACTCATATTGCTCTGGTCACAATATAAGCTCTAGGCTTTTATTATGTGTACCAAGAACATCGATATAATACATATTATATTTTATAAACACCCAGACCATGACAAATTATACAGAAAAAAGCGTACAAATATTTTTTTTGCTATGGGTGGGAATCGAACCCACGATCTCCGGATACAACGCCAAAGGCTCAACCACTAGTCTACGGAGGCTGTCTGTATAATATATTTTATTAAAAATTTATTACTCCGCTTTCTTCTTCTTTCTTCGAATACGCCTTTTAACATATTATTTCATAAAAAATAATTTACGTTAAGTAACGCCTGAACTTTCCGAATTAATGAAACGATGCTTTCTACGTTTTAGTTACACCTAATTTATGTTATATAAAACAATATTTTATACTTATAAGGCTAAATATTATTGTCACCCTAATAAGTTTAAAAGCACTGGTTTATTATAAAGAATGCCAGTTTCACTGTAAGGGTGTATGCACTTAAGTAAGTACTCCTAAATAAAGTAAGTTTTAAATTTTGTATAAAATTACAAGATTATATTTTGGAATATAATTTAACAATGAATAAATATTTTTTTTTTTATGTATAACCGAGGCTTGAATTAATATGTACATATAAGTTTCATGAAGATTATCAATGTAGATAAAAAAAATGTTTATTTCTTACAAAACACAGAGAGAATTTTTGTTAATAATAATTGTTGCAACGACTTTTTTGGAAGTTTTTTTAACTTATTATTAACTAAATTACTCAGAAGGGACTTCTAAAGAAAATGTCGTAACGCATATCCCAGAAAATACACGTTATCAGGTTTTTGATATTAAAAAAAAATAAAAAATGTTTATTACTATGTAGTGTTATTAATTTATAACAGGGGCCACAAACGTGAAGCCACATCGACATACCGATCTAGTAGTGTATTTGTAAGAATCTCATCCCCTTGTTATATTTATATATATATATATAGAGAATAGGTGGTTAAAAAGACCCACTTCTAGTTTTATTGGCTCATCGACTTTTCCGCTTTATATTAGTTATTTAAGCTTTAAAAATAATTAGGTTGAGAAAGAAAATTACTACTAAATATTGCTTTGACAAATAATATTTATATTATATATGGCTTTGGGTATAGTGGACGGCAAAGCACTGTATTCATTAAAGATATTCATAGTTAAATTGATATAAATAAAAATCATTTTTATTTTAATACGATATATTTCGCCTTACAATGACGTCTTCAGTCATTAAACATTCATAAATATTATATAATTTATACCTATAGTATCTCCAATACTTCAAAGTATTGTAAAATGTACCGTCTTAAGTTGGTAAGGTGTGCCCATACAGCCTTACTTAGAATATGGCAATTTAGTCTACTAAATTAATTGGAAATAAACTGCATATCAAAGGTAAAATTTAACACATTTCGTATGGTAAATATGTAAAATTGTTACTGTGATATGCTGTTGATATACAATTGATTTAGTAGAATAAAGCCCCAGATGCATAAACCGTCAAGTCACTTAGTCATGTTTCGGATTTTAGTCTGTGGGTTAACCGGTTTTCAAGCGACTATTGCATCGATATTTGTCGAGGACCACCTCTCCTTTTATAGCCCGGGAGGTAACGACATTTTAGAGTTTGTCATTTCAGCGTGGCTAGTTTTCTCTGTAATGATAGTTTATTACATGTACATACACTAAACCAAGTTCAGCTGACCCGTCCGCGGGGGAGGCAGATGTTCGGAAAGCCTCCGACGCGTTATAAATTTATGAAAATAAAATAATACCAGCAGACTTGAATTTTTTTACACTATTACGATAAACGTTCCGACGAACAGGCACTGAACTAGAACAACAATATTTACGGTGTCGGCTGACTTTTTCACCAGCTGATCGTCAGCTGACTATATTTTTCGTGAATCATAATAAATTATTCTTTTTTGTGAACTTTCAAGCTTGCATCTCTTGCTTCCAATTGACTTGTTTTTTTATATATCGTCCACACGTTCATACGAGCAGCGGACGTACTTTCCACCGATATTTTAGCAGCTGAATATATTTTTAAATCATATCTAATAGAGTACTAAAAAAATCAAGTCTACTGGAATTATTTCATTTTCATAAATTTTCAGCATCCACCTCCCCCGCGTATGTGCCAGCTGACCTCGGTTTTATGTTTGTACACGTAATACACTAGCATTTTAAAGAAAACTAGCCATGCTGAAATTAGTGGCTGAAATGTGTCGTACCTCCCGGACTATTAGGGTAAGGTTACGAAACGGGCTATTGATTTAACGATAAAGCAGCGAGAATATTAAAATAGACCCTTAATGCAAATTCGTCTTTTTCGCCGCCCATTTCATAACCGATCAATATTATTAAACAACAATTTATTGATGACCCCATTCATGGACTTTGTAGATCTGCTTACCATGAGGTAAAGACAAAATCACTTCAAAAAATATATAAAACTATTACTTTTGATATCAATATAACTTTGTCTACTACTCATATTTGATTTAATCCAGCCATTGAGCTTAGAGCTTCATTCACCCACACGTCAACATGTTAGCAGCTTTATTATGATTTCACATGGAATGGTTTAATTCCGGCCATTCGGGTCTGAGTTAGTTTCCCCCTGGGACCTCATCAACTCACAAACTTATATTTTATTCACTCTTTTCTCAGGTACGAAAGCTCATTAGTCCGCAAATAAATTCGTTTATTTCTCAACGCTTTCGTATGAAAACAACTTTGTGTTGAAATCCTATTAGGGGTAGGATTTTTAATTAGTTTTTTTTTTCTTTTTTTATGTTGACTTTGTGTCTGGTATTGTGGTACCTCTGGTCGAAAGAAAAGAAAAGTATATATGGAGTTACCTACCGGTTTATAAACGCTTCCTTTCTGGAAACTCATACTGGTAAATAAATTGGATCTTAAATTGCATGGTTTTTGTATTTATTTAGATTTTAGTAGATAATTATTTGCAATAAAAATGTTTTTTTATCGAGAACTGTTAGGCCAAAATTAAGATTTAAAGAAATGTGGTGATGCAAAAAGTACAACAAACAAATTTAAACTTTAAAATAAATTATTATCTTTTACTCAGATAATAATTTATTTTTCATCCCTTTTTTTTCATTTCTATTTACCAGTTATTAAGATATTAACTTGGTCAGACAGACAAACTGAATGATCTCAAAGATCGAAACTCTTTTGGAGACACTCGTTTTGTCTATAAAAACGAACCTACGAAACCCTAAAAAGGTTACTACACTAATATATTACACTAACGTAAACTTACTCGTAATAGTAACGTAAAATTACACAACCTGTCACAAAGTTCAAGTACGTCTATTTGTAGTAGATGTCCCAGGTTATCGGCCGCCGCCTACACTAGCTCCCCAGGGCGGGCGGATTGAGGTAGGGCGGTTCTCCCTTCCGTTGCATTCAAAGGGTACTTTGATGTCATTAACTTTGAATTTACTTGGCTTCTATTTTTAAAATGCAGCGTGGGAATTATGTTATGTTTATTTAGACAATGTACAAAAGTTTATTGTTTTTTGTTGGTGTTGAATAAATAAATAAATAATAATAGCAATTAAATTGTTACACTTTAAATAAACGAAAAAAAAAATCCATTCCACTAGTGGGATTTTTTTTCCAGGCCATCGATAGTGAAGAAATACATTTTTCAATGAATAAATAGAGTTTAGTAAGAAAACCATGCCCTTACAAGTTTCCTAAGTACGTGGCACCCTATTTACTAACTAGGTATATAATGTATGTACATAATAAATGTAATCTGTACTTGATTTTTTTTCAGGCCATCGATAGAGACACCGCCAGTATTATATTATTTTTAAAACGAACAGTCTTAAATGGTGCTTTTTTTGAACATATAAACAATAATAAATAAAAAAATAATAATATGTGTTTGCCCAAAATACTAAACCTTCAGGGATATATTATTATGTTGGATTCAATATAATATCTGCATAAACTTTTTATTTATTTCATGGAAATTATTAATACATACTATAACTTGAACTATAATTAAAGTTACTATATTAATTTATTATATTACAATTACAATACGTTACACAATGAATGAGTTCTTATTACCTTTTTATTCGTCATGCATGACGTCAAGCCAGGTTCTACTAAATTAATTGGATATAATTGTTTTTGATATAACTTAATATTTAATTCATTTAGTAGTCCTTTGTGCCGTTTAAAAGACCCCGAGTGACACTTTTATATCTCTACATATATACTACCCTTGTTTCGTCCGTCATATAATAACACTTTTCAACCAAGCATTCAGATTTAAATGACGTTTAATTGACGTATTTAAATGAATTTCGACTGTTAACTCGATGCATTGAAACGACAGTTTGCGGTTGAACAATTAATAAATTCTACGTGAAATTCCCAACTTATAATTGTTTTATAATGAAGTAATTGAGTAAATTACAATTGATTTACAATATAGCTAGATAATACACAAATTCCACTATCAATTTAGATACTTATTTAAGGTTTATTTAGACACGTTTAATACGTGGGTTTATTTTTATTTTGTTGTATTGTTACATACTTCTTCCTTTAATTCAGAGTCCTTTAAGCGAGGCGTGAATAAGTTTCTCAAGCAGACATAGTGGAATGAACCAATTGAAGCAAGCATCATTGCTACTATTGGTTAAGAACATTCTTGGACGTTACATTGCCACTTACCATCAGGTGAATGTAGGGTCACATGTCCTGCTCTATAAAAAAAAACATAAATGTAGTTTTAGTTTCAAATATATATTAAAAAAAAGGTTTTTTTTTGTGTTAATATTTTTTTTTTGTTGTTTGAGCTGTTATTTTAGTGCATGTATAGGATTAACTTATTTATAGTTTGGATATTCTACGTATTAATCTCGCGGTCGATAATGAATTGAAAGAAACCTCTACAGCATTATTATAAATATGTAATAATAATAAATGTAAAATACTCAAATCACAAATATAAAAAAAAAACTAAGTATCTGTAACCCTCTCAAAAAAACTTTACATAGCGTTTTAGTTAACACTACATTTTGCCTCTTTCTTACCAATTAAAATTATTTTTGTCTAATGAAAAAAGAAAAAAACCACCATATTGACTAAAATGCTCTATAAAGTGTTTATGAATGTGGGTATTTTATAATTTTGGAATAAGGACGTTGCGCGACGATAAAAAGGCGACCAGCTCATTCATGCTGTAGCTGGAAAAAAATAAAGTAATTAATTTTATTATTATTTTAATATTTACTAATAATTAATTAAGTATCATTAAATTACCAATTAAAAACTATAAAAAGAGTCCAAAGCTGCCGAAGTCAGAGTGCATCAGAGTGCAACAAGGGTACATTCACGCGGTTCAGTGCTTAGGGTCCATTGACCGATGCAGCAAGGTTAAGAGAGGTTAAATTCTCTTACTTACGTCATATTGGGAGCTCTTGCATTTTCACTTGGGGTTCAAAATTATTGACAGAAAATCCTTGAAAGTTTTAAAAGGTTCTGAAATTGGATGCTGTAGTTTGGCCGGTGGTGGCTGAGTGCTTTCTGTAGGATGTTTCGTATTTATATAGAACTACGCCGTCGGTTCTTAAATATTTGTACTAGTATAAAATTTTAAAATTAGAACACTAGGAACGAAACATTTAAAAAGCATTCGATTTTCAATTGTTTTCTTTTTTTGTTTAAAATCTTTATGGCACAAAATTGTACAAAGGGAGAATTTTCCCTTCTTCAGCCCTAACCGTAATACTTTGCCAAAGTATAGTAAATTTAGAGGAAAAGGCATGCGCTAAACCTCAAAAATTTGGACAGCCTGAAGTCTTCAGTATTGTGCTGCTGCTAGATGAAGTGAGGACCTTTGTATGAAACTGCAGGTCTAGCGATTTTCTAAGGGTGTTGTACTGAAAGTGGTAGTGGGATAGTCATATTTACTGCAAAGATGACAAACTTAGGAGCATAAATTGCTTTAAGTGACATTCGGATATAAAGTAAACATTTGGACCACGAATGCTATATCATGTTAAAACGTTATATAATATTTTAATAATATAAAGAATATTTCACACATACCCTAATCACCAACTAAGCTCTCATGGCTTGTACTATATATACCAGAAATAACAGACTTTATATTTTTATAAACACACAAACCATGGCAAATTTTACAAAAAAAAAAAATATGCCATGAGTGGGAATCGAACTCACAATCTTCCGGATACAATGCTAAAGACGTCTAGACCACGTTGACGGTCAAATTTTATACAGACAAATAATATATACCTAGTTGGTCAAAGAACACTCAAGAGATTTTGATAATGAGACACTGTCTGATAAAAGACATCACAAGTATGATACCAAGTTACCAAGGGGAGTTTCTTTGAAGCTTAAATGATGATTGTTATCGTTCAATCTTGACGAGTCTCGGTGCAACTCGGTGCAGTCCCCTGGAGGTTCACGACCGGTTAACTGACCTATAACCGTCGGTTGTGCCTTATTACTGTTGACGTAGGACCCTCTTATCATGCAATGTCATCAGTCACGAAACATCGTCTCGTATCGTTTATTTCGTCGCGGAATTCAGTTGAAGTAGGTACCTATTCTGTCGCTATTAGTTTCATGCAATATGTCTTTGTTTGTCTAACAATATTTGAATTTTAAATTGCTATTTCTGTCTGGTCAAAATTCTTTATTTTTTTTAGGTAATGAAGGCAAAAATAATTTATATAGTAAATATTTTGAGCGTAGTTTTTTTTTTTAAAATACAAATCTAAAAGCGCTTATCAAATATCGAGCTAAATCTTTTAAATTCTTATACCTATCCGCTATGCTGTGAGAATTAATGTTTACGAACCATAAACAGTTATTTAAAGACTACATCCACTAACTAAATAAAATAAAACATTAAAATTAATGAATGCAAAACTTAATAATGCACAAAAGCTTTATATATTATTGTATAATGGCGAGTTTAATGACTTGGGTATTATCTACCAGATAGCCTTTAGAAGAACAAAAAAAAATATCAAAGGTGCAGAATAATAAATTACCTAATATTTTTTGTAGTTTAATATATTATACAACATACAGATCCAAAATTTTTGTAATATATAAAAATACATTTAATAAAATAAAATACAAATAAAATACATAAAATATATATTACTATACTAATATACAAGTACTTTGCCACAAGATACAGGTAGATGTGTAGGTATCTAACTTTGTAGTAATGAGAAATGAGTAAACTAAAGCCAGTTTCAGTAGAGGAATCGGAATATCTTGTGGGAAACATGGCAGAATCATTAAAGACACTGCATTAGCAATCATGAAGTCTGCGTTCTCCATATAAAATAAATGAGCTTTCGCACTTACAGTATTTCTCTAATACAATTATTTTATCTAATTAAAAAAAACATAAACAGGGAGATTAAAATCCATTATTTATTAATCCTTCTGTATTGGTATTTTTTGTAATGAAAAAAAAAACATTTTGAATATTACTAATAATACATAACTATGTATTACAACAAAAAATATTTTAACAATAACAATTGATAATATAAAAATATCATCACGGGTACCTCACGGCACCCGAGACCGCCTAGACGGCCTCAGGGTACCCAGCGGAGGGGTTTGTAATCCCACCACGTCGTAGCCGATAGTATGAGTCTACACCGAACAAGTGGCTAGCTGGTCGCAATTTTTTGAATAGAGTCAATAACCCATCTATATACAGTTTCACAAATTGGTATAGTGAAACTGGGACCGACATGGCTTAACTTGCTCCAAAGCACTATAGTGGTGTTGTTAAACAAATATACATACATTTTTAGATTAAAACCTCATTGGTATACACCGGGGATTGAACCAGGGACCTAAGTATTTTAAAGTTTAAGGTCTAACCAACTCGGCCACCGCGTATATCAATTGAACTATGACTAATTGCCTAGTTGTAATATGAGTAGGCGTCAACACGACTGCAGAGCTCTTAAGAAGTTGTTGTCAGGCGGAGTGGAAAAAACTATCATGGGAGTCGCATAATTAAATTATTTTCGTTACAAAAGGTAGGGTTTCTACACCTACTATGAGTGACAAAAATAGTAATGTAGTCTCATTGTTTAACGTTATTTCTCCTTCAAGACCGTACTTAGTTCAAATACAAAAATCCGAACATCTCCTGTTTCATGAATTGCTGACACACAAATCCAAAAGGACCGCGTCGTAGTGTGGTATTCTTTCACCATGTCAAAGGTGGGAGAACCAATGTTTCTTAGAGCGTATACCTACTACAAACCTGAAAGCAATGGTGTCGCTTCTAGGAAATTCACCTATAAAAATACAACAAATATGAACAACTTTAATTTTAGGAAATAATAATTGTACATGAACTCACTATGGATGCATAAAACAAATTAATAGCTATGTTATTCACGGGTTTAATTTTTATTTTTAAAGTTACCATACACCATCTTGTAATGTAAAAAATATTATTGTTGTGGACATACATGGTGGCTTACTGATCAATACGAACAACTTTTCCCATGGAATTATGTGCCGCAAATGAAAAAAAATATGTCCTTTCCATACAAACTAGTAATGTTAATATGACCAATTTGTATGTGGAAGCCATATTTTTTTTCATTTGCGACACATGGGAAAAGTTATTCGATTTGTTCTGCTCATCATATTAGCTCATAGTATATCCTTTCAAATTCACCCTGTATCTCCCTTTTTGTAAATATGTTTTTATTTACAAATTATATGTAATTTATGATTTTATTTACCGCCTTCGTAGACTAATGGTTGCGCCTTTAGCGTTGTATCCGGAGGTCATGGGTTCGATGGCAAAAAATATATATACGTTTTTCTGTACAGTTTATCATGGTCTGGGTGTTTATAAAATATAATATGTATTATAGCGTTGTTTCCGGTTGTAACGGTTCGTCCACATACCCCTCGTATTTTTATTATTGAAACTTTTCTATATAAAATTTATTTCAAGAAGTATGTAGTACCGTATTGGATAGGAAGGACTTCGTCGGGCTTCGGGAATAATCGGAACTGTTCGTGTTTCTTAGGGCGGTTAGGAGAGATGGGCGGATACAAGCGCAGAGGCAGGTATTAAAACGAAAGCGGGCGACAAATTAGGGACTTGCATATTGAAATTCAATGAGTACATTACTAACTAAAGGAATTAATGATTGATAATTTTAAATTCAGTGGAAGCTGTAAATTTAGTGGTCGCTGTTAGACTTGGGTGAGTGATTTTAGTTTAACTTTGATATAACTAAGTTTTTGTCCACACGGCGTGATGATTCTACGGTTTATATTATAAATTTATTTCTTCACAATTTATTTTATAACATATTGTAGTTTTTGGAATTGATTGTATCTCCTGTTTTATTGTGTGTTTAACGTGTTTTATAGGTCATCGTGTAAAGGTAGGTTTTATTATGCTTTTGTTTAAACTTCTCCTATATTATACTTTTGTTGCTAATTAGTATTATTTATTAAGTTTCCAGGTTAAATGTTTTAATAGGGCTCTTCTTACAGACTATCATTATTGTAGGTATCAATATTTTAATAGAGTAAGATTTTCTAGGTTTGAAAAATAGGCATATTTATTTTCTTAAGCAACTTAATATTATAGGGAATATTTATCATACATGGATACTTTATTAAAACAACTAAAAATAACTTAATAATATTCACTTATAATTACATTTTAGTAACTCGCCGTTAAATGTTTACCAATAACTACTTAACATGCCATGAATTATCTAACACTTACTTCTACTTATTTATCTTAACATATTCACGTTTGAAGGTGCTAAAATAAAATAGATCTATGACAATTGTCTAGTTGATCAATCTATTATAGAATAACTGGTTGATTTTTCCTATAAATTATATTATTAAAACCTTTAAATATCTGGATTATGAAGATGTGAGTTGGGCTAGACTTGGCTGTTGAACTTTATTTTATCCTTTGGGATTTTATGCTTTTCTGATACCTTTTGATCGTACTGATATTCGTACTGTGTTGTACAGAAATTGCTTTCATCATTAATGTTCACCTATGAGCCACTCCTGCCTATTCTCGGCCAACGTCTTGACCTCCCTGTATGAAGTGACACTTATTTTCTCTTACTTGATCTCGTATCTTCTCAACCTTTCTCTTCCTTCTTTTCCTTCAATCTTTCCTTCTATTATTGTTTTTAGATAAGCGCAATTCCGTATCAGATGCCCAAACAACTTCCCCTCCTGTTTTCTATTATTTTCAATAATTTTCTTTAAAAACCCAAAACTCATATTTATGTCTAGTCAATAATATTTAATCATGCGAAATAAATTCCGAAAAATTAATCTAGATCGAAAATGAAAAAAAAAAAAGTTTCAAAAGTTATATGACCGGGCCTGTTCGTGAGCGCACTGACGTGGTTTTGAAAATGAAAGTTCTTCGACTAAGAAATCCTTTGTTCTCCAGCTTTGACTATTCCAGAGGTGGGGACCACAGTAATTCGAGATTATGAGACCCACTGGGAAAAACGTTACGAGATTTATCTATACGAATAAAACAAAAGATCCCTTTTAATAGGTTTCGATGGTCCTACTTCGGTTCTGCTAATGGTCTATAATTTCGAGAAATATTTCAGTGAATAAATTTTATTTTAGTTATTATTGAATTATTCAAGTTAAGGTTTTTTTTATTATACTTTAGAAACACCCAGATCATAAAAACTGTACAGAAAAATGTAGGTACAAAATTTTTTTTTTGCTTACCATGGGTGGAATTTGATCGCACGACCTCCGGAAATCACGACAAAGGCGCAACCACTAGTCTACGGAGATTGTCAATAGTTCGCTAGTGATTCAGAAATTACTAGCAAATTCTAAATAACTAATTTCTTTCATTACGCGACCGTATAGCACTCCTTTGTAACTCTGCTCTTTGCTGTGAACTAAAAAAATATCAAAAAAGAATAAATGTCAATAATGTCATTGAAGAAATAAATAATTCTCTTACGTATTGCGTTCTCAGAAATATAAATAGAAGTTATTTGAAAGACTATTTTATATAATAACGATGGCGGATCCTGAAAAAAGCAAAAGTAGGTTAACATTGGTTCCTACCAAGAGCCAAGTTCTGAAGTCTTCTCCGAGCGTGAACAAGTCTATGAGCCGTTTGAAACTAAGAAGAAAGTCTTATGGCTTCGCCGGAATTGCAGGGATTCGCCCCGTAGATCGAACTTCTCAGGTAAGGGGAATTAATAGAACATTTTCTAAGAAATAAATATCAAGGGAATATTTTCCTGTAAAGTATTACGCACATTTAAAATTAAGCATGAAGTTTCGATATTAAATTCGGGTTACAATACATATAGCTTTTTATATAACTAGCTTTTGCCAGTGTCTTTGTACGCATTAATAACTTGAAAACATATATAGGCAGGCACTTTAGTAGTTTTAAAAGTTTAGTAAGTGGGTAGGTACCTTCCAAATCATTTAAGTAGCCTTTTCGGCTTTCAAATAATAAAAAAATCCTTAAAACGTAAAAATAAATACAAAAATATTTTAATGCAGTTTTATGTTATTTTAATATACTCAACTTGCTTCATATAAACTTTTTTCTATCAAGTAATTCTTTTTTCCCAAAGACTTAAAACACAAATACACCGTATATCTGCACCCCCTATAGCTATGTCCATATCTTCTTTCTAGTGTCTCAAACTATTATCATACCAAATTTTATATAAATTGGTACAGCGGTTTAGGCGTGAAAACGTAAGAACAAATAAAACATTAAACAGAGTTACTTTTGCATTTACAAATTAGTGTCAATAATAACATATACACACATTATATTTTTGTTTTATTAAAGCACGGCCCATGACCTTGTATCTACGTGGCGGTGAGCAGACCTACAAAGTCCTTGAATGGTTCGACCAATAACGCTCCCCTATGCCGATACGATTAAAAAATGGGCGGTAACAGAGACAAATTGCATATCGAGTCTATTTTATTATTCTCGCAGCCTTATCGTTAATTCAACCATCCAGTCCGTAACCACACCCTGAATGGAGACTACCACCTCGATAAGAAATCGATGCAGTAGTCTCCTGAAAACCGGTGAACCCACTAAAACTACGACTAAAACCGAAATATGACTATGCATGCCACTTCACCGTTTTTTAATCTGTATAGGCAGTATCTAACGAGATCGGTCGATCGGCCTTAAGCTATAGGCTAGTACTCAAAAACCAAAGATACTTAAGTACACAAAAACGTACTATAATTTTGCCATCAAACTTACGACCTCCAGATATAACTCCAAAGACGCAACCACTAGTCTACGGACGCGGTCATATAGGTATTGGACGAGATATTGCTTAGACTATAGAGATAAAAACACTACAGTGTTTAGGTCCTAGGTTCAAACTCCGGAAACTTGTAAACCCATTGTATACCAATGAGTTTCCAACACAGGTAGAGCTGTTGTGGCTTGAAGGATTATAAACTCTGATCCTATAGAGATTAAGTATTAAAATGCACAACTGTAGCAGATACAGATTACTGAATTCGGAATAGACATTTAGAGGAATTATTTATAGACTTTGTACGTCTGTTTGCTATCTGGTGAAATTATTCTGACCTTTGTCAGAATAATTTTGGGAAATAACAAGACTTGGGTTTTAGCTGGTACTTTTAATATATAAATCAGTAATCTTAAATGTGGTGGCTTAGTGGTGAGACCGTCTTTTATTTTTACGTCTACTTTAACGCTACATGCGTTAAAGTAGTCCTCATAGTCCAATATACTGTATATTAATATCATTAGATACCCACTATGTTGGCAATTACGCGATAAAGACTAGTCTACTGTAATATCCTCGCTGAAAATCAAGTGCCCAATTCGCAACTGCACTCTAAAACGATTTCATAACAACGATTTTAAATCGTTTCAGTAAGCTGCAGAAAAACAAGCAAACCCACTCATTAAAACCGAAATATTACCTACTAGGTCACTGATGGTAGGTAACGAAACCAGGTCGTCCTAGCGAGGGTATAGAGAACTCCCTTCCAACTAAAAAAATGCATATGAGGTTCCCTAGTTCGGCTTTCGAAATTTACAAATAAGTTTCTATAATCAAGCGTTTTAACTTTAGTTTTTTTTTTTTCAAAATTATGGTCAACCCTATAATTTTATTTATTTAATTTCAGGTCGGTTATGAGTTTAGACGACCACCATTAATGTTCGTAAACACTTACCAATTAGACCCTACAATCAAATTTGATGACATTATAGTGCAGAAGACCATCAATGAACAACTGGACGAATACTTCACTGATCACAAGTACAATGTTCAGGTACTTTAACATCTGTAAAAAAAGTAGAGAATTTAGCATATATTGCCCAGGTTACAAACTGAGCTCTAGGCTTGTACTATGTGTACCGGGAACAACGATGATAAAACTTTTAGCAATTCGGTTGTATTTTTTTAATAAGTTTGTTACCTCAGAACTCCGTGTTTTATGGACCGATTTGGATTTTTTTTATTTGCAACTTTAAAAGATATACTTACTCTCAGATTGGTCCCATATAAATTTAATTGAAATCGTTTCAGTTTCTAATTAAAATATCTGAAAAAAATATGTCATTCCGTGGTGTTTACAGTCACTAGAATAGTCCCATTGGTCTGCCTACTTTTGGCTTTATCATCAGTTGATTAATGATGATGATGGAACTGGAAGTTAGGCACCGAAACACGTAATGAAAAAATATAAACTAGCTGTGTTAGTGGAATTGTCATGATGCATTCTGGCTATAAGTGCCGTATATACGTGCAAGTCGTGTATTATTTGTGGTCTTGATTGTCAGAAGACAATTTCATAGCCTCGTTATTTCCGTTAAGGCCGTTCCTTCCAATTTTACCGCATTTTGGTGTTTTAAGTTAGGGTTTTTTAAGCTATATCTAGTCCTATTTTAACCATGGGGAAAACGTACAGTGATATGAACTGGACACTCCGTTACAAGTTGGTAGCTCAAAATGTTTATATTCCTATTACTATTAAAGTAAAAAAAAACAAACAATGCTTAAAAATAACAAAAATATTAGGATGCTGCATCTTCTTTTATACTAAACTATTCATCAATACACAATTTACACCGATAGAAAGAGAATAAAAAAATGAATCATTTCGTTGTTTGAAATATATTTATAGTTTTTCATCGTGTTTAATACAATTTTGCTGATTTTTTGTGCGACGGCGGTCGGAATCAGTTCACCAACAATCAGCTGTTATGCGCTTCGATAGTCGTCTCTAGTGACAGCTTTTTGAAGTTTAAATTTGTTTGAATTAAATACATAAACTGACCGGTCAGTATGTAGCCTTAACGATCTATCAACGAATTGAAGTCAGCTTTTTTACTTTTCCAAAATGTGATTATTATATAAACATCCAGATCATGGTAACCTGTACAGCAGCAGCTGTACAAGTATGCTATGAGTGGGAATCGAACCCACGATTTCAGGATACAACGGCAGCGGCGTAACCACTATGACAGTCCTATAGCATATTTATATAGAAAATAATAATAATAATCCTCCATACAGCCTCCGTAGAGTAATGGTTGCGCCTTTGGCGTTGTATCCGGAGGTCGTGGGTTCGATTCCCACCCACAACAAAAAAAAATAGTACGTTTTTTCTGTCATGGTGTTATTTATAAATTATATCGTTGCTTCTGGTACACATAGTACAAGCCTAGAACTTAGTTTGTGACCAGATCAATATGTGTAATTTGTCCTACATATTACTATTATTTAATAATAATAAGTTTTTTTTTAATTTACAGGACTCTCCAGCTTTAGCCCTGAAGCTTGCTGGAATAATTATGAAATCGCTGAAAGACACCTTCAATAGATACAGAATAATCTCAGTAGTAGTGATAGGCCAGAAAAGGGCCCAAAGTTATAATAACGCTATAACTTTTCTATGGGACCACGAGAGAGATGGATACGTCAATGTGCATAGAGAGAATACTACAGTGTTTATACAAGTCACTTGTTTTGGAGTCTATTTAGATTAGAATTGTTATATAAATATATTAATATACTTAACTTTTTATATCTAAAAATTTGTTCATTTTTTTACATTTTTTTTTTTTAGGAAAACACAGTTAATCTAACACTAAATATATAACAAATATTAACAATGCATAATCCAGTAAAGTTTTCACAGCAGTTATTTAACAATAACTTTTGTAAATCTATACGAAATATATACGTGGTGGCAGAGTTGGTTAGACCTTAGTCTTTAACACTTAGGTCCCTGGTTCAAACCCCGGTGTGTACCAATGAGTTTTTATCTAAAACATTATATACATTTGTTTAACAACACCACTATAGTGCCACGGAGAGCACGTAAAGCTGTCTGTCTAAGTGTCACTAAACCAACTTGTGAAAGTGTTTATAGATGGGTTATTGAGTTGCATACATCGCGACGAGCTAGCCACTTGTTCGTTACTATCGGCTACAACGAGGTTAAGTTAAAAACCCCATCGCTGGTTACCCTGAGACTAGGCAGTCTTGGGCGCCGTAAGGCTCCCTTGATAATATATATCTTAACAAAACTATATCTAAAAAAATTTTTTTTTTTACAAGATATATATTTAATTTTATTTATTAAGGAAAACATACAGTTAAATTAACACTAAATATTCAAATATTTTCAATACATAAACCAGTAGGGTTTTCACAAAAGTTATTTAACAATAATTAAGCCTAGAATTTATATATAATGGTAAAATACAAGTAATTATAAGAAAACTGATAATGTAATAATAGATATATATTATATAAAATAGACACCCAACTTACCTCTTAATGGAATTATTATTTAGTACATGTTCTCAAGATGTCTTTTTTTTAATATGGATAATGAAGGTTGTAAAGATATTAAGGTGCTGGAAAGTATCATTATATTCACGACAGGCTATTTATAAAATCATTAATTTGGTAATTAGTTTTACATCCAAAAACATGCAACAAATATTTAGAACGTGTACTAAAGGTCTATAACTCTATTACTTCAGTAGGATAAACGCCTGGGGATCTCGATTCTCTTAAATTACAATCGCATCGTAATAATGAAAATTATTAATAAATGTACGGGGTGACTTTAAAAGGATGTACTTTGGGCTAATATGAGGCTCTACTGATCAAACCGAACAACTTTTCCCATGGAACGTCAAAAATGAAAAAAAAAACAATATGTATGGGTAAGCTTAATTTTTTTTTTATTATTCACAGCAAAAACAATAATAATACTGGTTTGTGGGACAATTTGCACATATTTCCCTGATCACAAACTAAGCTATAGGCTTGTACTATGTGTACTAGAAACAATAGAATAGAATAGAAAATATATTTATTCAATAAAATAAACAAAACAAAAACTTATGCTAATTTATAAAATAGAACTCACAATAAAAAAAGAACTTAAAAAACACAATATTATTTAATGAATCGGTAGACACTGGCAAATTATACTTCATAAACACCCAGACCATGACAAACCGTACAGTAAAACGTACTAATATTTTTTTGCCATGGGTGGGAATCGAACCCACATCCTCCGGATACAACGCCAAATGTGCACTAGCTTAGACTAGTGTTTCATAAGGTTAAATAGTCTAATTACATAGGTAGGTAAAGATTTTCACTCGTAAAGATTTATAAGTAGACAGACATAGGTATATTACTCTAAATGCTATAAAACAGTAATATAAAAGCATCGAAAAAGGTAAAAAATACGTTGATGTAAAATATCTGAATACAAGTATTATTAACACACAGTTCGTGTTAATTGCATTTTATTTAAAAATAATTTAATTTACTTGTTTATCAAAAAAAATCTGAAACTTTCAGTTGAAACTTCCACGGTACTTTATTTTATTATTTTTAATGAATAGAATCAGAACTTTAAAAACTGGGAGTTCTGTTTCCAAACTTTGTTACAATAAACAAAAGAACGAACCAGTAAATACGATTTAAAACTTTGGAAAACTTGGACTGTTTGACTATAAATAGCTATTAACAAGGACCATAGGTACTTACAGTAATAGTTATAAGTACCTTTGGTCCTTTACAAAAATAGTAACACTCGCACAGTTGACTTAATAAAAGAAAAAACTTTTATTAAACTACACATTTTTTGTAAATAAGGCAGAATGTATTAATTTTTATTGAATTAATGAGGCATTAATTAATAATTTACCAAGTTGTTGATCAAACTTTAATGCATCTGGCCCCCTAGCCAAGAGCATAGTCGCTTTTTACGCTCGAACGTTGCAGAAGCGTGAAATAACAAATTTATTATCCTATTGGTGTATCTATATTGTTATCTCGTTTTGGTTATTTCTGCAGTAATAAAGACGAAAGTGACGTCATCATCAAATTCCATTTTCGTACAAAAAAAATGTTAGCGTTATTTAAGACTCATGGCTAGGTGGCTGGAGACCGTGGTCCTAAAGTTTCCACTGAAAACACTAGAAATTCAAAAGACGAGCAATGCGTTTTATATATATATATATATATATATTATTTTGGGCCAAAAGCGCCGCAGCATTGGAAGATGATGTGGATGTACCTTGGAGCTAGTGTCCACAGAAGTAGCGTCCCATAAAAGTGCTCGACCTCTATGCCATGGTACTATGGTCACACCGTTCGGTCTTTGGCCATCATTACGATTTAGACTGGTTCTGGAGTACTGGGTATACCTGCAGACTCCAGCGAACGTTTTTTTATATTATTCATGTTAAAATTCAGTTTAAAAAAAAACGTCGATTTTAGTTTAATGAATCCAAAATATACTACTAGTTATTTAGTAAGTTTTTCATTTACAATATTTTAATGTGAAAATTCCGTCATACTTAATAGTATTTTCTAAATGAATATTTAAAGACAAGAACCTATTTCAAGAGATAGAGTCTATTGTTTCAGTCTGAACAGAAGCGTTTTCTTTCAATATTTATTATTATGTTCTTTCAGCAGCCTCACAGACAAACTCAGGAGATTTCTGTTTTAATACATAATACACGAATGCAATCTCGCTTTGTTTTCTCGCTAGTAGTTTCTTTATTTATAGATAATAAATGATCCAGACAAATTGAAAAGATAAATTCATTTCCAATTTTAAAATATAAAATAATTCTTATTTATTAATAGGTTTGTTTTTGACGTTTGGGCAAAGATTATATAATAGTACTGATAATACAGATCCACTCTTCAAAAACATTTAACTAAATACAGTTTCTCGCCAGGCAGTGAACAATTACTGCACACTACACACAAGCAGTGAAGTTACATAGTTTTTAAATAAAGTACCTTTACTAACTAACATGAACATAGGCATAACAGGGCATAGCAAATTATAGATTAAGTACCTATACATAATTAAGTATTTAGTTTTTTTTTAAATAATAGTTACATACACAGGCGGAACCTTCGGGACCATCAAAGCAGTAAATATTATAGTCTTTTAGAAAAGTTTGTGAAATTTAATTAATTCCTAAAATACAAACTAATTTGATTGTAAAATCCAATCAATGTTAACGTCCTTGCAAGCTGAAATTATTCAGGCAAATACCACTTTGCTACACACAAAGGTTTTCAATATAGAAGATGTGCGAGCTATATAACTAGCTATGGACTATCCATTGAGCCAGCTTATCCATGCCGAAGCCAGCAACCAATGACAGCACCTGTCATGTTAAGTTTAATCCCAATTTCATCCAACGTCCATCTTCTATTTACCTAAATTCTATGCTTTCTATCATCTATTCAGTAAAATAATATATTATATTCTAACGTATTATTCTGACGTATTTGCTTCATAAGAGTCTATTTTAATATCCTCGCTGCTTTATCAAATAGTAGTATCGGCCTATAAAACTAACAGAAAAGAATTGTACCATTTTTGCATATATCATTAGGGGAATACGGAGGATCCCTCCTCCGGAGTATATTATTATAATATATATTTTTATATACTCCCTCCTACGTATTCCCCTAATGATATTTTCAAAACTATCATTAGGGGATATTGTAATCAGAATTAATTTTGTACAATAATATAACGAGCAAAGCCGGGTAAACAGAGGCTATACTTAATAAATCCATGTAATAAATATTAGCGATTGAATTCCACCAAACAATCTTATTTATTAGATATGTATTAAGTAAATCAGGTGACTGGTGTGCTAGCCATCTTTTTAACCAAAATGATGATCAAATGAGACCTAAATATAACTACTGAACAGTATTACATAACACACAATAGGTACGTTCCTCGGCAAGTACAAATTAATTTGCTTTTCAAGCTTTTAAAGTAAAAACGTTTTGTTTAAAATTATTAAACCTCGCGCAACATATCATCAATTGTTGGTTATTTCGCCGCAGTTATCCTTTTAAAAGGTGCATAATCTGTGGAGTAGATACTCCAGGTTCAGTATTTATGGATCAATCTAACATACAATATTCACTTATGTAACATTAAAAGGTCATTGGGCACAATCCGACCCAATTTTTGAAGGTTTGCCTACAGAAACAAAATTAAATAAAAATAAATAAATACCATCACGGGTGCCAATTTGGCTCCCGAGAACCGTTTAAACGGCCTCAGGGTCCCAGCGGAGGGATTAACCCATCCTCATTTCGCCGATGGTATTCGGAGGCAACACCTAACAAGTGGCGAGCTTGTTGCGGTGTTTATGATGCAATAGCCTCGTTGTATAAAGCGGTCACCCATCCCAGGCCGGACTTGTTGTCATCTGCTTAACCTTGTTATCAGTTGCGCAGTGACTTAACCACTAGGCTGGGGCCGCATTTTAGGCTGGGGCCGCTTTTTGTCAGTTGTAGTCGCAGGATTTGAGTGGTGGTCCATCCAGTCAATTTTCATTGAGAGATACTAGGTCTGTGGGTGGATCTGACTCTAGTGAACGTTTAGTTAGGTTGTGTTAGTTTTAGCTATAAGTAATATTAATAATATGCAAGACTATATGCTAAAATATAATATAGTCTATATACATTGATTATATTTTAATGCAAATAACGATAAAAACTATATTTTGTTAGACCAATCTTGAACTAACGTTTATTTGTAGAAACCATGTTGTTTTATTTAAAGAATTGAAATTTGCTTATAAATGGAAAATATACATCGAAGTCAACAATATTAAATGAAAAGTAAACATTGTAGCAACGTAACGTATACGTATACAAATACTTTACGTTGCTACAATGCGCAAACCTATGGTAGAACCTCTGGTCTAACTTCCGGACTATAACTTGGAGTCAAATCTTATAAATATTTTTGTATTCTATTGAACTGTAGTAGCGGTTTTGCGTTATATTTTTTATTTATTTAAACACTTTATTACACAGTAAACAAATGTTATATACAAAGGGGAAATTAGTGCCTTAGGCATTATTTACCAGCTTACCTTTATGATTCTGTACGAAGTCGGTTGCTTAATTTTAATAAACTTAAATCATGATAGATATATAATATAATATCTACATAATAAATAATACATACACATATATATACACTATACAAGAAGAAAGTGGAGAATAGGTAATAATACATAGGTACCACACAAAAGATGCTGTTCATTTAAGAAATGCGCGTTCAAGAGTTGTTTGAAAATATTTAAAGATGGTGCTCGTCTGATGGCTAAAGGCAATTTATTCCACTGGCAAGCTGTATATACAGAGTAATGGCCTTATTCATAAAAAGTTATTTAGTCATTCAAGAACACTTTAGTTATAGAAGGTTTTGTCTCTTTTATTTAGCAACAAAAATGAATTTCACATGGAATGGTTTAATTCCGGCCATTCGGGTCTGAGTTAGTTTCCCCCTGGGACCTCATCAACTCACAAACTTATATTTTATTCACTCTTTTCTCAGGTACGAAAGCTCATTAGTCCGCAAATAAATTCGTTTATTTCTCAACGCTTTCGTATGAAAACAACTTTGTTTTGAAATCCTATTAGGGGTAGGATTTTTAATTAGTTTTTTTTTTTATGTTGACTTTATGTCTGGTATTGTGGTACCTCTGGTCGAAAGAAAAGAAAAGTATATGGAATTACCTCCCGCTTTATAAACGCTTCCTTTCTGGAAACTCATACTGGTAAATAAATTGGATCTTAAATTGCATGGCTTTTGTATTTATTTAGATTTTAGCAGAATGATTATTTGCAATAAAAATATTTTTTTATCGAGAACTGTTAAGCCAAAATTAAAATTTTAAGAAATGTGGTGATGCAAAAAGTACAACAAACAAATTTAAACTTTCTGTCTCAAATGGTTCCTGAGATAATAATTTATTTTTCATCCCTTCTTTTTCATTTCTATTTACCAATTATTAAGATATCAACTTGGTCAGACAGACAAACTGAATGATCTCAAAGATCGAAACTCTTTTGGAGACATTCGTTTTGTCTATAAAAACGAACCTACGAAACCCTAAAAAGGTTACTACACTAATATATTACACTAACGTAAACTTAATAGTAACGTAAAATTACACAACCTGTCACAAAGTTCAAGTACGTCTATTTGTAGTAGATGTCCCAGGTTATCGGCCGCCGCCTACACTAGCTCCCCAGGGCGGGCGGATTGAGGTAGGGCGGTTCTCCCTTCCGTTGCATTCAAAGGGTACTTTGATGTCATTAACTTTGAATTTACTTAGCTTCTATTTTTCAAATGCAGCGTGGGAATTATGTTATGTTTATTTATACAATGTACAAAAGTTTATTGTGTTTTGTTGGCGTTGAATAAATAAATACTTAAATAAGTTTAGCAATTAAATTGTAATACTTTAAATAAACGAAAAAAAAAATCCATTCCACTAGTGGGATTTTTTTTTAAGCCATCGATAGTGAAGAAATACATTTTTCAATGAATAAATAGAGTTTAGTAAGGAAACCATGCCCTTACAAGTTTCCTAAGTACGTGGCTAGGGTGCCACGTACTTAGGAAACTTGTAAGGGTTTACTAACTAGGTATATAATGTATGTACATAATAAATGTAATCTGTACTTGATTTTTTTTCAGGCCATCGATAGAGACACCGCCAGTATTATATTATTTTTTAAACGAACAGTCTTAAATGGTGCTTTTTTTGAACATATAAACATTAATAAATAAAAAAATATTAATATGTGTTTGTCTAAAATACTAAACCTTCAGGGATATATTATTATGTTGGATTCAATATATTATCTGCATAAACTTTTTATTTATTTCATGGAAATTATTAATACATACTATAACTTGAACTATAATTAAAGTTACTATATTAATTTATTATATTACACTTACAATACGTTACACAATGAATGAGTTCTTATTACCTTTTCATTCATCATGCATAACGTCAAGCAAGGTTCTACTAAATTAATTGGATACCTATAATTGTTTTTGATATAACTTAATATTCAATTCATTTAGTAGTCCTTGTGCCGTTTAAAAGACCCCGAGTGACACTTTTATATCTCTACATATATACTACCTTTGTCTCGTCCATCATATAATAACACTTTTCAACCAAGCATTCAGATTTAAATGACGTTTAATTGACGTATTTAAATGAATTTCGACTGTTAACTCGATGCATTGAAACGACTGTTTGCGGTTGAACAATTAATAAATTCTACGTGAAATTCCCAACTTATAATTGTTTTATGTACCTAATAAAGTAATTGAGTAAATCATAATTGATTCACGATATATCTAGATAATACACAAATTCTACAATCAATTTAGATACTTATTTAAGGTTTATTAAGACACGTTTAATAGGTAGGTTTATTTTTATTTTATTGTATTGTTTTATATAAATGTAGTTTTAGTTTCAAATGTTATTTCAAAAACTTTTTTTTTGGTGTTATTTTTTTTTGTTTTTTATTTGTTTGAGCTGTTATTTTAGTGCATGTATAGGATTAACTTAACTATAGTTTGGATATTCTACGTATTAATCTCGCGGTCGATAATGAATTGAAAGAAACCTTTACAGCATTATTATAAACGTGTAAAATACTCAAATCACAAATATATAAAAAAACTAAATATCTAGTACTTAACCCTCTCAAAAAAACTTTACATAGCGTTTTAATTAAAACGACATTTTGCCTCTTTCTTACACAAAAAAAGAAAAACAACACCATTTTGACTAAAATGCTCTATAAAGTGTTTAGGAATATGGGTATTTTATAATTTTTGGATTTTTTGGAATAAGGGCGTTGCGCGACGATAAAAAGGTAATAAGGCTCATTCATGCTGTAGCTGGCAAAAAAAAAATTTTTATTATTATTTTAATATTTACTAATAATTAATTAAGTAACATTAAATTACAAATTAAAAACTATAAAAAGAATCCAAAGCTGCCGAACTCAGAGTGCATCAGAGTGCAACAAGGGTACATTCACGCGGTTCAGTGCTTAGGGTCCATTGACCGATGCAGCAAGGTTGAGAGAGGTTAGATTCTCTTACTTACGTCATATTGGGAGCTCTTGCATTTTCACTTGGGGTTCAAAATTATTGACAGAAAATCCTTGAAAGTTTTAAAAGGTTCTGAAATTGGATGCTGTAGTTTGGCCGGTGGTGGCTGAGTGCTTTCTGTAGGATGTTTCGTGTTTATATAGAACTACGCCGCCGGTTCTTAAATATTTTTGCTAGTATAAAATTTTAAAATTAGAACACTAGGAACGAAAAATTTAAAAAGCATTCGATTTTCAATTGTTTTCTTTTTTTATTTAAAATCTTTATGGCACAAAATTGTACAAAGGTAGAATTTGCCCTTCTTCAGCCCTGACCGTAATCCTTTGGATTACAAAATATGGCAAATTTAGAGGAAAAGGCATGCGCTAAACCTCAAAAATTTGGACAGTCTGAAGTCTTCAGTATTGTGCTGCTGCTAGATGGAGCGAGGACCTTTGTATAAAACTGCAGGTCTAGCGCTTTTCTAACGATGTTGTACTGAAAGTGGTAGTGGGATAGTCATATTTACTGCAAAGATGACAAACTTAGGAGCATTAAGTGATATTCGGATATAAAGTAAACATTTGGACCACGAATGCTATATCATGTTAAAACGTTATATAATATATAAAGAATATTTCACACATACCCTAATCACAAACTAAGCTCTCGTGGCTTGTACTATACATGGTGACTTTGAAAGGATGTACTTTGGGCTAATATGAGGTTCTACTGATCAATACGAACAACTTTTCCCATGGAACCATGTACCGCAAATGAAAAAAAAAATTGCCTTCTCCATACAAACTAGTAATGTTAAAATCACCACTTTGTATGGGGAAGCCAAATTTTTTTTTCACCCTGTATATACCAGAAACAACAGATATTATATTTTTATAAATACCCAAACCATGGCAAATTTTACAAAAAAAATATATGCCATGAGTGGGAATCGAACTCACAACCTTCCGGATACAATGCCAAAGACGTCTAGACCACGTTGACGGTCAAATTTTATACAGGCAAATAATATATACCTACTTGGTCAAAGAACACTCAAGATATTTTGTTAATGAGACACTGTCTGATAAAAGACATCTCAAGTATGATACCAAGTTACCAAGGGGAGTTTCTTTGAAGCTTAAATGATGATTGTTATCGTTCAATCTTGACGAGTCTCGGTGCAACTCGGTGCAGTCCCCTGGAGGTTCACGACCGGTTAACTGACCTATAACCGTCGGTTGTGCCTTATTACTGTTGACGTAGGACCCTCTTATCATGCAATGTCATCAGTCACGAAACATCGTCTCGTATCGTTTATTTCGTCGCGGAATTCAGTTGAAGTAGGTACCTATTCTGTCGCTATTAGTTTCATGCAATATGTCTTTGTTTAACAATATTTAAATTTTAAATTGTTATTTCTGTCTGGTCAAAATTCTTTATTTTTTTTAGGTAATGAAGGCAAAAAATATTTATAGAGTAAATATTTTGAGCGTAGTTTTTTTTTTGAAAATACAAATCTAAAAGCGCTTATCAAATATCGAGCTAAATCTTTTAAATTCTTATACCTATCCGCTATGCTGTGAGAATTAATGTTTACGAACCATAAACAGTTATTTAAAGACTACATCCACTAACTAAATAAAATAAAACATTAAAATTAATGAATGCAAAACTTAATAATGCACAAAAGCTTTATATATTATTGTATAATGGCGAGTTTAATGACTTGGGTATTATCTACCAGCTAGCCTTTAGAAGAACAAAAAAAAATATCAAAGGTGCAGAATAATAAATTACCTAATATTTTTTGTAGTTTAATATATTATACAACATACAGATCCAAAATTTTTGTAATATATAAAAATACATTTAATAAAATAAAATACAAATAAAATACATAAAATATATATTACTATACTAATATACAAGTACTTTGCCACAAGATACAGGTAGATGTGTAGGTATCTAACTTTGTAGTAATGAGAAATGAGTAAACTAAAGCCAGTTTCAGTAGAGGAATCGGAATATCTTGTGGGAAACATGGCAGAATCATTAAAGACACTGCATTAACGATCATAAGTCTGCGTTCTCCATACAAAATGAGCTTTCGCACTTACAGTATTTCTCTAATGCAATTATTTTATCTAATTAAAAAAAACATAAACAGGGAGATTAAAATCCATTATTTATTAATCCTTCTGTATTGGTATTTTTTTTTTATGAAAAAAAAAACATTTTGAATCTTACTAATAATACAAAACTATGTATTACAACAAAAAGATTTTAACAATAACTATTGATAATATAAAAATATCATCACGGGTGCCTCACGGCGCTCGAGACCGCCTATACGGCCTCAGGGTACCCAGCGGAGGGGTTTTTAATCCCACCTCGTCGTAGCCGATAGTATGAGTAAACAAGTGGTTAGCTCGTCGCGATATTTAGATAGACTCAATAACCCATCTATATACAGTTTCACAAATTGGTATAATGAAACTGGGACCGACAGCTTAACTTGCTTTCCGAGGCACTATAGTGGTGTTGTTAAACAAATATACATACATTTTTAGATTAAAATCGCATTGGTATACACCGGGGTTTGAACCAGGGACCTAAGTATTTTAAAGTTTAAGGTCTAACCAACTCGACCACCGCGTATATCAATTGAACTATGACTAATTGCCTAGTTGTAATATTAGTAGGCGTCAACACGACTGCAGAGCCCTTAAGAAGTTGTTGTCAGGCGGAGCGGAAAAAACTCAACATCATGAGAGTCATAGAATTAAATTATTTTCGTTACAAAAGGTATGGTTTTCTACACCTACTATGAGTGACAAAAAAAAAGTGTAGTCCCATTGTATAACGACATTTTCCTTGAAGCTTGAAGACCGTACTTATTTCAAATACAAAAATCCGAACATCTCCTGTTTCCATGAAATGCTGACACACAAATCCAAAAGGTACATTTGGACCGCGTCGTAGTGTGGTATTCTTTCACCATGTCAAAGGTGGAGTACCAATGTTTCTTAGAGCGTATACTACAAACCTGAAAGTAATGGTGTCGCTTCTAGGAAATTCACCTGTCAAACAACAAATATGAACAACTTTAAATTTAGGAAATAATAATTGTACATGAACTCACTATGGATGGACGCCTAGACGGCCCCAGGGTACCCAGCGGAGGGGTTTTTAATCCCACCTCGTCGTAGCCGATGGTATGAGTCTATACTGAACAAGCTAGCTCGTCGCGATGTTTTGAATAAACTCAATAACCCATCGATAAACTGTTCCACAAGTTACTATAGTGAGACCGGGACCGACAGCTTAACGTGCTGTCCGAGGCACTATAGTGGTGTTGTCAAACAAATATACATATTTTTTTTAATTAAAAACTCATTGGTACACACCGGGATTCGAACCAGGGACCTAAGTGTTTTGAAGTCCAAGGTCTAACCAGTTCGGCCACCACGTATTTATTTATATATTCAGAACATTTACAGTAAACTTGACTAAAGTAAATTTCACATATAACAACTATGAACTATTAATATAACTTCACAACATAATTTTCAGAATAAATTATTAAAAAAAAAACAAAAGTTATTAATGCAAGTATGTAAATATATATATATATATTGTAAATTGTTTTTAAATTATTTTATATTTATCTAAATATGCTCCTTAATTTGTACCTACTATATCTATACAAATTATATGTAATGTATTCTTTTATTTATTTACAATTACTTACATAACACCTTATATTTCATAAAGTGTATATTCTTTGCATATCTACTTTCTTTTTTGTATTTTTTCCGCAGTTTTAATAGAGCAAAGACATTTTTATGATCCCGAAAAATTAATTCTAAATCAAAAATATAAAAAAAGTAGTAGTAAAAGGTATATGACCGATCCTGTTCGTGAGCGTACTGACGTGGTTTTGAAAATGAAAGTTCTTCGACTAAGAAATCCTTTGTTCTCCAGCTTTGACTATTCCAGCGGTGGGGACCACAGTAATTCGAGATTACGAGACCCACTGGGAAAAACGTTACGAGATTTATCTATACGAATAAAACAAAAGATCCCTTTTAATAGGTTTCGATGGTCCTACTTCGGTTCTGCTAATGGTCTATAATTTCTAGAAATATTTCAGTGAATAAATTTTATTTTAGTTATTGTTGAATTATTCAAGTTAAGCTTTTTTTATTATACTTTAGAAACACCCAGATCATGAAAAACTGTACAGAAAAATGTAGGTACAAATTTTTTTTTTTGCTTACCATGGGTGGAATTTGATCGCACGACCTCCGGAAATCACGACAAAGGCGCAACCACTAGTCTACGGAGATTGTCAATAGTTCGCTAGTGATTCAGAAATAAGAGGGGTCATAACGAATTTCTTTCATTACGCAACCGTATAGCACTCCTTTGTAATTCTGCTTTTTGCTGTGAATAAAAAAAATATCAAAGAAGAATAAATGTCAATAATGTCATTGAAGAAATAATTAATTCTCTTACGTATTGCGTTCTCAGAAATATAAATAGAAGTTATTTGAAAGACTATTTTATATAATAACGATGGCGGATCCTGAAAAAAGCAAAAGTAGGTTAACATTGGTTCCTACCAAGAGCCAAGTTCTGAAGTCTTCTCCGAGCGTGAACAAGTCTATGAGCCGTTTGAAACTAAGAAGAAAGTCCTATGGCTTCGCAGGAATTGCAGGGATTCGCCCCGTAGATCGAACTTCTCAGGTAAGGGGAATTAATAGAACATTTTCTAAGAAATAAATATCAAGGGAATATTTTCCTGTAAAGTATTGAATCAACGCACATTTAAAATTAAGCATGAAGTTTCGATATTAAATTCGGGTTACAATACATATAGCTTTTTATATAACTAGCTTTTGCCAGTGTCTTTGTACGCATTAATAAGTTGAAACATATATAGGCAGGCACTTTAGTAGTTTTAAAAGTTTAGTAAGTGGGTAGGTACCTTCCAAATCATTTAAGTAGCCTTTTTGGCTTTTAAATAATAAAAAAATCCTCAAAAAGTAAAAATAAATACAAAAATATTTTAATGCAGTTTTATGTTATTTTAATATACTCAACTTGCTTCATATAAACTTTTTTCTATCAAGTAATTCTTTTTTCCCAAAGACTTAAAACACAAACACACCGTATATCTGGTGCAGATATACGGTGTATCCTATAGCTATGTCCATATCTTCTTTCTAGTGTCTCAAACTATTTTCATACCAAATTTTATATAAATTGGTACAGCTGTTTAGGCGTGAAAACTTAAGAACAAATAAAACATCAAATAGAGTTACTTTTGCATTTACGAATTAGTGTCAATAACATATACACACATTATATTTTTGTTTTATTAAAGCACGGCCCATGACCTTGTATCTACGTGGTGGTGAGCAGACCTACAAAGTCCTTGAATGGTTCGATCAATAACGCTCCCCTATGCCGATACGATTAAGAAATGGGCGGTAACAGAGACGAATTGCATATCGAGTCTATTTTATTATTCTCGCTGCCTTATCGTTAATTCAACCATCCAGTCCGTAACCACACCCTGAATGGAGACTACCACCTCGACAAGAAATCGATGCAGTAGTCTCCTGAAAACCGGTGAACCCACTGAAACTACGACTAAAACCGAAATATGACTATGCATGCCACTTCACCGTTTTTTAATATGTATAGGCAGTATCTAACAAGACCGGTCGGTCGGCCTTAAGCTATAGGCTAGTACTCAAAAACCAAAGATACTAATACATAATATTTTATAAACACCCATGACAAACTTAAGTACAGAAAAACGTACTATAATTTTGCTATCGAACTTACAACCTCTAGATATAACTCCAAAGACGCAACCACTAGTCTACGGACGCGGTCATATAGGTATTGGACGAGTTGCTTAGACTATAGAGATAAAAACACTACAGTGTTTAGGTCCTAGGTTCAAACCCCGGAAACTTGTAAAACCATTGTATACCAATGAGTTTCCAACACAGGTAGAGCTGTTGTGGCTTGAAGGATTATAAACTCTGATCCTATAGAGATTAAGTATTAAAATGCACAACTGTGGCAGAAGCTCTTACAAGATACAGATTACTGAATTCGGAATAGACATTTAGAGGAATTATTTATAGACTTTGTACGTCTGTTTGCTATCTGGTGAAATTATTCTGACCTTTGTCAGAATAATTTTGGGAAATAACAAGACTTGGGTTTTAGCTGGTACTTTTAATATATAAATCAGTAATCTTAAATGTGGTGGCTTAGTGGTAAGACCGTCTTTTATTTTTACGTCTACTTTAACGCTACATGCGTTAAAGTAGTCCTCATAGTCCGATATCATCATCATGCCAGCCTTTTGCTTGTCCACTGCTGGACATAGGCCTCCCCCAAGGATCGCCACAACAACCGGTTCTGCGCTGCCTATAGTCCGATATACTGTCCATTAATATCATTAGATACCCACTATGTTGGCAATTACGCGATAAAGACGAATTTGTTACGACTAATTACTAGTCTACTGTAATATCCTCGCTGAAAATCAAGTGCCCAATTCGCAACTGCACTCTAAAATGATTTCATAACAACCACGATTTTAAATCGTTTCAGTAAGCTGCAGAAAAACACGCAAACCCAGTCACTAAAACCGAAATTTTACCTACTAGGTCACTGATGGTAGGTAACGAAACCAGGTTATCCTAGCGAGGGTATAGAGAACTCCCTTTCACCTAAAAAAATGTATATGAGGTTCCCAGGTTCGGCTTTCGAAATTTACAAATAAGTTTCTATAATCAAGTGTTTTAACTTAAGTTTTTTTTTCAAAATTATAGTCAACCCTATAATTTTATTTATTTAATTTCAGGTCGGTTACGAGTTTAGACGTCCACCATTAATGTTTGTAAACACTTACCAATTAGACCCTACAATCAAATTTGATGATATTATAGTGCAGAAGACCATCAATGAGCAACTGGATGAATACTTCACTGATCACAAGTACAATGTTCAGGTAATTGAACATCTGTAAAAAAAGTAGAGAATTTAGCATATATTGCCCAGGTTACAAACGGAGCTCTAGGCTTGTACTATGTGTACCGGTAACAACGATACTAAGACTTTTAGCGATTCGGTTGTATTTTTTTTTATAAGTTTGTTACCTCAGAACTCCGTCTTTTATGGAACGATTTGGATTTTTTTATTTGCAACTTTAAAAGATATACTTACTCTCAGATTGGTCCCATATAAATTTAATTGAAATCGTTTCAGTTTCTAATTAAAATATCTGAAAAAAATATGTCATACCGTGGTGTTTACAGTCACTAGAATAGTCCCATTGGTCTGCCTACTTTTGGCTTTATCATCAGTTGATTATGATGATGATGATGGAACTGGAAGTTAGGCACCGAAACACGTAATGAAAAAATATAAACTAGCTGTGTTAGTGGAATTGTCATGATGCATTCTGGCTATAAGTGCCGTATATACGTACAAGTCGTGTATTATTTGTGGTCTTGATTGTCAGAAGACAATTTCATAGCCTCGTTATTTCCGTTAAGGCCGTTCCTTCCAATTTTACCGCATTTTGGTGTTTTAAGTTAGGGTTTTTTAAGCTATATCTAGTCCTATTTTAACCATGGGGAAAACGTACAGTGATATGAACTGGACACTCCGTTACAAGTTGGCAGCTCAAAATGTTTATATTCCTATTACTATTAAAGTAAAAAAAAAACAAACAATGCTTAAAAATAACAAAAATATTAGGATGCTGCATCTTCTTTTATACTAAACTATTCATCAATACACAATTTACACCGATAGAAAGAGAATAAAAAAATGAATCATTTCGTTGTTTGAAATATATTTATAGTTTTTCATCGTGTTTAATACAATTTTGCTGATTTTTCGTGCGACGGCGGTCGGAATCAGTTCACCAACAATCAGCTGTTATGCGCTTCGATAGTCGTCTCTAGTGACAGCTTTTTGAAGTTTAAATTTGTTTGAATTAAATACATAAACTGACCGGTCAGTATGTAGCCTTAACGATCTATCAACGAATTGAAGTCAGCTTTTTTACTTTTCCAAAATGTGATTATTATATAAACATCCAGATCATGGTAACCTGTACAGCAGCAGCTGTACAAGTATGCTATGAGTGGGAATCGAACCCACGATTTCCGGATACAACGGCAGCGGCGTAACCACTATGACAGTCCTATAGCATATTTATATAGAAAATAATAATAATAATCCTCCATACAGCCTCCGTAGAGTAATGGTTGCGCCTTTGGCGTTGTATCCGGAGGTCGTGGGTTCGATTCCCACCCACAACAAAAAAAAATAGTACGTTTTTTCTGTCATGGTGTTATTTATAAATTATATCGTTGCTTCTGGTACACATAGTACAAGCCTAGAACTTAGTTTGTGACCAGATCAATATATGTTATTTGTCCTACATATTACTATTATTTAATAATAATAAGTTTTTTTTTTATTTACAGGACTCTCCAGCTTTAGCCCTGAAGCTTGCTGGAATAATCATGAAATCGCTGAAAGTCACCTTCAATAGATACAGAATAATCTCAGTAGTAGTGATTGGCCAAAAAAGGGCCCAAAGTTATAATAACGCTATAACTTTTCTATGGGACCACGAGAGAGATGGATACGTCAATGTGCATAGAGAGAATACTACAGTGTTTATACAAGTCACTTGTTTTGGAGTCTATTTAGATTAGAATTGTTATATAAATATATTAAATATACTTAACTTTTTATATCTAAAAATTTGTTAATTTTTTTTACAACAATATTTTTTTTATTTTTAGGAAAGCACTGTTAAACTAACACTATATAACAAATATTAACAATGCATAATCCAGTAAAGTTTTCACAACATTTAACAATAACTTTCGTGAAATCCATACGAAATATATATGTGGTGGCAGAGTTGGTTAGACCTTAGTCTTTAACACTTAGGTCCCTGGTTAAAAACCCCGGTGTGTACCAATGAGTTTTTAATCTAAAACATTATATACATTTGTTTAACAACACCACTATAGTGCCTCGGAGAGCACGTTAAGGTGTTTGTCTAAGTTTCATTATACCAACTTGTGAAAGTGTTTATGATGGGTTAGATGGGTTTTTGAGTCTATACAAACATCGCGACAAGCTAGGCACTTGTTCGTTATAGACTCATACTATCGGCTACGACGAGGTTGGGTTAAAAACCCCATCGCTGTTTACCCTGAGGCCGTCTAGGCGGTCTCGGGCGCCGTAAGGCACCCGTTATGATATACAGGGTGACATTGAAAAGATGTACTTTGGGCTAATATGAGATTCGATTTGTTAGATTGATCAGGAGAACCTCATATTAGCCCAAAGTACATCTTTTCAAAGTCACTGTATAACAAAATTATATCTAAAAATTTGTTTACTTTTTCACAAGAAATTTATTTTCATTTATTATTTATTAAGGAGAACATACAGTTAAATTAACACCAAATATATAACAATATTTACTTCACAAAAGTTATTTAACAATAATTAGCTTAGAAAAGATGTAAAATACACAACAAAATATAAGAAAAGTGATAAAGTAATAACGATATAAAATAGACACATAACTTACCTACTTAAGTATTTAGTAAATGCACTCAAGATTTCTTTTTTAAATCCGGATAATGAATATCAAGGTCCTGAATTATATTCACGACAGGCTCTATTTATAAAATTCAACATTTGGTAATTAGATTTACATCCAGGAACATGAAACAAATATTTAGAACGTCTACTAAAGGTCTATAACTCTATTACTTCAATGAACTGCCTGGGGATCTTGATTAATTTAATTTAGTTTAATCGCGTCATACATACTTTTAATTTACTTTAGTTTAATCGCGTCATACATACTTTTAATTTACTTTAGTTTAATCGCGTCATACATACTTTTAATTAACTTTAGTTTAATCGCGTCATACATACTTTTAATTTACTTTAGTTTAATCGTGTCATACATACTTTTAATTTACTTTAGTTTAATCGAGTCATACATACTTTTAATTTACTTTTGTTCAAAACGCGTCATACATACTTTTAATTTACTTTAGTTTAATCGAGTCATACATACTTTCAATTTACTTTAGTTTAATCGCGTCATACATACTTTTAATTTACTTTAGTTTAATCGCTTCGTAATAATGAAAATTTAGCAAATATACATGGTGACTTTGAAAGTTTGTACTTTGGGCTAATTTGAGGCTCTACTGATCAAAATAAACAACTTTTCCCATGGGTTTCAAATGAAAAACAAAAAATGCCTTCTCCATACAAACTAGTAATGTTAAAATGACCAATATGTATGGGGAAGCAAAAATTTTTTTATTTTCCAAAGCAAAATTTAATAATAATAATACTCGTATGTAGGACAATTTACACATATTGCCCTGGTCACAAACTAAGCTATATACTTGTACTATGTGTGTTAGAAACAATGACAATATATTTTATAAACACCCAGACCATGACATTTCTTTGTCATGGGTGGGAATCGAACCCACGTCCTTCGAATACAACGCCAAAAGCGCAAACACTAGTCTACGGAGGCGGTCAAATAGTCTAATTACATTAACTTAAATTAATACATATGAAAATTTTCACAAACTCGTAAAGCTTTATAAATAGACAGACTTAGGTATATTATTCTAAATCCTATAACAGTATTATAAAAGTATCGAAATAGGTAAAAAATACGTTGATGTAAAATATCTGAATACAAGTATTATTAACACACAGTTCGTGTTAATTGCATTTTATTTAAAAGTAATTTAATTTACTTGTTTATCAAAAAAAATCTCTGAAACTTTCAGTTGAAACTTCCACGGTACTTTATTTTATTATTTTTAATGAATAGAATCAGAACTTTAAGAACTGAGAGTTCTGTTTCCAAACTTTGTTAATACGACACAATAAACAGAAGAACGAACCAGTAAATACGATTTAAAACTTTGGAAAACTTGGACTGTTTGACTAAAAATAGCTATTAACAAGAATCATAGGTAGGTACTTATAACTATTACATAAAAGTTACAAAAATAGTAATACTCGTACAGTAGATTTAATAAAAGAAAGGTGATTTTATTAAACTACACATTTTTTGCAAATGAGGCAGAATGTATTAATTTTTATTGAATTAATGAGACAACAATTTACAAAGTTATGACCAAATTTTAATGCATGTGGAGACCATGGTCCTAAAGTTTCCTCCGAAAACGCTAGAAATCGATCTCAAAAGAGGAGCAATGCGTTTTATTTATGCGTGCAGCACTGGAAGATACAGAGGTGATGTGGACGTAACTTGGAGCTAGAGTTCAGTGTCCACACAAGTAGCGTCCCATAAAAGTGCTCGACCTCTATGCCATGGTACTGTGGTCACACCGTCCGGTCTTTTGCCATCATCACGATCTGGACTGACTGGTTCTAGAGTACTGGATCAGACGCCAGCGAATGTTTAATTATGATAGCCTCCGTAGAATAGTGGTTGCGCCTTTGGCGTTGTATCCGGGGGTCTTGGATTCGATTCCCACTCATGGCAAAGAAAAAAGTACATATTTTCTGTACTGTTTTTCATGGTCTGGGTGTTTATAAAATATAATATGTATCATATCGTTGCTTCTGGTATACATAGTACAAGCCTAGAGCTTAGTTTGTGACCAGAACAATATGTATAATTTGTCCTACATATTTTTAATAATAATATTACTATGTCTCGGTATACGACCAAGTACTCAACCTAAATGATAGACCATGAGGACCGGAAGATGTGACCGAAGAACCACAAATGCATCTGTGAAGTCGGTAAATTTACGTAACAATTGATATCATCATAGCTTGTTTACCAGCAGGAGTTCTGGGCATTTATTATTTAGTTATTTTAGTATGACCGCCTCCATAGACTAGTGGTTGTATAAGGAGGTCGTGGGTTCGATTTCCACCCATGACAAAAAAATATTAGTAATTTTTTTCGTACAGTATATCATGGTCTGGTTGTTTATAAAATATAATATAACAACGATATAATTATCATTGTTTCTGGTACACATAGTACCTACGAGCCTAAAGCTTAGTATGTGACTAGAGCAATATGTGAAGAATTGTCCTACATATTATTATTGTTAAATGTTAACAACGAAATATCGTAAGTTTAAAAAACACGTCGATTTTAGTTTAATGAATCCCAAATATACTACTAGTTAGTAAGTTTTTCATTTACAATATTTTAATGTGAAAATTCCGTCATACTTAATAGTATTTTCTAAATGAATATTTAAAGACAAGAACCTATTTCAAGAGATAGAGTCTATTGTTTCAGTCTGAACAGAAGCGTTTTCTTTCAATATTTATTATTATGTTCTTTCAGCAGCCTCACAGACAAACTCAGGAGATTTCTGTTTTAATACATAATACACGAATGCAATCTCGCTTTGTTTTCTCGCTAGTAGTTTCTTTATTTATAGATAATAAATGATCCAGACAAATTGAAAAGATAAATTCATTTCCAATTTTAAAATATAAAATACTTCTTATTTATTAATAGGTTTGTTTTTGACGTTTGGGCAAAGATTATATAATAGTACTGATAATACAGAACCACTCTTCAAAAACATTTAACTAAATACAGTTTCTCGCCAGGCAGTGAACAATTACTGCACACTACACACAAGCAGTGAAGTTACATAGTTTTTAAATAAAGTACCTTTACTAACTAACATGAACATAGGCATAACAGGGCATAGCAAATTATAGATTAAGTACCTATACATAATTAAGAATTAAGTTTTTTTTTAAATAATAGTTACATACACAGGCGGAACCTTCGGGACCATCAAAGCAGTAAATATTATAGTCTTTTAGAAAAGTTTGTGAAATTTAATTAATTCCTAAAATACAAACTAATTTGATTGTAAAATCCAATCAATGTTAACGTCCTTGCAAGCTGAAATTATTCAGGAAAATACCACTTTGCTACACACAAAGGTTTTCAATATAGACCAGATGTACGAGCTATATAACTAGCTATGGACTATCCATTGAGCCAGCTTATCCATGCCGAAGCCAGCAGCCAATGACAGCACCTGTCATGTTAAGTTTAATCCCAATTTCATCCAACGTCCATCTTCTATTTACCTAAATTCTATGTTTTCTATCATCTATTCAGTATAATAGTATATATATTCTAACGTATTATTCTGACGTAGAGTCTATTTTAATATCCTTGCTGTTTTATCTAAGTAGTATGGGCCTATAAAACTAACAGAAACTAATTTTACCATTTTCTTAAATGTCAATATATACCTAATAGGTGAAGACGAAGGAAGGAATATATTTTAATCAGAATGTATTTTGTATAATAATATAACGAGTAAAGCCGGGTAAACAAAAGCTCTACTTAATAAATTCATGTAATAAATATTAGCGACTAAGTTCCACCAAAAATCCTAATGTATTATGTATTAGGTAAATCAGGTGACTAGTGTGCTAGCCATCTTTTTAACCAAAATGATGATCAAATGAGACCTAAATATAACTACTGAACAGCATTACATAACACACAATAGGTACGTTCCTCGGTAAGTACCAATTAATTTGCTTTTCAAGCTTTTAAAGTGAAAACGTTTTGTTTAAAATTATTAAACCTCGCGCAACATATCATCAATTGTTGGTTATTTCGCCGCAGTTATCCTTTTAAAAGGTGCATAATCTGTGGAGTAGATACTCCAGGTTCAGTATTTATGGATCAATCTAACATACAATATTCACTTATGTAACATTAAAAGGTCATTGGGCACAATCCGACCCAATTTTTGAAGGTTTGCCTACAGAAACAAAATTACTTTTAAATTAATAAGGTATATCCCACTTTCCATTTAAAGTTTTTTTTTTTTTTAAAACCTTGGGAATAAAATATTACAAGTGATTTAAAAGTTGAAGATATTTATTGCAAAGAAGAAAATAGAATTTAAATGAAGGAATTGTATTAAAAAACACCATGCGTATGAGTACTCGGTCTGGCGGCGTATATAATGCTATCTCTCTCGCACATTAAATAAATCTTTTTTTTTACAAACCATCATGAACAATTATCGAAATTCTCTACACTATTATTTCTGTAGATTCTGGATATATTTTTTGTACTAAGTGAGATAGTACGATTGCACCTGTAGATATTAATCAAGTTGAAATAAACCTCACTATTTTTTTTTCTAAGATACAGAATTTCATTTTCTGTCTGATTCCCATTATTTATGGTAATGCGACCCATATATTCGTAAACTAGAGATATATGTCGAAACATCCCACATCAATTAATTTCTGTAGGTCGTGGGTAAATTTTTCATACTTAAGTGCCCAATGACCTTTACCTTTGTTCGTTCTTTTCTGAATTGAAATTTGGTGATGTTTTTTTCAGCCTGGCTAAAGTCGCAATTAACTGCGACAAACAAATATTTCACTTACAGACATTTGACAAGTAAAAAAATTAAAAATAAGGTCTAGAGTCGGAGCCAATTTTTCTGAGGAACCATAAAATTGGAATACCGATCAAGCAATACTAGGTCTGTGACTCCGATAGCGTGGCTGTAGTGCACACTTCTGTCAATGTACAAGACATTTTTTTAATTCCAGTTGTAGTCGCAGGATTTGAGTGGTGGTCCATCCAGTCAATTTTCATTGAGAGATACTAGGTCTGTGGGTGGATCTGACTCTAGTGAACGTTTAGTTAGGTTGTGTTAGTTTCAGCTATAAGTAATGATAATAATATGCAAGACCATATCATAAATTATAATATAGTCTATATACATTGTATATATACATTGATTAGATTTTAATGCGAATAACGATGAAAACTATTTTTTGTTTGACCAATCTTGAACTAACTTTTATTTGTACACTTTTAAATAACGGCTATGAAATTACATTGACGTAGAAACCATGTTGTTTAATTTAAAGAATTGAAATTTGCTTATAAATGGAAAATATACATCGAAGTCAACAATATTAAATGAAAAGTAAACATTGACATTATTTTTTATGGAAATTCAATTAGGTTTTAGCATTCAGCAAATTGGGTAAACAAAAACGTAGCTAGCTGCTTGTTCGTTCTAGAAAAAAAGCTAATAACAGATCAAGAGAAAATGGACAAAGAGCTTCGAAGTAGAATAAAAATAATTTGCATAGCGGAATAAGTATTGGAGTCTACAAAGCGAGGCGAGAGGGCAGCGGACTGCATAAATGGATGAGAATTTGCACGACAATCTTTATCCATCCAGAAAATTCTTGATGTATCTTATTATTTACTAACTGATGCCCACAACTTCGTGTGCGTTTAATTTATTACAAACAAAAAAAAAACACCACAACTTTCGCGCTATGAGGTTTCTAACTAAATTTTATAAAAATCCTTTCATTCTGTAGGTCTATTTTGATCAAATAAACTTTAAGTTTTATATAAATCTTCCATTAAATGTTGTTACCTTTCAGTAGGTAGAGATTTTTAATCCAATAGCTATTACATGATGCACAATCAAACAAACAGATAAAAAAAATACTTTCTACTACTTATTTCTTACGTCTATTTGTTCCAGTACCTTTTTTTTCAAAAATCTTTAATGTACAGATACTTTTTTATTATATATAGTTCCTATAGCATTATTATTTATTTTAAAAAGTATGAAATTAGCAATAATTTTACTAAGTATACCTACTACCAAGATGAACTAATTTGGAATTTCTTTCAAATTAAAATTCTTTTTCATACTTCTAAAATATATTGAGATTCTTATGACCTTATTCATAACAACTTATCGAAGCCTTGAAGAACACTTTATTATGGAATGTTTTGTCTCTTTTACACATATTCATTTTTGTTGCTAAATAAAAGAGACAAAACCTTCTATAACTAAAGTGTTCTTGAATGACTAAATAACTTTTTATGAATAAGGCCATTACTCTGTATATACAGCTTGCCAGTGGAATAAATTGCCTTTAGCCATCAGACGAGCACCATCTTTAAATATTTTCAAACAACTCTTGAACGCGCATTTCTTAAATGAACAGAATCTTTTGTGTGGTACCTATGTATGTATATATGTGGTACCTATTCTCCACTTTCTTCTTGTATAGTGTATATATATGTGTATGTATTATTTATTATGTAGATATTATATTATATATCTATCATGATTTAAGTTTATTAAAATTAAGCAACCGACTTCGTACAGAATCATAAAGGTGAGCTGGTAAATAATGCCTAAGGCACTAATTTTGCCTTTGTATATAACATTTGTTTACTGTGTAATAAAGTGTTTAAATAAATAAAAAATATAACGCAAAAACGCTACTACAGTTCAATAGAATACAAAAATATTTATAGGATTTACAGGAAAAAAAATCGTGTAATTTTTTGTAGGATTTGACTCCAAGTTATTGTCCGGAAGTTAGACCAGAGGTTCTACCATAGGTTTGCGCATTGTAGCAACGTAAAGTATTTGTATACGTATACGTTACGTTGCTACAATCTGCAAACCCATGGTAGAGCCTCATACCTCTTCAATTTTTATTGATATTCATCTCTCTGAATGATGCTTTTCTAGTTTATTCATTAATGTACGTACATACAGTCCATTTCAACTTTTATTTAAATACTCGTATCATTAAAATCGCGCTTCTTCTATTTTATTTTGTACAGCATGTACATACTCATATATATTTAGATTTATATATTAATTTAATTTTATATACCTACTTACTTTATTTATACAAATTGACTTTGTCAGGGTATTACATTCAATCACGAGATAAAACATTATATTCAACATTTTCTTTTTATGGAAGTATAATAGTTGAAATTTTATTTAATGTTGCATTAAGAATATTTAATAATAATTAGATAAGTACCATTAATTATTAACATATCTATAAGAACAAAATAACAAATTACACAATAAAAATAACGTAAGTAACAAACAATTAACATATAAAACAATATTTAAGCTAAAACTAAAAAAATAGAAACATGAAGAAATATACCTATACTTAAAAAAAATATAATAGAATAATAACTACACAAAACAAATAAAAACCTACTTAAAAAAATAAAAAATCCATAACTAAACATGCATATCCACTGCATCCAAACTCCTTCCGGGGCTGAACGTACCCATAACACTGGCCACGTTGCCTCTTTGTATCGCCAGTGATATGCGTTGCTTAAAATAATATCCGGCCCTGGGATATTTTTATGGATAAATTAATATTAATATCCTTTAAAATTAATGAGATTTAGGACCATTCCTCTTCCTAGTATACATCAATGACCTTCCACATATGGTTCAGGAGATGGCGCAGATAGTGCTATTTGCTGATGATACATCTCTACTGTTTAAAGTTAGTAGAAAAGATAATATATTATCATCAGCAAATGACACTCTGGAAATGGTTACGAAGTAGTTCACCGCGAATAATTTAGTTTTAAATGCTAAGAAAACTAAGTGTCTAAAATTTACGCTCCCCAACGTAACTGGTATTAATTCCACAGTGAAGTTGGTACTGATCTGGAATTTGTTGACTCCACTGTGTTTTTAGGGATCACAGTCGATTCCAAACTATAGTGGAAAGCTCACATAAATACTCTATCCAATAGATTGAGCTCTGCTGCATATGCAGTCAGAAAAATCAGACAATTAACTGATGTTGCAACAGCTAGACTAGTGTACTTCGCCTATTTTCACAGTATAATGACGTATGGTCTTATAATGTGGGGATCCGCGGCAGATTTTGATACTATATTTATTTTACAAAAGAGGGCTATTCGGGCAATATATGGCATGAAAGCTCGTGATTCTCTCCGGGAAACATTTCCTATGATTGATGTATTGACACTACCATCTCAATATATTTATGAGAATTTATTGTACGTCAAGAAAAACTTAAGTATGTTTAGTAAAAACGGCGACAGGCATAATTTAAACTTAAGAAATATAGATATTCCAAAGTTTAGACTGTAAAAAACTAATAAATGTTTTGTCATTAACAGTACAAGGTTATTTAATAAATTACCTAAAAGTATTATAGATTTAAGTGAAATAAAGTTTAAAAATTGTATAAAACAAACATTAATCCATAGGGCTTACCATAGAGTTATGACTATATTAATGATAAAGATGTCTGGACCTGTTCTGATCTGCAATTGAGGTCTCACAACTAGTATTGCCTTTTCAAATGAGTACCCTAGTAGGTATGTTAAATCTGATATTGTAATAACTTATTATTACTTAATTTATTTTTTATTATATTTAGATTTTATCTTTGGATAAGGTATATCTTATGATTACTTATTTATATTATACAGGTAGGTACTCTGTTATTATAGTATTTGCAGTTCTGTACATTGGTACAGCAACCAAATGCTAAACTTTTAAATAATCTGCCATAGGGTGTTTTGCGCATGCTTTTAGTAGGGTTAGAGCATTTTATGTATGCTGCGATATGCATATCAATGGCTAATGGCAATGGCTGTTGCCATTGCCATTAGCCATTGTAGTTGTTACTACAAACTCAATGGCTATATTCCTCTGTTAGTTTGTGTGAAGCACCAGAGTTTTTTACTTGCTGGTACCTTTTTCTCCGGGGTGTCTCCGGAGGGATCGACTTTACAACTAGTGTTTACGCCCTTAAAGATACCGATCCATATAACTATGTTAATGCGATTGATGGTCATTTAAAAATATCTACAGCCAATATAATGATAATATAAGAACTAATATTTAAGGCGTGGATACGGTTGGTGAGGTCGGTCGCCTCGGTGGCACCCTTGTATGGCAGATGATAATCGGAAGGTCAATGGAATCAGCTAACCACCTAGTCTTACACTAGTTGGTTATGTAGCGTGCGTTCGGTTGGTTGGTTTTTTTAATACTTTTATTTATGACACATTTTATTAATTAATCTATAATGGTTATATATATAGCAGCCTAACCAAACGCACTCTAGACCTTATTGTTAAAACTTTTTTTTTTTTTTTTGACTATTCATAAATATCTGTAAAGATTTACATGAAATAAATAATATTTGATTTGATTTGATTTGAGAAAAAAATCACAAGAAATGTGGATTAAAATTGGATTTTTAATCTTTACATAGAAAATGTTTTATTCATCTTGATTAAATTCCTACTCTGTCCTTTGCTGTAATAAAATAAGACTGTTAGGACTTGGGAAAGACTTTCAAAGGTTTGAACCTCTATATAAATGGCAAGGAATTTCCGGAATGAAATAAGTTTTTCTTTTTTGAGTAGTTTTACAAGAAAATTTCATTTTTAAAATTCTATTAAAATAGGATTTTAATTTTCTACATTTACTTTCTGACGTAAGAAATTTCAATTTACTTTATCAATGTACAGCGTCTAGAACATTGTTAATTAAAATTACATAACATATTTTATTATTTTAAACAAAAAAAATCTTACAGTTTTTTTTTTATATCTTTATCTAGATTTTACTATATCGCTAGTAACTATACATCAAACCAATGAGAGAGGTTTATTTGAAAAATTAAGCGACGTTGTTGATTGATCCCTAGTATTAATAGTTACTAGTGAGTGACTATAGTAGAAACTATTTGCAAATACTTGTCGTAGAGCTACAGTATAAGTGCAGCTTTCCAACCGTCTATAAAAGTAATAAACAATAAAAAAATACCAAAATTTTATATTGCAGATTTTATTTTACCTTTGTAGTTGGCACCAACTATGAAAAATAACTCGATCACAATTGGATGTCACAAAATATAGGTAGATATAGTTTACAAAACTACACCTATTATTTGACTTGGTGCTTCATAAAATGGAATACAATGTATTGATTTTTATATTAATTAATAGGTCACTTATCATTAAATTTCGATTATTATTTACTTTTTAGTAGTTTATTACTTTTCACTGTTTTTAAAAACATAACTACACCTATTATTGGTACTTGGTGCCGATTTCATAAAATTGAATAAGTGTAATATATTGATTTTTATTATAATTAATTATCATAAAAATCAATATATTTTTATGATAATTGACTATCATAAAAACCAATATATTGTATACGTTTCATGACATTATTAATAATATACATATATCATATATTCCTGATAAAGTTTAGATAGAGAGAGAGATATTAATCCATTTGTATAAAGTAATACGTATCAAATAATCAATACTCTGTTCGAATAAAATTGTTAGTAAAATTTAACTATACCTAACAAGGTTTAATTAAATTTATCTACGCAAGCATAAATAGAGCGCGTTAAGTAATTCGTTTAGAGCGAATTGTGATGAGTGTCCCCATTGGGTTTATACGCACATTAAAATTAATACTTTATTACCAGTACAAAAGCCTCGTTATGAACATTCAATTATTGACAATTTATTTTGCAGATGAGGTATAGTAGGTATGTATAGATTAAGATAATCGTTTATAGGTTTTAATATTTTATAAAGAATTACAAAAGGAGAAGAAAAAAAATCTTGGACAAAATAATGATGCAGAAATAGGGTTTCAGCTAATATCTAAATAATGAAAATAAAATGCGAGATAAAGACAAGTTTTCATCTATAGAGATATAAATAATAATAATAATGATGCAGATATAGGGTTTTCGCTAATATATAAGTAATGAAAATAAAATGCGAGATAGAGACAAGTTTTTAGCTATAGACATATTAATAATGAGAGAAAGGGAAGAAAAATATTTCGCAGAGATACAGACAAGTTTCATCTATAGAGATATGAATAATGAAAAATATGCGAGATAGAGATAAGTTTTCATCAATAGAGATATAAATTATAATAATAATGATGCAGAGATAGGGTTTCAGCTATAGAGATATGAATAATAATAGTGAAAAAGTATAAATAGTGAAAAATAACTGTTGCATATACAGGGTGAATTTGAAAAGATGTACTTTGGGCTAATATGAGGTTCTGCTAAACAAATCGAACAACTTTTCCCATGGGACCATGTGTCGCAAATGAAAAAAAAAATTGCTTCCCCATACAAATTGATCATTTTAACATTACTAGTTTGTATGGAGAAGGCAATTATTTTTTTCATTTGCGATACATGGTCCCATGGGAAAAGTTGTTCGATTTGTTTAGCAGAACCTCATATTAGCCCAAAGTACATTCATTCAAAATCGTCATGTATAGAGAACTTTTCATTATATCGATATACTAGCTGATCCGCGCAATTTCGTCCGCGCAACTTTAACCGTTTCACGGCGTACGCTCTCAAAAGGAATATTTTTTCCCCGTTTTTGCATAATTTTTCATTGTTACTCCGCTCCTATTAGTCGTAGCGTGATGTTATCTAGCCTATATAGCCTTCCTCGATAAACGGGCTATCCATGAATTTTTCAATTCGAACCAGTAGTTCCTGAGATAAGCGCGTTCAACCAAACTCTTTAGCTTTATAATGTGAGTATAGATTAATTACTTAATTATATAATATTTTTAATATAGGTGTTTTACACTTAACAAAAAAGTCCCAAACCCTTAAAGATAACCTGTAATATATAAAATAAAATAAAACTAGCTGGTATAAGTTCACCGGGTGAACCTTCAAAGATGATGGGCTTATGGTTGTATGCACAAAAGTCCTTGCCTTTCCACACTGGAGGAAGAATAGAAAAAAAGTTACAAAGTTACCGTCATTTTACATACATAATTATTTTATTTTATTTTTTATGTTTTCTTTAGGGTATTCCCCATTATTTTTCATTTTCAACCACCCCATTAAAACGAATAAAATAAAATATACTCAAATCAGCCAAGCCGTTTTAGAGTTTTGGCGAGACTAATGAACGGAATTTCATTTTTATAATACACTCGTATAGATGACAGAAGGAGATGAAAAATATTGAGATACAGACAAATTTTCGATATGAATAATGAATAACATAATAATATGTTCTAGATATAGAGACAAGGCTTTAAGTTACTACCGCCCATCCGATATGTGGAAGGTACCTTTAACTTCGTTAGGCTAATGGACTGGATTTGTAACCATCGTCCATACTGATGCATAAACCATTAAGTGACCTAGTCATGTTACGGTTGTCAAGAAAGAGCCTGCATCGATTTTTGTGGTGGTAGTTTCCTTTAGAGTAGATTCGTATAACAAACTCATTAAAGTCATGGTCGTCGCCCATTTCGTAACCGCATAATTTAGTGGCGTTGTGGAAGTGTTCAACAGTTGTCAACAATATATTGAATGACCCTATGGACTTTGTAGGTCTGATACTACTGTTGGTCACGTGCTTCAATAAAGAAAAGTAATGAAAGATGAAAACAAGCTTTCAGTTGGAGAAAAAACCAAAAATGGAGAGAAGAAAAGCAAGGGTGAAAAGTGCTCAACCACAGAACCAACGATTTATCAGTTGTTGTCACTAACATACCTAAATTTAGTTTAACATATAACTTAACCCAACTTAACTTTAATTCTTAAGAACTGCAACTGTTTACCAATATTTTTTATCAGAAACCAAGGTACTTTACCATAAGGTATTTAGGTAGAGCAAAGCTCATAGAAATTACCAGTTGCAGCTCTAAAAGTTGCTACATATGCACAGCGCCTAACGGTCATAGAAAGCAAAATCAGAATAATTAACTAAAAATAAACGTTGCAGTTATTCCACACGCGTGCACTTACTTAAAAAAAGACATAAAAATATAGTTATTTCTTTTTAAATCTCAAATTAAAACTTCAGAAAAGGCTTCGATAAATGATCAAAGAAGTCCAAAAATAAGAGTAGGACCCAAAAAATCTAACCTCGATTGGCAACCAGCCCTAACCGTACATTATACACGGTTGAATTGAATTGTAAAGTAAAGGAAGATTGTCCAAGCGGAAACTACCTCTTACCTCAAGGTAAACTCTTGAAGCCAAAGTTTGAGGAGCTCTTGACTTCAATAGAGGTAGCCAAGACTCAGTTACTGACCGGCGGTGTAGCGAAATTCAATACATCTATCAACTAATTGGAATATGGTTATTTATTACTAGTAAATTCATCAAATTTAATTAAAAGAACCTGATAGGAAGAAACTTTCTGAAGGTGATTGAGAAGTGAAAGAAAATTTTAATTTCATGTTTTTCTTAATAACATGTAATCTTATACGAGTAAATAATGTGTCACTTGTTTTGGACCTTTCGACCATCAAACCATTATCTTTGTTGGTGATACGGAATTCACCGAGTGAAAAAGTCAGCAATATATAAATAAATATTATCATTCATAGGTGCTGCAATATGACCAGCGGTAGGATTTTATTCCCACCTCGTCGTAGCCGATAATATTCTGGGTCTATACCGAACAAGTGGCCGTCGCAGTAATTAAATAGACTCAATAGACAGAAGTTACATACAACAGTTTCCAATATACACTATACAATATTTTCACAAGTAATTATAGTGAAACTGGTATCGACAACTTAAAGTGCTCTCCGAAGCAATAATAGTGATTGTTTTGCAATATATTGTGTTGTCAAATGTATTTTTTTTAAACTAATTGGTACACACAAACCAAAGACCTAAAAATGTGAGGTTTTTAGGTCAGGCCATCACATATAATATTATAAAATTGGAATAAGTAGGTATAGGTACAGCCATTTCAAAAGTTTACAGGAAATAGAAGTTCAAAAAGAAAATCACGAGAAAACCTTAATCAAATTGTCACCGTCAGAAAGTTACTTCCTCGGGTTCTATATATGAAACAGTCTAGTATGTAACTACCTTCAAGCCTTTTTTTTTTTTTAATCAGATTTAAATTTATATTTTAGTTTCGATACACCTGTATGGATGTATTCGATAAATGTATTCAGGCGCTTATTATGTAAAAAATGAAGATACCAAAAAACTTTAATTTGATATCGAAAGAACATTACCTAATGAGTGAAACAATATTAATAACTTTTTTTTATTAAAACAAATATCTAAATATTTTTAATTTAATATGATTTGTAGAGAGACTCTATCTGCCATATTTTGAAAGGTAGCAATAACCCTTTTTTATTTTGTTATTTATAATTATATGGAATATGACTACACTTTTTACAGGATGGTGTTTAAGCCGGAGTAGCCATGGCATCACCTTAACCTTAGAAAATCAACAGTCCAAGTTTTAAGTAGGCAATTATTAATTAAAAATACTTATATAAAAAAACTTGGCGTTGCCAAGAAAATTCAAAATGTTATTTAGGTATTTTAAGCTCGCCTATGTACAATTTTGTGCAATAAAATTTTTTCAATAAATAAATAATAGGTAGGTGTGTACCTAATACCTTATATTAAATAACTCTTATTAAAAGTGCCTTGCGTAAATAGTTTTTTTCTGATCAATATAATATTCACTCGTAGCTAGGTTTAAAGGTGTAGCACAACACAGTCCTATTTACCTATAAAAAAATATTATTAAATAAATTATTTTTGCTCAAAAAATACAGGATATTTTTTTTCTTTTGTACTTTCCAATACAAGCACGGAATGTACAGGTTCACTGCATAGCTATGCTCTGAGCACCTCCATACAGATACGTATTCTTTCCTAAGCTTTAGCCGGGCATTCGCTAAGAGGATTCTATTGTTGCCCCGCTGAAGCTTCCACTCTATGCCCCTGTAAGTGATTTCATTTATTGATATAGGATTATGTTGGTATTTTTAGAAAATTTATATTTCTGAAGTGGAAAAATATTTGATGAATAAAATTGTCTGATTTAAGTAAGTATTTATTTTTAATCAGAAGTTTGGCATTTATTTATTTAAGTAGGTATTTATTCTAATTATAAATGAGTAGGTAAATGATAATTAAATAAAATGAATATTTCTCAAATAAATTTTGGTAGTATACATGTTGATGTTAGTCTTATTAATGATCCTACACATCTATCTATACTAATATTATAAACCTGAAGAGTTTGCATGGTTGCTTGTTGAACATGCTTAGAAACTACTGGTCAAATAAAAAAAAATGTTAGTGTTGGATAGCCTATTTATCGAGGAAGCCTATATAACATCACGCTACGACCAATAGGAGCGGAGCATCATAAATATTTTCTCGGTTTCTGCAACATTGTTTACGTTGCAAAACTGAGAAATATATATTCCTTTTGAGAGCTGCCGTTGCGTGCGCTGCGTAAACAGTTAAAGTTACGCAGACGAAGTTGCGCTGGTCTGCTAGTTTATCATAAATGGTATGCACAAATGTTCTCTAATATTATTATAATATGTAGGATAACTTACACATAATCCTCTGGTCACAAACTAAGCTCTAGGCTTGTACTATGTGTACCAGAAACAACGATATATAATACATATATATTTCATAAACACTGAGACCATGACAAACAGTATAGAAAAGCGTACTTTTTTTTTGCCATAGTGGAAACCGAACCCACGACCAACGTCAAAGTCTACGGAGGTGTTTTTATTATATAAATTCAATCAAATTATTATAATAATATAATAATAGATATAAATTCATACTTAGATAATAATTAGATACATAACATTATACTTACATAATTTATTTTATAAATAGTAGGTACGACATGTTACTTTGTTCTTTTTTATCTACCTGATGGTATGACATACAAAAGATGCCGGCTAAATGAATGACGGCCGATTACTAAATGGGCGGCGACAAAGATGAAATTTTGCATTACGAGTCTACTAGATACCTAGACTTTTTATCCCCTCTCAGTTTTATCGACAAATCAACTGCCTGTTTCGTAACCGCACCCTGAAGGAAGATTACCTCTCTACAAGTAATCAGTGCAGTAGTCACCTGAAAACCGGTGAATCCTCAGACTAATACCCAATTTATTTGGGCGGTGGCATCACAACCTACCCTTTCCATATAGATGTTTCCCTGCTCGAGAGTATATCTCCGGTGCCCAGTGGAAATTTTGATATGTTACATTATAATATATTATATATATGTTAGATTGTGTTTTTAGGGTACACTAGAATTTATATAAATATTTGTATTGTGTCTCCCTAGCACTGCACTCCGGAGCCTGGCCTACCACCGCCTGTTCAACCCGGAGCAGTCGCCTCAGCACCTCGTAGCTGAACCCAGCCACGACCCTTGTTCCGAAGCCGTTCCTCCGCACCGTCTGCCCGCCCTGAGGTGGAAGTTACGGCTGGTCATTGCTGGCCGGTCCCCATTCTGCGGAGCATGGCCTGCCACGGCCTGGTCACCGAAGAACCCTGGACACTACCCCCGAACGCCGTATAATCAGGGCAGTAGCATTCTTTCAATAGGAAAAACTTAGATGTTGATAGAACTCACTCTCCCATTCTCTCCCTCATAGCTCTCTCTCTTTCGATCATTACAAATTGTACATAGTTAGTTTTTTTAAAATAATATAATGTTATATATTTTGTGTGCGTTGTGTTTTTCTCACAGCCGATTTATGACCTGTATGTTACAGTCTCAATCTATCTCTATACTAAATTTCATCTAAATCAGTTCAGAGGTTTACGCGTGAAAATGTAACAAACAAACTAAAAAACAGAGTTACTATAGCATTTATAATATTAGTATGGTATATGGATGTCACTGATGACGCCGCTCCAAAGAGAGGCAATTATTTTATTTATTTACCTAATAAAAAATATATTTAACACACTGTATTTGTTATTATCATTTTTAATTTTATAATATATTTCAGGTCAATTACTTGTATTTATTTCTTTGTATAGCTAGACAACGTTAAGGATTTTATACTTATCTTGTCCATGGGAATACGTTGTGTTATATTAAGGTGCTATTCCAAAATCTATGGCAAACGACTAAAACTTTTTGCTATTTCAATCACTATTTAAATGTCAAAGTTTCGTTAAATGGTCAGAGGTGTTAATAAGTTTAATTAATATCACATCCCAAGTAATATAAAAGTTATTTTAAACGAACAAGTTGATTTTAATTTTCAATCGCGTTTTAATAACAACCCTTGATGTAGTAAATATACTAAGTTTTTTATTTATTTATTATTATGTTAGTTACGGCCTGGGATGGGTGACCGCTTTATACAACGAGACTATTTTAACATAAACACCGCAACAAGCTCGCCACTTGTTAGGTGTTGCCTCCGTATACCATCGGCGAAATGAGGACGGGTTAATCCCTCCGCTGGCCTTAAACGGTTTAAACGGTTCTCGGGAGCCAAAAAGGCACCTGCATTTTATTATAAATAATTTTACTACCTCCATGGTCTAGTGGTTGCGCCTTGCGGAAGTCGTTTTTCCGTACAATTTTCCATGGTCTGGAATAATAGATCGTTTTTTTGGTACACATAGAACAAGCTTATATAGAGCTTATTTTGTGACCGCGGGGTGCGATATCACTAAAATGACTAAATAGTAATTGCTGTGAAACAGCCTCAGGGTACCCAGCAGAGGGATTAACCCGTCCTCATTTCGCCGATGGTTTCGGAGGCAGTGACGTACGGTCCATAACCCAAAAATACAAATGCCCCAAAATATATAGTATAAATAATATAATGGCTATTTATTATTTTTAGCATTTATTAAATATATTTTTTACATATTTATAAATAATAAATAAGCACTAGATTATTTATACCATAGATTTTAAAGTTGAATGGCTTTTAGGCTTATATGGACCGCACGCCACTATTCGGAGGCAAACCTAACAAGTGGTGAGATTGTTGCGTTGCTTATGATGACATAGCCTTGTTATCATCTGCTTAACCTTGTTATTAGTTGCGCAGTGACTTAACCACTATCCTTATTTAAAGCATTACAGAAAATAAAAATATCGGCAGCCTTCCTTCTGTCGTCGGTGTCGGATCAGCACCTTTAGTTAGAAATGGCTTGTTATCCAGACGGGTGTGAGTCGTATACAAGCTGCAATTCTTGCGATACAATCCGACATTTTATTTTCTTGTAAAATTGGAATACTTGAATCGCGTATTTGTTGTCAAAGGATATATATAGATTCTCTTGGAATTGTGATTGAAAAACTTTGGTATCTCTTAAAACTAAGTAGGTAAATAAAATAAATATTTTTAATTAAAAAGTTTATATATACCTACTTAGTATATGTATTTTTATTTAAAAATATCAATAAAGGTTGTTATTTAATAAATTCGAGTTCTTTAATAATATAGGTAGTTATATAGGTAGTTTATTTTATTTTTTTATAAATAATATAGTTTTTTTATAAATTTTGCCTTTTCAATGAAAAAAAAAGTATTATTTTTTATGTATTTTGTGATTAATTGTATTTTAGAATCGATATAAATTAATATTATTGCGGTTCTAAACGCAATTTACCTTAAAATATTTGATTTCCCGTCGTTTCGGCCTTGCATCGATACTAAAAGTGGTCCCGTGACCCCGATCGATGAAACTTTGCAACATTAATTTTACAATGGCTAAATGCGAAAGTTAAAAAAAAACTTTAGTATATCTGTAAATTTTCATCGAATAAACAACAATGAAAATAATAATAATAAAAAATGTTCAGGAGACTATCGATTTCTTGGCGAGGTGGTAGTCTACTTTCAGGGTGCGGTTACGAAACGGGCATTTAATTTGACAAAAAATCAGCGCTACCGTATTAAGGACACTGCATTCGTGATCGCGAAGTTGCGTTCTCCATACAACATATTTATTAATACTAACAAAAAAATAACAATTGAATTTCGTGAAACAGTTGAAGCAACAGTGAAGTTGTAATTTTGTACCCAAATTAGCAATCAAAACGCAATTGCAAGACCTATACATTTATCAGAGAGAAACTTTGGTTTACAGTATTTATCAAATAGTACGAATTTGTTGCTATTAAAGTATGAACGCATGCCCCTCTGCAGATCAGGGTAATTCATGAGAAACAGTTTACCTTGAATAAGAATTTAAAAAAATTGTGGAAAAGTTCTTTAACAGGGGAATTGCATTGATGTGCAATTAAGCGGTGAATGAGCATTAGAGATAAAATAATTGATTGAATGAGGCGTTATTTTGCGGAATTCCATTATTTTATATAATAATATAGATGTGGTTTTAGTCTGTGGGTTCACCGGTTTTCTGGAGACTACTGCATCGATTTCTTGTCGAGGTGGTAGTCTCCTTTCAGGGTGCGGTTACGAAATGGGTGGTTGAATTGACGATAAGGCAGCGAGTATATACTCGTAATGCAATTCGTCATTGTCGCCCCCCATTTCGTAATCGCATCATTTAGCCGGCATAGTGGGAGCGATCAAATTGTTTAAGAACAATTATTGATTGACCCCATTCATGGACTTTGTAGGTCTGCTCACCACCAGGTAGATACAAAGTCACATGTCGTGCTCCAATAAAATAAAAAAAAATAAAAAATAATGTAATATTTATTTTATTGCAAATTCTTCCGCTAGTTAAACGACGTCGACATGTTTCGCTTCTCCACGAAGCATCTTCAGGATTAGAGTTACTTCATTAGAGATAAAGCACATTATGACTCTTATGAGTTTATGACAGTTTACCGCTAATAAAAACAATTAACTCTGAGAAATAACAACAATAAAAAGGTCAGAGAAATTTGCAAAATAAAAAAAAGTACAAGAATGCTAGAGTATTAAATATATTGGTAGAATTCAATGTTTATCAAAATAAATTTATTTATTGTTATTCTAACTATAATATATTCATTTTATTTTTTTAATTCAAATAGAAAATTCGTCTTTTTCGTCTCCTATTTCGTAACAGCATCAATCAACCGCCATATTAGAGGCGACTAATGCTATTAAACAATAATCTATATTGATCGACCCTATTCATGGACTTTTTATGTCTGCTTACCACCCGATAAAGTCACATTCCGTCCTGGAAAAGTCTATAAACATCGCTATGAGCTCGCCACTTGTTCAGCGTAGATTCAGAATAGATCAATTAAATAGTAAATTCTATAATATCTTTATATTTTTGTACTGTATAAATTTATTCCTAAAATATTATATTATTCATAATGAATAAAAACATTCTTTTGCTGTTATTTTAAATTTTTTGTTCTTAATATGAATATGATTTATTCAGTTCAGATATTATTTTCAAGTAGCACTTACTTGAAAATAATCCTGGAAATACTTGCTCTATTCGTAAAATAAATAGGGTGACGGATCCAGATGCCGACACTGCACCAAATTATCAGCACTTCGGTGAAAAATTTAAATATTAAGGTTTTTTTTATGGTTTCTAAAATGCCAAGTTATTAAAAAGTTTAAAAGGATTCTTAACTTCAAATCTAGCAACATTATACAATAGTGTCGCTTGTTCATAATGTGTCGTCGTGTAAATTACTGTAAATTTGAGTGGCAAAATTTTCGTTTGAAATACTCTTCATCAAGTATTCGCCGGTAAGTTTGTCGAATTTAGTGATTCATATAACAAAATTTGGTTAAGATTTGAAATCGTTGCTTTCTTTATAACATCTATCCAAAGAGTTCAGTATAAACTAGGAATCGTTTTTTTTATTTTATAAGAGCCTATATAGGTAATTTAAGAAGTATACATTTTAATTTTATAATTAAACACATCAGAAATTAAAAAAAAACTTGATTTTGACTCTGTGCTGATAATTGGTTACACGACTGCTAATAATTGGCGATGGCGGTGCTAATATTTGGACATAGGGTAATATTTCCAAAAAATGTTTTCTATGGATCATAGCTTACACTTAGTTATATAATACTATATAAATAAACAATATTTAATGTCTATTGTATCCCCTTGACACTGCAAATATGACATAAATTGTAGCCTTTAATGAAATACTTGTAATTAAAACTTCTTGTCCTATTAAAGTGCTGATAATTAGGACCGTCACCCTACTAATGCAAGTAAACTTTTATTACTTATTTAGTATTGTATTTACATACATACATATCATCACGGGTGCGTTACGGCGCCCGAGATCGCCTAGACGGCCCCAGGGTACCCAGCGGAGGGGTTTTAATCCCACCTCGTCGTAGCCGATGGTATGAGTCTACACCGAACAAGTGGCTAGCTCGTCACGATGTTTTGAATAGACTCAATAACCCATCTATAAACAGTTTCACAAGTTGTCGGTCCCGGTTTCACTATACACCGGGACCGACAGCTTAACGTGCTCTCCGAGGCACTATAGTGGTGTTGTCAAACAAATGTACATATTTTTTTTTAATTAAAAACTCATTGGCACACACCGGGATTGGAATCAGGGACCAAATGTTATTAAGTCCAAGGTCTAACCAACTCGACCACCACGTATATCCACTCGGCCACCACGTATATCCAATATTGTATTTCTTAAAAAAAATACAAAATAATACCTTCAAGACCTACTATAAAGATATACTCGTATTTGTTGAGAGAGACGTTATATATTTTTCAATACAGTTGCTCGAAAAGGTGTACTTTCGATGGCAGTACATATGCCTCGAAAGTTGAATATTACGCACGCCGTGCGATTTTGTTTCCAGTTCTTTCCATATGCCTCGAAAGTTGATTTTACCGCACGCCGTGCGATTTGTTTAGTTTTTTTTATTTCTATTAACTTTCAACAATTGTTCAAATGTAAGTTTTATTTTCAACAATTAGTTAGTCAATATATAGTTAGTGTTTGTTTATCGCTTAATATATGTGAGCGATAGACAAACACTCATTTTAAATTAAATATAAATTTAATCTATTTTATGTGTTGCATTGCGGTGGGCAATTTTTACAACCAAAAAACAAAAGATATTATTTTGACATGACAATAAAATAAATTGACGTTTTTCTTCTTAAATTAAAATCTTTATTAAATGTTGTGACTACGGTCGCAACGTATATAGTTATTACATTTCTTATTGTCAAAAAAATAAAAAAAAAAGTTTCGCTTAGTTTTTTTTATTTAAGGATCTATTTTCTCACAAATGTATTGAAAAACGTCGTATGGTACACCGTTGGTAAGGTTTTTTACAAACTCGTGCCGATTAATAAATCTCGCCTCCGGCTCGGGCTTACAAGACGTCAACTCGTTTGTAAAAACCTACTTACCAACCTCGTATCATAATCTACTATTATTTTATTGATTGTTCTATTGTTGAACTTGTTATATATAATATATATTTTAAAGCTTATAAAATAAAACACCGTCCCCAGCCTAGTGGTTAAGTCACTGCGCAACTGATAAGAAGGTTAACCAGATGAAAGCAAGGCCGGACCTGGGATGGGCCGCTTTATACAACGAGGCTACACCATCATAAACACTGCAACAAGCTCGCCACTTGTTAGGTGTTACCTCCGAATACCATCGGCGAAATGAGGACGGGTTAATACCTCCGCTGGGTACCCTGAGGCCGTTTAATCGGTTCTCGGAAGCTAAAAAGCACCCGTGATGGTATTTATTATTTTTAAAATAAAATTAAGTAAAACGTATTTATTTAAAAAAAATCCATTTCATTTCATTTCTCAGAATTAAATTCTTTATTTTCATTCGTTTGAGCATAAGATTTTTCCGATAACGAAAACAAAAGAAACGTTTTCCGTTGTAAATGAAAACAAAGAGTTTCGAAGATGATGTCGATGGTGTAATTTAATGAAGCTGTAATGAAGATATTTCCGTTTTTATGTTAATTAATCATAAAAAAATATGTATTTAGTTAAAATATATACCGACTATATATAGGATGAAAAAAACGAACGGGACATGGACGAAAAGCATCTTAAATATGAAGATAATATTAATTTCTCCCAGTCGCCTAATAATAATTGGGTGGCCGATTTGGTTAAGTAGTTGACCTTTTTTTTTTTTTTATTAGAGCACGGCACGTGATTTTGTATTTACCTGGTGGTGAGCAGGCCAACAAAGTCCATGAGTGGGGTCAATCAATAATTGTTCTTAAACAACATTGATCGCTCCCACTATGCCGGCTAAATGATTCGGTTACGAAATGGGCGGCGACATAGACGAATTGCATTACGGGTATATTATAATATACTCGCTGCCTCCGTAGACTAATGGTTGCGCCTTTGGCGTTCGATCCGGAGGACGTGGGTTCGATTCCGACCCATCGCAACAAAATATTAGTACGCTTTTTCTGTACAGTTTGTCATGGTCTGGGTGTTTATAAAAATATAATATGTATTATATCGTTGCTTCTGGTCTCGTAGTCTAGACTTATACTATGTATGTATAAGTCTACAGCTAAGTTTGTGACCAGAGCAAAATGTGTAAATTGTCCTACATATTATTATTATTATAAAAAAAAAAAAATGGATTAAATTGATTAACGTTTTTAGTAAATCCTGTTAAAGATTTTGTAAAAATCTTATGGCCTTATTCATAACAACATACTACTATAACTAAAGTGTTCTTCAAGGACTCATAAGTTTTATGAATCATCATGCCAGCCTTTCGCGCGTCCACTGCTGAACATAGGCCTCCCCCAAGGATCGCCACGACCGGTTCTGCGCTGCCTGTATCATCGGCTTCCCGCGGCCTTTTTCAGGTCGTCGATCCATCTTGTGGGGGGCCTGCCTCTGCTGCGTCCTCCAGCACGCGGTCGCCACTCGAGAACCTTAATGCCCCAACGGCCGTCCGTTCTGCGAGCTATGTGGCCTGCCCACTGCCACTTAAGTTTGGCGATTCTGGAGGCTATGTCGGTTACTTTGGTTCTTTTGCGGATCTCATCGTTTCGAATACGATCCCGCAAGGAAACGCCGAGCATAGCGCGCTCCATCGCCCTTTGTGTGACTGTGAGCTTTTTCATGAGGCCCATAGTAAGCGACCACGTCTCTGATCAGTAAGTCACACTGGCAACACACACTGCTCGAATACCTTGGTTTTTAAACACTGCGGTATTTGGGACGAGAAGATATTACGTAGCCTCCCGAATGCTGCCCAGCCGGGTTGAATTCGACGAGAGATCTCTTTCTCGAAGTTGGATTTACCTGTTTGGATTGACTGTCCTAGGTATATATAATTGTCAACAACTTCGAGTGCTATTTTTAGAGTGGGTATAACATGGGCGTTCGACATGACTTTGGTCTTATCCATGTTCATTTTTAGGCCTACTTTTTTAGAAGCCCCACTGAGATCATTGAGCATTATGCCGAGGTCCTCCAGGGTTTCAGCCATGACTACGATATCGTCGGCAAATGGAAGGTTAGTGATGTACTCGCCATGAATGTTGATGCCAAATCTTCTCCAGTCCAGGAGTTTGAAGACATCCTCCAATGCCGCAGTAAAAAGTTTCGGGGAGATTACGTCTCCCTGTCTCACTCCTCGCTGTAGCAGGATGGGTCTTGAGTTTTGGTCTTGGAGGCGAACTGACATGGTAGCGTTTTTGTACAAACACTTTAGTACTTCGAAATAGCGGTAGTCAATTTGGCACCGCTGGAGGGACTGAAGCATCGCCCATGTTTCTATCGAATCGAAGGCTTTCTCATAGTCCACGAAAGCTAGACACAGGGGCTGATTATATTCATCGGTTTTTTGTATAATCTGCCTCAATGTGTGGATGTGGTCTATGGTACTATAGCCTTTTCGGAATCCGGCTTGTTCGGGAGGCTGGAAGTCGTCAAGCCTACGTGAGAGACGATTCGTGATGACTCTCGAAAACAGTTTATAGACATGGCTCAGAAGCGAGATGGGTCTGTAATTCTTCAAAAGGGTTTGTCACCCTTTTTGAAGAAGAGTACCACCACGCTTCTGTTCCATGCCTTAGGTGTTTTGCCCTCGAGGATGACGGAATTAAACAGCTTCTGGAGAGCCATTAGCAAAGGTTTGCCACCAGCTTTCAGGAGCTCAGACGTGATTCCGTCATCACCCGGTGCCTTGTTGTTTTTCAACTGTTTGAGAGCCATCCTAATCTCGTACAGGCTGACTTCCGGGATATCTTCGGTATAGTGTCGGGTTAACCTGGCTCTAGGATTATTTTCCAGGTTTTTGACAGAAGGTCGTGTTGTTGTGTACAACTGTCCATAGAACCTTTCGATCTCCGCCATAATCTCTGGTTTGGAGGTGACAACTCTGCCGTCCTCGGTCTTCAGCTTCGTTAATTGACTCTGGCCGAGAGACAGATCTCTTGCGAATACTTTAGAGCCTTTGTTTTGCTCAATGGCATCTTTAATACGATCTGTATATATAATAAATTGCTGTATGTCGCGAGTCAAGAACTTTGAGATCTGTCTGTTGAGCAATCTTACTTTAGAAGCGTCAGACGAAGATTGCATGGTCATTCCGCGTCTCTCTTCTATGAGCTTTAAAGTAAGGTCGGAGATCTTTCTAGCTCCTTTGTTAGATCGGATCTTAAAAAACTTCGATCCGACCTGGTGGACAGTTCCCACAACCCTGTCATTATATTCGTCCACATCTGTGTGCTCGCATTGGCATTCGAACCGGTTTTTTAATTCCAGCTGAAAGCGCTCGGGGTTTTGGGTGTTAATAGGTGCCGGCCGGAGCGTAGACTTTATTAATCGTGACCTTTCAAGATTTGTATTGATATTCAATGTGCCTCTTACCAAACGGTGATCGCTCCCGGTTTTCACCTCATTGATCACTGAGACATCATTGAATATTTGCTTTCTGGTCGACAAGATGAAGTCTATCTCATTTTTGGTGGACCGTTAGGGCTTATCCAAGTCCACTTGCGTTGTGGTTTTTTCTTGAAAAAGGAGTTCATCAAATACAGTCCCTCCTTTTCCATGAAGTTCGCAAGCATCTGACCTCGTGGATTTCTACTGCCTGTACCAAATCGACCAACCGTCTCAAGTTTTATGAATACCGATGCTAAAGTTTATTATTTATATTTCGAAGGTTACGCAGAGGAATTAGTACTTAGATATATCAAAAAGTCCCTTTTTGAAGTCGGTTAAAAAATAAATATCATTACGGGTGCCTTACGGCGCCCGAGACCGCCTAGACGGTTTTTAATGCTACCTCGTCGTAGCCGATGGTATGAGTCTACACCGAACAAGTGAACTCGTCGCGATGTTTGAAAGGACCCATCTACAAACACTTTAATAACTTGGTATAGTGAAACTGGGACCGACAGCTTAACGTGCTCTCCGAGACACTATAGTGATGTTGCTAAACAAATGTACGAGAACATAATATTTTAGATAAAAAACTCATTGGTACAGACCGGGGTTTGAACCAGGGACCTTAAAAATCATTTTGACATTGTAACTGTAAAAACTGATATTATATTTTAATATTTTTTTAATATTCAATTACTATTTACAATTATTTATATAATAGGTATATATAGTAAGTGAATCACCTTATTATATAATTGTACTTTTAAAACATTAAAAAAAACTTGTATAGGTACATAATATTACAGCATAAAATAACCTAATATATTTATTTATCATTCAGGTATGTAAAATAAAAACAAGCGATACATTTAAATAAAATTGAAAAAACAAAATAAAGTTCTCTAGCTAAAGTTCTTTGTACTGCTTTATGATGTACACAAACTACACGGGTTACATATACTATATTAATTACGTATATATTATTATATTAAAAATATAATTTTTCTTATTGTGTTCCTTTTCTTATCTAGAGTATAATCTCCTCATATTTTTGTAGATTGGTACATGTCGCAGGAAAATAACAAAATCAATGTTTTTCAGAAGCAGTGAAATGATAAATAAAATTATTTAATGAGAAATTAACAGCGAAGCCACATTTCGTGACTATAATGTCTTTGTGTGAGCCCGTGTTTAGGCCCCATTCTTATTTATTGAATTATTTATTTATTGTGTTTATTAAAGCAGTGACCTTTACAGCGAAGGTCAGCAAAGGGCGGGACAGAGAAAGTCTTCCGGCGGATCATTGGCGGTTAACTCCTTAATTTCGATATTTCACTGATTTTTACTTTACTTTTATTTACTAGCCCAGCTGAATAGTTTCGTTACCATCGCCGCAAAAACAAAAATTGTCAAGTGACCCTGTCATATTTTTGTTTTAGTCTGGTTTTCAGGAGCCTTGTGCATCGATTTCTTGACAAGGTGGTAGTCTCTTTTAGGATTCAGTTACAAAACGGAGAATTTATTTGACAACAAAGCATCAAGGATATTAAAGTAGTAATGCAAATTCTCCGTCGCCCCCCATGTCGTTACTGTATCATCAAGTATAAGTAATCATATAATCAATAATGTACCTATTGGTCAACCCATGCATGAACTTTATAAATCTGCTTACTATTAAATCAAATAGGTATAAAGTTACATGCCGTACTCTAATTAAAAATACAAAATATCGATATATTGAAAAGACGCGCGACGTATCATTGAAATGCGACGTATTGTATCAACATTAGAAAATCCAACATTGTGTAAGTACCTATAGGATATATGCCTAGAAATTTCATGAAATTCCAGAATTTGTATTTTCCTGCGACTTATACACTTCTAGTTTATCTTTATAAACTTATAAGTGCTTGTAACAGTAGCACTATACAGACAGGATAGTCTGGGCGAAGTTGTGGGAATAATCCTCGGGTAAGTTTTGGAAGGGACGTTACGAGGCAGCCACGTACTCATCCCGAATACCAGTCAACTATGGCAAGAGCTTAAGTTAGCTCACAGATAAACTTTGTGCCAGAGGTTGTATCTTACTATACCTATACTATTACAAATTTGAAAGTTAAGATGCTGTGTATACGTGGTGGCCTAGTTGGTTAGATCTTGGACTTAAAAACACTTAGGGCCCTGGTTCGAATTCCGGTGTGTACCAATGAGTTTTTAATTAAAAATAATATGTACATGTGTTTCACAATCACTACTATAGTGCCTCGGAGAACACGTTAAGCTTTCGGTCCCGGTTTCACTATACCAACTTGTGAAACTGCTTATACATGGGTTATTGAGTCTATTCAAAACTACGCGACGAGATAGCCACTTGTTCGGTGTAGACTTAACCATCGGCTACTACGAGGTGGGATTAAAAACCCCTCGTGATAATAAAGGTACCCTGGGGTCCTCTAGGTAGTCTCGAGCGCCGTAAGGCGCCCGTAATAATAATGTATGTATGATGCTGTTGTAGAATAATATTTATCGGCATTTATATGTTTTTTTTTTTTTTAAGTTATTGTATCGCCGCCTTATACTTTTATTTATTATTTATTTATTTATTTATTTATTTATTTATTAAACTATAAATTGTACATAACAGAACTTACTTATTCTAAATAATACAATTATATTGACTATAATGGCTCCAAGCATCTCAGTACGAACCGGTTGGTTTCAGCATTAGATAATGCAAATATATCAAATTCCTCATATTTTTGCCCTATTTTGTTCAACAAACTAATCGCGCGAGGCACCGGAGCACGCTGTTGTAGGTATGTGCGAGCACTCATCTCGGCAAATAGCGAATGTCTGCGCGCACGCAAGTAGTTATTTGGTACAAACAGAGAAATTTGTTTTAATATTGTTGGCAGACTAATATAACCTCTTAAAATTTTTAAAATATAAGTGACCAACGCAACATTACGCCTGACTTCCAATGAGTTGTAATTGAGCATTCCCAAAATAAATAATGTGGGATACATGAACGGGTAGTAACCATAAACTTTCTTATACATGCTTCTTAGAAACATTTTTTGTACCTTTTCTACCATTAGTGTGTATGTACATTCTCTTGGGTTCCATATCACGGCGTTAAACTCCAAGATACTGCGAACGTAGGAGTTGTACAACACTGCAAATGTTCCCGGGTCAGAAAAATCACGAGCCTGTCTCATTACCCAGCCTAAATTTTGTGCTTGTAGACTTGATGTCTGAGTCTGCACCAGACATGAAGCTAAAAAAACGCAGCGGCGCGCGGACGGGCACGGTTTTTACCTTCATGGCACCAGATAACTGTAGACGAAATTTTAGAAATAAATATTTTTGGCACTGGCTAATTAGACATCGATAATGGGATTATTAAAGCTGTGAATGGCCTGATGGACAAATCTTAGAAAAAGCATTGGTTGAGGCCCTTTTTGAGTGATAGATATTTGAGAATATGCATGCTGATTCTCTTCTCGCGCATGAAGGACGGTGAGGCAATACGCTACCATTGCTGTTTGTGTACCTATATAAGGAAATTTGTTGTTTGTTACTTTTATGTTATGTAATTAATGTAAGCTTAATAAGTATATTATTGTAATGATGACGAATCGAAGTGTACCTACAATGTACCAGGATGATAAATAAATAAATACAAATAAAAATTACAAACAAAAACTCATTTCGGCGGTGCTTTAAACTTATTATATACATATTTTTTGGAAAAATCCAATAATAAAAAGACCACGTTGCACTCAGTATTGTGCAGACTGTAAACTTTGAATTTTGTGTCTTGATATTTTATAGGAATTATTCTAACACGAGGGATTGTTAGACAATATTTTTTTGATACAATATTTGGTTGATAATTTCTTTCTTATACCTCACTTTAAAAAGGGAAGTACCTACAACAGTGACGACCTTTTGTATAAGAAATCTGTAGACATTCCATACAATTTTAAACGGATTTTAGAAAAAAATAACTTTATTAGTGCTTCTTTTTTTTTTTGATTTGATTATTGAGCAATATCTATAGGTAAAATGGTATCCGGTCTTAGTAAGAAGTTTTTACTGCTCCGAGACCGTACTTTGCAATTATTATAACGGAGTCAACCCTTCCGTTTTTTATTTAGCGTTAGGATAATGTAAGCAGCTTATCTGTGATTAATCAGATAAGGTCTTTGCTTGTTGAAGCTTCCGATATGAGCGTAGATATTATAGATAGTAAAATATAATTGTAAACAATAAATGTTGTTTAATACCTGATCATTATTAATTTATAAAATTAAATTTAAACAATAAATCAAATTTAAACATTAATTGTAAACAATAAATGTTGTTTAATACCTGATCATTAATAATTTATAAAATTAAATTTAAACATTAATTGTAAACAATAAATGTTGTTTAATACCTAATCATTATTAATTTATAAAATTAAATACATAAAAAAATACTAAAACTTAAAGAAAAAAGAAAAAGAAAACCTACCTAAATAAAATATAAAAATAAACCTAAACCAAAATACTATAAAAATTAGTTTTGTACTAAGATAAGTAATTGTATACCTAACATTACCCATAAAGAAAAACTAGCCTTAAATTGCAAAATAAATATTTTAATAATGGAAAATTTAATACCTATGTATTATCTGAAATTATTTTTAGTCTACAGAAATAAAACGATTTTGACTTACGAACGACAGCACAAATACGGACTGAAAACGACATCTAAAAGAAAATCTCTCAATTTTTCATCAGAACTAGAAACTAATGGATTCTAGATGGAGAAGCTAATGGACGGGAAAATACAAAGTGTTTTCTAGTGAATTAAACCATATAATAAATAATAATGGAGAACGCTAGTTATTTTAATGATAGTACGATTTCTTTAAAAAAACATAAAAAATATAATAAGAAGATAGAACAATAAAGAACAGACAATTAAAAGAAAATTATCTATCTATACATTTTTTAATTTAATTTAATATTTATAAATCTTTATTTTAAGTTTAAAAGTATCCAATTTAAGATAAATATATTTAAATGTATGAATATTTCTACTACTAAATGCAATCACAATACAAATTTAAAAAGTCAACCCTTTTCTTTGTCAAATATGGATGACTTGAAAATCCATATTATAACTCTCTATTGTTAAGAATTTTTCATTCATTCAATGAAAAATTCTTTATTGAACAAAAGCTTAATACTATTGTACATAGGCGAGCTTAATGCCTTAGGCATTATCTACCAGCTAACCTTTGGGAGATTGACCAAAAACAGGCAGAGTGCTAATTAATGCAAACATATAATATTACGAGGATATTTAAATAAATTATTAGGTAATAACAATACATTATATTTAATAGTATACATAAACAAACATAATATATAAATAAATAAATATATATATAAATATATAAATAAATACGCATACTAAAATAAAAAAAATGTTAACTGTAGTAAGTTTTGTTCGAAGTGACAAGGGAAGATTGTTCCAGAGTGATGCTGCGGTTACTGTAAAACATAGCAAGATAGTTGTTTTGACGGTTCCCAGTAGTTTTGTAGCACTAAGTTCTTGCTGCCAAGATATTAAGTAGGTACATCACGAATGTCTTATGACGCCCGAGACTCCTAGACGGCTTCAGGGTACTCAGCGGTGGGGTTTTGGGAACTTATGACAAAACGTACAGACATTGCGATTTTCGAATGTCAGCAGATGACTAAATATCCCTGAAATGACATTATACTCTTCATTTCAGAAGTTCGTAAGTTTTAATATCATCGGGTAAGTAAAATATCATACATCATAGGTATGATATTTTAGATATACGAGTGGCACCACTTGTAAAAAAGGTCACCACAGATAATATGATGACAGATAATACATCATGTGTTAAGTTCCGTTCCATCATTGAGTTTTTATATTTTAGAACAGACATACCAATTATAATATTATGATATACAAGAACAACATATTGTACGACAAACAATATTTTCTTAGTAACGAAACGCAAGTAGCTCTTGCCTATGAAGAATCATTTGTAATTTGGTACCTACCTACAACACATTTGACTTTCAAATGCGACTTTTAATAAATCGTAATTTTCTAGTCATCGGTGATATTTTTCTTACTGGTTATATCAAAGTCATAGATGACATTCAAAAATCGCATTCGAGGAAGTAACCGCCTAACTGCGGTGCTGAACGGGTTAATTTTGGAGGATTACCAAGGATGCTTCCAATAGTGGGAGCAACGTTGGAATCGTTGTGCTAACTCTACACAAAATAAATTTATTTCCTTGACAATTTTCAGTATAACTTAATTATAAGGTTGGAGCCAACTTTTAAGTATATAATACAGGTATTAAATTGTAGGAAGCCAACTGACATAGGTCTATGTTAGTTGGCTTCCTAAATAAAGTTATACAATAAAAGGTTAAAGAAAATGACGAGCTTAAAAGTAGCAAAAAATAAAACAAATCAAACTTAACCTAGGTACCTAATATAATTATATAAATGTGTATAATTATGTGCGTTTGTTAGCGTGTAAGTATGAATTAATGTGTGTCTGAATAAGTGTGTGCGCCTGAGTGCTTTAGCAAGTGTGTGTGTGTTATGTGAAGTAAGTGAGACCATTGTGAATGTCTATAACATTTTTTCTTATCTTAATTTGTTTCAATTCACAAATTCCATGAACTTAATTGTCATACATCGTATAGTGCTGTTGCAAAAAAATGAACATTATATTTTTTATTAAATTTTATTGGTACCGGAGCTCGAACCGGAGGGAGGCTTAAAAACTGAAGTGTTTTTAAGTCTATACAATTCGGCCACCACATATATTAACCGAGATATTAACCGTGATGAAAAATAATTTATCCCCTCTTTTCACCCCATTATTTATTTTTATTTTTTTTTTTAAATCTCTTTGTAAAAGGGCCCCACAATAAAAAAGTAATGTACTAATAAAAATTTCATAGTCTTGGTTTTAGTAGTTTCGCTGGGTGATGAAGAGTAAGTCAGTCAGGACAAGCTCTAAGATCTTACCTTCTATACTAATATTATAAAGCTGAGGAGTTTTTTTTTGTTGAACGCGCAATTTTTACTGGTTTGCAACTAAAATTAATTTTAAGTGTTGGATAACCCATTTATCGAGGAAGGCGACCAATCGGAGCGGCGCATCAATGACAAATTTTGCAAAAACGGGGAATAAATATACCTTTTGAGAGCTTTCGCTCCATGCGCTGCGTAAACGGTTAAAATTACGCGGGTTGTTGTAGGTACTATTTTGATAATAATAATATGTAACACATTAAACACACATTACCCTGGTCACAAACTAAGCTCTAGGCTTGTACTATGTGTACCAGAAACAACAGTACTAATGCATGTTATATTTATAAACACCCAGAGTCCTAAACGAAGCGTGAATAGGCATCTTAAGACGGCATAATGATGGTAACCAGCGGTGCACCTGCATGCATCCGCTTTTTGCTATCATTCCTGGACATTGCATACTGCTTAACATCAGGTAGATGCAAGGTCACATGTTGAGCTCTTATAAAAAAAAAACATGACAAACTGTACAAAAAAGAACTAATTTATTTTTTGCCATGAGTGGGAATCATACCTCCGGACACAACGCCAACAGCGCAACCAACTAGACCATGGAGGCGGTCACTTATACCTTTCAGTAAAGAAAAATCCTGCCTGTCACTGTTAAGCAGCCTGAATATTCTTCATTTGTAATGTAATACCAATTTTATAACGTTTCGCAACAAAAGTTTTTAGAAATCAAATCAATAGTCCATTAAGAAATCAACAAATCTATAAAACAGTTCATATACCAAACCAAAATCAACTTTATTTCTCCACTTTTAAAACAGATTTTAACTTCTTTAAAAATGTATAGCAAAGAACGTGGTTGAGTATACAAAGGAAAGGTTGTGTGACGTCATCGGGAGCTCTGACGTCAGCAACAGCTTTGGCCCGGGCTGCGTAATGTATGTAGGTCAATGGAACGTGTCACCCCGGGAGGAGCAACCCTGCATCGGAAAATAGGTCACAACTCTAAAAATAGCCAGCACAATGCAACTACCTTTCTTTCGTGAACGGGTGATAAGTAACATTGATTGTGTTACTTAGATGATTTATTACCTATTGCTTTGTTTGAATTTTAGTTTTGTTCATGTAAAACAAATCGTTTGCTTTTAAAAATAACAATGTTAATGCTAGATAGTGTTTTGCCACTTAATTTTAGTAAATTAAATAGGTCAAACATTGTTTTTATGGTTAATTTCTTCTCGTCTTAGGTTTCTGCCTGAGAGGCGGGAATTCACCTCTTCGTGTACTGCTGCCTCTACAGCCGTGCCGCCCGCTGTCTGCGTGCTGCCATCGTGCCGCCGCCTTTCCCCTTTGCTGCCGCCGTACTGCAAACCTCTGCTGCACGGACCTCACCTCAGGCCTAGAGCCTTGAGAGTCCAGGCCATCTAAGCCTTCGTCTCAGGCATCAGGCTGCCAGCCCGCATGCTAGTCGACGTGCCAATCCTCGAGCCTGTCCCTCATCAGACCCTCCAATCTTCCCATACTTTAATTAAGTTCATTGTCATGTCGCTTTCAATCAAAACACAGCGTACCTCACGCCTACTGTCACTGTCAAAATACATACGTTTTTGACTGAGGCGACGCGACATTATAATAGGCATCTGAATTGTAGGCAGGAAAACTTTTGGTTGGGTAGGTTTTTAAATAGTTACTGTACGCATAACCAACTAACTGTAAATGTTATTTTAAATACATAAGAACATATCAACACGACTCAATAACCCATCTATAAAAAGTTTCACAAGTTGGTATAGTGAAACCGGGACCGGCAGCTTAACGTGCTCTTCGAGGAACTATAAAAAGTTTTTAATTAAAAAAAGTATGTACATTTGTTTGACAACACCACTATAGTGCCTCGGAGAGCACGTTAAGCTGTCGGTCCCGGTTCACTATACCAACTTGTGAAACTGTTTATAGATGGGTTATTGAGTCTATTCAAAACATCGCGACGAGCTAGCCACTTGTTCGATGTAGACTCATACCATCGGCTACGACGAGGTGGGATTAAAACCCCTCCGCTGGGTACCCTGGGGCCGTCCAGGCGGTCTCGGGCGCCGTAAGGCACCCGTGAAGATTATATATAATATATATTAGTATATGTATATGTATATGTATATGTATATGTATATGTATATGTATATGTATATGTATATGTATATGTATATGTATATGTATATGTATATGTATATGTATATGTATATGTATATGTATATGTATATGTATATGTATGTATCTTATGTAAATAAAGAAATACCATTTTCCTTTATGTATTTAAGTATGACAATGCGTGTAAATTATATTTTGGACAAACCAATATGGCTGACATTTATATATATTATAATCGATATTACGTCAAGTAAAATCAATACAAAAAATCATTTAATTGTAATATTATTATAATCGCGTCTCTCTAAAGATCTCGAATTAATATTTTTATCTTCACACCCTTACGGGATAGGCAGAGATCAGGGGCCTTAGAGAAAAATCAGGTGATCTAGAGAAAAAGCAGGCAAGACGACATGTCGCGTCGCCTCAGTCAAAAACGTATGTATTTTGACAGTGACAGTAGGCGTGAGGTACGCTGTCACCTGCCAAAGTCTATACAGTTTTGATTGAAGGCGATACGACACGTCGCCTCGCCTGATTTTTCTCTAGAGCTCCTGGCGAGGTGACGTGTCATGTCGCCTTCAATCAAAACTGTATAGACTTTGGCAGGTGACAGCGTATCTCACGCCTACTGTCACTGTCAAAATACATACTTTTTTGACTGAGGCGACGCGACATGTCGCCTCGCCTGCTTTTTCTCTAGAGCCCAAAATCGAGCGCCACTTGTCTTTATCTCCACATAATCCTTTAGCCTCATTTAAGTCAAGTTAATAACTCTTCTGATAATGACATGCTGATTTTGAAGCCTTTAATGCACCGTTTTTAAAACCTTATCAATTTTATATATCTAGAATCAATACCAATGTAATATTAAAAAGCGTAATAACCAGAGTCATATTTTAATCAAGCTGTGTAATATATAAATAACATTTTTTTGTAAAAGCGTTGCAGCTTAAAATAAATAACAAAATGAACACCGGAAATTTGAAACTACCCTTTGACATCCGTCCTTTGCGAATTTACAATTTCCGGGATGTTATTTAAAACTTTTCACGGAGCTATTCGTGCTCTACCTGTTAATACAAAATCCAATTCGTTAGTATAAAATATTTTCTATTCAGTTTATGAAATAAAATGGCCTCGGGGGTTTTCATATGAATGAATTCAGGGAATTTAATACTGACGCATTTTTCATATGAAGATAGGTACAAATTCTAAAAATACCAGCCTTTGTTTTAAAGTTTCATATTTACTAAACTAAAATTTATTTTTTGGTTATTTTAAATAACTCAAGGTAAATATAGTTTTTAACATTTTTATTTTATATGCTTTCATGTATCACGACATAATATTACCTTGTATACTAGTAGGTAAGATACAAAGTCCATGAATAGGAAAGTCATTACATTGTTGTTTAACAGCATTGGTCGCTACTACTTCCGCCAGCTAAATGATACAGTTATGAAATGGGGTGGCGACAAAGACGCATTTGCATTAATACACAAATTATCCTCGCTGTTTATATAATTATTCAGAAAAGTGCATCTAAACTAGCCTATACATTTATTATTAAAAAAAAATATATATAAATATGTTTCATGTCATGTGACAGAGATAAAATAGAGGTTTAGCTAGCTAGTTACCTATTTATTCTGTTAAATATAATTTAGTTCAATCGCATCGTTTTAAAATCATAATCGCTTATCACACATTTCGTATTTTGTTAATGAATTTTCCTAAGAAAACAAAAAAAAACGATATTCTAAACCAAAATCTATCTATAAACAGTTTTACAATTGTTATAGTGAAACTGTGGCAAACAGCTTAACGGCCTCACTGAGGCACTAACCTAAAAACTGTAGTTTTTTTTTAAGTCTAAGGTCTAATCAACTCGACTACCATAACTAGCCTTAATTCCTAGTAACTAGAATATAAAGTAAGATAAATTGGTCCCAGCGATATTAAACAAGCCCTTAATAAGCTTGTAACCAAACAAATTACAAGCTCTACAGGCTTTGGAATCAGCTATATATAGACAACCGCCAAGGGAGACATTTCCGAATGTATTATTCGCTATTAATGCGGCTTTTATCCTAATTTATGTTAGGCTTTAACCAGACTATGTACTTGTGTGTTCCTACATAATAATGACTACATACAAAAAAAAACTACAATAATAATGTTAGTAAACAAAATAGTATAGCTAATAAATGTTGCTCGGAATTAATTTAGGGTTATAAAATATATTATTTTAATTACAAAATAATATTAAAAGATAAATAATTGATATTACAAATAACAAATATAAGTAACAATCAAAATAATGAAACAGAAATAAATAAAAACTTACAAATAAAAATAATTTACTAATGAAAAACCTATCTATCTAAAATTAACACATAGAAAATCACAAGGAAATAATGGCAGTTACAGCACAAAGTACTCCTCCAATCTGTCCATCGGCATTGTACCCAAGACGCTGGCGGCATTGCCCCTCTGTATGGCTAAACTTATCTGTTGTTTAAAATAGCCGCCAGCTCTCGAGTCGCCTGTTAGGTCCACAAGCATGGGTGCCAAGGTTTTTTAAAAAAGTTTGGCATCTTAGATCCATGGAGCCATTGTTTCCACAGCGAAGGCAATAAACTCATAATTATAATGTAATAGGTGTGAGTCTTGTTACATATTTACTTTCAAAGTGCAGCTACCCATAATTATCACCGAAATAGATGTCCAAATTACTTACGAAATACAGCGCAGAAGTTGAATAAATCTTTTTATATTAATAATTGTGCTTTTACGTAAGTTGTCGCTGTCAAATACCTATTAGAATTCTTTAAAATATGTTTGCATACTTCTTATTGTTAAATACCAATAAATTTATTAATTCACCTTCTTTGTGAACAATTATTACCGTATCACTCTTCATAAAACCTAAACAACAACCCGGCGGAACCATCCACCACAATTAATACAAACTTAAATAATAAAATAAACAATAACAAATAATAAAAAAATCACATGTGGTAAGGTTTCCAGAACGCTGGCTGCATTTCCACTTTGTAATGTAATTGAAATACGTTGTGCTAGAAAAGAGCCAGCCCTCTGGTCACCAGTAAAGTCTATTATTTTTGGTATAATTGCGTTGAAAAACGATTTAGACCGGGACTCCACCCACGGGTCCTAAATTAACATTATTTTAAGTTTTATAGAGTAGAAACACTTGAACGTAAAGAGTTATAACGTACCCAGGGGTTTAATCCCATCTCGTCGTAGCTATACATGAGTCTACACCGAACAAGTGGCTAGCTCGTCGCGATGTTTGGATAGACTTAATAACCTATCTATTAACAGTTTCACAAGTTGGTATAGTAAAATTGTAATAAACTTTTTTTTAATTAAAAATTCATTGGTACACACCGAAGCTTGAACCGAGGACCTTAAAACTGCAGTAGGTACTTGAAGTCTAAAGAGTAAAGACTAGAAAAGAGCTATCTAACCAACTCGGCCACCACGCATATTGTATCTCGAAAATCGGTTGTTAAGATATAGAGATATTAGTGTCTTTAAAAAAAAAGAAGAAATTTAATCACCTGGTATATCTTGTTTAACTACCAAACTTTTTTTTATTAATGTGCTTAACTCATTTTAAACTGATTATGTATTAGGTACCTACTGTATCTAGACTTAGGTTCTTGATTCTTGTAGGTAGTTGGTACCTAGTATAATTACATAGATATAGTCTGGTCTTGCCAAGATAATGAAACTTTTGCTTCGGAGAGACTTGTGGTAATGACAGGGTCCTTTGTGTAATGAAACTCTTCAAGCTGGAGAAATTATCACAAAGTGTATATGCACCAGCGAACTTGTGTAACTTTCATTATAGGTGCAATACCTATATATTAATATATACGGGTATGTGTGTATTATAAGTAATTTAGTTATTCTGTATAACTCTTAACACAGGCGTCAGCTGAAAATCAGTGCTTCATCCTAGAACTATGTAGCTTAAAGCTGAGCTGATTACCTTTTAGTCGTCACGCAACACACTCCTGGTAAAAAATAATTTCATATTAATGTTTGTAATTGTATTTGAATATATTTTATTAATTGTCTATCTATGTAATTGTGTTGTTAGCGAAAATAAAGTTTTTTTTTTCTTTTTCTTTCTGTATTATTTTATTTTGTTAGGTAACGACACTAGGCAAACCAGGGTCGTCGTTACCTAGGTCCTTCCTTCCTTGGGTTTTATTCTGCCTGCTTAAATATTTATTTTCTTTATATTTTAAGGTACATTATATACTAACTGGTGCCCGCATCTTAGAGTGCACTGTGCATGTTATCTATTACAAAAAAACTGCGCCTTAACCGTCACGTCGAGGCAAGTGGCACTATACCCCATAGCTAATCTAACATTTTTTTTATTAATATCTTTTGATTTTGTAAATCGATTTAGATGAAATTAACCGTAAATAAAGCTTCTTATCTTTCGTCGTTTGATTATCAATTTAATGATTAGATTTCACGTGATCATATTTAATTTGTGCACAGACAAACAAACCGACAAATAGATAATGGCAATCATGTAAATCGTATTACTTGATACCCCCCATACCTATATATTAAAATAAATTAAGTGATGAAGACGTACGTACATGATTATACACATGTACATGATATTTAACATTGAATATCTTTTCAAAAAGTCCAGTAAAATATACGAAACAAGTGTATGAAAAATACTGATATGCAGACATCAAATCAGAAATATGTTACATTATTTTGTTACTCATGTTACTGTATAACTTCATTATTTCCCGTTGGATAGACGTTCAAGATTCCAACTTTTTCTTTCTTTCTTTCATGTCAAAAATGTTTCGTAGCATGTGTATGTATACGTGAAGCTTTTGACACGCGAATGTTCGAATGTGTAGGTACACTGTTGGTTAAATGATATGATGTTTTTCTTTTTAATATTTTTTCTTTGCTTTTACTATCTTTTACCACGAGAAATTTATAGAGTCTTATGTCGTTTACTAGAAATGGTTTTAAAACTCAACTTAGAATAGAATATATTTATTTACTTTCTCAGTTATACAAAATTTAATTATGTAATTATATAAATGTATTAACAAATATCTCTATTTGTTAATAAATTTCATTATGTTTATCTAGTGAGGCAAACCAGTGTCGTCGTTATACCTAGGACCAAAAAGAAAATTAAATAAAACCCAAGGAAGGAATCCTTGGGTTTTATTTAATTTTCTTTACATACATACGTCATACATATTATTATACACATACAAACATATTCTCTGTTACTTATCTACTATAGTTTTACAGTTTCTTCATAATTCAATTCTAAAGCATAATACAGGGTGAATTTGAAAGGATGTACTTTGGGCTAATATAAGGTTCTGCTGATCAAATCGAACAACTTTTCCCATGAAACCATGTGTCGCAAATGAAAAAAAATTTGGCTTCGTCTGCTACATAGGTACTTTAATCTAAGAAGAAGCCATATGACACACTTCACTGTCTATGAAACTAAATATCGCTTTTCGGTCTATATGTAATATGTATTTGTGTTATATTCAATTTGAGTACCCTCTAAGGCCTAGAGGGTACTCACTGTAGTTTTTTATACAATTTTCATTAAAACAATTTTATTTTAGGTTGTCTACTACATAGGTACTTTAACCTAAGAAGAAGCCATATGACACACTTCACTGTCTATGAAACTATATATCGCTTTTCGGTCTATATGTAATATGTATTTGTGTTATATTCAATTTGGGTACCCTCTGGGGCCTAGAGGGTACTTACTGTAGTTTTTTATACAATTTTCATTAAAACAATTTTATTTTAGGTTGTCTACTACATAGGTACTTTAACCTAAGAAGAAGCCATATAATACTACGTTGTCAATGAAACTAAATATGGCTTTTCGGTCTATTATGTATTTGTATTTTATTCAATTTGAGTACCCTCTAGGGCAGTGGTGGGCAAACTTTTTTAATGGGGAGGCACAAAATTTAGGAAATTCTAGAAGAGGGCCAGAATTATAGAAATAATGCATTTTGTGTTAAATATTTTAATCATAATATGATAAAAACATTATAGCATTACACACAAATGTTAAATTTACCTTTTACCTTAAATAATAAATAATTTAACTTATAACTTATATTCGAAGGCCCTGCCGTGGTAGGCGTGTGTGAAATATGGAATTATTTTTGAATTTATAATATTTTATTGGTTATGCATCTATTATTTTACTAAGTAGAATCTACTTTATACTTCTCGACCGTCAAAAGGTAATTATAGCGGGCCATATAATATCCATCAATATATCAATGGACCCTCGGCGGGCCGGATTAAATACTTTCGCGGGCCGGAGTTGGCCCACTGCTCTAGGGCCTAGAGGAGACCGAAAAGCCATATTATATATAATATAATTTATAATTAGTACTCACTGTAGTTTTTTATAAAAAAAAAATTCAAAAGATTTATTTTAGGTTGTCTGCTGCATAGGTACTTTAACCTGAGAAGAAGCCATATGACACACTATGTCTATGAAACTAAATATCGCTTTTCGGTCTATTATGTATTTGAGTTTCATTAAATTCTATGGAACTTTGTAGGATATATTTAAAGGAAACCGATTGTACCTACTAAGTTCAAAGAAACGCTTGCAAAAACATTGCCTCAGTATATTAGCTTAGTCTATGTTATTTATTATTAAACAATCTACGTACCTAATTGGGCAAATACATTTGTATGTATGTCTATTAAACCTGTACAATTCTTTTCCAGCTAAATTTACGAAAACACAAAATTTACTGTTCTTGTACATATTTAGAATTCAAGCGCCAAAGTATTTTTTTGCCAGAAATTTGTTCAATTTAACTTCAATATTACTTAGCGCAAGATTTCCACGTACATTTACCATTTTATTCCAAGATCTTTTTCCTTATTCTTGTTCGAAATTTTCGTCGACGCGAAGTAAATTTTATCATGTCGCCGAGCTAAATTAGGCACAAAAAGGTCTGTGATTCAAATTTTATTTAAATACGCTGTCTAGTTTGCACGAGCAAACATAAAATAATATTAAAATTTACTTAACACAATAGCAGTAGGTTTACATAATACCTACTCGGTGACAGGAAGAGGTTATTTTTGTTAAATTAAATTAAAATTTGACTGCTAAAACATTTATTTATTAAAACACATACAGAAATAAAATTAATTATAATAATAAAATAAAATAAAAATATACTTTGAAAGATTATTTCGTACTTTTGGCTAATATGAGATTCTACTGATCAAATCTAACAACTTTTCCCATGGAACCAAATGCCTTCTCCATACAAACAAATAATGTTAAAATGACCAATTTGTGTCGGGAAGCCAAATTTTTTTTTCGTTTACGACACAAGGTTCAATGGGATAAATTGTACGTTTTAAAATTCACCCTGTATAAGTTTCCAGGAATCCAGAAGTTTCAACCTCAAATGCCAGAAATCAATCATGAAATTTAACACACATTATATAATTATACAAAGTACACAAACTGATTTATTTTCGGTGACCTACCTTGTAGATTCATGAACTTTAGAAGAAATCTCTTTACAAGCCTTGACCTACTTTCATGGTTGCTGTTTTATATAAATATATTTATTATTACATACTGACACCTTTTACAGGTATGAAATGTACCCTAAATAATATTAGGTATTGCCTTATTATATTAGCATTGTAAATCTATTTTTAACCAAAAAAGGAGAAGTTATTAATTATGTTGGAAAATTTGAGGTTATGTGGAAAAATGTTAGATACAAAAGTTGTAGATTTTTTTTATTATCAAAAACTTTTCCATTTAACTTATTTCGATGGAAGGTCAAATTTCGTTGCAACTCGCGAAAAACCGTCAAATTCTACTTTAAACCCCTAAAAGTTTACCTCGTTCCATCCTTCTCTATTTTGTCGACTTTATTATTATTTCTCCCGTCATTCGAACAATATTTTGATGTTCTTCCAGTAGGTCTCATGGTGTTATTTTTTTTTTCTCAAAAAAGCATCAGCCGTCTATTAAGCCAAGACGGTTAGACGGCCTGTCGGAGGCTAGCCTAAATTATTTCATGAAAATTCACAGAAATCATAATAGCTCCAAGACTCAGTCATCCTTCAAAGCAGGTGAAGTCCGAAAGTGACCTTGAAAGCTGAGAAATATTAAGAATTTCATTTCTCCTTTTAATATTTAATTTGCGGGTAAAGTAGAAACAAAATAGGCTTTCGCAAAACAAATCTAATGTTTTCTTCGCGAAGATAAATTACGGTACGTTTCATGAAACTGTCGAAACGGAAATATATAAATCATACAAATATAAAACGCCTTCGCCTCTGCGTTGGAAATTAGGTCGTCCATGCGTGAGATGATAGATATAGCTTTTCATTTTTACCCGAAATTCAATTCCATTACGTATATACTTATATATTTCATAAATTTGATAATTTTAGCCAGGATATCAGGAATCAATTTTTTTTATAAAGAGCCTTATTTTCACTTATTTATTTAACTATTTCGAATGTTTGCCGAGTTAGTTAAAATCACGGTTCAAACCCCGGTGTTTAACCTATAATGAGTTTAAAAAAGAACGAACATTTGATTGATAACGCCACTATAGTACCGCAATGAGCATGTCGGTCCTAGTTGCACTATGCCAACTTGTGAAATTGTTTGCAAGTCAATGCAAGCACCGCTACAAGCTTTTCACATGTTCGGTGTAGGCTCAGAACACCAGTGGCTACGATGATGTGGGAATAAAATCTCACCGATGGGTACCGTGAAGCCAAGGCGCCGTAATGCGCGAACGGTGATAACGTTGAGAACGATAATGGTGAGAACGTTCTCTGTGGCTCTACCATGGGTTTGCGCATTGTAGAAACGTAACGTATTCATTTACGTATACGTGAGCAAAAACCAATAGGATCGCTTTATTCAATCCTGTTACCAAAAATAAAGCGGCCCTATTGGTTGTTGCTCACGTATTCGTAAATGTATACGTTACGTTTCTATAATGCGCAAACCCATGGTAGAGCCTCTGATAACTTCTTTAAAGGCAGATTCCTATAATGTACGGTAAGTAACGTATTACCGTTACCGGTCGTCATTCTCATATAAAAATGATAGATGAAGTTACGCACGTATTTTTTTTTTATGTGAATAAAAAGCCATTATGATTCATTGAGGGTAGCCCGAAGACTGTAGACGTATGTTTAAGTTATTTTTCATAGTAAGCTAATAGGATATTATTTTGGGAAAATGTATCAATTTTGTAGAATAAGCATTCGTAGTGATCTTAAGTGTGAGAAGTGTAGCATTTACGCAGTGATCTCAGTGTTTGTGTTATCTCAATGAATCCTTCTTAACCTTCGATAAAATGGCGGTACACATTTTATCGTTGGTTTTATTTACTTTCTTCACTTGACATTGGCAGGACTATACCGTGTGCTTTCATACGGTCATGTCGCCATTCCCTTTTTTACCCTAGTCCTACCCCAATTCCTTTCCATCCTCCTATCCCATTTTTACTTTACAATTATTACATTTTTAAATCTACCCTACTACAATTTTTACATCTAGGTACTTGTCATTGGCAAAATTATGCGTAAAGCGTAGAAAGCCATTTTTTTAAGAAATAAAGAAAGAGGCATTACCGATTTCTGTAATACTAGACTGTCTTATACTAGATTACAGAAATCTACCATAAATCAACGAGTTTGAAGAAATTAAAAATATGTGTGGGAATCCACGGCCTTATTATTATTTAAAAAATAAGCAGATTTTTTAGGGAATAAAAAAAAGGAATGTCATGAGAGATGTTTTTAATGTCAAAGTGAAAATTTAAATATAATAATTATATTAATACAATATGGTTTTTTAATGTGTATAAATTGTATTATTCAGACATACAAAACCATAGTGGTGACCCCGATTTAACGTATTTTGCATTTCAAAACCACTTCGCAGGCGATTTCAAGATAAAATTATGTCGACCGGCAGCGAAGAGAAAATTTTGGAAACTAATCAACAAAATACAATAGAAGGTACAACAGTATGCCGTGTTGCTGTGAAATTACCGCCTTTCTGGCCACAAAAACCAAGTATGTGGTTTGCACAAGTGGAAGCTCAATTCATATTATCTGGTACGAGCCAAGATTCAACTAAATTTTACAATATAATATCACAACTTGACCATAAGTATGCAGTAGAAGTTGAAGACATTATCACGAATCCACCCGAAATTGGCAAGTACGACAAACTTAAAACCGAGTTAATTAGACGGCTGTCACTTTCTCAAGAACAACGCATACGTAAATTACTGACTCAAGAAGAACTAGGTGATAGAAAACCATCGCAATTTCTTCGCCACTTGCGGTCTCTAGCCGACTATGGTGTAACCGATGATTTTTTGCGCAGCCTTTGGTCTAACCGACTACCAACGAGTGTCCAGACGGTAATAGCATCTCAATCCTCGTTACCACTTGATGATATTGCTGATCTAGCCGACAAGATTTTTGAAGTGACTTCATCAACTTGTAAATAAATCATTACAGCCTTTAGCTTTCTTTTCTAAAAAACTTAGCCCTAGTCAATTAAAATACAGCGCATATGACCGAGAGTTACTTTCCGTTTACGAGTCGATCAAACATTTTAGACATATGTTAGAAGCCCGGCCATTTACTATTCTTACCGATCATAAGCCTCTCATATATGCATTTCAACAGAAAGAAAACAAAGGTTCGCTTCGTCAACTTAGGCATTTAGATTTTATATCTCAGTTTTCTACCAATATTAAGCACATATCCGGTGAAAGCAATGTTGTCGCTGATGCTTTGTCACGGATTGAAACAGTGACCGCACCAGTTGATTTATCTGAAGTGGCTGAGTCTCAAAAAACTGATCATGAAATACAGGATCTTATGAAATACAGTATCTTAATGAGGTAAATACGAATCTACAGCTTCAACATATTCCCATTCCTGGCACTACAACAACTTTGATTTGTGACACATTCCAATCAAGACCACGACCTCTCATTCCTCAAAAGCATCGACGACAGGTGTTTGAGAGTATTCATGGATTAAGTCATCCCGGCGCTAACGCCACTGTACGTCTTGTCACTGACCGATTCGTCTGGCCTTCGATACGAACAGATTGTCGTACTTGGGCAAGATCATGTTTACAGTGTCAGAAAGTTAAAGTAACCAGACATACGAAATCTCCCATTGGCCATCTTAATACACCCACAAACAGATTTACTCATGTCCACATTGATATCATAGGCTCTTTACCACCTGCAAATGATTTTAGATACTGTTTAACAGCAATAGACCGATTTACTCGTTGGCCGGAGGTGGTTCCTTTAACTGAAATAACAGCAGAATCTGTTTCACGAGCTTTTCTATCAATCTGGATTTCTCGATTTGGCTGTCCCCAGGTCATTACTACCGACCAGGGACGCCAGTTTGAATCCAACTTATTCCGGGCATTGTCTAATCTATGTGGCATTAAATTAAATAGAACAACCCCCTATCACCCTGCTAGTAATGGCATGATTGAACGCTTTCATCGCACTCTCAAATCTGCAATAATGGCTCACTCAGAAAGTACTTGGTACGATCTATTGTAATGCTCGGAGTACGAACAGCATGGAAAGCCGATCTTGACTCTTCTGCGGCAGAATTGGTTTATGGAGAGACATTGCGTGTTCCTGGAGAGTTTATGATCGCAACTAATGACACTAGTGCACCAGAGCTTGTACAGCATTTGCGTCATCATATGGCAAGCATACGTCCTACAGCAGCTTCAAGACATTGTAATCCATCTGTTTTCATTAGCAGAGATCTAAAGGACACCACTCATGTATTCCTTAGATTGGACAGAATTAAATCATCACTTGAACCTCCATATACCGGCCCATACAGAGTAATATCCAGAACAGATAAAACATATAATTTATCCATTGGTAACCGAACAGTTACAGTCTCAGTTGATCGTATAAAACCAGCTTATATCCTTACTGATAGTCCAGAACCAGATAGCCCCATTCAAATAAACCACAACCGACCCATAGCAATTCAAACCCCTGTAACATCACCTCCCATCCTAAAACCAATTCTACCCACAGCCACGAGGTGTGGTAGGACAGTAAGGTTCCCAACGCGATACTTATAATACTCCTAGGGGGTCCTGTGGGAATCCACGGCCTTATTATTATTTAAAAAATAAGCAGATTTTTTAGGGAATAAAAAAAAGGAATGTCATGAGAGATGTTTTTAATGTCAAAGTGAAAATTTAAATATAATAATTATATTAATACAATATGGTTTTTTAATGTGTATAAATTGTATTATTCAGACATACAAAACCATATATGTATTGATTGATTCCATTTATATGCGTTTTAAGCGTGTTAATCATCGGGTAGATAGGAAGTCACATGCTGTCCTCCAATAAAAAAAATGTACGTCAATAATACCTATTATTTTATATATTAAAATTACCCTTATTAAACCGCTCATACATGTACAAAAACCGACAAGTAACAAACCGTAGCCGCCCATTTCGTATCGCATCATTTAGCTGGCATAGTGGGAGCAATCATTTTTGTTTAAGAACAATTATTTATTGACCCCATTCATTGACTTTGAAGGTCTGCTCACTACCAGGTGGATACAAAGTCACATGCCGTGATCCAATAAAATAAAAAAATATATTATAATAAATATAAACTCACAATTATTTTATAAAATATATTTTAAGAATATATATATATATATATAATTGAGTCAAGATAAGTAAATTAAGCTTTGAGATTAAAAAAATATATTTAATGAGGTAATTTCAAATGTACAAATGGAAGAAAATTTCCATAAAATTGAACGTTTACTTAATTAAGCTTCTTACTTACTTAATGCTTTTGATTATTTATGAAGTTATTTCGCAGACCTAATGGCTTCTCGTTCTTATGAGAAATTTAATTTTGTAATCGTAACAATTATTATATTTTGTGTTTATTAAATATTTTTTATTTGCAAGAGCAGATCCTGCAAATAAATAAATACATACATAAATAAAACACAATATAATATATTATATTAAAATAAATTTGAATTATTTTTTGCGTGATCCTCAAAATATATTATATCCCTCCAATGGGTTTAATCATGAAGGTAAAAACCATGACCGTCCGCGCGCCGGGGCGAGTTTTTTTAGCTTCATGGGTTTAATGTATAAATATTTATACTTAAAACCCACACAGAATTAATCGTAATTAATTTAAAAAAATATACAGTTTGTAGTATTAAGTATTTTTTATAGTATTAAGTATTTTTTTTTAAAGTATTAAGGTATACATAATTATACAATGTTACTTCATAAATACTTAATTTCAATGTAGTAAATAGGTACCTACATAATTTGTGTAGCAAGTTATAAATTTATTTCAAAGTATAAGATTAAAAAATGAAGAAGGTACATAGATAAAGTAAAAGAGAATATAAGTGTCACTTTTTTAATATAACACAAAAAATAAAAAACGTTTTTTTTTTCTTACAAGTCTTTAAAAGTGATTAAACGACTGCTTTTAAAATCGTTCTGGTGTCCGTAAATTTGTAAATGTTCTGTCGCCAAATTTTTATTTTAAGTGGTGCTAAAGGACCAAATGGTCCGGTTTAAGTGTCAGTTAAAAGTATGAGGGGGAAGGAGGTGGACCGAGTCTGCATCGGGACAGCCTTGACCCATATACCTAGGTTGCTCAGATTCCAAAGATACAAAAACGAAAATAGGCGTTACCGGCGGCTGAAAATAATTTATAAACTTGAAAGTAAAATTTTAAGAAGGCCAACCAGTCTTTATAGTATTTGAAAATAAGGATGATCAAATTAATTAATGATTAAAATTAGTTAACAAAGCACATCATTGGTATAATTAATCGTCACATAGGTAAATGCTCCACCAATCATGTGATTATTAGCTAATTTTAATCACACATTTATTTTTAATTAAAATATGTACATTATAAATGTACACATCACCACTTATATATAGTGCCTCGGAGAGCACTTTAAGCTGTCGGTCCCAGTTTCACTATACCAATTTGTGAAACTGTTTATAGATGGGTTATTTGGTCTATCCAAGCACAGCGACGAGCTGACTACTTGTTTGGTGTAGATTCAGACTACCATTGGCTGCGATTAATAAGCAATTTTTTTTGGGATAATTCACACATATTGCTCTAGTTACAAACTAACAGTACAGAAAAAGCGTACTATTTTTTTTTTTGCCATGAGTGGGAATCGAACCAACGGCCTCCGGATACAACGCCAAAGGCGCCACCACTAGTCTACGGAGGCTGTAATTTACTGTTTACAATCCTAAATTCATTTTAAATATTCACCGAACAAAACAAATTAAGTTCAATAATTCATTTCCGCTAGACTGGTTTCATGAAATAAAACCTTTTACGAAAGCTTCCATAAAGAAATACAATCCTGAAAATTAAACGAACAAAACGAATCTCATTTGCTATATGTAACGAAGTAAGTAAATACTTTATACATACATACATTGTTAATAACGAAGTATCGTTCACGTAAAATAATACCATACGTATATGTAAACACAGATTCAATATTGTTAAATATAATTGAAGCCGAGAATTCTGAATAAATAATGTAGTATTTACATTTCGCTATTAATTGTAGAACGTCGTAACTACTTTGGGTAGAATAGAGAGAGATAAATATTAATATTCATTTAATTATAGAGTTTATTTTATACAAAATAATGTTTTATATACGTGGTGGCCGAGTTGGTTAGACCTTGGACTTAAAAACACTTAGGTCCCTGGTTCGAATCCCGGTGTGTACCAATGAGTTTTTAATTAAAAAAATTATGTACATTTGTTTGACAACACCACTATAGTGCCTCGGAGAGCACGTTAAGCTGTCGGTCCCGGTTTCACTATACCTACTTGAGAAACTGTTTATAGATGGGTTATTGAGTCTATCCAAAACATCGCGACGAGCTAGCCACTTGTTCGGTGTAGACTCATACCATCAGCTACGACGAGGTGGGATTAAAACCTCTCCGCTGGCTACCTTGGGACCGTCTAGGCGGTCTCGGGCGTCGTAAGGCACCCGTGAAGATATATATAAAATAATGTTTAAATATGTGATAAATATTAAGCATGTCGGGGTATCTAGCGACCTGTAATGTTTCGTTTATATTCAGGAACTTTAGTTACAGTATAGCAACAATATCTGTTTTAAATGAGTGCGTTTAACCTTCCGCGTACAACATTTAATAGACCCCAGACGTAATATTTTATAGATATCTCCTTTAATTTTGGTGCTATTAACTTGCACTTCCAGCTAATCTCGTATTCGACATTGCCAAATCGACTGGTTAGATTTATTAAGTCTAAATTGTGCCCTGAGCCTCAGTGAACGCCTCTGTGAGACCCCACGTTGTATTGCACGCAGCTAAAACGTTAGTACTTATTTTTTGTATTTACAGGGACTTTCATTGTTGTTTTATGCATCGCGGTTTTTTATTTATATTTATACTTATATTTTTTAAATCTACCTACATACTATTATAAAATTTGTGTGCCTGAAGGATCATGAGATAGAGAGTATTTGGAAGAATATAGTAAAATAAAAAAGTCAGATTTTTCTTCTTATATTATTATATTGAAGACTTGCGTAGAGCTTTGCTAGCTTGATCATATTAGTTGATCATCCGATCATTTCAGTGATTAATATACAACATCTAACACTTCAGTGAGCGTATGGCTTTCAATCAACAATTATATGTTCATAATCAACACCGGCCTAATAACTTACTAAAAAATATTTTTACCCTTTTATCAATCAGAAGAGCCCATACTACGACATTCATTACATGCTGCCTCATAGTTGCCATGAATGAGACGAGATGGGCTAGAGAACTTGTCAGAAGATGCACCTAAAGTGAAGCCTTATAAACAACAAAATTGCTCTATATCTCTATATCTGTTTTTCGGAACAAGATTAAAGTTTGCTTCATGGAAAGCAGGACAGACCCTACTAGTACAGAAATTATAATAAAAGAGCTCGAATAACTTCTTGGTTTATTGGTATACGACAAAAAACTACTTGTGGGCCTCTGATGGAACAGGCATAGAAGCATTTTATATTATTATGTCGTTTTCTTAGTAAATAATATACAATTTGACAACATGCTTACTAGAAATATACCATGAATTTGGAAGTTTAAAAAAACTCTGTGAATATGTCTAAAGCAATTAGCTCTTGGCTCAAAGAGCTTCTTGGTTTAATGGTATACGACAAAGAACTACTTGTGGGCGGGCCTCTGATGGTACAGACATAGAAACATTTCATATTATCATATCGTTTTATTAATAAGTTATTTATAATTTGACGACATGCTTACTAGAAATATAACATGAATTTGGAAGTTTGAAAAAAAAAACTCTGTAGAAAATTTCTAAAGCAATTAGCTTTTGGCTCAAAGAACTTCTTGGTTTATTGGAATACGACAAAGAACTGCTTGTGGATCTCTGATGAAACAGGCATAGAAGCATTTTTTATTTACGAACTTAGGTACAGTATAGAAATCATATATGTTTTAAATGAGTGCGTTTAACCCCAAAGAAAGAAGTCTGTACTGTCAAATTGGAGGTTCATGTAGGCGAATGCAACTTTGCCAGGGGCATATCTAGGCGGCGTTCGAGTTGGTATTACGTTTGGTGGCGTTTTGGGCGAAAATAATAGCCAACTCGAACGCATCCCTAGTAAAACCCACGTGCGAAATTTCGCCGGTGTCTTATAATTTTGTAATTAATAGAAATGTTAATAAAACGTCAAATATAAAAAGTTAAAAACAATGGCAAAAAAGAAGTTGATGGAAGTTGTAGCAAAAATCTGCTCGCGTCGGTAAATCCGCGCTCGATTTTCCACTTATTTGCCTAGCATTGGGCGTAAAAGGCTTGAATCTCGCTTATGTTATTTTGTATCGTGTCGCATCTAAACAAGTAGAAATGTTAGGTGGAAGGAAGAGTCTAGAGTCTTTATAACTTCATTAGGCCGACCGACCGTTGTCGTTACCATACAGATGCAAAAACCATCAAGTGACCTCTGTGGGTTCACCGGTTTTCAGGAGATTACTGCATCAATTTATTGTCGAGTTGGTAGTCTCCTTTCAAGGTACGGTTACGAAATGGGTGGTTGAATTGATGATAAGGTATATTAAAATAAAATCGTAATGTAATGCAATCCGTCTTTGTCGCCCACCAATTTCGTAATTGCATCATTTGGTCGGCATAGTGGGAGCGATCAATTTTGTCTAAGAAAAAATATGGACTATGTAATCTGCTCACCACAAAGTAATAAAAAAAAAAAGAGACATATGGGCAGAAAAAACGTAGTCTTCTGGCTCCCCATGAATTGTTTGCATATATTTTTGATCTGTCCTCTTCACAAATAACAAAGTCGCATTTGTAAAATTGAGAGCACCTATCAATAAAGTGATTACTTGCGTCACCTTGTATGTATAAATATAAATTAAAATAATCCTCAAATGTGTGATGCCTGGGGTATTGTACCCAATACGTTGACGAGCGCAGCTCCGTTACCTTTTTATATTGCAATAGATTTTTTTATCTCAAATATTTGCCAGTTTATGTTCTATTTACTAGATACTTTTTACAGTTAATACTTTTATTATTTTGGTCATGTTATTAACCGCGCCTAAAATAGACCTCCTCGCCAAAAGGATAAACATGGCGGAATGATATTTTATCATATGACAAAAACTAATTAAAATTATATTTTTAAAAACTAATTTTGTTCGTAGGTACAACAAACAATTAAAATAAAAAGAAAAATCCTTTCAAAGACCTCTATAAAGCTTACAGTTACAACAAAGGCTTTATTTTGTATTTCGAAGCGCGCACTAACACCTTTTTGCTCTTCAGCGTTGCAGGAACAAAAAATAAATAAATAAAGCTCGTTTCTATGCTATTCCAGGAAACTCTGGCTGCAACGAAGCTCTGTGACGGACAAGCTGTAATTTCAGGAAAGGTTTAAATTTTGCCTGCAAAATAAAGCTTTGAAATTTCATCGATAACGGAAATTTCGAAATTATTTTCCAATAAATTCCTTGTTGAGTAATTTTCAGCTGAAAAACGAGGTACCTACCTACTCTTGTTTGCGTAACAAAAGAAGTTTCCTTTGTAATAATGAATTATGAATACCTAGTAGATAATCAAATTATTAGTTATATGATAATCTCAAACAATAAAATGAATTTTAGCGTTAAAAAACACTTAGGTCCCTGGTACATTTGTTTAACAACACTATACTAAAGTGCTTCGGAGAGCACAAGCTGTCGAACCCAGTTTCACTATACAAACTCTATATAGATTATTGAGTCTATCCAAACATCGCGACGAGCAAGCCACTTGTTCACTGTTGACTCATACCATCTGCTACAGCGAGGTGGGATTAAGAACCCCTCCGTCTGAGGTCGTCTAACCCTGATGCCGTCTAGGCGGTCTTGGCGCCGTAAGGCACCCTTGAGATATATATCATCATCATCATCATCATCATATCAGCCTTTCACGCGTCCACTGCTGGACATAGGCCTCCCCCAATATATATGTAAAAAGTTGTTCGATTTGATCAGAAGAATATTAGCCAAAAGTACACCTTTTCAAAGTCACACTGTATATATATATACATACATATATATTGGGGGAGGCCTATAGCGAGCAGTGGACGCGTGAAAGGCTGGTATGATGATGATAATGATCAGCAGAACCTCATATTAGCCCAAAGTACATCCTTTCAAAGTATATATATAGGTAGAACCTTTTATACTTATTCTATCAGGCAATACCCAAATTCAAAGAAAATCTCCTCAATAATAAACCTAATGCATTGTCTAATATATGTTTCCATAGCTCAACATTCATAAAGAAAAAAAAATAGAAACCATAACACAAAAATACACATTCAATTACGAAAATAGATCTACACAATACAAATAGTGCTTTGCCCGGGGATATTGATTGATTCAATCTGTACCTGGATACCCACACAAACACCCTGTGCACAGATGCAGTATGCACCCTCACATAGATAAATCCCCAGGGGCTTGTTGCATGCACAGCCAGCTACAGGGGGTACACCCTCATTGCTATGACGTAAGCTCCCACCCACCCTCTGTAACACCCTCTGAACTGACCTTTTACAATGTGGATAACATTAAAATTTTACTATGAATTTTAAAATAAATTTAAATAACAATTTTATAGGAGGATTTTGAAGCATTTTTAATTAACGCTCGATTATTTTTATTTTTAAATATGAATTCGGTTACGTGTTTCATTTTGTTATCTGTAGGTACATTATTCTTGTATTTTATTTTACTTTTTCGTAACTGAAATTTAATAATCAAAAGTATATTTGTATTTTATTGAATAAATGTAGATTCAATATTGGTTTGCTGAAGTTTATTATGCATAACATTTTTTACATTGACTATTATATGACGTATATTAAAATTCAGTATTTTTTTTTTATTTGAGCACGGTATGTTACTTTGTATCTACCTCATGGTAAGCAATGCACAAAGCACATGATTGATTTAATTTTATGTGACGTGACATTCAGCAACATGTGCCTTGTTAGCAAATTTTAATCTAATATGACTTTGATCATCGTTTAGAAACTGGGGGTAAGATTCTAAAATGTATAATGAATATTTTCGTGTAAACGACGTGTTTGATCAACTTGTTGTTTTTTTTTAAAAAGCGGCTCTAGCCTAGTGGTTAAGTCACTGCACAACTGATAACAAGGATTGACACTGATAGCACTGATTTTACTTATCTAAAACGACAATAAGGCCGGCCTGGGATGGGTGACCGCTTTATACAACGAGGCTATTTCATCATAAACACCGTAACAAGCTCGCCACTTGTTAGGTGTTGCCTCCGAATACCATCGGCGAAATGAGGACGGGTTAAACCCTACGCTGGGTACCCTGAGGCAGTTTAAACGGTTCTCGGGAGCCAAATAGGCACCCGTGATGGTATTAATCAACTTGGTCACTATTGGTAAAATCACCCACCGCCTAAATATAAACATGGAATCACGTATAGATATCAGACACACCTATAACGCCGTTGTTTTAGTAGGAACGCTAAGTTTTAGTTATTAGATTAAAACAGGTATTTATAAAAACTTATTTATTTAGCCTTTGAAGCACATTACAGAGATTCACAAGTTTTATTTCTTTTTTTAGCTACAATAATAAATATGCGTGAAGAGACCCATTTTAATTAAAGTGTTCTTCAAGGATTTGATTAAGTACTTATTAATATTATTAACAAAAAACTTACCTAGTAAGATAATGCTTAATTGTTTAAAGACATCAAAGACGTTTTATTTAAAGTTATTTATAAATTTAATTACACTTACTAAGTTGGAAATTATCTCGTCATGAATTTGTGAAGTATTAATTAAGAGTCTAAAACTGATAACTTCTTTCAAAAGACTACAGACAATAAAGTTTGCGTAATTGTATTTATATCTGAAACTTTTAAAACTAATAATACATTTATTTTAAATTTAACAGTTATTATTTTGTATTTACTTATATTATCACGTATTAATGCATATTCATGGGCGCACCCATTTGGCCGACTAAGCAGACTAGTGGATGCGCCTTTAGAGTTGTATGCGGAGGTCGTGGGTTTAATTCACGGCCATGACAAAAACATGTTAGTACGTTTTTCTGTACATTTTGTCATGGTCTGGATGTTTATAAAATATAATATATTATATCGTTGTTTTTGGTATTACATAGTACAAGCTTAGAGCTTAGTTTATAACCCAATTGTCCTACATTATTAAATAAAAATAAATAAAATATTTAATAAATACCCGCCCGAGACCGCCTAGGGTACAGTAGTTGCTGGCATGAGTCTACACCAAACAAGGGCTAGCTCGTCGTGTTTGAATGGACTCAATAATTTATGTTTAACAGTATCACAAGTTAGTCATGTGAAACTGGGACTTACAGTTTAACGTGCTCTCCGAGGCACTATAGTGGTGTTGACAAACTTATTTACTTTTTTTTAAATTAAATATCATTGGTACCCACCGGGTTTGAACCGAGAACCTAAAAGTCTTTTATGTCAGAGATCTATCTAACCAACTCGACATTTTTATTTTTATTGTTTTTAACAGAAAAATAACTACAAATTTCAATTTTATATTTTCAGCTGAAAATCAAACAAAAATAATTTAATATTATTTAGACAACTATGTCTTTGTCATAAATCTTTATTATTTTTAAGATATTAAGGTTAATTTTCAGTACAATTTTCTGTTTCATATTTAATACATTTTCCCTCTATTTCCCGTTCGTTACTTTTTCCGAATCCGCAAAGTAACACCTCATTCAACTAATTATTTAGAAATGATTATAAATTACTCGTGCAAAGTCGTGGTAAAAAAATGTATTATATAAATTAGATTAAAGACTACTAAATGGATTTGATAAAATATTTTCCCCGAATAAGTGACGAAACGATGCCTTTCGTCCCCATAGCATTTCCTTCACCAATTTTCTTGAATGGGGCAAGGCTCTCGTAAAAAACCTATAAATTCAAGGTTGTGGAGCTCTTAAGGAATCTTGGTATATTTTTTTACTTTTATTTTATTTAAAATACTTTGTTACTGCATTTATAATCTTTAATTTAGAAAAAACTTATTTCAGTAAACAGTTTAAGAAAAAAAAAACACGAAAGTAATCTAAGGATTAAAACCGCCGAAACGAAAAACATTTTCGTTTCCGCCATATTCTATTCTCACTTCTTGAGCATTGATTGGTTATAATAATTCTTAATCACAATTTTGATTTAAGTTATATGGTGGACTATCTTTGTTTCTCATATTTGGAAAACGATTTAGATTTTAGGGCACTTAACTGTAATAATATTGAAAAAAACTGAGTTCAGTGGAAATAAAAAGATAATAGAAAATATTTTGTTTAAATTCGTCTGAAAATTATAATGTTTCATAATACAAGGTTCCGTAATTGTATAGGATTTATAGTTTGTTGCAGGCAGGTAGATTCTATTTAGGTTACAAACCCGTATTGTTACGATGCAGTTTCCGTAGTGTGCGTAACTATGTAACAGTGCGCGTGGCCTACATTCCAGATCTGGGTTTTGCTAGCTCTACGTATCCTGTATAATGATAGCTATCTCCCTTTTTTATGGTTGGTTTACATGGATCTATTTTTGAGGTGTCGAAGCTCAAATGTAAGCACATTAACAAATAGGAATGAAATAATATAATATTTTCTTCAGGAACCCTTTCTGTTACTGCAACTAAAACACACGTCAGAGATCGTTGGCACAAGTTACGCCGTACTCTTGAGTTCTACTAAATTGCAATTAAAATTATATCTGGTCCCCAGAGGCTCTACCATGGGTTTGCGCACTGTAGCAACGTAACGTATTTGTATACGTATACGTGAGCAACAACCAATAGGATGGCTTTATTCAATCCTGTTACCAAAAATAAAGCGGCCCTATTGGTTGTTGCTCACGTATACGTATACAAATACGTTACGTTTCTACAATGCGCAAACCCATGGTAGAGCCTCTGATCCGAGACCTTACTTTAGCGCAACCGTAGAATTTTGCGTTCTCGTAAATGTGGTAATAAGTGCACACCGGCGATTCCCCCACGAGACAAAGACGAAGTTTTTCTGTACAATTTGTCATGGTTTGGGTGTTTATAAAATAATATATCTGATCGCCTCCGTAAACTAGTGGTTGGGCCTTTGGCGTTGTATCCGGAGGTCGTGGGTTTGATTCCCACCCATGGCAAAAAAATATTAGTACGTTTTTCTGTACAGTTTGTCATGGTTTTGGCAGTTTATAAAATATAATATATTTATTATATCATTATTTCTGTTACACATAGTACAAGCCATATTGCTCTGCTTACAAACTAAACTCTAGGCTTGTACTATGTGTATTAGAAATGATGATATAATACATATTATTACTGTTATTATTATGACAATGCTAGTCCGAAATATTATTATATTAGCAAAAGTCATTGCGTTACCATAAACATCATATCTACATTTCATATTACTAGCTTGAACTCTACTCTTCTTAGAAATAAAAAATAACTTTATATTAGATAATTTATTGTTATTTAAAATCTGTCACCATGTAAGCCTACCTTTCAGGGATCCGTCGTCCCTCACCCTGGAACAGGCTCGTGCTCTGTCTTTCATTTAATGTCAGGGGTCGCACGATCGATGTAGCGAACGTGGAGCTCGCATCTCAACACCGTGATCATAGCAAGCCCCTGAAGCACTACATTGAATAATCGTATGTCATATATATATTATATCCTTGTTGTCTAAAATTATTTAGTCCGTTGTATCGAGCATTCGAATCGCATACATTAAGCTTTTACTTATCTAAAACGACTAGATCGTTTTAGATAATTAAAATCCGAGGTTCTGCTCATCTACAACGATCTAGTCCACTGGATTGCTACAAGTATTCGCCACTTATTCATTTTCATACGGGTTATCTAAAACAATCTGGAGCACTACGAGCATTCGTAGCTCATACATTAAGATTCTACTCAACTAAAACGATATGATACGCTGGATTGCTACGAGGATTCGTAGCTCATTCATTATCATTCGGGTTATCTAAAACGATCTGGTCACTGGATTGCTACGAATATTTGTAGCTCATACATTAAGATTCTGCTCATCTAAAACGATAGTGTCTACTGGATTGCTACGAGCATTTATTTATTGAGTTACGTACAAAGGTTTTCTAGCGCATTCATTAAGATTATGCTCATCTAAAATGATTGTCTACTGGATTGTTGCGAGCATCCGTAGCTCGTTCATTATGATTATGCTCATCTAAAATGATCTGGTTCTATGCATTGCTACAAGCATTCGTAGTTCATTCATTAAGATTATACTCATCTAAAATAATCTTTAGCTCTACCACAAGTTTTTTCAATCAATTTTTACTATAGTCGTTAGTAACTAGATAGAAATCAAGATAAAAAAGAGGTTTATTAAAAAAAAAAAGCACCCCAACGTTTGATACCTATCTGTGGTTACTAGCGTCTATAGTAACAACTGTTTACAGAAACTTGTGGTAGAGCTACAGATCTACTGGATTGTTACGTGTTACGAGTGTTCGTAGCTCATATATTAAGATTATGCTCATCTAAAACGATGGTACTCTGTATTGCTACAATAATTCGGAGCTCATATATTAAGATTATGCTCATCTAAAACGATATGGTCCACTGGATTCCTACGAGCATTTCTAGCTCATACATTAAGATTCTATTCATCTAAATTGAACTGGTTCACTAGATGCTACGAGCTTTCGTAGCTTTGCTCATCTAAACGATCTGGTCCACTAAAATGCTACTTACTTTACTACTCGCGGTCTTAGCTCATACATTAAGATTCTGTTCATCTACAACGATATGGTCCACTAGAGTGCTATGAACATTCGTAGCTCATACATTAAGATTCTACTCGTCTAAAACGATAAACAAACGATGAACAAAGGTTCAGTCGTTTCTTACAAGCAGTTAATGCCGTAGGTAGTAAGGTTGCAATATTCTAGGTCTGTGGTTAATGCCATGGCATCAAGATCTAAATGACTCGCATCTCATAAGATAAAGAATAATTAATGAAAGAATAATGTCTTTGAAGACTGTATAATTTAATTATATATTAAAAAAAAATGTTTATACCTTTTGGTTTTAGTCAAACCATAACAATGGGAATATCTGTATTTCTGTTTAGTATGTTCAGTAGTCTGGGGTTTATATAATATAATATGTATTAATATTGTTCTGGTAGGCAAAATTTAAGCCTAAAGCTTAATTTATGTTCATATATTATGAGAAATGCTCCATATATTAAATTATTGTAATTAACTATAGTTTCAATTTTTTATCTGATTTTCAAACTTAAAAGTTCAAACACGATTTTTATAGTATTTCATATATATATATATATATCATCACGGGTGCCTTACGGCGCCCGAGACCGCCTAGACGGCCCCAGGGTACCCAGCGGAGGGGCTTTAATCCCACCTCGTCGTAGCCGATGGTATGAGTCTACACCGAACAAGTGGCTAGCTCGTCGCGATGTTTTTGAATAGACTTAATAACCCATCTATAAACAGTTTCGCAAGTTGGTATAGTGAAACCGGGACCGACAGCTTAACGTGCTCTCCGAGGCACTATAGTGGTGTTGTCAAACAAATGTACATATTTTTTTTAATTAAAAACTCATTGGTACACACCGGGATTCGAACCAGGGACCTAAGCGTTTTTAAGTCCAAGGTCTAACCAACTAGGCCACCACGTATATTATTATTTATTATAGTATTTCAATTACCATTTAATGTAGGAAAATCAATGTGTTACTAATTAATAGTTGGCCGTCAAATTTTTAAGTAATTAGTGAAGTTTATGTTATTAATATTGCTGTATTAAAAAATGATTAATTGAATACGAAAATATATTAAAATTAACGATACCAAGTGTTTTAGCAAGACCACGCTTGCTAAAATCATGATATTGGCTTATAATAAGTATATTATATAAGATAAAAAAAAACTTTAGGAATTATCATCATCAGAATAGCCCTCGAACAGTTAATATAAACCTTGCATTGATTTATGGGTCAAAGTCAACGTGGCATTATTCAATCTTCTTTTATGGCACCGGAATTTAAGTGATAAATCCTCGTTTTTATAAGGCAATGAAGCCGTGCCAAACCTTGATACAACTGAACTTGAATGTGTATAGTATTGACCTTTAAAGGAACAGTGGTCTCTTCCAAGCAGTTAATGTCAAGGTGGCACGATCGATATAGGCCTCGCTTCTCTTGGCATTGGGATTTCAACTAACAATAAATCATAAATAATATATAAGTTATTATGAAGTAATTTCAGTGTATTTTTTTAATGAAAATCGTTGGTTCGTTTTTTGTCGTTTAAGTTTTTTTTTAAATGGGTAATTTCATTGGTTTGTATACGGGATCGCGATATAGTCATATTAAAACTTGATTAATATATTAAATAAGAGTCAATGTTAACAGTGTAAATTTGAAAGGTTGTAATTTGGGCTAATATGAGGTTCTACTGATCAAACCTGAACAACTTTTCCAACCATGTATCGCAAATGAAAAAAAAAAATGTCTTGTCCATAAAAATTTGTAAAGTTAAATTGACCAATTTGTATGGGGAAGCCAAAATTTTTATTCATTTGTGAAACATGTTTCTTCCATGGGAAAAGTTATCTTCTGGACTGGATCAGTAGAGCCTCATATTAGCCCAAAGTACAACCTTTCAAATTCAGCCTGAAAGCCTGAATATGAGTTATGCGTCTATTTATACAAGTAAAATGAGGCTTTTTTTTATTGTAAAATAAGAAGGAGATTGTTATTTTACAAATGGTTAATATTAAAATAAAAGACCGAATTCTCAATAACGTAATTCGAAAACGAGTGGTACTAAAAGAAAATACTTATAGAATAAAAGGAAAATATACCTGCATTCTGCTACATTTTGTGATAAAATTTTAAAATAATGTATTTGTAAATAAGATATTTTATAGTAGCTTCTAAGGATAAAGTAAAAATTTAATGTCGCATAAAATATACAAAGTAATGTGACGTTTTATGTTCATGATAAAGCATCAAAAATAAAACACTAAGTTATTATTATACAGATTATATTAAATATAGATACATTATCATATACCACTTAAATTTTTAACCCAACAATTATAAACTTGACATTTTTTTAATTGTGAAAAATATTGTTTCCTCTGGGAGTGTGAGACAATACAAAGGATAGATAGTATGACCTTTACAGTTATATATGAAGAGTAAAAAGAAAAAATAAGGTCTCTGGCGTGCCACAAGTGTCAGGCCATCTGATCTACAGATCAGTAGCTCTGCCATATGTGTCGTTTTTTACACATAGTGTCCTTCCTGGTCACAAACAGAGCTTAAGATTATACTCTGTATCTACCAGAAACAACGATATTATACATATTATTATTACATTTTGTTTGTTTGTTGAATTGGAATTGAAAAAATATTTGATCGTTGGAAAGCCCATTTATCGAGAAAGGCTATAGGCGTAACATTACGCTACGACCAAGGAGAGGAGTAACAATGAAAAATGTTGCGTAAACGGGGAAAATATATTCCTTTTGAGAGCGTAAACGGTGACAGTTTCGCAGACAAAGTTGCGCGGATCAACTAGTATTTTATAAACACCCAGACTTAACTAACTGTATAGAAAACGTTTTAATATTTTTTGCCATGGGTTAATCGAACCTACTACTTCCTGATATAACGCCAAAGGCGCAACCACTTGTCCACTTGTCTTAGGTACATTAATAAAACTGATGTTCTCCGTTTTTAGAATAAAACTGTATTATGAAGGTAATATACGTTTATATACGTAGGTATATAACGGTGATGGCCGATTGGGTTAGACCGGGGACCTAAAACACTACAGTTTTTAAGTCTCCAGTTCAAACACCGGTGTGTATCAATGATTTTTTTATTTAAAAAAATATGTCAGAGAGCACGTTAAGTTATCAGTCCCAGTGTCACTATACCAACTTGTGGAACTGTTTATAGATGGGTATATTCAAACATGAAACATGCGACGAGCTAGGCACATGTTTGTTGAGGTAGACTCATACCATCGGCTACGACGAGGTGGGATTAAAACCCCTTCGGGTATCCTAAAGCTGTCTAGGCCGTAAAGCACCCGTGATTATATCTATTTGATTGTAATAAATGTATAACATCTGACTTTTTTTAAATTTAATATTCGTTCCTATAATAAGGGGTACGCGAGTTTGAGATCTTTCTTGGAGTGGTAAGTAGAAAAAACTAATTGGGAACCACTGATCTGGCATGTATTGACATGTATATTTCAACAAGTTTTATCAGGATCTTAGATTCTATGTTGCCTGTTTCCTCCATCCTATAACCTTGAGTCCTTTAAACGAAGCGTAAATAGCAGCTCTTACAATACAGTTCTAAGAGCTGGTTGTATTCATTCTTTAACCTGCATACTGCTTGCGATCAGGCAGATGTAGGGTCACATGCCGAGCTCCTATAAAAAAATATTATGTTTCTATAACAAACTTTTCCCTAGGCAGTAAGTACATATAAAGGTTATTACAGTCAGGGTTAAATTTAATACTTATTTATTAAAATCTATTTCATGTAGGTATATCAGTAATTGAACTTAGAAGGTTTACCGGGTTGTTATTTTCATGGCCATGAATCCATCAATCATACAATATTGACATCATGGCGGGGGCGGTGAAATGTCATTTTATATGTTATTTCAGGCGATGATATAAATGTATGGATGAGCCTTCTGTAAGAAGTTATAAGTAAATTCTTATAAATAATTATATGTATGAATTATTTGGGTGAACAATAACAAAACTGTAAATGACACGGCGTATGGTTAAATTTTGTAACCAATATGTCTACCTAATATTGAACTAATTACATAAAAAAAAGAAGAGACGTTTTTTGAGCATAGAAAAAATATAGCGTAATTTTAATATAGATAAGTACTATAGAAAAACATATTCCATAAAAAAAAAAACCATTTTTTTTATAAATGTATGGAAAATTGTGTATAGATGAACCATTGAGTTGGCGGTGTCTTAAAAAAAAACTGTTAATAAACAACGACTTTCTAAAACTTTAAAACTTCCGATATGCGGGAGGCGGGCCACTGACGGCTATCGCACGCACAGATTATGTGTCTTAATGCTGTAACATTGTCTCATTTAAAATTATTATTATGTGAAAATTTATTTGCTATTTATTTCCGAGAAGCACGTGTCATTTAGTTATTTTAATCATTTATTCAAACGGACCCCCCCTCCCCAAACCCACTCTGGGTTTTGAACAATTTGGGCATTTTTTTCAAAAAGGAATTTGAGATTTGAACAATTTGGTTTATAAAGTAAAAAATACAAGTTTTTTTTCAAAATCAACGATTCGATTCCCGGCTAGGAGATTTTTTTTTTTAAATCGAATCGAATCGAAATCGTTCTAGCTTTTGTCAAAAAGGCCCTTTGAACATTTTTCGCTGTTCCTTGTAGTTTAGGATTTGGCCTTGAAAAAAAAAACAACCTGAATAACAGTCTTTCAAAAGTCAAATAAAATTAAACTTTATGATGTTGTCTGATTCATAGCAGAAGTTCTACCATGAGTTTGGCAAATACTTTTTACTAGTAACTAGGTATAGATAGGGATCAACCAATAATAGAGGTTTATTTGAAAAATAAAGTAGTCCGATTGGTTGATTCCTGCTAAAGTATACTACAGTTATGCCTAGAAGTAAGCTGAGAGAATGATATCGTAAACAAAAAAATAAGTACCTACTTATTAAAAAAGTCTCATCTATACATTTCCATCTTTGATTTTAGGCTACATTTACAAAATGGAGTAAATTTAATGAATATGGAGTAAAAGAATGACTTTCTTTTTATACGATAATAATGTATATTTATTGGTAGCTTTATTTGGAAACTTTTATCATTAGTAGTACATTTTATTTATTAATATATAAGACTTATTTCATATTTATTAAGTCCTATAAGTAGAATATACGTTCTGCAACGATGAGAGGGGAATAAAAACCAAGAGCTGCTTTAAAATATAGCGCGATAGTAGAACATAAAACATCACAGAAAACAAAGATACTAAAATCGTCATAGTATTTTAATATCTTTACGAATTTTTTGAACTTTAGACTTAAACTATTTTTAACTATTTATAATAACAATTTCATTTAGGTTCACGAAATTTCATTTTATTTTGGTACCTAAGTACGAAACTTATAATTGGGGATGACACTAACTAGTATTATTTAACAATTATATAAGTACCTACGTATTTTTTTTTACAAACCAGGTAGAGAAATAAACATATTTTTAATAGCATGACAATTTTAGTTTACTGAAAATTTCACAGTTCCACATATATAAGTCTGTGTAAGCTTGCCTAGTACTAACATTAAAGTTAAGTCAATGACAATAAATCTATAAAATTATAGACCGAGAGCTGTTGAAGTTAAATAATATTTAGGACAATTTACACGTATTGCTCTGGCCACAAACTAAGCTCTAGGCTGTACTATGTGTACCAGAAACAATAATATCAATACATAAATTACATTTTATAAACATCCAGACCATGACAAAGTGTACAGAAAAACGTACTAATATATTTTAGTCATGGGTGGGAATCGAAACCCACGACCTCCGGATACAACGCCAAGGGCGCAACCACTAAAGGCGGTCTATATATAAATATAGGTAAACCATAGTATATCTATTTATTAAAAAATAAAAAATATATAAAGTGGACTCGTATAGTGGTTGGCAATTGTAAATTAAATATTCATGTCATTTATGCCTCATATTAGGTGGCCGAGCTGGTTAGACTTCAGACTTACAAACACATTGGTTTTAGGTCCCTGGTTTAAACCCCGGTGTCACAAATGAGTTTTTAATAAAAACAAAATATGTACCTACATTTGTTTGATAACACCACTATATTGAGTGTTTTTAAGTCTGCAGTCTAACCAACTCGGCCACCTAGTATAAGGCATAAAGTACATAGATATTTAATTTACAATTGCCAACCACTTGGACTGTACAAGTCCACTTTACTGCTATTACTCGTAATAAAGAATAATAATAATATGTAGAAGACTGCTATTACTCGTAATACCATCTATATAGTTGAGTCTTAAAACGGTTTCTAGTAATTTCATTAGTGAGATCATAATATTTGTTCGACTTGATTGTGTGGTCCTTAGGAATATTTGTTTTCCACGGAACGTTGAGTTCTATAAGTATTACTTTCTTTAAGCACCGAAAGTACACTTTATTAAAGTTTAATGTTTTACAATAATCATGTCCGCGGTACTTTAAAGTACTTTCAAACACTTACAATGTTTCTTTTACTTCTCTTGGCAAAGTTTTTTTTAAGTCCATTTGAAGTAACTTGGGTACTTAGAAGTGCGCTGCAAACTCTTAACTAGGTTAAGCATAACGCGTCTAATTAGCGGCTAAAATACTTCTTTCTCGCTGTTATATACTCACTTCTTAAAGACTTAATTTTACTTAAATAAAGGGTGAGTTTTAGAAAGAATGGTGGTAGCGGTTTAATCGCCCGTCAAAGTTAAATTAACTGTGGCATGATGTTATGTAGCTTCGATAAATGAGCTATCCAACACTAAAATAATTTTTAAATTCGAACTAGGTGGGCAATTCTCGCGCTTTCGACATTCATCTCGATTCGAGATTTTTAAAAGAAAAATGACTAAATATGTCATTTTTTGTTCAATATTTATATATTTATTAATTAATATTAATTATTTATTTCGTTTAATGTTCGATATTTTTGAACGAAAATGTATTACATATTTAGTCATTTTTCGTTTAAGAATATCGAATCGAGATGAATGTCAAAAGCGCGAGAATTGCCCACCAGTAGTTCCTGAGATTAGCGCGTTCCAACAAACAAACAAAAAGTTTTTAGCTTTAAAATATTAGTATAGATATAGATTAATAATAAATTAATGTTATAATGTCAAATTCCATACAAATATTTATTCGGAGATTAAATTATTAATACTCGGAATAATTATTTGTATGTGATTTGACATTACTAATTTCGGTATAAGTTATACCCACTTAGTTCGAAGTTCAGTCGAATAGGCCCTTATACAGTTAAATTAGTTATATTGTAGTATCTAATGACCGTGTTGTTAGGGCGACTTTAAATAAAAAATAAAAATAAAATAACTTGTTTTGCCATTTTTCGTCCTACTAAATAACTATCATTATGTTCGGTCAGTCTGCCGCCACCACCGCCAGTTTTGTCACCGCAGTATTTCAGGCCGAATAAAGGTAATTAGCTTTCCGCATCTCTGGCTGCGAATCCGTAATTTATTGTCCCACGTGTCCTTTTCATTAGTCCACCGTTATTTTGTTATGTACTTTTATTCAAGTTTATTTGAAATTCGTAAAAGAAAAATGCTTCTCGTTAAAATGTCCAATTAAATTAAATAACTGGAATTCCTTTGAAATAAAAGGTATAATATTGGTTTCAATATAATTCTGTTACTTTTTACTTAGTTTATTTTTAGTATATATTTTTTTTATTCTTAATTGGAAAACTATTTTTTTTATATTATTGTAACCTCTGTATCTGCCTGATGGTAAGCAGACCAACAGAGTAAATAAATAGGGTCTATATAAATTGTTGCCTAACAGAATTGATGTCGGTTTCCAAAATGAGCGGCAACAAATTTGCAGTGAGCCTACTTATAACCGCACCCTAAAAGGAGACTACCTCCTCCATCAGAAATCGATACAATACCAATGAAACCACAGACTAAAACCGAAAAGACTGGGTCACTTGACGATTTTTGCATCTGTATGGGCGGTAGCGATTAAACAGATCGGTCTCCCTAACTTCCACCTTTTTTTATTGTACACGGAATGTGACTTTGTATCTACCTGTTGGTTAGCAGACATACATAAGGTCGTTTAATATATTGGTTATTAAATATATGGTTTAACAGCATTGGTCGCTCCTACTATGCTGGTTTCGAAATGGCGTCAAAGACGAATTTGGCTTAGGTTTACGGATAAGTAAAGGATTTGGATTAGGTTTATGGATAGATCATGGATGCAACATGTAACCATTTTAATTTTTCAACCTGTATTTAGAGTTCATTAATAATAAAATTGTGGATAATTTAGTTGCTTTATTATATGAGAGTGGAAAACTTATATATGTTTAATTGACATGATTCGATTTTAGTCTGTGGTTTTAACGGTTTTTAGAACTACTACCTTTTTATATATTTTTAAATTACACATACTGCTCTGGTTACAAACTATGATCTAGGCTTGTACTATGTGTACCAGAAACAATGATATAATACATTAGCTTATTTTATAAATACCCAGACCAGTACAGAAAAATGTACTAATATTTTTTGCCATGGGTGGGAATCGAACCCACGACCTCCAAATACAACGCCAAAGGCGCAACCACTAGTCTACGGAGGCGGTCGAGATATTGCTTCAGTATTATTATTTGTCTTATACCAGTCACTGGCTATCACAATATCTATTTATATATTGTCTTTTGAAAATTTTCCTCATTAAAATTGGTGTAAGTACATCTTCCTATAATTAATTTTGCTTCCCTTTAATTGGATAACCTTCAGAAAAGTTGGTCGTTGTGAAGGAAGTTTATCCCGCTTGGGGTCTAAATAATGTTTCAAGGCGTAAACACATAAATCAAGTTTAATAAAATTGGTGATTATTAGAACTTTTCCGTGATACCTACCTACGGTACACTGTTTAGATACCAGAAAAATGTAATGGTTAAAATCTATACTTCTATACTAATATTATAAAGCTGAAGAGTTTGTTTGTTTGTTTGTTTGTTTGAACGCGCTAATCTCAGGAACTACTGATTCGAATTGAAAAAATCTTTTCGTGTTGGATAATCCATTTATCGAGAAAGGCTATAGGCTATATAACATCACGCTACGACTAATAGGAGCGGAGTAACAAAGAAAAATGTTGCAAAAACGGGGAAAAATTATTGCTTTTAAGAGCGTACGCTGCGTAAACGGTTAAATTTAAACGCGCAGACAAAGTTGCGCGGGTCAGCTAGTTATTGTTATAAAATAAATAGCTAACCTACTTGAATAGACCCAATAACCTATGTATAAACAGTAGGAATATTTTTGACTTTGATTTGATTTGATTACAAATATTGTTAAACAACAATGAATTGATTTATGGAATTTGTAGATCTGCCAAATAGTCACTTGCCATGCTCTAATATAAAATATATATATATATTAAAATGATATGACTTTACCATTTCATTAAACCACTGAAACACAACCGGATGTGAGGTAGAAAGTTCGTTGCTTCCGGGTCAACAAGCAAAAGTACAAGCTCAGTCCTAATTAGTGAAGTCTCCAACATTTTTGTACAAGCACTTTTAAAAATATATCATGAAAGAGGGTTTCATAAAACTTTTACGAATTAAATAAACCTTTCCTTTTCGGGTTTAGTTGGGGCAAACATAAAAGCTCTATTCACACCGGTATTGAATATTTAAAGAGAAAAAAAGGGTAAACAAAGTGACGTAGAGAATATTAAAAATGATAGATCTTTTTGAGGAAAAATATAATTTAGGTTCTCGTAGTTCTAGGTAGAGAAAATTTAAATAAAAAATTACCACTCTCATTAGATAAATTAAGTGAATAAATTATGTATGAAAAAAAATGGCCTTTTCATACAAATTGGTTATTTAAAATTGGCCTACCTCCGTAGACTAATGGTTGCGCCTATGGCGTTATATCCGGAGGTCGTGGGTTCGATTCCCACCCATGACAAAAAATATTAGTATGTTTTTCTGTAGAGTTTGTCATGGTCTTATGTTTATAAAATATAATATAGGGCTTAGCATAACCACATCGATATAGTTTAATAGACGATAAAATGTAGTTTATGAATGAACATTCATTCATAAAATCGATATATATCGATTTTGTCGATTTATCGAACCTATCGATGCTGTTGTGCTAAGGCCCTATGTATTATATCATTGTTTCTGGTACACAGAGTACAACTAGGGCTTAGTTTGTGACACCACTATAGTGCCTCGGAGAGCACGTACAAGCTGTCGGTCCCGGTTTCACTATACCAACTTGTGAAACTGTTTATAGATGGGTTATTGAGTCTATTCAAAACACCGCGACGAGCTAGCCACTTGTTCAGTGTAGACTCATACCATTGGCTACGACGAGGTGGGATTAAAACCCCTCCCCTGGGTACCCTGGGGCCGTCTAGGCGGTCTCGGGCGCCGTAAGGCGTGATGATATGTAGTATATGTGTATTACGTATTATTATCATTACTTCTAGTTTGTATGTAGAAGCTTTTTTTCATTAGCGACACATGGTTCTAAGGCAAAAGTTATTCAATTTTACTAGTAGAGCCTAATGTAGCAACTATTCCAAGTCACGATGTATTAATTAGTGTAATATTATATGATTGCTTTCATAAAAAAATATATTTATTTGTGCAGTTACATTAAACAAATAATTTATTATTTTCTTGAAGATGGGAGTTCTTATAAGAGGTAAAATACTTTTCGATAAAAGTTTTTGTTTTCTAGTAACATTTCTTTGTGCAGTTAAATGTAAGTAACACATTAGTACACCAACATGATATACTAATATAGGTATTATATTTTTACAATCATATATTTATATAAATGTTCTGTTTGTATCTCGAATTGTAGTTTTTGCCTCGTAGCAGGAAAAGATACAAAAACAAAAATTAATGGACTACCAGATTAGGCACATTGATTTATTTACCTTATCTATTGTCCTGTAAAAGGTAAATAATTGCGTTTTTAGGTTATCTATTTTGCTGTTTCAAACGAGTATTTATTTTTAAATGGTTTGATATATTTTTATTATATTTACATATAGTAGTAGGAGATGGAGAGATGAGCTAGACGCCTTTTCAAAGGATTGGTCCAGGACAGCTAAAGACAGGAAGAGATGGAAGGAGTGCAGGGAGACCATTGCCCAACAGTGTGACACAATAGGTTAAATAATAATAAAATAAAAAATAAAAAATTACATACATAATCAACTAGCTGTAGATCAAAAATAAAATACAGCTCATATTACTCGCTGATAATAGATCTTTCTAATGGTAAAAGAAATAAAAAAATCGGTCCAGTAGTTTTTGAGTTTATCCGACACAAACAAGCAATCAAATATTTTCTCTTTTAAATATAAGTATTGAACCTTCTTCTTTCAGCATTAAACTAAAAGCAAATACTCAATTGGATGTGGTCTAGGCGGGGTATATTGGCCGCATGGAAGACGAAAGATGGACAAATCTCTTGACCCGTTGGAAATGCCAAACAGGCAAGAGAACGAGACAAACCGTGAGAACGCTGCTGGTCAGACGAGATAATTTAACAGTCAGCGGCTCAAAAATGGATGCAAAATACGTTAAACTATTATATAATTATATAATTTGTCAAGTAAATTGCTTGACGGAGTTCCGTAATGGCCCTCCTGTTTATTTTTGAGATAAAATGATGCTGTTATTCTCCTCAATATAAGCGAATTTGTGTTCTTTTTGAGAGAAATAAAGATTCTTCTTTAAACCTAATAATGGTCTAAAATTGAGGAAGGCTTCATCCAAAGAGAGGTCCTTAAATATGTATGATGAAAAATGTAGCAATTGTTAAATACTTATAATGATATGTTACCTTTTTAAGGAAAATAAAAGGTTTTTTTTTGTTATTTATAGCAAAAGATCTATTTTATTATTAGATATTATGTCTTCTCCTTACTTAATGAATATAAAAATGTGGCAACTATAATTATTGGAAAGAATATTATTGGCAACGCGCAGTTAGTGCTATGGGCAATTGGGTATCCCTCGTTACCTACTTAAATGATTGAATTATTAATATAAAATTGGAAACTAAAATAATTTTAAAAAAAACTTACTTAATTTAAATTTTACATTTTTAGATTAATCACATTTACACAATAACATTGATATAAAAAAATATATACTTTATACACTCTATAATAAATTATGAAAAAAAAAATACAATAAATAAAAAAAATCGAACTCTGATTTATGTGATCTTGACCATCTATTCTTCATTTGTCCATATTTTTCATTACAGCGACTGTTATTTATTAGTTCTTGTTTAGAGATAATAAACAAAAATAAATTCCCTTCTTCTGTACAAGAATTATTAAAAAACACAGAACTATATATGTCAATATATAAGTTTGTCTTAAATTTCTTGTAAATATTTAGATTATCTTTGTGCTTACCAAATAAATATTATGAATTAGTTATGTATAGTAATTATAATTTTTTTTTTTTATCGTTAGACTTTTTATGTTATAATATAGGATTAATTTTGTGTTTCTATTACTTAATTCGATTTGTAACTTTTTCTTTCGTTAGATATAACTATATTAGATTCAATATGTTCTAAGATGAATTTTGTATAATTTAATATTTAGTTTTAAGTCTATCTACTTTTATATAATTACTACTAAATGGTATAAAAATGTATAAAATTTAGGCTGATGGTCTTTGCTACCAATGCCTTAATAAATTAAAAAAAAAAAAAAAAAAAAAAAATCGTTGAGATTCTCCAATGCCGCACCCGTACACGTACTGAGGAGTAGGACGCTGGATACATTATAATTAAAATAGGTATTCAATTATTTTTTTTAACAAATTTTTTACAACACGTCTGACAGACAATATTTTCATAAATTTATATTTTTTTAAGTATATAGCACCGTTTCCGTATTTATTTTCCACTTTAATAAACAAACAAATAAATTATAACCCAGAAACGATTAATATCCCTAAGTACGACTTAATAAGATTACGAACACCGACTAAGTGCGTCATAAATCTACCATTTCTCAGATTTCAGAAGTGCTGCTTTTACATTTACAAAACTTCATCGTCAGTTTCCTTATTTAGTTCACAAACAACTTTAAGAAAATTCAATTATAAGAATCCTTACTAGATTGTTTTTAGTTGGAAATTGCAATAAAGCCTTAAAACATTTTTTTTTAAATCCTACTGTTTTTATTTCGACAAAGTTTTCTGAAATACAAGCGCTGAAAGAGGCCCACTTCCTTTCCCCTTTTAAGGCTTAGGGAAATGCCTTAAGCGGTTTTTCCTTAAACAAAGGATATTTAAGGTCGATTAAACTTTTTCAACGAGATAAATAAAGTTCTGTTCCCTATTAAGAATTTACTTAAAAAGTTGACCTTTAAAAATTCAGTCATTTTAGCTGCCAAGAAGACTTTCTTTGAAGACATTCACTGAATTAGGGCAAGCGAATCGGCAGTACATTTGTGCGAGAGTGATATGAATTAACCTTTAACTATGGGCGTTACATTTTTGTTCCACTACTATGGACGTGCGGTCTCATAGACCGCTATTTTTAAAGGCCGAATTCTATCTAGTTAAGTAAGTATTGTACCAGCTTTTTGGTTTTTGATAATATAAATAAAAAATGAAATTTTAATGAATATGTATTTATTTTAAACATTAGCCATTTAACAATCAAAGCACTTTTCAGACATTTTTACTCGATATCTCTTTAAAGGAACATTATCTAAAGAAATTTACTTCTTCAGTTTTAAATTTTACAAAAAAATATAAAGAATAAAGAGTATAAAAAAATTAACATTAATTTCTTAGGACAAAATATTAAAAAAATGACAAATGCCCAACTTGTACATATTCGTTGGCAGTCTTTGCATAATGGATTAGAATATTGTAGGCATATTGGTTGTTTACAGCCTAGACAAGTGTGGGTCGGCTTTCTTTTTATTTTTGGTGAGTCTTTTCTGCCATTTTAATTTAAAAAAATCTAGAACTAAAGAAATCACCATCAGCTCAATTTATTACACAGACGCGCGGTCTCACAGACCGCCTTCAAAATATAAAGCGAAATTATTCACGTAACATACAGCCGGCGATGTGACCTTCACTCTTAACAGTCGTTTCGCCACTAGAACCACTGAACAATAAGAACCGAAGAAGCTACGGCAACAGCGGCCGACAGACGCGTGAGGTACGCGGGTGGAGAGGTGCACGTGAATCGCCCATAGTTAAAGGTTAAGTATTTCGTTTAATTCCTAACCCACAATAACACTTTATATTAACTAAAATCGAGAATCAAATAAGGCTCAACTTGATTCCCGACTCACTATAGAACTTTTTGTAGCTGAAATTTGATTTAATTAGGTAATCAGGATCTAAAACAAAAATGCGGTCGCGACAGAAATCATTTTGTACATTGACTCCATACTACTTAACATTCTACATACCCCTAACACTTGTTCATAAATTATGTCCTATATACCGACTGCTCGCTTGCCAATTCTGACTGTCTCGACAGTACATAGGTACGACTGTATTAGACCTTTTTCTGTACAGTTTGTCATGGTTTATAATAATAAATATGTATTACTATCGTTATTTCTGGTACACATAGTACAAGCTCAGTTTAGTTTGTGACCAGGGAAATATGTGTAAAAAACTTCATTATTATTAATAATGCGCAATTTCCTTAATTAGATCCTTTAACCGTTTGCGCAGCGTACTCTCTCAAAAGGAATATTTTTTCCCCGTTTTGGCAACATTTTTCATTGTTACTCCGCCCCTATTCGTCGTATCGTGATGTTATGTAGCCTTCTTCGATAAATTGGCTGCATCCAACACACACATATTTTTTCAATTCGAACCAGTAGTTCCTGAGATTAGCGCGTTCAACCAAACAAATAAACTCTTCAGCTTTATAATACTGTATAGGTAGTATAGATGTAAAGTTTTCAATTTCCAGATACAATCGATGTTGGGATCTACTTTCGATATTAGGTACGTAGAGAATAAGGTAACTGTTACAGGCTGTATAAAGCAGTCAAAGCCTTTTTTATTAGAAATATAATAACAAATATATATTACTTAATATCAATATCAGAAGCAAAAAGTGGTAAGTACCTACCTATTGAAACTATCTATCAAGTTTCAATAAGTTCCTTACCTTCTCCCGACCTTCCAACTTATCCCTTATAAAATTGATTTCGCTAAAAGGAGGCTGTATTTTATGAAAAGGTAACATCGTTATTTGGGTGAAGAGGGAATTTTTGCTGGAACCACTTTCGTCGGAGGTGAAATATCAGGAAATTCAAATATCAGGTAATAAGTGGATTTATAAGGAGAATGACATTTTTGTTTGTTCTCTTTGTCCTTAACTTTGTTACTGAAGTTCAAGGGAATTAACTTGTCAGATACACGGGCTTTAGATCAATAAAACATTTCAACAGAATTAGGTATAGGTACAGTCGGCCAAGAAAGAGGTCTATCAAGTTTGACAAAACTTCCCGTGTCATCAAGATATCGCTAAGGTTGTGTCAAGTGTAAATCTCACTACAATAAATCTTAAAGATAGTATTAACTGTCAGAATATTCTACAAGGTGGGTTAGGTGGGAGGAAGGTCTCTTTAACTTGGTTAGGCCGACCGACCGGTCTTGTTACCACCGCCCATACAAATGCAAAAACCGTCAAGTGATTTGGTCATTTTTCGGTTTTAGTCTGTGGCTTCACCGGTTTTCAGGAGATTACTGCATCGATTTCTTGTCGAGATGGTAGTCTTCTTTCAGGTTGCGGTTCATTAAGCACATCATTAAGCCCGCATAGTGGGAGCGATCAATTTTGTTTAAGTATAATTACCGACCTGATTCATGGCCTTTGTAAGTCTGTTCACCACCAGGTAGATACAAAGTCACATACCGTGCTCCAATAAAAAAATAAACCTTATTGTTTTATGACGTGCAAACAAACTCCACCATAGGTTGTCGGAGCATATTTTTGGCTGTACCTATTAGGCTCTATATTTTGTTATGGTACCAGCGCTATTTACAGGCGTTTCGCTAAAGCAGGGTCTCAATTTTCTTATTTTTATTTATTTTATTAGCATTGCATGTGACTGTGTGACCTGATGGTAAGAGCACCTACAAAGTCCATGAATGGGGTCGTCCAATGCTTTGCTGTTTCCTAAGCCGCGCCGGCTAATTGATGCGACTACGAATCGGCGTCAAACAAATTTTAGTTAGGTATTTATTTTATCAATTTATTTCCTATTATGCTAAATGTCAAAAATAGCATGTTAGATTATATTATAATGCTATTATATACGATTCAATTCAAGCGAGTTAATTTTAGAGAATTGGCTATTTTTTTTCTTAAACTGGTTCAGTAGTTTTTGAGTTTATCCGGAACACACAAACAATCAATTATTTTCTCCTTATACATATATTAGATAAGTCTTATAATAAACTAAGCGATTATAGCTATGAGTAACTTTATGCTAAATTATACAAGTAATTAATCATAATTATTTGTAGGACATTTTTTTCGCTTATTGCCCTGCAGGGTGATTACGCGCACAACGCTAAGCCAAACTATAATCGATATGATGAAATTCTGACGTAATTGCGGTTTCAATTTACGGTGACATTGAAAATTGAAAGACAACTACGTCATTTTGGTTCCAGGTTTAGTCGAATCTTAGTTTTGTTACTTTTGTTACAATGCTAATCTAACAGAGATAGAACAGAGGTTTGGCAAAACATTAACACTAGTAAAAGTTTAAAAACACAATGACCTAATGTTTTTTTTTCACAAATTGGTCTTCATTTATACAAGGGTATGCAAAAACCTTATTTAAAGCATTTTACAGCGTAAATGTCTAATAATTTTTAGCTCCTAGAATGACTACTACAGCCAAAACTCCAAAACAGGAGAACAATAGAGCAATCTGTTGAATATTGACATAATTACTAACAGACTACCATTATCATTAATGAGATAATATTAAACTCATCTGCTTTTCGAAAATGATCCCCATTGTTTCAAATCAAATCAAATCATTTATTTCATGTAAATCTTTACAGATATTTATGAATAGTCAAAAAAAATAATGTTTAACAATGAGGTCTTAGAGTGCGTTTGGTTAGGCAGCTATTCATTATTAAAAGAACGAAAAATATTTATTATACCACGATATCAGATTTAGAACTTAAAAAAACTTAAAAATTACTACCAAACCGAACACACACTACATAACCAACTAGTGTAAGACTAGGTGGTTACCTGATTCCATTGACCTGTCAATCATTATCTGCCATACAAGGGAGCCACCAAGGCGACCAACTTCACCGACCATATCCACGCCTTTAATATTTATTCTAAATAAAAGGTTAGTAACCAATTACATATATATATATATATATATAAGTAAAAGGTTTAGGTCCTTTGTTTTTAAAGCTTTGCATTTGGCCAGTATATTTAATTTTTTTTTTTGTGTTTATAATAGGAACTGCGAACGTTCACTTGATCAGCATAGCTGTCATCGGATGATGCAGACTGCAGCCATAAATCTTAGTTCAAAAGCTTTACTTGTACAAAAGGATAATTAATATTTTATCATTAATAAGGTAGTTCAAATGTACCTTAGCGCCACATCGACAGCCTCGTTAAATCGATAAAATACTAATATCGATTTCAATTCATTTATTCTTTAACATTTAAAATTAGGAAAATATTTAAATGGCAAAACTTAAAATAGTAGTTATTGTTATAAAAATAATAATAAACGGAAAAAAAAAAAAATTACACTACCTAAAAAAAAATGTTGTTAAGTCGCAGCAGTAAATCTTCTGAGAACGCTAATTTTATTTTATTGTCAAGCTACATTTTTAAATAATTTTATTTATTAATTTTTAACTACACTATTTTAGTATTTAACATGAAATTATAATTAATAACTATATATAACAGACATATCTAACTTAAACAATACAAAAAAATAAATAGATAATAAAGTATATTGACTAAATTAGTTAGAGAAATGTTAACAAAATATAGTACACAAGTCATTACTTAATTTAAAATAAAATTAAATGAGTTACTTCATAGAAGAAATATTCTGAGAAGAAAAATAAAAACATAAAAAAGTTCTTGTACTATATCCGCCTTCAAACCAAAACAGAGAGTGGTATTTATTTATTATGGCACGGAAACAAAAACTTCAACTATGAGAGTGTTTTATAAAAAAAAAATAAGATAACGCCTCGTCAGACTTATAAAATTAAAAATTATGAATAAATATGGAATTGAAGAATTAAAATCGCATTTACAAACATGAGATTTGTGATGTATAATAGGAATAGAATATAGCGTCAATTTACATGATTAACAGTTAACAGTAGTTATTTATCTCTTTTCTATGTATGAACAAGACAGATTAATATTTGTGATTTCTACTCCACAAGGTATGTTTAACAACACAGCCATATATTAGTTATACATTTTATTTTAAACGCGTGGCTGAAGTTCTTGTTTCCATGCCATAATAAATAAAAAACACTCTTTGTTGTGGTTTGAGGCGGATATAGTCCAAGAACTTTTTTATTAAATAATTTATTTCCCAGGGTGAAAGTAACACTTATATTTTTTTTTTTTTAAATTAAGTAAAATTTGTATACTATATATAATGTCCTTTCTTCTCCAACCCAGCAGTATTACCATTAGTACCGAGTAGGTATGCTCGCCGCGTATCGCCCTTTGTATCTCCAAGAAAAAATGACTTAGCTACATTGATGTTTTTTTTATACCAATAGAATATATATATTAATTTTGTTGTTAGCATCAGTTATATACATTTTCCTTAAGTCTAATTAATGAAAGTTAAATATACTAATTAATACACAATACGCACCACCGAATCATGATATGGAACGATAAACAATATTGAATCTATTCACATTTACAATCCCTTACGTATAACAAAAAAAAAGTTACACGAGAACATTTAAAATTGATTCCAATGCAGTCATAAATCTTAGTGCAAAAGCTCTAGAGGTACAAAAGCTGGGCTGGAGTGAACCATTAGTACTGCCATGCTGCCCTGGCACTAAGCCAACTGGGCTACGGCGTAACCTTCAACTGGTTCTAACAAACGATATAGAAAGTTGTTTATTTCAGTACTTTACTGAAACAGCTGCAAAAAAGTTTAGTTCTAGGCTGGATAGGGGAAATGTTATTGTTTTTACATAGAATTATTTGTGTTTAATTGTTATATTAATAAATATAATATATTAGAGGTGTTATAATCCCTCCATTAGAAAAATAATGTTTGTACAATATTTGTGTTAATCGGATAAAAGATTATAGGATAGAAGAAATTTACTGCCTCATAAAAGAGCGCTTTCAATCTTTCAAATCAAATCAAATCTGACGTAACAGACAGGGTGACATTAAAAATTGACAGACAACTACGTCATTTTGGTAAAGTTTAAACTTAACGTTATACGGCGTAATAGGCTTTACTAGTTTATATTGGTAATTGTACGCACATTGTTTTCTGTTGTGGGTAATAAATATGTTTGTATTATGCTATATAAAAGTTTTTTTTATCTCATTAAGAAATAATAAAACCTAACATAGATTAATAAATACAATGACCGAGAGAAATATTATTTAAATTCTGCGACAACCAGTAATTTTCGCAATTCAAGTCCAGGGATACCTACTCAATCCCTGGACTTGAATTGCGAAAATTCATTTTGTATGTAAAACGCAGACTTCTCAATTACGAATGCAGTGTCCAATAAAATTACCACAAAAATTGTTAACTAAGTTGCTATATAGTCTGTAATCGCCAACAACATGTTTTATTCACTTTACAAATTTTAGTTCCAGACTACATTAACAACACTCAGGTGATCTCAACCAGTTCCTTCCCTAGCCAATAACAGTTCCAGAACAAAACCGAGCTCTGTAACCGTTCCGGGCTACGGCACGAGGCTGTTACTCCGCTGCAATAATACTTGGAGTATTGCCAAACGATTCGACGTAAATGAGCCTATGGGGGATAAAATTTTATACGTTTAAAATCGGTTGGTAACCTATGTATAGTCTAATGTAGCTCTAACAATTTGTTTTAACAATTCCTTTGTGGGTGATATTAGAGGATCTGTTATTTTATTTCTTTGCTCTTGTACCTTGTTGAATATTGTTTTATCTTATGCAGGTTTGCGTATACCCACGACCTCGACGATATGACACATTAGGGTGGCACCAGGCATTTATTTTAATGGCAATTATTTTATTAAGCGGTACCAACTTCAAAAGTAGAATCCAGTAAGACTAAATAACACTTGTAAATATTCAGTATTTTATACTTTTTAAAGTCGGTTTTTTTTGAAGTCGGTTATATTTTTTTGTTAAAAAATACACACGTGTCAACACGGGTGCCTTACGGCGCCCGAGACCGCCTAGGCGGCCCCAGGGTACCCAGCGGAATGTTTTTTTTTATCCCACCTCGTCATAGCCGATAGTATGAGTCTACACCGAACAAGTCGCTAGCTCGTCGCGATGTTTGAATAGACTCAATAACCCATTTATAAACAGTTTCACAAGTTGGTATAGTAAAACCGGGACCGAAAGCTTAACGTGCTCTCCGAGGTACTATAGTGGTGTTGTCAAACAAATGTAATTTTTTTTTTAAATAAAACTCATTGATACACACCGGGACGCAACCATGGAGCTAAAATACCTATTAACTTTAATGGTAACAATTAGAGAAAGTTCATTTTGGTGTAACTCAGCCTTAATAATTTAATATGAAAATTAAAAAAAAATGTATTCGAAGTTAAATTGTTACATTTTACAGGTTTCGGGGACTCCCATTAAGTATAGCAATACTTGTGGCGGGAGTCACCGCTCTTCTCTTTACATATAAAAGTGTTTAAATAGCTATATAATATACAAGTATGTATTTTATTTGTTTAGATCAACAAAATTTATATAATTAAGCATAAATATCATTAATAGAAGCTTTAATTGAGATATCACTGAAATATTACTATCGAATGTGCCGAGAGAACCTATAACTTGCATTCGTCTAAAATCTGAATACACATATAACAGAAATTAGTAATTCAAAGCAATATAGTTTTGCCTCTGGTTTAATAATAAAATAGGTTTGTAATATTAACTTTATATCCTATAGTATAAAGTTCAATTAGAAACGGCATAATATTGAATGCTTCATCCATTACCAATTTCATATTATACTGAAACCGCAGCCTTTAAAGAGAGTGGTTATGTTAATAATACAAAGACCATTTCGTAGGGAAATATATGATATGCTTTGGAATATATGACTCTATTTCAGTCGACTATAAGGTTCAAATTAGAACAGGGTGTTTCATAAAATAATAATTTTATGTATGTATTACATAGGATATTCTATGTTTTGGTGTATGTTCAGCTTAATGAATGATTATATTCTGAAATTGAATAGATTCATCGGGTTCTGAATTTACCTAAATTGATAAATTAATTAAACAGCCCTTTGCATGACTAAATCACGGAAGCAGATGAAGTACAGTACAGTGTTAAAGGCTCGCCAGTCGTGTTGACACCTATACAAAAAAACGTACTTCTAATATTACAACTAGGCTATTTAAAAAAAAATGAGATCAGTGTTATTACGCGCACCTTGCACAATGCTAAGCTAAATTTTAATCGATAGGCATAACATCTTCGTACGTAATGCAAACCTGGTGACATTGAAAATTTACAGACAAAAGAACTACGTCATTTTGTTTAAAGTTTAGCTTAACGTTGTACGGTGTAATAGGCATATTATTTTTTATATTAATTATCCTGGTTCAAACCCTGGTGTGCACCAATGATTTTTATTTATAGAAGCACGGCATGTGACTTTGTATCTACCTTGTGGTGAGCAGACCTACAAAGTCCATGAATGGGGTCAATCAATATTGTTTTTAAATAAAATTGATCGTTCTTACTAAATGATACGATGGGTGGCGACAAATTGCATTACGAGTATATTTTAATATACTCGCTGCCTTATCGTCAGTTCAACCCATAACCGTCGTAACCGCACCCTAAAAGAAGGCTACCACCTCGACAAGAAATCGATGCAGTAGTCTCCTTAAAACCAGTGAACCCCAGACAAAAACCGAAACATGATTAGGTTACTTGACGTTTATTGCATCTGTATGGGCGGTGGTAACGAGACCGGTCGGTCGGCCTAACGAAGTTATAGAGACCTTCCGCCCACCTAAAATTAAAAAAAAATATATATATAAGGTAATATACAAGGACAACACATTTGTTTGACAACACCACTATAGTGCCTCGGAGAGCACGTTAAGCTGTCGGTCCCGGTTTCACTATACCAACTTGGGAAACTGTTTATAGATGGGTTATTGAGTCTATCCAAAAACATCGCGACGAGCTAGCCACTTATTCGGTGTAGACTCATACCATCGGCTACAACGAGGTGGGATTAAAACCCCTCCGCTGGGTACTCTGGGGCCGTCTAGACGGTCTCGGGCGCCGTAAGGCACCCGTGAAGATACTTATATATATATACGATACAAGGAGGGATTAAAACCGTGCGCCTAGACGGCCTCAGCGGAGGGGTTTTCCCAGATTTATAAAGTAGTTAAATTAAATATGATAAAATTGGAATCAGTTAAAGTAGGAATAAATAATTTTGGTAGTTTTTATCTGCTCGATCGTACAGTTCGATTATCAATTGTGAAGTCATTAATTATACTCGTAGAGGTACTTTTTTAATGTGAGAATGTCGTGTGATGTGACTATGTACCCGCCTGGTGGTAATCGGATTTACGAAACCATGAATGTTCTTTTTTAATATGTAGAATATAATACATAATATTTGTTTATTTTATATATGAATGAAAAATAAAAACCATTAAAGACACTGTATTCGTAATCGCGAATTTCGCGTTCTAATACTCGATTGTTGTTTGTCGCAGAATTAAAATAATATTATTGTCGGTCAAAAATATTTCTGTGTAATAAATATTTTTGTATTATATTATTTTTAAAAGTTTTTTTTTAGAAATCATAAAAAATCTTTAACAAAAAGATTTTTGCGTACAATTACCAACATAAAAATAATAATTTATCTTTGACTAACAGCCAAGTTGTACCAATATTGGAAGAACGTTTGTACATGGGCGTCAAGTCGAGTACAGAGCCCTTAATTGCACAGAGCATTAAAACTATTTTTAAACAAACCATAACTGGTGGAACTTGCAATCTAAAAACTATGTCTACCAGTAGCTCTACCACAAGTCTTTGCAAACAGTTTTACTATAGGCGATAGTGACTATAGATAGGGATCACCCAATAGGATCGCTTTATGTTTCAAATAAACCTCTCTTATTGGCTGATTATATACAAATTCAGTAGATATTATTACCCATTGGGCCCATTTGTTTTTTGCCTTGGATTTAAAGCCTTTAAACCTGTATATTATTTTTTATACATGTTTGTAGTTTAATCTAGTTAATGTTTAAGTTAATTTTAGACCAAAATAATGACTAAAATAATTAGTAGCTGTCAAAGTTCAATAAAGTGTTAAAGAAACAATTTCGACAAAATGTGGGCTCCCTTGGTCATAATACTAAAATTTTATTTTCTAAATAGATGTACCTACTCGGCCCTTATTTTTTCCTAACCCTCTATCAAATAGTATGATTATACTTACCTAAAGAACCAATTCTAACCACTGTATCATGTTTTAAAAGCTTGATTTAGGTAAACAAGTTAAAAAATCTAGGTGGGAGGAAAGTCTCTATAACTTTGTTAGGCCGACCGACCGGTCTCGTTACCCCACCGTATATACAGATGCAAAAACCGTCAAAAGACCTAGTCATGTTTTGGTTTTAGTCTGTGGATTCACCAGTTTTTAAGAGATTACTGCATCGATTTCTTGTTGAGGTGGTAGTCTCCTTTCAGGGTGCTGTTACGAAATGGGTTAAATTGACAATAAGGCAGCGAGTATATTAAAATATACTCGTAATGTAATTCGTCTTTGTCGCCGCTTATTTCGTAAACACATCATGTGGATGGTATAGGTCTGCTCACCACCAGGTAAATACAAAGTCTTATGTCATGCTTCAAAAAAGAAAAACCTACTTTGACTGGTTATATTTATACTTCAAAGATATGTATGAGACAATGTTCTTAGCAAACCATGGATTCACCGTGCGGGTGCCGGGTCCATCGCGTGGTTGAAAGGCAGGGGAATGAACTTCAGCGTTCCCGGACTTGAGACCGCGAAGTAGGTTTAAAGGCCTTTTGAACTCTCACCTGCACTGTGTTCACTACCCTCTCTACTCAACCAAATATTATATGATCCTGTTAGCGCCATCCTGGAAACACGCTCCATAAAAGTTCCGACGGCTGTTCTCGGAAGGCCAAGATCCTTCAATAGACGGTGCAAAGACTTTGCTGGAATTCCTCTAGCACCAACTTCCACTGCATAAAGTTGAGTTTTAAATCCGTTTCTAGTAATTTCGTTTGTGAGATCAAAATATTTGTTCGACTTGATGTTGTGGTCCTTAGGTATGTTTGTTTCCCACGCCCAAAACCCATCAATTTACAAACGTATCTATATTTTCAGTTACAGCATCACAAACATTTTTCAATTTATTCAGGGCGTAGGTTGTGTCATGATATTTATCATGGTGACATACCGTTATTTTTAGCTCTTTGGAATAAAATAAAGTTTTTAATGTAATTATGTTTATTTATTCTATTCAGCTTACTACAATAATACATTTAATAGCGTTTCGTTATAATGAAAGCCATTTAGAAGCGTCCAACTACAAAATAACATTTTATTAAGTTATTTTGAAGTAAATGAAAGTGTTATTTTTTACATTTAAATGCAATTTGAAAATGCTCTGATCTGGATAATGAAGTTTGTAATAAGTAGAATAATGTATTTTTAATGTTATCTCAAGTTTTAATGTTAGCTTCAAATTTTACGCAAAAAGATTTTTGCGTAAAATTACCAACATAAAAATAATAATTTATCTTTGACTAACAGCCAAGTTGTACCAATATTGGAAGAACGTTTGCATACATGGGCGTCAAGTCGAGTACAGAGCGCTTAATTGCACAGAAGCATTAAAACTATTTTTAAATAATTCACAAACCATAACTGGTGAAATTTGTAATCTAAAAACTATGTCTACCAGTAGCTCTACCACAAGTCTTTGCAAACAGTTTTACTATAGTCGATACTAACTATAGATAGGGATCTCCCAATAGGATCGCTTTATGTTTCAAATAAACCTCTCTTATTGGCTGATTATTTACTAATTCAGTAGATATTATTACCCATTAGGCCCATTTGTTTTTTGCCTTGGATTTTAAGCCTTTAAACCCGTACATTATTTTCTATACATGTTTGTAGTTCAATCTAATGAATGTTTAAGTTAATTTTAGACCAAAATAATGACTAAAATAATTAGTAATGAGTTGTCAAAGTTCAATAAAACGTTAAAGAAACAAGTTCGACAAAATTTGGGCTCCCTTGGTCATAATTCTAAATAGGTGTACCTACTCGGCCCTCGAGTTTGCCTAACCCTCTATCAAATAGTATGATTATACTTACCTAAAGAACCAATTATAACAACTATGTCATGTTTTAAAAGCTTGATTTAAGTAAACAAATATACGTGGTGGCCTAGTTGGTTAGATCTTGTACTTAAAAACACTTAGGTCCCTGGTTCGAAACCCGGTGTGTACCAAAGAGTTTTTAATTAAAAAAAAATATGTACATTTGTTTGACAACACCACTATAGTGCCTCGGAGAGCACGTTAAGCAGTTGGTCCCGGTTTCACTATACCAACTTGTGAAACTGTTTATAGATGGGTTGTTGAGTCTATTCAAAACATCGCAACGAGCTAGCCACTTGTCGATGTAGACTCATACCATCGGCTACGACGAGGTGGGATTAAAACTCCTCCGCTGGGTACCCTGGGGCCGTGTATGCGGTCTCGGGCGCCGTATGGCACCCGTGATGATATGTATGTATGTGTGTATGTAAGTAAACAAATTGGAAAAACTAGGTGGGAGGAAAGTCTCTATAACTTTGTTAGGCCGACCGACCGGTCTCGTTACCCCACCGCCTCTACAGATGCAAAAACCGTCAAAAGACCTAGTCATGTTTCGGTTTTAGTCTGTGGATTCACCAGTTTTCAGGAGATTACTGCATCGATTTCTTGTTGAGGTGGTAGTCCTTTCAGGGTGCTGTTACGAAATGGGTGGTTAAATTGACAATAAGGCAGCGAGTATATTAAAATATACTCGTAATGTAATTCGTCTTTGTCACCGCTCATTTCGTAAACACATCATGTGGATTTTATAGGTCTGCTCACCACCAGGTAGATACAAAGTCATGTCATGCAAAAAGAAAAACCTACATCGACTGGTTATATTTATACTTTTTCAAAGATATATATAAAAACCCATTAATTTACAAACGTATCTATATTTTCAGTTACAGCATCAGAAATATTTTTCAATTTATTCAGGGCGTAGGTTGTGTCATGATATTTATCATGGTGACAAACCGTTATTTTTAGCTCTTTGGAATAAAATAAAGTTTTTAATGTAATTATGTTTATTTATTCTATTCAGCTTACTACAATAATACATTTAATAGCGTTTCGTTATAATGAAAGCCATTTAGAAGCGTCCAACTACAAAATAACATTTTATTAAGTTATTTTGAAGTAAATGAAAGTGTTATTTTTTACATTTAAATGCAATTTGAAAATGCTCTGATCTGGATAATGAAGTTTGTAACAACTAGAATAATGTATTTTTAATGTTAGCTCTGTTGGTGAAGTTTATTTAAATTATTTGAATTTATAAAATATATCTTCTAAATAAAATTGTTTTGAATTAAGTAGGTAGTGTATGTTAAATTTATAGTTAAAATGTTTAATGTATATACACGGTGAATTTGAATAGGTGTACTCTGGGCTAATATGATGTTCTACTGATCAAAACGAATAACTTTTCCCATGGAACCATGTGTCGCAAATAAAAAAAAATTTTGGCTTCCCCATACTAGTTGGTCATTTTAACATTACTAGTTTGTATGGAGAAGGCAAGTTTTTTTTTCATTTGCGACACATGGTTCTATGGAAAAAATTGTTCGATTTGATCAGCTGAACCTCTTATTAGCCCAAAGTACATCTTTTCAAAGTCACCCTGTATAATAACATTATAGATTCATAAAACAATAATTTAAGTATACAAATAATATTGGATCTTAACTAACTACTTAATATGGTAAAAAATATTTAATATCCACCTGATGGTAAGCAGACTTACAAAGTTCATCAATGCATCATTGTTAACAACATTGATTGCTTCCATTATGCCGGAGCACTATGCCACTATGCCGTTTAACAACATCACTATAGTGCCTCGGAGAGCATGTAAGGCTGTCGGTCCCAGTTTCACTATACCAACTTGTGAAACTGTTTATAGATGGGTTATTAGGTATATCCAAACATCGAGATGAGCTAGCCACTTGTTTGGTGTAGACTCATACCATCGTCTACGATGAGGTGGAATTAAAAACGGGTACCCTGAGGCCAACTAGGTGGTCTCGGGCGACGTAAGGCACCCGTGAAGATATACATTTATCCAGCCAATATATATTTATTTAGTTATTAAAATGAAGAAACTATGAGTGAACCCCTAACCCCGATGCTATAAACTTATAAATAAAGTAACTTTAAAAATGGAATACTTAATTTGTTTCCAAGTATTTCTCCAATGTGTTGGATATAAATATTTTATACAAATTCATAAATAATCCACCAAGTGGAACTAACTTCAAACGACAAGCGCTCACAAGTCAGTTCCATAAGCAATACTTCAGTAAACACAATGCGTAATACCTATATTGTGTTGTGACCGACTTTATTTATTGCTTATGCTCTTAGGCTAAGTTGCACCAAAACGAACTGTCTGTAAATGTAATGATTAAAGTTAAAAATGGCGTCGAATGTACCAATTTAATTTTTCAGTTCGATTGACGCCAATTTTAAATATAATCGTACATTTACAGAGATTGGTATTCGGTAAGAAGAAAAATAATCGTAATTATATAAAAATGCTGTAATAAATAAATAAAAATTATATGAATAAGTTTATAAGCTTTTAGTAATTATATTTTCAATCCAATGGCTTTTGATGATGCGCGTACAAACAAACAAACCAACGAACGACACGAAAATAAAAATAAAAGATTACTTTCTATTGATGCAACAATCTTTAATGCTGTTGGAAAGTTTACGAAAAAAAATAAACTCTATCCAATATACAGGTTGAATTTGAAAGGATGTACTTTGGGCTAATATGAGGTTCTGCTGATCAAAATCGAACAACTTTTCCCATGGAACCATGTGTCGCAAATGAAAAAAAATTTGGCTTCCCTATACAAATTGGTCATTTCAACATTACTAACATTACTAGTTTGTATGGAGAAGGCATTTTTTTTTCATTTGCGGCTCATGATTCCATGGGAAAAGTTGTTCGTATTGATCAGTAGAACCTCATATTAGCCCAAAGTACATCCTTTCAAAGTCACCATGTATAAAAATTATTGGTATGAATCTAGGAAAAACCTTAAAAATTAAACAAACTAAATAATATATACCTACCTAATTAATTTAATTTCATTAAAATTATAGGTTTTGTATATACATATGTTTGCTACAAAGACGAAATTTAAAATGTTATTTTTACGTTTGGTTTCTTTTTAACCGATAAGTTAAATTAACGTCGGGTAGAGATGAGCAACTGGGCCTAAAAGGTAAAAAAGATTATCGTTAGAATTTTATCCCTACAAACAAAATATGTTCGGGATGGAATACTTAACGGACGGCAAAGTAGCCTCCCGTACAGTTTATCCCTTTGTTCATTGAATACCTATTGGTGACAAATTTAGACCGTTTTTTCTACTGGAGCACGGAATGTTATTTACCCGATGGTATTGCCGCACACTTTGTAACCGCATTATTTAGCCGGCATAGTAGGAACGAGCAATGTTGTTAAACAATAATGTATTAATCGACGCTATTAATGAAATTTGTAGGCATGCTTATCATTAGGTAGATACAAAGTCACTTACCGCGTAAATTTACTGATTCCTATAGATCTGATAATAATTTAGTTTGTGCACTCTCATTCTTGGTGTTAGTATTGGTTTTGCGCGAATATCTCCCAAAAAAAATGAAAGAAAGAAAAACTTTATTAATCCTAACAGCAACAAGAGTCTCTCTTGGGAGATTTTTGCGCAAAACCAATACTAACAGCAAGACTGAGGGTGAAAGAACAAGAACGAGATGAGAACACCTATTCTAATGCAAGATCAAGAACAAGAGGGGACCTAGTCTTGGTCATGGTCTGGATTTGGGCAACACTAGTAGGCAGTCTACCGAGCTCTACTTTTTTTTTTTTTTTATTGGAGCACGACATGTGACTTTGTATCTACCTGGTGGTGAGCAGACCAACAAAGTCCATGAATGGGTACGAGTATATTTTAATATACTCGCTGCCTTATCGTCAATTCAACTACCCATTTCGTAACCGCACACTGAAAGGAGACTACTACCTCAACAATAAATAGATGCAGTAGTCTCCTGAAAACCGGTGAAACAGACTAAAACTGAAACATGACTAGGTCATTTAACTGTTTTTGCATCTGTATGGTTTTTGCATCTGTGGTAACGAGACCGGTCGGTCGGCCTAACGAAGTTTAGAGACCTTCCTCCCGCTTAAAAATACTAAACTTGTCTCATTCTCTGCCTATCCATGTACACCAATTATAACTAACAACTACGAAATAATACCCTCAACAATGTACTGGTAACAAAACAATAGCACATTGTATCCAAATGTATACATTTCATCAAAGCGTATAAACCATTCCGAGAAATCCCATCTGGTTCACCAACTAATATTATATCAGATTCCAATAATATTATCCTATTTCCTGTTACATTGTACTATTGTATTTTGCTACATGTTATTATTTAATTTTGGTAGTAATAAAATAACGTTATTTCGTAAGAGTAAGAATAATTAACGGAACCGCCCTAAGTCCTAATTTTTGGACTTAGGGCAGTTCCGTATATTATTCTTTTTTTTTATAATTAATTTATTCACATCAAAAGTATTAACAGATTTGTTTTATAAGTTACGCTCAAAAACCTGAGCGGTTTATGTGAGCGCAGCTGAGTCGCTTATGGTAAATTAGGTAATTTTTTTCTCTCAAATAGCATGCACTATTGGAGTACATATTGTCCAGGTCTTAAAAAAATACATTTCTATAGTCTAGGTATATTTTGATAATTATTTGCTTTTGTTTTTTTTAAATTAATTCAAGTAATGTTTTTTTTTAATTTGTTTTGAGTTATATTGTTTAATGTATCACTTGGTGCTTGTTAATGATTGTGGGCAACATGTATTCCCATAGTCGCTTCCCATATACCTACATTATTATAAGTAGGCATTATATAAGTCGGCATATATGTTAGGGTATGTAGTCTTTTTTCAAGCGAGTCTATGTTACAAGCTTGCTCGTGTATTAAAGAATGTACTTTGTCGAAAACATTTACAACTTTACAGTATTTGAACAGTCCCTTTAAATTCGCTTTTATTATGAAATTTCAAAAATGTTCGTTGCCGCTTTATTGTGATCTCAATCAATGTTCAATGATTGGTTATAATATTTTTTGTTTTGGGTTTGTATGGCGGGTGGCCATCTTCTGTTCTTATGTTTGGAAAATCATTTAGGTCTTAGGGCGCCGCCCTAGTATATACCTTCAGTCTTATTTCCGTGTTATCAAACCTACAAAGTCCATGAATAGGGTCGGTCAATACACTATTATTCAATAGCATTGTTGACTCCCACTATGCCGGCCTATTGATGCGGTTACGCGGGCGGCAACAAAGACGAATTTGCTGCCGCCCGCGTATAATTTAATATCCTCGCTGCTTTATCGTCAAATCAACTTTCAGTTTCGTAACTGCACCCCTAAAGGGGCCTACCTATTGTATACCTATGTACTACCTACCTTAACATATAATCGGTTCAATAGTCTCCTAAAAACCAGTGGAAACCACAGACTAAAACTAAAACATTATTAGACTTGTATGCTTGATATTTAAACTTGACAGTTATTGTACCTGTATGGCCGGTGGTAACGAAACCGGTTATATCTTCATATATATTTTTATACATTTTGATGCGAAAACTTTTATTCGCCTCAAAGTAAAAAGTGCCCCTAGCATAGTCACTGCGCAACTGATAACAAGATAAGCAGATGACAACAATGCTCTACCATCACAAATACCGAAACAAGGTCGCCGAATATCATCGGCGAAATGGGGATGGGATAATCCCTCCGCTGCTGGTACCCCTGAGGCCGTTTAAACGGTTCTCTGGAGCCAAAAAGCACCCGTGATGGCATTTGTTTATTTTGTAGGGTACCTATCAAATTTGTTCCTGAAAAAATATTATTACCCTCATCTTTGGCGATCTATCCTAGATATTTTCGCGTACAACTTTATTATTAAAAAAGAAATTAAAGAACAAGGTCCTTCACATTACAGTTTCAATAACGTATTTTATAATAATCTATGATCAAAATTAACGCATAACACATACTTACCTACTACATGTTTTGGTGAGCATTGTCAATAGTAATAATGTATTTTGTTTGATATCAATAAACAAATTTCATTTCATTTTAAAATTAGCAAACAAAGTACGTGATTCTACTTTACGAAAAAATCCACATAATTACACCACAAATTTACAAATTGACCATTAATGAAACAACATTAATACAGTTTTAGTTGTTTTCATGTGTGTACACGTATATAGGGCGTTCAGAGATTTTGCAACAGAGTAGTAGTAGTAGTAACATAGTTGCCCTAGTCAGAGTGCAGAATATTGCATTACTATGTCACGCGGCAACTTTTATTGCTCTACGGCCCCAGCTTTCACACGTGACTTTAGGCAATAAAAACTTTAAAAGCTTATTTATTTTGTACTAGCTACAACACAGTATGTATATATATTTCAGTTTTATACACCTAATGCATCATTACAAGGTTATATATGTAGATACAAAATGTATACCTTTAGGCGCTCGAGATGACCTAGACGGCTTCAGGGTATCCAACGTTACGCTTTTATTTCCACCTTGTCGTAGTCGATGGTATTCTGACTCTACGCCCAATAAGTGGCAAGTTTGTCGCGGTTTTTGGATAGACTTAATAACCCATCTGTATAACGTTTTTATAAATATCTTATTTATATATTTTATGTAGGTATATTTGAGTATGTACAGAGGGTTTATAGGGTTTCCATTATATGCTTTTTTTATATATGCTATGAACCAAGGTTTTACTTGCGTTTTAAAATATATAGTATTACAGCTCCATCTATCGGATTCAGACTGTAGCAAAGCTATAAACCATCTTTAAGACAAATAGGATATTGTGGGAATTTGGCCTCATTTGGTCAAGTCGTTCAAGTTATTGGCTCTTGGTGGTTAAGGCATATAAGCGCAGGTAAAAGTATTGATTTGTCCAAACAAAATCATGAAATTCAATATTCTTTTGGCGCCCTATTTTTTCAATGTCCTTTATGAACATGTCGTTTAAAGGAGAGCAATGAAGGCAAAAGTGTCAACGGCGCACTGCGTTCTACGGCAGTTAGTTTAAATATTACAAAAAAAGCAAGACTAGCCATCCATAATGCAGCGCTTGTCCCAACACTATTGTATGGGAGTCAGACGTATATTTATTTATTTAAATCTTTATTGCATACAAAATAAAAAGGCGGACTTAATACCGCTAGGCATTCTCTACCAGTCAAACCTTCGGGACAATAAAAGCAGTTAATAAGTATAAGCAGTTAATATGTATATGTCATATAAACATATATTGTATATGTCAGAAAAAAGACGAAAGTAGAAATAATGCTGTAGAAATGCATTCATTGCGACGAATGTGCGGGTTAAAGTTTCATTTGGTCTAAAAATAGTGCCTTATTTTTTTAAGTTGGCACCATAATTTACATTATAGTATTATGATGATTATAGGCATATTTCATAATTGTGCCAATAGTAATTTACAACGCCAATTTATATTACTTAGACTTACTCGGTTTGTTCAATTTTGATAACGCATACTAAACTAACCAATGTATTAACTTATGTGAATTTTAATTGTAGCACGATTTTGAAATAGGCCGCTGGTGATGGTGCCAAATGCTTACAAACAAACAATTGGTGCCGACTTAAAAAAAATAACCAAGGTATTTTTACCACCATATTAAGCTGTTGTTCAAAGAATGAATCAAAAGCAAAGACTTCAAATTCAGTGCCAACTGCTAACCAAGAAAATAAAGGAACTCATTAAACATGCCTAACTCAAGTATCCTTACACTTAATAGGTGATCTCTACTTTATAATCATCTTATGAAATTTTTTAATTTGTTAAAGAAAATAAGCTAAATGAGGGCGTCTGTGAATAAGTATAATAAGCAATGACAAAATTCGTGAGGGCTGACTGGAACCTGGCTGGCTCAGCGGTTGCGCGCCTTGCCGCGAAAGCGTGGTTCGTGGGTTCGAGTCCCGCCCAACAGGACTTTTTTTTGCATTTTATCTTTAAAAAAAATATATTAAAGAAAATGTATATTTTCATTTCTAAAAAATAATATATTTTATTTCACGTTTTCTAAACAATAAAAAAACTAAGTATAATTATTTTGGCAGAATTAACTTCACTATAGCTGCTTTATCGTCGTATAATGGCATTCCCGAAATCACTTGCTGGTCACAATCTAATATATTAGCATAGATAATATATGCACACCGCCACACTGCACTACTATATATTCAAATTGTATTTATTTGCATTATTATCTATACACCTACGTAACATACTTTTCAAGCTACATCGTGGGAGTCTGCAAAACATTTTATGATGCATGCCATTTATATTTTAATACCGAGATTACTTTTAATATTGCCTGCCTTAGAGTCGGTTATTTGTTATATATAAAGGGTTTGGTTGACTTTGATGGATGTAGTTCTAGGCTCGGGAAAATACTATAGGTACCTACTCTATTGTAGAGTAAGGCTAGTACTGGCCGTTTAAATTTTAGTTTTCTTATTTGAATATTTATGACATTTGTGAAGGGAATAGAACAAATCGAAGGAACACAAGATTAAAAATAGAGAGATCGATAGAGGGACACACGATGGAAGTGTGGTGTATTAATTTAATATAAAACGCGATTAATCCTCACCGTTTTGAGTTTATATAGCTTTACGGGAATTATGTATTCTGCAGGGAAATAAAGATAATATAAATATAAAGTAAAAAAAGGAAGTTTTTTCAAAGAAGGTTCTAAAAGAGTTACCCTAAGGAAATTGGGTACAGTGACCGAAGAGAATGAAGTAAACCATACCTTCGGTCACAGTACCTACTAGCCTATAATTGTAGGCGTTCTTAGCCTTTAAAGTAAATATGATTTTAAATAACAGAAAGACATAAAAGAAAGGACGTCTCTTATTCTCTATGTCACAAATATTTATGAAATATATAATATTCAATTAGACTCGTTATTCAAATACGTCTTTGTCGCCGCCTATTTCGTAATCGCATATTAATTGACGCCATTTATGGACTGTGCAGGTCTGCTTAACATCAGGTAGATACAAAGTCACGTGCCGTGCTCCAATTATATATATCTTTTATAAACACACAGACCATGACATTTGTTTGGCATGGGTGGGAATCAAACCCACGACCTCCGGATACAACGTCAAAGGCGCAATAACTGGTCCATGCCTTTTTCATATATTATATAAATACAGCTTTACCTTCTTATATTTAAGAAAATTTGTGTTTAATTTCCCATCCATGGCAAAAAAAAATGTACGTTTTTCTGTACGGTTTGTCATGGTATGGGTGTTTATATAATATAATATGTATTATATCGTTGTTTCTGGTACACATAGTACAAGCCTAGAGCTTAGTTTGTAACCAGAACAATATGTGTACATTGTGTTGCATATTATTATTTGTAATTTCAGACACTCACTTTTTTTTTGTGGTTTCACTAGAGAAAAGTAAATAAACGGTACTTACAAAAAAAACTTGACATTCCAAAACAAAAGCTCTCACTAAGTACGAAAATAGAAACACCCCAGCACTTCTAAACAGCTAGCGCCTAGCAGAGTGCAGTATAAAAGTAGCAATGCAAGCGCTTAAATAAAGCGACAATAGACGAAAGTAGCGGCTGAACATCCGCTTGGGCGGCCCGGTCAAGGTCTCGGCCCGCGATCGATGCAGCCCGCCCGCCCTGGTTTAGCCCGCATCGTCACTTCGAGCGGCTTAAGTGCATAGGAAAAGGATTCGCGAAATCGAGCATCAAAAAACATCTAAATGTTGTTTTCAGTGATAATAAAGTGCTTTTTTTGGAAAAAAAGGAACGTAGAGGTGTATATTTTATTTACTCAATCCTAATTACCAAATTTCTTTATGAAAATTGTGTTAAGTTTTGAAATGAGAACTAAAGTAATATTTTTAGAATCATAAACAAAACTTTTTTTTTATTTTTTATGAGAGCTCGGCATGTGACCTCACATCTACCTGATGGAAAGCAGTATGAAGGTCCAAGAACAAATGCAACTAACAATTACGATCTACTTAACCGTTGATTGCACCTATTATGCCGGCTTAAGATGCCTATTCACGCTTCGTTTTGATTGTCTTTTCAAAAGTTAATAGATTTTTTATAAAAAGACTATCGAATTAGGATCGAGTAAGTAATATTCACACCTCTACGTTCTTTTTTCATAAAAAAAAACACTGAAAACAAAATTTACACGTTTTTAGACGTTCGAGATTACGAATCCTTTTTCTGGCTTCTTAAAGCTGGATTTTGGTTTTACTTGATCTGAATTAAAATTTATAAGCAACTGAATAGTAATGGGTAAGTATAGCGGTAAGTAGACTAGAGCTTACACCCGGTTGCTGGTCCCAAACCGATTTTCATGAATAATCGTAGTTTTGAGTGTTAGGTTGAGGTAGGTATGAAAAAAAAATTTTACACATGATACAAAAATATTATTGCTATCGAGAGCATAACTGTTGTAAATACATACAATGTAGGTTTTTGTTACTACTGGCATAGAAATTTCAATTTATGTTTCGTGTATAAAAAAAACAAACCCAGTAAAAGATCTCCTATCAAAATTATTTGCCCAATCAGAATCTGTGTATCCTATAATAGCAGAGTTTTTCCTTTTATAATAAAAAATAATAAATACCATCACGGATGCCTATTTGGCTCCCTAAAAAAATCGTTTAAACGGCCTCAGGGTACCCAGTGGACGGTTTTTTTTAAACCGTCCTCATTTCGCCGATGGTATTCGGAGGCAACAGCTAACAAGTGGCGAGCTTGTTGCGGTGTTTATGATGAAATAGCCTCGTTGTATAAAGTGGTCACCCATGCCAGGACCGGCCTTGTTGTCATCTGGTTAACCTTGTTATCAGTTGCGCAGTGACTTAACCACTAGGCGCTTTTTTTTTATACACCAAACAAAAATCAAAAGTCCCTTTTAAATCTACTGGCTAGTTATTATTTATTATAGGTATGTTCTGTTTTGACTTTTAATTTGATGTCATTCTTGTTTACGACTTTAAAATTGTATAATTTAATATTAATAAAACGGTGTTTTTGTGCTCCAATAATAAGCGGCGTTGTTTTTATAAATATTATTACAAAGGTTAAATTAACCGGCTTTATGGTCTAGTGGGTACCCCGTTGGCGTTGCATCCAGAGGTTGTAAGTTCGATCCCTTCTTACGGTAAAACAATTTTAGTACGTTTTTCTGTGCAGTTTGCCATGTTTTAGTGGTTTATAACATATAGATAATATGTATTGTTATCGTTGTTTCTGGTACACAGACAAGCCCATAACGCTTAGTTTGGGCACAGAAGAAATAATAGTACAAGTAGTTTGGGGTAAAATGTCTAAAAAAAGGGTACGTACCTAAACCCTTTACGTTAAATTGTAGGTATAAATAAATAAAAAATGGTATATTTTCTGATGACAACAACGTAGAATATAATTAAGCAAAAAGTAATGAGGAGTTTTCTTTTTGCCAGTTCCAAAATATTCCACTAGATGACAGCAGGAGAGATATCTACAAAAACGGTCAAAAAAGGCAGTTTCTATACTTGAGTAGTCTATATTTTTATATAGACTACTCAAATATAGACTAATTTAGTTTTAATTCATAGAGAATTTAGTTCTCTATGAATTAAAACTAAATTTTGGTATTGCAAGACGTGTTATATTTTTACCAAATTTTTTCACTTTTATATGTATCTACTTACTCGTTATTCTTGCTCTCTATAATATTTAGTAGATACCCTGTCAAGGAAAACTTCGTAAAAAGACTATGGTACCTTAGAAATTCAAATTTAATTACTAATATGATGATATTTAAAAGAAAAATATTGCTTAAGTTGGTGCCGTAAGGCAAAGTGCTCAGGATATTAGTGAATATGTTAAACAAAGTTAAGTAAATTTTATAAATTATTCGTATAAAGGTATATTTTGTTTTCCTATTTACCCTAAATTTTGGGTGTATTTTATATATTACCGCTATCTATTTTGACAGTTTTTGTAGATAGCGACTAAACGCCATCTGTTGCGTTAAATAATAACTACTGGAAAACTCCTCATTCACTTATTGGTGTTCATTTGCTTAGTTTGTGTCTTAATATGTGTAAAATATCCTAAAACAGGGATAAGGAATAATATAAATACCTACCTACCCTATATTAGGAAAAAAAATGCTATTTTAATTAAAATGGTATATTATTCTAATAACGACAACGTAGAATATAAATTAGCAAAAAGTAATTAAGAGAAGTGGGTAAGGGTTTCCCTTTTTAATCTGGGTTTGTAAATGGGTAATATATTTTTAATGAATACCTACGAATTCAATATATAAAATAACGTTTATTTAAATTGTAATATAATAAATTACGTTATACCTACAATATAACGTTTATTTAAATTGTAATATAATAAATTACGTAAACACAAGGGTAAAACGAAAATATAGGTGTGAAATGAATAAGTAAAGCATTTTCTCATTTCATACCTATATTTTCTTTTCGCTTCATTGGTAAAGGAATGTATAAAGAATGAATGATGGCAGTCGAATACGCGATATATAATCAAATTTGATAGTTTTTTTATTGGAGCACGGCATATGACGTTGTATCTACCTGATGTTAAGTAGATCTAAAAAAGCCTATGAATGGGGTCGATTAATAAATACATTGTTGTTAAAAATGCCGCCTATATGATGCAGTTACGAAACGACAGCGACAAAGATGAACTACATTAATATCCTCGCTGCTTTATAGTCAAATCAAACATCCATTTTGTAACAGCACCCTGGAAGGAGACTACCAACTTAACAGGAAATTAATGCAGTAGCCTCCTGAAAACCGGTAAACACACAGACTATAACCGAAACATGACTAGGTTACTTGACAGTTTATGCATCAATTTGGTAAAAAAATAGGTGCAATTAATGGGTTCCGAAATCGGTGCTAATGTAATGTTTGAAGAACTTAATCGATAAAGAAGTATGTAAGATAGAGACAGATTTGAGTAAATCTAATATAGATTTGTGGCATTTTAATGAAGGTTCTAAACTTACCCAACTTTGCTTTATCAATATTTTTCCTAAGAGACTATAAAAACACCAACAGCCTGTATCTATATCAAAATATAATAATGCATATTTTATTTAACCCATGACAATAGGTCCAATAGTTTTTAAGTTATACGTGTACATAAAAAAATAAAAAATAAATACCATCACGGGTGCCAATTTGGCTCCCGAGAACCGTTTAAACGGCCTCAGGGTCCCAGCGGAGGGATTAACCCATCCTCATTTCGCCGATGGTATTCGGAGGCAACACCTAACAAGTGGCGTGCTTGTTGCGGTGTTTATGATGAAATAGCTTCGTTGTATAAAGCGGTCACCCATCCCAGGCCGGTCTTATTGTCATCTGCTTAACCTTGCTATCAGTTGCGCAGTAACTTAACCACTAGGCTGGGGCAGCTTTTTGGTACGTACTTTACGTGTACATACATATAAATAAACAGACAGATACGAATTCTTATTTATACGAACGCCAAATTATTTACTATAGCCTATACGAATTCAATCTGGCCTTGTTAAAAAAGCATCACTATATAAAAATGTTTACTACTTTATTATATTTTAAATATTTTTTCTCACTACTTATTGTTAATATTATATTGGTATAGATAGTAGGTATTTTATTTATAAATCTTGAAATAACTTTTATCATTGTCATTAGGCTTTCGTAGAAAAGTGACGGCAAGAGCCTTTATCATAATAAATCATAATGACCTTAGTAATTAATCAAATAAAAACATCAGTGATTCAGCTCGTAGTAAGTGTAAAAATAACATTAAATCTATTCATAATGGTTTATAGTGGGCTTTTATACTTCGTGTGTTTATTATTCGACCTTGAACAAAAGTTTACTATCATTAGGAGCGTACCCCTTTTATTTTAACCTTGTTCGGTCACGGCCACAGCTCGCAAGACTACCGCTCACCTCTGTAGCAGCAGCGAGAATGGCCTTTCATCGCCGGATACGCGGAGTGGGGAGGCTTGTGAGGTGGATGTTTATCCACCTACCCCCCTCGGGTAAAACCAGCTGAGCAGCGGCACGCTATATTTAGGTTGCGCTGTAAATATTCCCACCAAGCACGAGGTTTCTCTCCATCACCCATCCTACAGCTAGGGTGGCGTTTCCGCGCCGTGTATAGGAGTCGGTATTCGAAAGTTGAAAGTTCACCGCAGCCCGAACATACAAGTTCTAGAGAACCACAGCGTTTTCTTTATTTAAATTCGATTGCTACTCTCTCCATAGTAGTCCCGACAGAATTCAAAGATGTAGGTACTAGTAGCTCTAATTTCTGGCTCCTTGCAGAATTATTTTTATTCTGCCGCGCTAGTTCTGATGTGTTTTGGTTTGATTTAGTTATTTAAACGATTTATTTTGAGTGATCCTAAAAAAAAATCTACTTAATATAATTTAGATTTTTTTTCTAAATAGGGTGAGTAATAAAGGGGCTATTTGAAAATATATTAAATCACAAAAGGTAGCTAAATAATATAAAGTAAAAAGAAAAAGAGTATTAATAGCTTTTTAACACTATATTGCTTTAAGCTACGATCTTAGTGGTTTCAGGAATAATTTAAAGAAAATTTAATAGTCCTACATTTCTCGTCAGTGCATTTATTGTAAAGTTTAATTTAAATGTCCAAATTTAAATGCTAACTACAGCAATAAAAGTCTGAATAATATCTAAGCACTTTATTAATAAATTTAACATAAAAGCTTTCATTTTCATTATTAACATGATGACTATTTTGCGTGTAGAATGTAAATTTATTTAAATACATATTTTAAATAATTTAATCGTGTTCTAAGTAATGTAATATGCCATCACTACAAGGTACTATATAGAGCTATACCACATGGAGATACTTTAAATATTGAAGAGGGTTTTTTATTCTTTAAATTTTATTTTTGGGTTATTTTTATACTTGAATGTTAAATTTCATGGTTTTTATTAGATTTAAGTTTCTGTGTTACCTATTTAAGAAAAATTTTATTAATCTTAAAATTGGCCATATTGCGTGCAATTATAAATAACCAGCGGCCACATTCTGTTTCTTATAACGTGATCGTTAGATTGTCAAAATAACGAATTCTGCTATTAGCGCGCTCTCCTCCAATCAGAGTAGTTTTTTAACCTTCGCCATTGGAGGAGAGAGCGCTAATTACGGAATTCGTTCAATGTCGTTATATTGACAACCTAATGTTTCCATTAAAAGAAACAGTCTTCTTTTTTATATTTTTATGGGTTCGATTCAGATTTTTTTTTAATCTCTTTAAATAAATACCATCACGGCACCCGTGATGGTATTTATTTAAAGAGATTAAAAAAAAATCTGAAATAAACCTAAAAAATCTTTTTGGCTCCCGAGAACCGTTAAAACGGCCTCAACCCAGCGGGGAGATTAACACATCCTCATCTCGCCGATGGTATTTCGGATTGTAAATCTGTGATTTGTTTTTATAAATGAAAGTTATAGTTTAGTAAACTGATCAAATTTTAAAATTGTACACTGAATCTATTATTATATTTATCTAAAAAGAAACTAGCTCCACAAGACAGGGAATCCTAATGTAAGAACTAGGACCTCACTACCTAGAACTGTAAAGGAAACTAGCTCTACAACACAGGGAATCCTAGTGTAAGAGCTAGGACCTCACTACATAGAACTGTAAAGGAAACTAGCTCCACAACACAGGGAATCCTAGTATAAGAGCTAGGACCTCACTACACAGAACTGTAAAGGAAACTAGCTCCACAATAGAGGGAATCCTAGTGTAAGAGCTAGGACCTCACTACACAGAACTATAAAGGAAACTAGCTCCACAACACAGGGAATCCTAGTGTAAGAGCTAGGATCTCACTACACAGAACTGTATTAAATAAATAATTTATTGTTATTAGTAAAATGTTTTATTTTCAATATTTAAGACACTTCTCCATGCGGCATAGCTGTCAACTAATATTTAGTTAGTCAAACTCGCTACAATCATACACATATTTTTCTTCGTGTTCTTCTTTTTCTTCGCCTTCGTGCTTAGGGTCATGGAAACTGACGATGTTCAGAACGGGATCTGATCCTCCAAATGCTATACGGTCATGGAAGCTAGTCACCGCATTTATGGTGCCTTGAGCTGGGTATGAACAAGCAATATAGCGATTATGTATATTGATAACTTCTAAACATTTCGTCCCGCTTCCTCCTACGATTACGTATTTTCCTTTCCGGTTGTACTGCAAAAAAAAAATGTTATTTTAATGGAGCACGGCATGTGACTTTGTATCTACCTGATATTAAGGAGACCTACAAAGACCCTTGTTCATTCATTCATTCATTGTTCAAATTCATTGGGTCGATCAATACATTGTTCTTTAACAATATTGAACGCTTCCACTATGCCGGCTAATGATGCGATTACGAAATGGGCGGCGACATGATCGTATTTGCATGCATTACGAGTCTATTTTAATAACCTAGCTGCTTTATCGTCAATCAATCGCCCGTTTTAAAACCGTACCATGAAAGCAGACTACCCCCTCGACAAGAAATCGATGCAGTAGTCTCCGGAAAATCGGTGAACTAACAGACTAAAACCAAAACATGACTAGGGCACTTGACGGTTTTTGCATCTGTAGTTTAGTATCTACTTTATTATTCATATTATTAAATGGTATAAAACAAAGTCGCTTTCTGTGTCTTACTGTCTCTACGCTTATAGATTTTCTAAACTATGCATCGGATTTGGTTGCGGTTTTCATATTTTTTTTTAAATTATACATTGTGACTTTGGAAGGTTTGTCTTTGAGCTAAATGAGGCTCTACTGATAAAATCGAACTACCTTACCCATGGAACTATGTTCCTAAAAAAATGTCTTTTCCATAAAAACTAGTAAGTAATGTTAGTAGGTAAGTAAGAGACTACTACGGTGTAATAGTCTTTTGAAAAAACGGTGAATTCACCTCGATAACCTAGGTGAATTAGATTAGAAAAATAAATTTGTTTAAAAAACCTGTTCCTAATTCAAACATAAATTTTCATCTGGAGCGCATTAACCCCAATTATACTTATCAAAACTGAATACTCGGGGTAACTTTAAATACGTCTCCAGAATATAAATTAAAGGAAAACATAAAACTCCATCTCAAAGGTAGAAGTTTGCTCGTGACAGTCGCTCAGATTAGATCGCAGATTGGGAACTGTTTGTTTTCCTTAATTAATTATTATTGACTTAAGTATCAGTTAACAGGGTAAATAACAATTTGAGGAATATTATTTAATAAAGAATATTTCTTTACTTAACGATTTAAACCTATTCATGTTTCGATTTTAGTCAGTGACTTCTCTGCTTCGATTTATTGTCGAGATGGTGGCTTCCTTTCAGGGTGCAGTTACGAAATTGGTGGTTGAATTCGATAAGCGATTATTTTAAAATACTCGTAATGCAATCTTCTTTGTCGCCGCCAATTTAGTAATCGCACCCTGAAAGAGAGACTACCACAGCAGCCTCCGTAGACTAGTGGTTGCGCCTTTGGCTTAGCTTAGGTTGGGTTCGATTCCCACCCATGGCAAAACAAAAATTAAGTAGTACGTTTTTTCTGTATAGTTTGTCATGGCCTGGGAGTTTTTAAAATATAATATATATTATATGAGCTTATAGAGCTTAGTTTGTGACCAGAGCAATATGTGTAATTCGTCCTACATATTATTATTATTCAGCCGGCATGAGGAATGTCGTTTAAGAACAAGTATTGATTGCCATTCATGGACTTTGCAGGTTGGCTTACTACCAGGTTAATACAAAGTCACATGCCATGCTCCAATAAAAAAAGGTAGTATCTTGTAATGGTTATAAACTTAGCTCTAGGCTTGTACTATGTGCACCAATACATAATATATTTTATAAACATCCAAACCAAGGAAAACTGTACAGGAAAACGTACAAATATTGTTTTATCATGAAAGGGAATCGAACCCACGACCTTCGGTTACAACACTAACGCGTAACACTTGAAAACGGAGGCGGAGTATAAAGGTACTTTGTACTATCACTGACGGATTCCCTACGGCGCACGAGTTTTATTTTCCCCTCATCATAACCGAATTCCTGAGTCTACACCGAAAAGTGGCAAGCACGACTAGGTATGTGTATAGAGCCGGCCGACCGACTTGTCTCGTTACCACCGCCCATATAGATGCAAAAACCGTCAAGTGGTGGTTTTCAGGAGACTACTGCATCGTTTCCTTTCACGGTAAAGTTAAGAAATAGGGAAATGGGCGGTTGATTTGTCGATAAAGCCAAAGAGGATATTATTGAAAGAGATTTGTAATGCAAATTGGTCCCTGTTTCCGCCTATTTCGTAACTGCATCGTATAGCCAGCATAGTGGAAGCGATTAATATTGTTAAATAACAATTTACTGATCGTTCCCATTCATGGACTTTGTAGGTCTGCTTAACTTCAGATACAAGGCCACATGCTGTGTTCTTATAAATAAAAATAAAAAACAGTTTTACAAGTTGTGTAGTAAAACTAAGATGTTTAATCTACTCTCCGAGACACTATAGTGGTGCATAACTAAGTAATAAATCATGCGAACTATCACTAAATAGATATTCAATCGAAGCAACAGTAATACCAACATGAGGAGATCTCCAATAGCGACACGTATAAAAGTACTCCCCATCCACATCAGGTCTTCGATTCTGGACTCTAATTATGTTGAGTCGCTTCTTAGCTACCAGGTCCCAATGTGAAAGTGCCTCAATAGGTGACCAAGCACCTGTTATACAATGATCTCGCTGCAAAAGAAGAAATGAGACAATGTTCTTAACTATCCATGGAATCTCCGTGAGGGTCCATCGCGTGTTTGGAAGGCAAGGAAGTGAACTGCAGTGTTTCCGGACTTAAGACCGAGAAGCAGGGTTAAAGACCTTTATGAATTCAACTCTCCCCTTCTCTGTGTCCACTACCCTTTCTACCAAGTAAAATCTATATGATCCTTTCAGCGACATCTAGGAAATACGGTCCATAAATGTCCTTTAATGTTGAATTCCTCTTGCACCGACTTCAAGCGAATTAAGTTAATACAGCTTGACTTCATTTTAAATAAATTTATACAGATATTTAGAGACGCATGGCTAAACCTGACTCTGTTTTTTTTCCCAAGCACATTCACAAGGGAACTTAAAAAAATTAAGGGTCGGTTTAATAGAAAATTGCTAAGCAATGGCTAATGGTTAGCCGATGCTTTGGACTGTCAAACTGCATATGAAAAAAACTAAATGTTGACAGTTTCAAGCAATGGCTCAGGCTAAGCAACAACTATTAATCCGACCATAAGAACACCGATTAGGCACATTAACCTGTCGGTACCAGTTTCTCTATACCAACTGCTGAAACTGTTTATTAGACTCAATACAATATATCTATTATATAGTATCCAAACATCGTGACGAGCTTGCCACTGATCGGTGTAGACTCTGAATGCTATCGGCTACGTCGGGATAAGAATAAAACCGCACAGTGTACAAAATCTCAATCTGATGCAAAAACCGTCAATAGACCTAAGTCAGGATTCGGTTTTAGTCTGTAGGCTCACTGGTTCAGAAGATCTGCGTCGATTTCTAGTTAAGGTGGTATTCTCCTTTCAAGGTGCGGTAACAAAACCAGCAGTTGATTTAACGATAAAACAACGAGGATATATTAAAATAGACTCGTAATCCAAATTCGGCTTTGTCGCCGCAAATTTCGTAATCGCATCATTTTGTCTGCATAGTGGGACCGATCAATGTTGTTAGACAACATTGTATTGATCGACCCCATTAATGGACTTTGTAGATCTGCTTACTTTTAGAGATTGATACTAAGTCACATGCCGTGCTCCAATAAAGAAAAAACTTTACACATATTAATATATAGGTAGATATTTATTTAACACATTAATATTTCAAGCTATTTGATTGTAGTTATTCGTGTCACAAATAAGGATGAGCATCAAGATATAGGGGCCACATTTTGATAAAACGAATTTGCTTATAATTATGTATTTATTTATTTAAAAAATAAAATAAAAACGCTCTCGGGAGCCAAAATGGCACATAATACGTGATGTATATGAGTATTTATTTTTATGTTTGTAAAATAAAAATAAAATATAGGATTTTCTTTTCCAAATATATCCGTTAATACTAAACGGATTGAAGTGAGGTTTGCGTGGTTCGGGTATATTTTTTTACAAATTAGACCTATTTTCTAAGTTTGTAACAAGTGTAGAGTTGAAGATATTGTAGTGCACTTTAATGAATACTTCAGCACGAAGGGTGCACTAACTATAATCCCATGTAAGTTTATATTATTTTAAGATATTAGATAAACTTAAGCATTTTTTTACAAACTTAAACTCTATTTTTGCTAACTATGGGCATTAGAATTATGAGCGAATTCTTATTATTAAAAATGTGGACCCTCAATCCTGATTCTCATCAAGTAGGACGCTCTGAAAATACCAAATAAACATTAATAAACAAGCGTACAATTTTCGAATTTCTATTTAGCTTCTAATTTACGGTATTCATTAGGAATGTATACGGCAATGCCTAAATTTGTTTGAGGGCAGTTAAATTAGTTGGTTAAATAATTCATTGAGTAAGGACGGATGAGGGTCGGCATTGCGTGCTCGTCAAAACCTTTCTCATTTTGGCAGAGAGGAAATTTGATTCTCTGATGTCCAAGTTGGATGAACCTAGCAGAGAATATTGTATCTAATTGTTTGCAAAAATTTACAAATGTTATTAAATTAAAACCTTGCGCAACCCAGATTTGCGCAGTGAGGAAGTTAGTGCGCAACTGATAGCAGGATTAAACAGAAATGACAAGAAGGCCGGACCTGGGATGGGTGACCGCTTCATAGACCAGGGGTGAAGCTTTTGAAAATGGCAAAAAGTGAAAAAATATATAGCAGGATGAAACCCATTGGAAAAGGAATAGAATATAAAAAAAAATTAAAGGAAAAAGTATTTACGGGCGATCTAAGGAGCAGGGGGGAAACCCTCCCCGGGTTTAAGGTTAAAAAACGGTTTATCTCGATTTCCGGCAAAATTACAATTCCTATAGAAAAAAGTTAACTGGCAAAGTTGTGGGTAATTAAAAGATCTACAACTTTTGTATTTTCACTTTTACTTTTGTATGTCTCAAACACATTGTAATTTTTTTGATTTCAAATCTTTTTTTCACCTTATTTTGACTTAATATCGAAAAAGCACCCTTATTTTCAATCAAAAATTCTCACGTCACAAATATCTGCGTTTTTTAAAAGTCTGTGAGCTCTTTGTTTCGTGAAATCTCTACTTTCTGATGGTGCAAAAAATATACACATTACTATGGTAAATGTTCTCAGAAAGTGCAAAGAAAGAATGAAATTATCCCCAAGACGCCTGAATATAATTTTCCCCAGATCAGGGTCCGGCGTTTAAAAACCAAACAGTTTTTGACTGAATCAGTAACCGTCTGCTGGTGAGATATTTGGGTAGATATACTCCTGGATATACCTGCTGCCAAGTTTGGCCCGCGAATGAGGTCAAGATCCAGAGCTATGCTCAAAACAACCTGTTTTTGTCCATTATGAGTATTATACCCTAAATGAGGTGACTGATCTGGAAAACGCTTAAGAAACCTTTTGGACTGTACTAACAGAAAATACTTCCAGCAGACGCGCAGTTCAAATCGACAAATAAAATGTCAAATCCTGAGAAAATATACCATAGTACAAGCCTAGAGCTTAGTTTGTGACCAGAGCAATATGTGTAATTTGTCCGAAAGAAAAAAATATATTAAATTTAAAACTATATTCATACTACTTAAGGAAACACTAACACACATATTTTTTGCTCATTGCAGTAGTCGAATTCTTTACCAATCAAATTAGGCAGCTCTATAACTATAATATTATTTTAGTTAATTATAATTCAATATTATTAATTGATTAGTTTACCAGAGTGCCATACAAAAACAAAGTTTGTAGTACAATAAGGTTCTCCTAAAATATTGAGTTTCTCAGTTACCTTACTTTCGTAAAATGCGTGCATGGATGGCGCTATGGATGTTAGGCGTACAGAAAATTTAAGTGCACAGGAATTTGCGAATTTGAGCGTCAAAAAACATCTAAATGTTGTTTTCAGTGATATCAAAGTTTTTTTTTATGAAAAGAGAACGTAGAGGTGTAATTATTACTTACTCGATCCTTTTTAGATAGTCATATTAAAAAAATCTATCAACTTTTTAAAAGACATCCAAAGTTTGAATTATGTTTCTAAAAATATTACTTTAGTTGTAATTTCAAAACTTTACAGATTTTTTAAAAATCAATTTTATAGTTAGGATCAAGTAAATAACACCTTTTTTTGTTTTTTTAAAATAAAACTTTATTATATCAGAATACAACATTTAGATGTTTTTTGATGCTCGAGATCGCGAATCTTTTTCCCGCCATCAAAACTGAAATGAGTAGAAACGGTAGGTACTTATCTAAGTGTACTATATAAAATACTAATTCAGAACAATACGTTCGTTCATTCGAAATTTAATAACTGTAACCCAGAAATCATTTTTCTAGTTCGTATTTCCTACTTATCTATTTAAAAAAAACTTTATTTAACAACAACAATAATAAAACAAAAAGCGTCCCCAGCCTAGTGGTTAAGTCACTGCGTAACTGATAACAAGGTTAAGCAGATGACAATAAGGCCGGCCTGGGATGGGTGACCGCTTTATACAACGAGGCTATTTCATCATAAGCACCGCAACGAGCTCGCCACTTGTTAGGTGTTGCCTCCGAATACCATCGGTTAATCCCTCCGCTGGGTACCCTGAGGCCGTTTAAACGGTTCTCGGGAGCCAAATAGGCACCCGTGATGGTATTTATTTATTATTTATTTAACAAACAAAACTGGTATATCAATATGGGAATTTATATTTAATTAATGTCCATATTGATATGCGTAACTGATTTAACATTATAACAAAAAAAAATCTTAATAATCTTCGCTACAAACAGCTTACAAAGATAGATGTGTACCTAACTTTTTAGGAAAAACTTAATAAACCACATAAAGCGATACCTATACAAGGTACTCGTATGTATAAAAATAATAATTTCTCAAAGCTCCAAGTTAGTTGTTGTATATTAATAAATAAATTGTTGTTATAGTTTTTAATTAAAACTAAACTTTGAAAGACTTCTTCCACTCTGCGAAGGTATAGTCCGTTATTAATTTTGACATACCTACCTCCTGAAGTTGGTCCTGCAACTTCTCTTTTATTACAACATTAGTCTGGCAATTTGTAGAGAAAATTTCATCTCTACGTGTGCAGACTGGACAAAAGTTTTAAGCTCTTAAGTGCTGCTTTTAGTAAATAAAGTAAATTAAATTGACAATGTTCTATTCATGAGGAGCAACGTGAAAAGTCTGATTTTTTTTGTAACATTGGCTTCTTCCCTTAAGGTAGAAACCTTAGTAACAACAATTCGCATTTACCTTAAATTTTACAAGAAATATGTAGGTATAAAATAACTAACAACAATTTGTTTATAAATCTGTTATAATAATTAGGGCACATTTCATATAATATATTCTTTTATATGAATTAAAATATATATATTCTAAAAAATGTCAACTAACTTTTCCTTTTTTATGAGAAAAAAATCTTACGATATATTTTTATTAATGTGTGAGAATGACTTTTAAAATTTGACAAATACCAGTTTCGAAATTGGGTTAAAAAGCTTGAAATGTAGAGTTTTAAAATAATTTTGTTTTCAATTTTTACCCTCACATCTTTTAAAGATCGTTAGCCCATCTAGCAGTACCTATCTTAGAATATATAGCAGTGCATTCTATACTGATTTTATTACCTACATCTAAATATAAATAGGTAATGTTTTACTAACATTTAAATCAATACTGTCTGAGCGAATGTTCCCAGCTTCAAAAGTCATTACACATCCAACTTTACACCGTATATCCCAGATCTGAAACAACATTGTTAGTTAGAGTAGGTACTTACTGACTCTAAAAAATATTTAATATAAGAAAAAAATATAGACAATTATAATATTAACATACATATCTCAATCTCATGGCTGTTATTATCAGTGATCGGAAATTCGAGTACAATTATACCTAAACTTCACTTTTTTCCGAGAAAAAAATGCCTTTCCGAATATTTTTAATATAAATAATACCAAATTCCCGGGATTCTTTATATGAAAATATTAAAGGTATTTTTTTCTCGGCAAAAGGAAAAGTTTCAATTTATGATTACTAGTTATTATATATGTATTTTATAATTGTAATACGGACATTCTAAAATGGTAACAAAACCTTCATAGACATGCTAACCAGACACGTTAGCAAGTTTTTCTATTTGTTAATTTTCAGGGAAACAAAACTAAAGCCCTTAGGGGTAGGCACAATCGGTAATCGGCCTCATAATATTTGGGTTTTATGTCTACACCGGTAACTAACTTGACTACGACGTTCTCTTTGACGTATAGTAGACAATAAGAAAAAGTAAAGAACTTACTCCATGCCTTGGTAATAAGGTTCCATTTTAGTTAAACTATAGTTACCAACTTTGCCATACCCCATATTATGAGAACCGGGAATCTTAATTAAATACCTAGAGCTTTTCATAAACAAATTCTACTTCAAATTCTGAATGTAAAATGTTCTCTGAAAATAGCAATGACATTTTATTCGCAACTACAAAACAAAAACTTCCACATCAAACAATATTCCTGAAACATTTAAAATTCCCTCGCATGAAACAATTCTTTATACGGCAACCGACAAGGAGCTTAAAAAGAGAGTTTAATAAAATAGTTGCTTGTTAGGTCGATAGCAGACATATTATAATTTTGGCAATTTTGACTTTTCGGAATTCAGTAGGTAAAGAGTTTTAGGGCGGATTCAATCAAAATTGTATTTTCAGTTTGAATTTGACGTTCATTCCCCTGATGGTCAGGTACCTATGTTTGGAACGCCAGAGTTTTTTACTTGCTAGTGCCTTTTTCTCCGGGGTGTCTCTGGGGGATCAACTTGCGCTCAGTGTTTGCGCCCTGATTGATACATTTTCTACTTGTATATTAATTATACTTATAGTGGATATTTGGGGCGTAGATATGGGGTGCGTTTTGTTAGCTGGTAATGTTAGCGCGGCGATAGCATTGGTCGTTTTTTTTTTGAAAAATAAATACCAACATCTGACGTTAGTAACAGTCGTTTTTTTTGCGAAATGTTACCAATAAATGTTAACATTTTTAGCATCGCGTTGGAGGTGAATTTTTATTGTTAATTTTTGACAGATGTCAAACAATCCGTATTTTCCAATTATCTTTCGAACAATAAATATTTGGTTTTCTTATATACTTTTGTTTAATTTATGTGTTTAATTACATTTTAGTTTTTTTATTTACTTTACGAGAAAAAATTTTTGGAGATACAAATTATAAAAACATTAATTTCTGGAAGAAATTATGATAATGCTGATGTTCATCATCATAGATAATTTTTATTTTTCATTTCGGCTTTTTTTACTTTTAAGGTAAATATCAAAATGGCAGATGTCAGAAATCAGTATTTGTATCGTTTTGTTTGCATTGCTAAAAAAACTAACAAATGTTAACATGATCTAAATAAAACGCCAAAACAGCTGATTTTCATATTAGCGAAATACTGGTATGGATTAGCTAACAAAAGGCACCAATAGTCTGTTAGGGTGGACGCCTCGGTGGTACCTTTGCATCGCAGATAACGATTGACAGGTCAACCAGCTAACCACCTAGTCATACACTAGTTGGTTACGTGGTGTCTGTTCGGTTTGGTTTCTATGTATTTTTATGTATATGTGGGAGGAATAACATCTAACCAAGCTCACACATAGATCTTGTACTAAATAATAGTTTTTGTTTGTTTTTTGACTATGCATAAATACCTGTAAAGGTTTACATGAAATAAATATTTTTGACTTTGACTTTGGGTACAAAATTTATCCGAGTTTGTTCGAATTTGTAAGCCCCAATTTCTAAGTAACTTCCAACCAAATAATTATTTATTGTTGTTAAACAAATAATTAATTTTATATTACGTTTAACTCCCTCCATATCTTCGGATTACGAAAAGTTTATGTACATACGGATGAGTATCTATAAATCTTTGATCGAAAAAAGTCAACGTGTGTTGCCATAAATATTTTTTTATGCATTTTAAATTGCACTATAACTTTTCATTACATCGGTAAAGAACGACTGAATGATCTTTAATCGCAAAATAATGTGGCAGTCTCCCTTTAATTGAAATCAATTAAAGGTAATATTTAATAAAAGGTTTTAAATTAATTTAAAAGTTTAAAAATTACTACAGAAGTTAAGGCTGTATTCTGAAAATCTAGAACTACAAAACTAAAAATGTTTGTTAAAGCATTTTACTCGATACTCACAGACAACTATTATTATGCAAATAGTAACTCTTTAACTTGAAATGTATGAAGAGATTAATATAGTCTCCCATATATTATTTCAATAAAAAATGTATTTATATTTTCCAAAACATGAAAATTTTGTACTTTTTAACATCTCTGCAAGCGACAAAACTACAACAATTTATAGTGGTAAAAAAATAGATATCGATAGTTTATTATGTGTTCTAAAAATGTATGGAGAGATTTTTGCAAGTTTAATAGAAAAATATTAAATAAATAATTACAAAAACTTGCCAGACAGAAATCTCCATACAAAATCTATGACAGGCCGTCATTGTGCGGGCGATCCCGTCTGTGAAAGGTGGTTCCGCGTCGCTTTTTTCTATTTCACTATCGGAACACTAAATATTCACTGTTGGGAATTTTATAAGACAAGTACATATTTATTTTGATTACATTCTATGTTTTTACACCTTTTGAAGGATACAGGATGGCTCACCTTACAAATCCCATGCTTCTCCGTGATGATGGTTCTTCCCAAATTTAGCGGTACCGCTTATGTTCGTCAGATGGGTATCTGCACTTCACTAAATGTGTATGGTGATTTTGGGAGCACAATACAGGAAGGATTTAGAGGGCTAGGACCACTGAATTTAGGTTTTACAGACCTTAAATATTGCTTTTAGCAAGTAAAGTTACAGACGTAGTTACAGTGTACAGAATTTTATTCAAGTGGCAAAGAGTGAGTGAGTGAGTGAGTGAGTTAGGAGTGATCGAGAGGAAAATAGTTGCCAATTATAATTAATAATAAGTATAGCTAACATTCTCCCCGCCGTAGAAACCGTTAAGATTTCTTCAGATCTAAATAAAGAGGTAGTTACAGTTGCAGTTGCAGTACAGTTGCAGTACAGTTACAGTACAGTTACAGTTACAGAAAAAATACTGAAATAGTCAAATTATAACAGAAAAAATATTATAAGTAGTAAAATGAAATATAAGTAAAAAATTAATTTTGATTAGGTAGTAAACAAAGTTTGCCCACTGGGCGAGTAATATCACCGGAAGAGGTTTTAAGCGTGACGACTCGCACAACTCCGTCTCGTCCAGGTGATAGTTTAGTGACACGACCCAACTTCCAGTACAGAGGAGGAGAATTGTCATTAACAATCAAGACTAAGTCACCCTTTTGGATGTTAGCATGTTGTTTTAGCCATTTGTTACGCTCTTGCAACGTATGTAAGTAATCACGTTGCCATTTAGTCCAGAAATGTTGAGTAATTTTTTGTAAGAGCTGCCATCGAGATAGCCGGTTCTGACCACAGTTCGTAAAGTTTTCCTCCGGTAGAGACATCATAGAGTCTCCAATTAAGAAGTGTGATGGAGTCAGTGCATTAATATTATCAACGTCTTCAGAAATGGGACATAAAGGTCTAGAATTGAGTACAGCTTCAATTCTAGAGAATACAGTAGAGAGCTCCTCAAAAGTCAGAGTTTGAGTGCCTATAGTACGTTTTAAATGGGACTTAGCGCTTTTAACAGCAGCTTCGAATAGCCCACCCATACTGGGCGCAGCAGGTGGGTTAAAATGCCAGTTAATTTTTAAGGAATTACAGAAATTATCAATTTTATTATTTACAGATTTATTATTTAAGAAACAATACAAATCCTGCAAGTAGTTGTTGGCACCTACAAAGTTTGTACCACAGTCTGAGTATATGTCAGAGCAGAGGCCTCGTCTACTAACAAATCTGTGCAGGCCAGCAATAAAGCATTCAGTAGAAAGATCTGACACAAGCTCGAGGTGTACAGCTTTAATCGAAAAGCAGACAAATACACATAAGTATGCCTTTTGAATAGCAGCCTTACGCAACTTGGATGCCTTTATTAGAAAATAGCCCGCATAATCAATGCCTACTTTGGAGAATGGTCTTGAATAAGTTACCCGGTCTGGTGGTAAGTCAGCCATGAGATACTGAGAAGGTTTGGGACGTTCCCTATAGCATTTTAGACATTTAAATATCTCACTTCTTATAGCTACACGACCAGACAAAATCCAAAATTTTCTACGAAGAAGAGAAAGCAAAAGATTAGCACCAGCATGCATATAAGTCACATGATAATATTTTATAATTAAGTTAGTCAAATGATGTGATTTAGGTAATATAAGAGGATGTTTATGTTCAAACTCAATAGAAGCATTTGACAATCTGCCGCCAACCCGTACAAGACCTCTGCTATCAATAAAGGGAAATAAACGTTTAAACCGAGTGGCATGAGGTTTGTTTTGTTTTAATAAAGTTATGTCAGTACGAAATTCAAATGATTGGACCAAAGAAATTAAAGACAATAAAGAATCATTTGAATTTTGAACAGTGAGCTGACCAGAAAGTTTACAGTGAATATGACGGAGATTGTAAATAAATCTTAAGCAGTAAGCTTGCACTCTGACAAGTGTATGAAATGAACTAAAACGAGACATGAATTCAGTTGGATCGGCTATAGCACTACTTGTATGACAAGTAGAGATAACCTGTTCAGAAATAGGAATTAAATTATTTAAATTAGTAATAGGCCATGATTGTGAAGGTTCTGTCAACCAAGATGGAGACCACCACAAGTCATGGTGTACCAACTCTGAAGGTAGCAGCCCACGTGACGCGGCATCTGCGGGATTAAGACTAGTTGGTACATGTCTCCATGTGGTAGGAGAACAATTAGAAAGTATTTGAGAGACACGATTCGCCTCAAAGACCTTTAATAAATGTACAGGTGTGCGTATCCATGACAACACAATATTGGAATCACTCCAAGCAAAAATACAGGAAAAATTTACAGTGGTTAATATAGATGTACAATATTTTATTAAATTTGACAAGAGTAGAGCACCACAGAGTTCCATGCGAGGAATGGTAAGCTTCTGCTTTATAGGTGCTACTTTAGATTTTGATATTAATAAACAAACATTGACCTTGCCCATGCTATCAACTATGCGAATATAGACAGAACCAGCATAGCCACGTTGAGATGCATCACAGAATCCATGAAGCTGGATGTCTGTGCAGCCTTGTGGAAAAATATAACGTTTAATATTAAGTTGTGATAGTGACGACAAGTCATTCAGAAAATCAAACCAACAGCGTTGGTAGTCGTCTGGGAGAAGATCATCCCATCCAATACCAAGCAACCAAAGTTGTTGCATAAAGAATTTAGCTTTAAAGATTACAGGCATGAGCCACCCGCACGGGTCATACAGACACGCTATATTAGAAAGAACAGCTCTCTTAGTACAGCCAAGATTAGATACCCGGCTATGGTATCTAAAGACATCAGCAATAGGATCCCAGCTGATGCCGAGGACCTTAATATAATTATCAGATTCAGCTTCAAAGGTCAAAGGTGATTCACGCATGCACTCTGGAAGTCCAGAAAGCAGTTCAGGGTGACTGCTTGCCCATTTTCGGAGTTGAAAGCAGCCAGTACTCAGTAAATTATCAAGTTCAATTTTATATTGTCTAGCAGTTGCTACATCTGGAGCACCACACACCACATCATCAACAAATACAGATTGATGAAGTATGCGGCTTGCATTAGGATGAGAGGTTTGACCTTCAGATGCAAGCTGAGACAAGCAACGCATAGCTAGATATGGTGCTGAAGAGACACCAAAGGTTACAGTGTTTAGTTGATATTCCTGTAGCACATCATCTGGGTCTTTACGCCAGAGTATGGTTTGGTAAGAGCGATCCTTGGGTTCAACAAGGACTTCTCTGTACATCATTTTAATGTCAGCTGTGAAGGCTACTTCATTAAGGCGGAATCTCAATAAAATATCAACAATATTTTGTTGTAGTTTGGGACCTGCATACAAAACATTATTAAGTGATAGACCATTAGAGGTCGGAGTAGATGCGTCAAAGACTACCCTAACCTTTGTGGTAGAGGATTGTTCTTTGATCACAGAGTGATGTGGCAAATAATACTTGCCAGTGTTATACAGTGATACAGATACAGGAGTCATATGACCTAAATTAATATAATCATTCAGTACAGCTACATATTCAGATTTAAGTTTCTGATTAGTATTTAAGCGTCGTTCTAAAGAATAAAAACGACGTTCAGCAACAGCACGGCTTTCTCCCAGTATACAGTTCTGTTTGAACGGCAAACGCACCATGAAGCGTCCAGTTTCGGTACGCTTTACAGAATTTAAAAATATTTCTTCACAAACCTCATCATCAGGATTAAGACTAGAAGCTTCAGGAATATTCTCTAGTTCCCAAAATCGTTCCAGGGAATCAGAGATGGTCACACAATGTGACTTTAAAGTTTCAGATGAAGCAACATATTTGGAAGCATTACCAATTATAATCCAACCAAATATAGTGGAGTATGCAGAAGGTAAATTATTTGGTAAAGTAATTTTATGACCTAAATAAACTTCATTATAAAAGTCACTGCCCAATAAAACATCTACAGAGCGGGAATTATAGAACTGATCATCAGCAAGTTGAATGTTAGGTAGGGCCTTAATGATGTCAGGTGACACAGGTACAGATGGCATTATACCAGTAACTTCCTTAAGAATGATTGCAGATACAGAAATTTGATGGTCGGATACAGATGATTTTAAGTTTAGTGTAACCACACCTTTACAGTAGATGGGCTTAGAAGAACCAATACCTGCCACAGACATATGACTATGAGACCGCTTGAGCTGGAGACGCTGCACACAAGATTCAGTGATTATAGTGCACTGCGACCCAGGATCAATAAAGAGACGTACAGGATGCAATGAACCATTGCCAGCAGTAGCATGGGCTACAGCAGTCCCTAGCAGGACATGATGCTTATTTGTGAGAGACACAATAGCATTGATGGCAACAACACCTGGATCCGTTGATGTTGAAGGACTAGGAGATTCACTAGGTTGCTTAACACTAAGTGCAGCAGACGAGTCTCGGAGACATATCAAAGTGTGATGCTTAGTTTTACAGAATTTACATTTATAATCAGAAGTACAGTTAGAATAAAGATGACTACCTAAACAATTAAAGCATAAACTCTTACCTCGAGCAAAGGCTACACGATCCTCAATGGACATAGATTTAAATTTGTTACAGGAATATATAGTATGGTCATGGTTACAACATGGACATGCAGTTTTGTTGACATGATGAACCTTTATGTTCTTGGCAGGTCTTAGGTATGCAGGGTTTTGACTTTGCCTAGAAGGAGGACAAGAGAACTCATATGCCTTGCATCGGGTATCAAGAAAAGTTAACAGTAAAGTATAGGAAGGGATATCACTAATTTTAGCTAAAGTTAATTCAAATTGATTTCTTAAATCAATAGGTAGTTTTTTCATTATGATATGAAGTAGGATAAAAGACCACTGTTTCACTTCAAAGCCAAGAGCCTTTAGTGCTTCAAGATTCTCATTAAATGTATTTAAGAAATCTCTTAAGTCACTTTTAACAGTATGTACAGTAGGTAAAGATAATAAGGCATCTAGGTGAGTGTCAGCGATTAGTCTTTTATTACAGTATCTATCCTGTAATAGGTCTAAAGCTACAGAATAATTTTCATTAGAAATAGGTAAATGTTTAATTAGATTTAAGGGCTCTTTACTAAGGCAAGATAATAAATAGTGAAGTTTACGTACCCCAGTTAAAGAGTTGTCACAGTCGACAATACTCTTAAAAATGTTAATAAAGTTTGTCCACTGTGTCACTTGTCCACTAAAACTCGGTAAAGATATCCTTGGCAGATCGTGACGAGCAGGGGAACCATTAAGGGATACAGGAGTTACAGTAGTTTCACTAGTTAAGCGACGCCGAACAGTTTTAATTTTAGTAATGATGCCGTCATAACGCTCAAATTCAGCTTGGTGAGCTTTGGCATCAAACCCTGCCTTTTTTGCGGCTTCCACTGATACGTAGTAGTCGAAGAAATCGGACTGCAGCTTCTCGATCTCCGCAACTCTTACAAAAAACTCCTCTCGGACGTCGCAATCCTCTACAGCGGCTTGCGCCTTTGTTACTAAGGTATCTAATACATTTTTCACTAACCGGTACTTAATTTCAATCGTCATTGTGACGAGTTAATAACAAATTGAATTAATTTAAAACAAATATAGTCGAAAAACACTTGCAAGCGCGTTGTATTTTAAAGTTTTTAAATCTGACATTTAGTTTTTACAATAAGTGACAGATAACAGACGTCAATAGAGATGTACTGTCAGAAACGAACGAATGAATGAATGCAATGAGTGTAACGTCACAATTTGTTTACAAATAATTATTTTTAAAATGTTTACGTGGTGGGTAGAAAAATAAAGTTATTTAATAAGGGTATTAATTTATAATATAGTAATAAAGTACAGAATTCAAATTAAAGATAAATGAATGGTTATTTTCAGTTAAAAAGTATAAAGAAAGTATTATAATATGTATGCAAAATTAAAGTAAAGTAACTTGATATGACAAAATCAACCTCCGCTATAAGGAAATAAGGTCGATAATGACATAAAAAGATTTAAAAGTTTTCCTAGAACAATTTACAGTTAAAGTTCTAAAAAACGAATTAAAGGAATTTCAGTGATATTTTACAGGTAATGAAATACAGTTAAATACAGTATAATGAAATACAGAGAATACAGAAAAAAATAACGTAAAGTTAAAGGTACAGATATGACGCAATTTAATGGCAACTATATTCGGGAATAGAAAAATGTGATTTTAAGGAATCCAGGACTCGAAGGACCAAGCATGGAGGATACAGGATGGCTCACCTTACAAATCCCATGCTTCTCCGTGGTGATGGTTCTTCCCAAATTTAGCGGTACCGCTTATGTTCGTCAGATGGGTATCTGCACTTCACTAATGGTGTATGGTGATTTTGGGAGCACAATACAGGAAGGATTTAGAGGGCTAGGACCACTGAATTTAGGTTTTACAGACCTTAAATATTGCTTTTAGCAAGTAAAGTTACAGACGTAGTTACAGTGTACAGAATTTTATTCAAGTGGCAAAGAGTGAGTGAGTGAGTGAGTGAGTTAGGAGTGATCGAGAGGAAAATAGTTGCCAATTATAATTAATAATAAGTATAGCTAACACCTTTTAACACGATTAACTACAGTTTCAGCTAAAATAAATATGCATTTTCACCAACTGTCACTGTCAGTATAACCCTACAAAAAAAAAAGACAGACGGTCCGATGTAACTAAAAGTTAACAACAGCTATTTATTTTGGTCGCTTTTATATTTTGAATAAAATATATCGTCGGGCGCACATTATTTTACAAATTTTAAACATATTTTACCTATTTATTTTAATTGTAATTTTTTTAATAAAGTTTTTTTTTATTTAAGTCCAAAGCAAAGCTCAATAGGGTTCCATCTATTATCCAAAACTTTATTTTTATAAATGGCAAAGTAGTTCAACAATTTTATTATCTACCTAACATTTAAATACTAACATAATTTATTAATATTAGTATTGTCTTATTTCATAATCATTAATATTATTACAAAATCAAAGTTTATTTTTATTTTAGCATGTGTGACTGTTTGTATCAAAACATACAATGTTTATGAAAAGGGACCAATACGATGTAATTTCTATAGAATTAGACCGATTTACTATGGCCGGCCAAATGATGCTGTTGTTACCAAATGGGCGGCGATAAAAAAGAACAATACGAAATAATAATAAATAATTTCTAGCATATAATAATTCGAACTATGTTTTAGAAACTGGCGGTGGGCAATTTCTAGAACATTGTTTGAATGATTTTACGCTAGGTATAAAACTAAAATACATATTGAAAATATTACGGTAAAAAGTAATTATTATAGGGATAATCTAATTGCATCTCTCCTAAAAGACTCATTGGCCTCTGAGATGGAGTCAAGACTTCAGTTTCATAAATCATTTATGAACGGTGCCCAGATCAGCAAAAGGGGGTTGGGTTGGAAGAAAAAGGAATGTGATAAAGATGTTATTAAATCATTCCTGAGGGAAGATGAAGAGCATGGCTACAGAGTTCACTATGCGATGACCCTAGAAGTACAGAATGAATGGCTTACTTTGGGGAAAGGTTGTATTCCTCCAGCCCTGAAATGGCGCACACTCATGTACGATTGGTCTCCGGCATTTATTAAGTTCTCTTAATGCCTTTCAAATGTCCTTACCTGACCAGAGTAATCTGGTAAGATGGGGGAAGGCAACAGATAAGACATGTACATTGTGCGGTGTTGCTGTAGGGACTGCCAAACATATACTTGCTGGGTGCAAAACTCTACTTGAAAAAAGTTTATTCGCACCGACATGATAAAGTTCTAGAAATTATTCGTGAAGCTGTAAGTCTCAGTATTGTTAGAGCCAGAAAAGGATTATCAACAAATGAAAGACTAACTACTTTTGTAAAGGAGGGACAACTCAAGAAAAGTCAAAGTAAACTTTTTTCAATCCTGGACAAAGCACAAGACTGGAAAATATTCATGGATACATTCAAAATACATTACAAGATTCCAGACGAACTAGCAGTTTCAGCCTATAGACCAGACATACTGGTGTACTCTCGGTACTTGAAGAAGGTAATACTTATAGAACTCACCGTTCCGTGGGAAACAAACATACCTAAGGACCACAACATCACGTCGAACAACTTTATGCAGTGGAAGTTGGTGCAAGAGGAATTCCAGCAAAGTCTTTGCACCGTCTATTAAAGGATCTTGGCCTTCCGAGAACACCCGTCGGAAGTTTTATGGAGCGTGTTTCCAGGATGGCGCTAACAGGATCATATAGTATTTGGTTGAGTAGAGAGGGTAGTGAACACAGTGCAGGTGAGAGTTCAAAAGGCCTTTAAACCTACTTCGCGGTCTCAAGTCTGGGAACGCTGCAGTTCATTCCCCTGCCTTTCAACCACGCGATGAACTCGGCACCCGCACGGTGAAGCCATGGTTTGCTAAGAACATTGTCTCTCCACATGATCTCTGAGTTTTCAACAAATTAACTGCTACTGCGTTTTATAACTACCTACACCATGAAAGGAGACTACCGCCTCGATAATCGAAAAATTCCACGCCTGATCCAAATCATAACTAGCGACCGTTCTCTATAATCAATCTATATTTTGGGACGGATAATAAACCTTGATAACTACTAAAGTACGGATAGTTTATATGATATTTGTCTGTAAATGTAAATAATAATTTTTCATGTATTTATTGGTGAGACCACCTACTAAGTATGACAATACTTCTGTTAGACCGAGAGCTCGTGTCCAATACAACTATAATAGTAACCAATATTTATTTTTTAAATAGTGACAGCTGCTTTTATAAAATAATATTTAAATAAAAAACATTTTCTAACGCTTAAAAGATTTTATTATTTATTTTTTACAATTTTATACATACCAGCGGCCACATTCTGTTTCTTATAACGCGAACGTCAGATTGTCAAAATAACAAATTCCGCTATTAGCGCGTCTCCTCCTATCAGAGTAGTTGTTAACCTTTTCTGATTGAAGGAGTGCGCTAATAACAGAAATCGTTATTTTGACAATCTAACGCTCACGTTATAAGAAACAGAATAAGTAATTAAAGTTTATAAGAATTATTGATAAAAGTGAATGTGTATGGGTGTAATATATGTAGTGCACGTCTGTGTGTGTTGTGTGTATGATGCGTGTGTGTAATATATGAAGAGTATATTTTTGTAGGCTATGGTGTAACAGTAAGGTCAATTTTATGATAATATATTATGTTATGTCAAAAAAACGATAGACTAATTATTGAGAATGGACATAGGTATAATATCTAGGTGATCAAAACCGGTAAACCGAAGATATTTTGTAAAATGATAGAACGTGATACTTAACTTGCATAATTTAGTACGTGCAGATTTTAAATGTAAATTTTTGTTTCATATTTTCCTACGTATCTTTTTATATTTAAGCCTTATGAATGTTAATTAGAGACAAGTTCAAAACAAACGGACAGATAATTGATATATATAATGTAGAGATTATGATTGCTTTGAATACCCTGAATCTGGGCACCCTGAGGCCCTGTAGAAGTTATGTATATAAATTTAAATGTATGTGTATCTAAGTTATTTTACTATAAAAAACTAATTTATTTAAAATAAAATATTTTACATAAAATTATTTCAATTAGGTAACTCCGGGATATTTTTAATGTAGATAGATGGGTAAAATAGTAGATTAAAGTGACGCAGACCCCAATCCTTAGTAATGTCAATTCATATGACAGCATTTTTTTAAATAAATACTTAGAATGGCTGAATTAGTCCAAAATAAAAAAAAGTTTTGTTCAATATAAATTCTTAGTTTATTACGGAGCGAAGTCTAGTAATAGTCACTCTTACAAATGCCTTATAATAAATTTAAACTGTTAAAATTAATATATATTAATAAAATGTACCGGTAATATCACACTTTGTATGCATGTCTGGAAATTATAGTAATACATCAATTTTATTGAAACATTAAATCCTCGCATATAAAATGACATTTCTTGACTATTTCGACAATACATTACTTAAAATAAAATAGTAAGATTTCTAAAAGTAGATATCTAAAATAATAAACTGTCACACTCCATACAATGAAATTTCAACAGAGTGACTTTTGGTCTCAACTGTCCACAGTTGGAATAAATTGAAGAAATAATCTCAAACATTTTTGAGTGAAATCTGACAGAATGTGATGACGTCACATATACGAATTCCCCCTGCTAACAAATTACAAAAGCAGTCATCCAGGTAAGAATGATTGATTGATTGATTATATTAGATGTTTTATTAGAAAATGTTTATTTTAATTTTCTATCATAATTAAAAACTATATACCTAAGTAAATTAGGATATACAAAAATTATGTAGGCCTTACCTTGAGCATTTACCTTGCAAATAACATCTATGCCAAGCTATTTGGACCTTCGGTGTATATTACATTATAATGTTAATTTTTAAAAGCTAATATTACATGATTAAAAAAAGACAGACATAAAAACTATTTTAAATTTAATATACCCATACTTTATACAGTCTATATTTTATATTTTAATTTTAGATACAAATTGAATTATGTACCAATTAGACTCTAATTCGCTATTGATATATAGATAAAAATACGTGGTGGCCGAGTTGGTTAGACCTTGAACTTAAAAACGGTCCCTGTTTCGAATCCCGGTGTGTACCAATGAGTTTTTAATTAAAAAAATGTATTTACATTTGTTTGACAACACCACTATAGTGCCTCAGAGAGCTCGTTAAGCCTTTGGTCCCGGTTTCACTATACCAACTTGTGAAACTGTTTATAGATGTGTTATTGAGTCTATTCTAAAACATCGCGACGAGCTAACCACTTGTTCAGTGTAGACTCATACCATCGGCTACGACGAGGTGGGATTAAAACCCTTCCGCTGGGGCCGTCTAGGCGGTCTCGGGCGCCGTAAGGCACCTGTGATGATAATTATGTGATATATAGATATGTTATTCGCTACGATAGTCTCAATAGGTGATACATATTATGTTTTTGATTAGTGAGAGACTACCAAACATTAGTGAGACGTGAGTAAGGCTCAGCGAGCGACGAGACAATTCCGGCAATCTGTGGTGCCACTTTGTTTTTCGTCTGCAGCCTTATTTTTCAGAAATATTTTAATATTAAGCTCTGAAGTTCGTTGCTTTCCTGTTCTGCTCACTGCTTTGTCTCTTTAGGTAGCGACCGCAAACTGAAGTTGTAGATGATATAAGTAGGTAAGCACTGAAACAATTCCTTCAGTGGGCAGACTGCGGTTTTGTTTCCATTGTGCAGTTTTATTCACAGAACAAATACCTAGGTTTTAGTGCAGTCAGAAATATTTAGAGTTGAAACTTTATTATAATAGCTAACTTTACTAACAAATTAAACTTTTAGTTACAAAAAAAGTTCAACAATTTTGTAAAATCCTACAGCTGCAGTTTTGTATTTCATAGCGCAGTTTTAGTGATGTTTTATGTTGCTAACTAAATGTTAACAGTGAAATGTACACAGAGGTATATACAAACTACAAACAGTATAAACTGAATACTAGGTATACATAAAAACCAGGGACCTAACACCTTAAAACGTGTATTTTATTTAGATCCAAATAGCGTTATACCTACTTAATTCATGATTTCTTAGTTTTATATTTTACCGTACCGGGGTTTGAACCATGTGTTTTTAATGTCTAAGGTCTAACCAACTCGGCCACCAAGTATACAATATAAAAAATAAAAATAAACTTATTTCATTGTTCATTAATAAACCAAATATTTAAACATCTACTCGTAAATAGAACCTACTTAAAAATACTGTAAGCATTCGTTAGTAAACTACTAGTAAAATACAAGCAAAAAATTGCTCTTCATTCATATATGAAGAAGAGAAATTCAATTTCATTAAGCATCGCCTATTTGAATTGCGACTTGCTTCTGCCTGAACTAGAATGTTGTCAAAGTGATATTGCATCAAAGAGAAAAATCATTCAGAAATGTGGAAGAGCAGTGAAATAAAATTGTGAACAACTTTCAAACGAGGGTCCCAGACTCAGATATATGTCACTCGTTATTTTATATATAATTGGTGACTTTGTGTTAAAGCTTTTAGTTTGAAAGTCAGACAAAGAGAGATTCAATATACATGAAGAGGAAAGGGGTACAATGCACTCAGAATAGAAGTGACGTGCATTTTATAATAGTAAAATGGCATTGCTTATCTAAGACACCTAAAATTTAATGAAATAAAACAAATAAAAAAATATATAAAACGGTTAATTAAAATATGTCGTTTTAATTACCTACTTGTAGAAAATAAGTTCTACGTGAGATTTAATCGACTCAATACAAACTAATATTTTACACAAGTAACATTTAAAGAATAACTATAAAGCGCACAAAATAGTAACTTAGGTTTAAGATATACAGGGTGACTTTGAAAGGATGTACTTTGGGCTAATATGCGGTTCTGCTGATAAAATCGAACAACTCTTCCCATGGAACCATATGTCGCAAATGAAAAAAAATTTAGACTTCCCCATACAAATTGGTTATTTTAACATTACTAGTTTGTATGGAGAAGGCAATATTTTTTTTCATTTGCGGCACATAGTTCCTTGGTAAAAGTTGTTCGTATTGATCAGTAGAACCTCATATTAGCCCAAAGTACATCATTTCAAAGTTACCATGTATATTATGATAGATAACTAATTATGAAATATTGAAAAGAAACAGTGGAATAATCATCTCTCAAAAAAAAAACGGGCGACAAAGGTGCCAAATACCTTTGTCGAATATTTTTCGTCATTATAACTTAGCTTTTAAATGATGCGTTTAGGTAAACTTTAACTCAGCAGCGTAATTTATATTGTCCAAAATTTTATTGTCTTTGCATCTGGGTTACGTGTACGTATCGTATATTGAACTTACGTGGCGATTACGACATAATCTTCCCGGGGATGTGCTCGCTATTTTGCATATGTTTTTAATAGTATTTTATATATAATTAGTGACTTAAAGCTTTTAGTTTGAAAGTCAGACATAGAGAGATATTATAAAGAGATATATATATACAAGAAGAGGAAAGGGGTACAATGAATTCTGAATAGCAGTGACATGCACTTTATATTAGGAAAATGGCATTGCTTATCTAAGATAGCTTATATAAGATACCTTAAACTTAAATAAAAAAATGAATAATTAAATAATATGTCGTTTTAATAACATATAGAAAATAAGTTCTACGCGAGATTTAATCAACTCAATACAAACTAATATTTTACACAAGTAACATTTAAAGAATAACTATAAAGAGCACAAAATAATAACTTAGGTTTAAGATATATATTATGATAGGATAACTAATTATGAAATATTGAAAAGAAACAGTGGAATAATCAATCTCTCAAAAAAAAAAACGGGCGACAAAGGTGCGAAATACCTTTGTCGAATATTTTTAGTCATTCAGGTGGGCAATTCTCGCGCTATCGAAATTCATCTCGATTCGAGATTTTTAAACGAAAAATGACTAAATATGTCATTTTTCGTTCAATATTTATATATTTATTATTTATTTCGTTTAATGTTCGATATTTTTGAACGAAAAATGGCATATTTAGTCATTTTTCGTTTAAAAATCTCGAATCGAGATGAATGTCGATAGCGCAAGAATTGCCCACCTGACTTAGCTTTTAAACGATGCGTTTAGGTAAACTTTAACTCAGCAGCGTAATTTATATTGTCCAAAATTTTATTGTCTTTGCATCTGGGTTACGTGTACGTATCGTGTACTTACGTGCGATTACGGCATAATCTCCCCGGGGATGTGCTCGCTATTTTGCATATGTTTTTAATAGTAACGTTAGCTTAACTACGTAAATGTAAGTATGTAATAGTAGATTTACAGGCGAAGTTTTACTGTTAAATACATGCGACTTAGCAGAAGGTTTAAAGAAGATTAAGGGGCGACGTATCACCTTAAGCTGGCCATTCTCGGGCACTCCATTTGGCGGCACACCACTCCATCACACCAAATTAGTGCAATATCTTGTTGTGAATGTAACAAAACTACTTGGACTCGTGGCAAGATTATGCATTAATTTGGGGTGATGGAGAGGAGCGTTGCCAAATGGAGTGCCTGTAAATGGCCGGCTTTAGATGTCATTAGACATTATACCGTAAACATACAAAGTTATTTTGTCAAAATGACAAAACTACCCTTGTCGTCGTAACGATGCTCCTTAAACATATAGACAACACCATAATCGTAGAGCCAAAGCAACATTGAGAATGTGACAATGCACCGTAGACGTATAGACAAATGAACTTTGTCGAAATTACAATACTCCGAGAACACCGTGACAAGTTTACCTAATACGGGACGACAATATACTGTGTTAAAGTTCCTTTGTTGATTTTTTAATCGTTTAAATTTGCTTTGTCATTGGCTCTAAGGCCCCTAAACGGCTCCCATTTGTTAAGGGAATATAAACGCCACGTTCAAAAATTTCTTTGAGTGATACGGATCTAGGAACGTAATTATAAAACACAAATAAAAATTTCATACTTTCATTAGTTCAATGTTCCCTAGTAGGTTTATATACAATAAATAATAAATGTATCTAAGTCTAACTAATTTAAAACCCAAACACTACATGCAAATTAAATCAATTTACAATTGATATTTTAGTCAATATTTGCACCCACATATCACATAGCAGTAGAGGGGCGCGTTGTTTTTCATTAGATCTATCTCTATATAAATAACAGACTGTACATTATTACTAAAATGGAATTCTCAAGAACTTACTCGAAGTGTTTCATCCCACGCTCCACTCGCAAACATATGAGTTCTATCAGGATGACATTTTAGAGCGCAAACTCGTCCTGTGTGATTACGTTGCAATTTCTCTGGTATAAATTGTAGACGAAGCTTATGTACTTTGTAAGTTACGACAGTCTGCAACAGGAACCATGTATTAAATCTGTGGAGATTAAGATTATATAGCATGTAAGATGTAAGATACCCTATCACATGAGACTGAATTGGAGTCGGTATCTAAAGCCTACTTTACATTGCGATAGTAGTGGCTTCAAACTTGTTGCACGACATTAGTTGCCTAAATAGTTTCATGCATGTTTTTATTTATAATATGTAGGACAATTGCTCTGGTCATAAAATAAGCTCTAGGATTGTACTATGTGTACCAGAAGCAACGATACAATAGATATTAAATTTTATAAACACCCAGACCATAGTACGGAATAAAACGTACTAATATTTTTTACCATGGATGGGTTCGATTCCCACGAATTGAACCCACGACCTCCGGATATAACGCCAAAGGCGGTAGTCTACGGAGGCGGTCATTTTCTTTCGTTATTTCATTATTATTGTTCGCTTTCGCAGAGTGGATGCGTGAAATTCTGTCGTGTTTATTTTGTACATTACACCCATGGCACTGGGTAGCATCAACCCAGTGCAATGGTTATATGGAATAGGTAAGTATGACACGAAATTAGTTTCACTGGTATACATATTAAAACCTGTATAAATATCCTGAAAAGGAAAGAAATCTAGAAAATATAATAATATAAATATAAAATCAACATTTATTTGCTATTTAGTGTTTAAATTTAGGACTTGTAAGTTGGGAGTAAGTCCATAATTAAAATATACGCTTAAAGAGGCATGTGTAAATAAATTAGGCAAAAAGCAATGACAAATTCAGTGAGGAGTGACTTGTGCCTGGGGGGTGGCTCGAAAACGAGAGTCGTGAGTAAGAGATTTTTTATTGTAATTTTATCTTATTATTTCGATATTCCATTTTTAATATATTTTTTTTTTAATATAGATTTGACTCTATAAGTAAAACAACAATAATCGCATAGCGCTGTGAAGGATTAATATGACGAACTTAAATAATATTTCGCCTTGCTTAACCTATGGACACAGTATATCTGGGTATGGAAAATATACATTGTATTACATTAAAAATACAATAATTATTTACTTTTTTTTTTAATTAACACATAATCAACTATTGTAATTAATATTTTTAAAATTAATAAGATTTTAAACAAAAAACATTAATCAGTTTCTTAATTTTATATAGTTTTTTAAAAAACTCAGTAAAATATGTCTTTATGGGTCAAGCTATTCCAAATCGTTATTGTTGAAGCTTATGTCTGGAGTTATTTTACGTTAACTTGCCTCACTTACAAAAACGAGAGTAATGTTTATATTTATTTTATGTGTGATGTAATAAAACTGAGATTGGGGGCTAAACTTTTATAGGCCTCTGCTGTTACAGGCTGTAATTCGGTAAAAGGTTTAGGAATAAAGTTCTTTAAATGTTTATAGGTAGCCATAGATACTTCTTATGAAAGTGCTTCGTCATCTTTATTAGCTTTTGCAAGAGGTATAGAGGTACCTCAAGGAATGGTAATGGGTCCGCTTGTATTCTTTGGACGAAAAAGTACAAAGTATTGAAACAGATATAATAGAACTATATTCCTCAAGACAAACTTTTTTATTTAATTTAGTTTATTTCTATTGTACCTAGGTTAACTTATTTGTTTTTGGATATTTGCGGGTGTAACGTGACAACACCCGCTCCATGTTATATTTATGTATTTTATTTTATTTGTCTTCATATCATTTCATACATTTTTTTTTAAATGACCAACAAATGTATCATCATACACCGTTTTCTGGGAAAATTCCAGAAATTTCCCTTCTGTGAACGTTCCAAATTTTTTATTTAGTTTTCACGAAAAGTTAGGCTTTGGTTATCAAATCAGATTCCAAACATTTTAAATTTTAATTATATAAACTATGTATTAGGTAATATTGTAAATTAAAACATATTCTTTAGGTATTTTTACATTTTTAGACACCTAGAACACTAAGTCTTAGCGTCTCCTTTTGACCACTAGGTAGCTTCAAACGTTCCCATACTAACCCAAAAATACTGACACTCTATAAATTAAAACTAAATATGAATTTTAATCGTAGAGCTCTAAAATCGTCCATAAATATCTCGGACCGGCGATTTTTCGTCAGTCTCGAGGAAGCTTAAGAAAGAAGAAGTCTAGCTACAGTGGCAGTGATCTACTGGTTCTCATCCTTGAAACCTTGAACCTGCTACGTCGAGAACCAGGCACGATCCTGTCACACATCCTTGAATACTCCGGATCCCGGAGTTGCGGCCTCCGGGATTTGCCTAGACTCCACCTTGGGCGTCTGCTCTGAGAGTTGGAGAACTCCCTTGTGCTGCAGAGACCTCGCCTCGGGCTTCGAGCCTTGAGTGACAAGGCCACCTGACTTCTCGTCTCAGGCATTAGCCTGAGAGACGGGAATTCACATCTACGTGTACGGCTGCCTCTACAGCCGTGCCGCCCGCTGTCTGCGTGCTGCGTGCTGCCGTCGTGCCGCCGCCTTCCCCTTGCTGCCGTCATCGTGCCGCAAGCCTTTGCCTCACGGACCTCATCTCAGGCCTAGAGCCTTGAGAGTCAAGGCCATCTGAGTCCTCGTCTCAGGCATCAGCCTGAGAGACGAGGCCTCGCCTCATCGTGTGCGGCTGCTACAGTCGTGCGTGCTTGCTGCTGCTGCCATCGTGCCGCCGCCTTCCTGCTTGCATGCCTACATCTGCTGCCGTCGCCTGTCTACGTGCCAGTCGACGTGCCAGTCCTTGAGCCTGTCCCTCGTCAGTCCCTCCAATATTCCGATACTATACGGTCAGAGTTTTAGTTTATAATAGGCATATCCATTGTAGGCAGGGCCAACATTTATTAGGTAGGTCTCTTATAGTTAGCTGCTGTACTACTGCTAGTTACTGTACTCAAAAACAACTTAAACTTGTAAATACCTATTTTAAATAAACTTGATTTAACCAATCTTTATCTTTCATTTTTAATATTTTTAAAACCCCCCGCTATAGGATATATCATATATATATATAAGTATATGTATCATCGCGGGTGCCTTACGGCGCCCGAGACCGCCTAGATGGCCGCAGGGTACCCAGCGGAGAGGTTCCCATCCTCCTCATCGTAGCCGATGGTATGAGTCTACACCGAACAAGTGGCTAGCTCGTCGCGATATTTTGAATTCTATTAATTTAAAAAATATTAATTACAATAGTTGTTTTTTTTTTATAAGAGCTCAGCATGTGACCTTGTATCCACCTAATGTTAAGCAGTATGCAATGTCCAGGAATGATAGCAACAAGCGGATGCATACAGGTGCACCGCTGGTTGCCATCATTATGCCGGCTTAAGATGCCTATTCACGCTTCGTTTCGTTTAAACTAATTATGTGTTAATATTTAAAAAAAAAGTAAATATTTATTGTAAAAAAGTAAATATTTACAGTCACAAACAAATCCATGGTACACATAGCAAAATAATAAATAAACACTCTAGGTAATAAATTTTGAACTTATTATGCATTTTATACAAAGCTAACATTGTCTGCGTGTACTAAAAGTAAATTATGTTTAAAGTAATAAAATACATGTTTAAGCATAAATTTTACTTGCAAATAATGTCGCTGAAAAGTTATATCTACCTATAGTAGGTAACCAAATAATGTTTTATACACGAAAATTCACTCAGATAGATGTGTACGTGACTAAAATTAATTGAGATAAATGTATTAAACCTGCCTATATTAGGTATTAAATAAATCAAGTTATATGAGACTTTAATCTAATAAAATTTCGGCGTAATAAAACGTAAGTAAGTTCTCATCTACTACTGAAACTTTGTACAAATCCCTATGTAGAGAGACAATGTTCTTAGCAAACCATGGCATGGGTCCATCGCGTGGTTGAAAGGTAGGGGAATGAACTGCAGCGTTCCCGGACTTGAGACCGCGAAGTAGGTTTAAAGGCCTTTTGAACTCTCACCTGCACTGTGTTCACTACCCTCTACTCAACCAAATAATATAAGATCCTGTGGCCACATACTGTTTCATATAACGTGATCGTTAGATTGTCAAAATAACTATTTCCGCGCTATTAGCGCTCACCTCCAATCAGATTAGTTTTTTTACCTTCGCTGATTGGAGGAGAGAGGGCTAATAACGGAATACGTTATTTTGACAATCTAATGATCCCGTTATAAGAAACAGAATGTGACCGCTATTACCATATAAACACGCTCCATAAAAGTTCTATTTAAATTAAATACCTATTTAAATTCGTATTTCAGGTACAAAGTTATGTCGTGATCCAATAATATTTAAAAAAAACATAATTTCACTCATAGAGTTATTAGAATAGCTAATAGACGGCGTCTGTGTATAAGTAGATAACAAGCAATGGCAAAATTCGTGAAAGGTGACTGGAACCTGGTTGGCTCAGCGGTTGAGCGCCTTGCCGCGAAAGCGAGGTTCGTGGGTTTGAGTCTCACCCACCAGGATATTTTTCATTGCATTTCATCATTTAAAAATAATATCTAAATTATCCTGATAAGGAATTTATAAAAATGCATTAATATTAGGATTGATATGAACTGTAAAGTAAATAGTCGATTCGGTTACTACGCGCCGGACTTAAACGTAAACGTAATCGTATTAGAATTGCAAATTCTTAAAAAGGTAGTTACCCTAACTCGTTAGATGCTCGTCTCAGCGAAAACGAGATACTTAGGGTAGGTAAGGGATGTTTAGAAGAACTGAAAAACCAAAAGGTTTATAAGTAGACATTATATAGATATGCACTTACCTCTTGAGTCTGAATGTCATAAACTTTTATAGAGCCGTCGGAATAGCCCGCTATAATGTTATTTTGATCAGCTGAAATTCCTAAGCATAGCGCTGGTACTCTCTCTATAAACATAAAATATATATTATTATAAGAATCTAATATATAATAATATTATGAAGTAGGTACATTACACACATATTGCCCAGCGGCCACATTCTGTATCTTATAACGTGACCGTTAGTTTGTCAAAATAACGAATTCCGTAATTAGCGCTCTCTCCTCCAATCAGCGAAGGTTAAAAAATTACTCTGATTGGAGGAGAACGCGCTAAAGGCGGAAATCGTTATTTTGACAATCTAACGATCACGTTATAAGAAACAGATTATAGCCGCTGCCCCAATCGGAGTAGTTTTTTAACCTTCGCTGATTGGAGGAGAGAGCGCTTATAACGGAATTCGTTATTTTGACAATCTAACGCTCACGTTATAAGAAACAGAATGTGGCTGCTGGCCCCACATTCTGTTTCTTATAAAGGAAACGTTAGCTTGTCAACATAACGAAATCCTTTAAAAATTACATTGAACAATCAGCAATAACAATAATTAAAAAAGGCAAGCATTCACAGTTTTTAGCATACTGCATGGTGACAATTGTACATAAAGGATTTTGTAATTTTGCCAATCTAACGTTACCTTTAAAAGAAACAGAATATGCCCGCAGGTCACAATCTAAGCTCTATATAGGCTTGAAGATACTGTGTACCAGAAACAACGATACTAATACGACAAACTGTACAGAAAAACGCCGTAATATAATAAAATTTTGTCATGGGTGGGAACCGATCCCACGACCTCCAAATGCCGAGAACACTTGTTGCATTGCCCCTCTGGACCTCTAGAGCTATTATTCTTTTGATAAAGAAGGCAATGATTTGCGGTTTCTGGATAATTTGCTCAAAAGCTTTCCTACTATTTTTAGCAAAGCATTTGCATCTGGTAACCAAGAGATTATGTTCTAAGTGCTCGTTAAGATCTAAATATTTCACTTTTTTTGGTATTTTCGGCTCTGATACCTGCGGAACCGGCTCCTACAGAAGTAGAGCTAATAATATGGCCTGTGGCAAATGTATCAAATTATACTACTAAAATCGGTGTTAATTTAAATGTAAGATGATGAAGAGATCTGTGAAAGATATTTAAAAAGTTTAGGCTGAGTTGTACCAAAGAGTTGTACTTTGGTATAACTCAGCGTTATACTGGGCGTTTTTTTTAATTTTTTTTTTTTTTTGATGTCTCCAGAATAATTTTTTGGACCCATTTTTAAAATAAAAAAAAGAGATACATAAGTATTTTTTTCTTCAAAAAAAAAGTCCCAAAAATTAATTATTATATACTGTAGGACAAATTTTAAGTATATAGACCGTAAAAAAACGTAAAACGCTTAAAATTACTCCTACAAATACATAATAAGTCTTCGTATCAAACATGTAAAACACAATTAGACAAGTGATAGGCTTTAATTCGTGAGTGAGTTTCATACTAATGAAAGTTAACGAGATTTGTAGATCTTTTTTGTTATTTATCTTTATGTTTTTGTAACACCAAAAGGAAAAAATACGTGTCATTATTTTCATTATAGAACACAATATATTTTTTTTATCACCATGACCAAAAACATCCAGTATAGAGAGCACTAGTTAGGTCTCTCTCTGATAGTGCCTATTCCGAACGAAAATTGGCGTGAAGAAAATAAATTGTATTGTTATAAAATATTTAACATAGGAAGTATATTATTATTTAAATTATGAATATTTTTGGAATACCAACGAGTTACAAACGGTGTGGAGTGTGAGGAAATTCCTGGAGCTCCATAAAATTGCATATTGAGTGATTCCAATGCTGGGTCCGCCCGAATACAAAATTCTGGTGGATCATCTATTGACGTTATAATCTATAACGAAAATTTTATACTTATATAAATTATAATTATAGTATGAAATTTTGAAATGAAGCTAATGAAAACATAGTCTGAGGCTCTACCATGGGTTTGCGCATTGTAGAAACGTAACGTATTCATTTACGTATACGTGAGCAACAGCCAATAAGATCGCTTTATTTTTGGTAACAGGATTGAATAAAGCGATCCTATTGGTTATTGCTCACGTATACGTAAATGAATACGTTACGTTTCTACAATACGCAAACCCATGGTAGAGCCTCTGAGCCCCAATCTACAATCAAATCGTAATCGGATCATAATATAATTACAAATGTTATTTTGTGACAGCTTTCTTTGGCGAATTGGCGGTTAGCAGAATACGAAATGTTATAAATTAAACTAAAGAGAATTTAAGCCCCGGTCATAATATTTACGATGTTTCGTAGGTCACCCAAGAGTAAAGATTTACCTACCTTGTGCACCAGTTCGCGTGACATTTATTAAAAAGTTCATTAATTTGCACATGTTAGTGAATGTCACGCGAATTGACCGAGGGAAAAAGTTTATTTTTTCTTTGGGAGCTCACGAGGTTGTTTTTTATTTACGTGGTTAGGATTGGGAATTTAGTAAAATTACTTGCATTAGGTATATCCACTCGATATATAGCACCATCACTGCAAGCCGCATAGCATACCCTCTCTTCAGCTTTACTATGTTGTATTGCATATATAGGTTTATGTGGAAATTGAACATTTCGTAGAGTAGAAAGCACAGTACCAGTTTTTCCGTGACGCATCTAAAAGTATTATAAAACGATTCATATATTACCTAAGTCAACAGACGTGTTAGGGTAAACTTGCGATTTAGAGTATTTATAGAATAACATTTCCAGGAATCTTATAAAGGCATACTCATTCGTGTGCATTTATATTGGGGAATTTTTAATTGCACCTCTTTTTTAAAATTGAAGCAAACAACATTTCTCCACTAATAATCTTCCTGCATATCAAATAAATGATTGTATATCAATTTAAATAATTGTATAACTAAACGTGTAGTATTAGAAATTGTTTAAAATAAATCAAAGTTAGCGACTTTTTTTATCTAATTTTACTACGAAAATCTTGCTAAAACCACAGATTTAAGCATTCTAAAACAAAATTACTCACCGTATAACAAAAATACTGATTTGCACACTAAATTATCCAATATTACAACTAAATAAAAGTCCGTATTTTAATAAGTTATATTTAATATTAACACAATATTTAACTCATTTTTACATAATTATTTTATTTTATGGCTCGCTGCAGCGGTTGGCGAGTGCCAAAAAGGCTTCCTACACTTACGAGAAAGATTACCCAAAAAACTCTTTATTAAAAAAAAATGGCCAGACTAGGTAAAGTATAGGTTAGGTTAGTGTTAGTACATGACCATACGCACGAGCCGAGCGAAGCGTGCCGCGGTAGCGGCCGGCGAGTGCCAGAAAAGCTTTCTACACATACGAGAATAATTACTCAAAAGATTCTTTATTAAAAAAAAAATGGCCAAACTAGGTAAAGGATAGGTTAGGTTAGTGTTAGTACATGACCATACGCACGAGCCGAGCGAAGCGTGCCGCGGTAGCGGCCGGCGAGTGCCAGAAAGGCTTTCTACACATACGAGAATAATTACAAATATATTTGGCCTTCATTTCGTAATCGCATCATTTAGCCGGCATAGTGGGAGCGATAAATATTATTTTATTTTTTTAGAACTTTAATTTAATAAACATGACTGATTAACTGGTGTTTTATTTAGTATAACTCATGTTCTTTAAAATTTAATAGGTGATGGATTCCAAAAAAACTGATTAAATGTTCCGTTGCACTAAAAGAATAATTAGATTTACTATAAGTTAACAGATAGTCATTCAGTAAAATAGTTTAACTTTAAAGATCAAACAGTATAGTATATTTGATTTATTTGATGCGCAAATTTAGTGTGCAATTCAGTATTTTTGTTAGCAATTTAGAATACTTTGATAGATAGACGTAGATTTACAGTTGTAAGATTAAATACTACCCATTTATATTGAGTGCATACTACAGAATTCGCTAAAATAAATATATTTTGTTAGTCATTACTAAAATTGAGCTAGAGCTTGAAAATTAGGTGTGTTTTTTTTATTTGTTAATATAAACTATAACGATATACAATGTGTAATGAAAAAATTCCTGGAGTGTGACTCATAACCCTCACTTTTGCGGCACGGTACTCAACCGATACCGCAAATACTAACAAACTAAAATGGTGTGCGTTTCAAAATTCGTTCCAATCTAGAAACGAACTTATATAACGTGTGTGTTCAGAATATGTCCCAATCTAATAACTAACTAAAATAACGTGCGTTTCAGAATATGTCCCAATCTTAAAACTAACTAAAATAACGTGCGTTTCAGAATCCGCCCCAATATTAAAACTAACTAAAATAACGTGCGTTTCAGAATATGTCCCAATCTTAAAACTAACTAAAATAACGTGCGTTTCAGAATCCGCCCCAATATTAAAACTAACTAAAATAACGTGCGTTTCAGAATATGTCCCAATCTTAAAACTAACTAAAATAACGTGCGTTTCAGAATCCGTCCCAATCTTAAAACTAACTAAAATAACGTGCGTTTCAGAATCCGTCCCAATATTAAAACTAACTAAAATAACGTGCGTTTTAGAATTCGTCCGAATCCTCATACGGACTAAAATAACGTGCTTTTCAGAATCCGTCCCAATCTTAGAACGAACTAAAATAAGCTTTTCAGAATTTGTCCCAATCTTTAAATTAAAATAACGTGCGATTATATCGCATGTACTTACATCTCGTATTTAAGTCCCTATAAATACCTGTATTAAACCTGATGCATGTCCAGTTAAAATATACTTTCCATTACAAGAATATTCTAAAGCAGAAATGAATCCACACTCGGAAAAATACCATCGACTAAATAACGTTTTATTTGGAGTGTTCATAAGAAATAATCTATAGTTTTCTTTAATCCATTGATTTTCTTTATTTCGGTTCTTTTTATTTTTGCTGTTGAACATAATGTTGGGTATTTTTGTATGAATATTATCATTATGATACAATTTCTTTTGGTAGTCTTTTATAAGTTCATTTATTTTCATTTTGTAAGACATGGCCTTATAGATAACGTAATTAGGAATGTGCTACCTCGATATAAAAACATCAAACTCTTAGTTCCACTGATACTTTCTTATGGAATCGATTTGCGCATTTTAATACCAATTAAAAAAACGTGGCGTGTAACCTATAATATGCATATGTAATATGTACTAGCATTTCATGTTTTACAGTTTTAAAAATTATATTAAGTATGATATTGCAACTAAAATGTTAAAAGTAAACTTATTTTTGTATTTATTTATAATATTACATAAAATAATACCTAAAGATAAAATTGTAATGAAAATTTCTCTGGTAACCGAGACGTGAACCTACAACCCATTCGCTTTCTCTCTATCCAGTCATAGTGGCTCTAAAACGATTAAAAAAATTGCCCTGATATAATAATTATATAATAATAATAGATAAAATATATTATTCCTCATCCTATATTGTTAGGGTTAAAAAGAGGTGGGTGATGTAAAGAGCTAATGGTAGATAGATTTTAAACTATTTTGGGTAATACACAAGCTAGTTACATTATAGATGGATCGAGTGACAGACAACACAATGTCATAGTTGCTTGTCTAACATACCTAATACGATATCACCTTATATACATTCAAGTGGGGCACTGAATGTATATTTGCCCAATAATAATCAACTCTATCTATTATCTAGTCCTAAGTAACTCATTACCGAAAAAATCAAACTTCACCCTAGTTAAAGGTTTGATAAACACATCAGAAAAAAATCATTTGTAGACAACTTGTATTGTAGAAAAACTTGTGAAACTGTTTATAGATGGGTTATTGAGTCTATTCAAAACATCGTGACGAGCTAGCCACTTGTTCGGTGTAGACTCATACCATCGGCTACGACGAGGTGGGATTAAAACCCCTCCACTGGGTACCCAGGGGCCGTCTAGGCGGTATCGGGCGCCGTAAGACACCCGTGATGTGTACCTATGTATGTATGTAGACAAATAATTCACCTCTATTACTTACTTTATTTTCGATATGCTTACGAATAAGATATCTTACTTTTATGACTTCTCTATAGTTACAAAGTTATTAGACAATAGGGAATATGCATGTAACGCCAATTATTATTATTTTAATATATAATGATCCTTTTATGTCTTTGAACATATTTACAGTAGTAGGTAATCTATTTTATTTTGATTAGCAATTTTTTTTAAATACTATTTTTAAAATCTATTTTTTTGTAGAAACGAAACGCTCCGCTCCGACATTAGCAAACACTACATATGACGTCATTCGTGCACAAACAAATATCAACGTGTGTTCTGTAGTCTACAGTTTCTTGTTTTCTCGAGTATTTATTGTCCTTTATTATTATAATTTGTGATAAGCAAACCTTTTGACTAACTTTTGAGGTGCAACATTAAACTAATATGTTTTTTGAGCTCGAATGGCGGCTAGAGTTTTACCGTTTTTTACTGCGGTAGTGGCAGATAAAGTTTAAACCCTTTTATTTTTGTATTATTACTTTCTAAAAAATGTTTAATATTTTGTTTTTAGGGTCTAATGTAGATCTAACTAATGTAGTATAACTCTATCAAGTAATGAAATAAAAAAGAAACATGAATATTCCCTATTGGATAGCTCCCATATTACCACAATAAATCTTAGTAGAAGTCATTTAATTTAAATCTTTAATTAGACTTGTTAAGCAGTAAACAACAATGCCATGTACTAAACTTCTGTCTTACTCAAAGCAACCGTTCGCCGTTTTTACCAAACCAAGAGATTAAAACGTCTACCAGTCACAGAATGCCTTTCATTAATTTTTTCGTCAATCACCATGTGAATAGCATTCCAAAATATCCGAATCTTTACACTCAGAGTCAGCAAAAAATTGCAACCTTATTCAATACCTAAAGTAGTGCCTACACATAAGTCTGACCCAAGCGGTCAGACCCTATAATACTGTGTTTAGGCTTAAGTCTAAATACGAGTATGTACACATTATAAATCGTATAAGATGTACTAAGAATTCATGTTATTACACTAATTTATAATTCACAGTATCATCAGATATTTAAATACCTATACGCCTTACAAATTCCACAAGCGTTTTTTTTTTAAATTCGAGCACGTCATGTGACTTTGTATCTACCTGGTGGTGGGTAGATGTACAAAGTCTTTGAATGGGGTAGATTATTATTTAACAAAATCGATCGCTCTCACTATGCGGCTAAATGATTACGAAATTCGTCTCTGTCGCCAGATAAGATTGCTTGTCTAATGTATCAAGTTATTACCGGCCTGATTATTACATTCATTATATAGGACTCGCCAACATGTATCCACAGATATATAGGTACATAGGTGCTGGTGAAGCTTAAAGGATAAGGTCATCCTGTAAGCCTCACCATCAGATCTTGACAACAAATGGTTGCATTCGACCCACCCATAGATCTGTGGTCTAGCCCTAACCACACATCTATGGGTGGATCAACTTAAATACCTACGCTTTTCTTAAAATGGAGATTCCCAATTTTATAAATTATTGCGTATGTATATGTATAATAAAATATGAGCTGAACATTCGATGGAAGGCCTAATTTAAAAGAATGATCGGTTCCTGGATAGAATCTAAAGTCGATCCATCCTATTGTTTAAGTTATTTGTTGGAGGACATCCATACCTACTCTGCAGTAGAGTCCAAATGATTAAACGTAAATTAAGATAATGTTGTACCTGTATTAAACCAGTAGAATGACCAACAATCAAGAATTTCCCATCTGGTGAAAACTCTAAACAAAATATATTTCCACAATCGGAGAAATAATCGCTTATACTTAAAATCTGGTTAGGTGCTTCAACAATAAACTCTTCCCCTGTATCTTTGGAATCATCTACATTATTGACATCATTATTTGAAGCAAAAGATAAAAAAGTTTTTGGTTGTTTATTTTTAGTTTCCTTGTATACAAGTTGTTCGTCGATGCGGGTCTTATATTGTTGTATAAGGTTTTGTAAGGTAGAAATTTTTCGATCCAAGTTATGTCTCGGTATATTAAAATACATTATTTTATTGTTTTATATTTCTAAACCTTTTTGTAATAGGGTAGGTAAACAAAAATGACAAGAGGGAGTTATAGGAAGACGTTGACAGACAATAATTTGGAGCGCGTTTCCAATACACGGGATCTATCCTACTGTCTAATAATGGAGTAATATTTAACTTCTACGATGGCTGGGGAAAGAGATGAAGAAATGTATCTTGTCTAATAAGGGCCGATTCGACCAAAAGAGGACATAACTTATACAGTATTAAGTTCCTTGACTTATACTGGCGATAGTAATGTCAAATTTCATACAAATATTTATTTCATAGATTAAAATATCAATGCTCAGTATAAATATTTGTATGTGATTTGATATTAATAATTATTCCAATAAGTTATGCCTTCATTTGGGCGAATCGGCCCTAAAAGATTTAGTCTTTTACAAAAATATATTTCTTATTTGTGAGAACGTGTGTGTAGCGCGCGCACACACGTTCCAATTTGGTCGTAGTTGGGCGGTCGGACCCTGTGTGCGGACCCAACCATTAGGGATCACAGTTTATCATTTTTTAATGTAGGTAATTAAAAATTTATAAACTGCACTTGGTACCTATGTTATTTAATAAAATAAGCTTTACATTTTAATAAAATACTTTCCGAGGCTGTGAAAACGGAGAAAGCACATTTCTATCTACATAAAGAAAAGAGATAAAAAGTATTCTTTGAATTTTTGAACGTAATGTCAAACATGCTCATTGTTTATACTGCCATATGGGTAGATTTCCCAACCATGGATGCAATCGGTAGTGAAGAGCGTTATTAGGTATACAATTCTTTTTTTTTAGGAATGGTAGTAAAGTTGCGATGACTGGGGAAAAGGTATTTTTTCTTTCTTTCACAGAATTATAGGAAGAACTCTGTGGTTTCTTTGAAAGTTGTAGTTGGGATTGCAGTTCGCCGCTTGCATGCGGGGTACTCGCAATAAGCCAATAAGGTGCTAGTAGCACGGCTGCGCTATCTGATAGTATACGAATGCCCTGTTGTTCTATCTTTCTTGCGCACACTGCCGCGGTTGCTTCTATAATTGCTATGCTCTCTGCTTGAAAGACAGATGAATGTGTGCTGGGTGTCACATAGATGTTAATGTTCAGGTCAAAAGAGAAAACTCCTGCTCCTGTCCCGTACTTAGTTTTTGAGCCATCTGTGTAGACCCTGACCTCATGTACGCCGGATTTATCAAGTGGGTCTTCCTGGGTGCTGATTTGGTATTGTTTCTCAAGTATAAGAACGCGTTGGGCATCTGTCGTTCAGAGTGTTTATGAGTGGATGCATTCAATATGTTCGTTTAGTGACTGAGTGTGCCTCGCTCGTAGATCTGGTTTCCACTAACCAGAGGCCTTTAGTCTGGTAGCAAGAGCAGCTCGTATTGTACAAATAAGTGTAGTGGTACAAACTGGCCCAATTCACCATCCTAATTCATCTGATACACTTCTTGATATAATGTTAACTTCTCGCCATGACATAGTCTCCTGTCATGGTTAGTTCATTGCTCCTGCTTTCTCTCACCATAATCTAATTTATGCATCATATAAAGTTATACCTCCAAAATTTCGCCCTCCAGTAGTTTTCATGCGGCACTTAAGTCGCATAAATAAATATTGGGGATATTGGCGGATCCATTTCGAAACCATCTAAATTTTCTTAAACCCTGCTATTTTGTAATAGTTATTACCAAAATCCCCGAAAAAGCTTGTCAAAAGGCCCGAAGGCAAATGAAATTAAAATACTCCACCTGCTCCTTAGATTGATAATGAAATTCGCGGAAGAGGAAGCGTTCAGTGACGATAGCTGGGCTTCATTTAGAGTTGCAAGAAATCGCTGCAATCAGTTGGTCAGGACAGCCAAACGCCGCCATTTTCAAGATAATATTTGCAACAAATCGCACTTTAATATTTGGAAGTTTCTATAATCATTAGGTTCATATTAAATAATTTATAATTTAGGTCGCTCTCAAAACCAGGCTTCTCTTGGATCTGTCACACCAGACCAGCTTAATGCTCAATGCTCATCAGTATCGACATTGGATGTGGATATAAAATTGAAAACCTTGGCTGAAATCGCGTTGTTGCCGATGTCTTGTATTGCACCACCTGTATCGAAGATATCTCTGCCGATATATATCTCTGATGATAATTTGTATGACATACTTTGTTATACCGGATACGGTAAATAATGGAAAAATAATGGCATGTGTGATAACTCATGCCATTATTTTTCCCCAAATTTGTCAATGTCCATCATTATGACGTAAAGCTTTCATCATACTACTTCTCAAAATATCCTCTCCAACACTTCCTTCTCATTATCGTCTATTATTATACAATTTCTATCGAGGGTTTTAGAGTCTGTAGTTCACAAGTAACTGGCGCTCTTTCTTTTAAGCCATGAATTTCTAAATCATTTTCAATCAGTTTTTTGATGCGGTCTTAGTACAACTTCAGCTTACTTAAAGTAACTGAAGACATCAGAAATGGCATGGATGAAACCAAAGTCACAGTACTTGTACAAGTGCCAGTCGATAATTATTGGAAGCTCACGTTTATTATCTAAAGTTAACTTTAATATCCTTGAAACGATCCGCTACGAAAACATAATAATACCATTCAGTGACTCAGTTAAAGATCTTGGTATCTATCTGGATGTTAATCTTAGCTGGACTACCCAGTTTGTTAACATAAATCGTAGAATTTATGCTTTCCTTCACTCTCTTAATACATTAAAGAATTTCTTGCCATTTAAAGCTAAAATTACTCTAGCTCAAAGTCTTCTTCTTCCTGTCATTGTTTATGGCGATACATGTTCATGGCATAGACATGACGGAGGAGCTACTTAATAAAATGGATCGAATTCAAAACTCTAGTAAGTATACGATTTAAATATGGATTACGTAAATTTGACCATATCTCCGAATTCCGTTCCCAATTAAAGTGGTTGTCCATCCGCGATCGAAGAAATCTTCGAACCCTTTGCCTCCTTTACTCTGTCTTGAATGAACTCCTAACACCTATATATTTAAAAGAACTTTTTACTTTTCTTAGTTCTGCCCACGATAAAAACCTTCGATCTTCATTCAACATTACCCTTGCTACCCACACCAACTTTGTATCTAAGTTATTTTCAGTCGAAGTGGCGTCACTATGGAACAAATTACCCCTGAAGATCAGGCAGGCACCAAGCAGGGCCATTTTCAAAAAGCTCGTTTACGCTCATTTTATGAAGTCATAGATGTCGTTCTAATACTTATTATTTTGTGTGGTATGTTTTCTATTAGTATTACTTAGTATGTGTATATTATATATATGTAGTATATTGTATGGTAGGTATATTAAGTAGTGTATGTAAAAAAAAAAAATGTTATATATGTATTTCATGTATAAAATTTCATTTAATATGTAGTATATGTATTTTATTAATTAAATAAATTGACTGTAAGTAGTCATGCACCCTCACAACTGTTATCACTTGTCCCGTAGGTTGACTGGTATAGAATGCCTAGCGACATTAAGTCCGCCTTTGTACAATTCTAGTGTAATAAAGTTTTTAAAATAAAATAAATAAATAAATACTTTTACTAATCAATTTCACTATTGCAACAGTTTAATTAACACAGGCGATCCCGATTTGCTAATCGCTACTCTGTCTCGTCTTAGATTCTCTCCAGTGACTCTTACGTGGTTTTACTAATACCTCCATGGCCGTCGGCAACAGATACGAGCTGACCAATTGTCATCAGTTTGGTGTGATTTCATTACAAGCGTCCCACAAGGTGGCATCCTGACTCCATTGCTTTTCTCGATGTTTATTGACAGTATCACCACATCGCTTTACTGTCACTATCACTTGTACGCCGATGACTTGCAGCTTTATGTGCAGACAGACATCAACACATTAAATAGTACAATAGCTTGGCTTAACTCTGATTTTTAAATATATATCCTTGGTCTAAGTACTAGATTCGGTGTTGTTGTCAATCCGGATCACAGAGTTATAGGAGTCACCTCTGCTTCTATAACTCTGTGACCCGGACAAATGTCTATTATTATTGTGAGTTTATAGATTCTCATCTTATTTGGAGAGCGCAAGTAATCATTTGAGAGTAATATTTTTTCTTTGCTGCATGTGTTTTTATACGTGTGTTGTGTAGATCTCACGGAAGAATTATTAAACAAAAAGGAAACTACATGCATCAGATTCATTTTCTGCCTGCGAAAGTACAATAAGAGGCCTTACCAAAGAGCCAATCGATAATCGAATCGAAATACCCATCGAAAGCCAAATGTGTGGGATTTGACGTTTCTCGTCGATCAGGCTCTACCCATAGAGTAAAATTCCTATACATTTTTATCGATCGATGCGGCGATTCGATTGGCGATCGTGTTCTTTGGTCAGGATGTCACACCTTACCTTATTGAGACAAGCTTACCTAAATGGTTGAGGATTTGAGGTAGGAGAAACAACAGGGTTCTCTGTCAGCTTTACTCCTTGCTGTGAACCTGACAATTCCAAATATCCCAAGAATAATTTTACATCCCTCGGCTTGCATCACGACATAATCCTTCGATCTGCTTTTAACAAGACTCTTTCATCATTCCGATCATTCTACCTTTTTCGTGTTGCTGCTGCGAGACTCTGGAATGATTTACCGGTGGACCTTAGACAAGCTCCGGACAGGGGTATCTCCAAAAGACTGGTGTATAAACATTTTATAAATAATTGAGTTTGTCTTTTCTTTTTATTTATGGCTCAATTTTTCCCTTTCTTCTCATCCCTAAGTAGGTCTAGCCAACTCGGCCACCACGTATATCTATAAACTGTACACGAAAAGGTACTAAATCTTTTTCACCATTGGTCGTACCCACCAGGGCCTTACCAAAGAGCCAATCGATAATCGAATCGAAATACCAATCGAAAGCCAAATGTATGGGATTTGACGTTTCTCGGCGATCACGCTCTACCCATAGAGTAAAATTCCTATACATTTTTAACGATCGATGGGGCGATTCGATTGGCGATTGTGTTCTTTGGCCAGGCCCCACCTCCGGTTATAAAGCTAAAGGCATAACTACTAGTCTACGGGGGTGGTTAACATAAATATTGGTATGAACACTCTATTTTTATAATAAGAAAAAGTACTTATTTTTCTAAGCAAAAAAGCCCTGTGTCAAAAAGTTACAAGCAAAGCTTTGTGCTGAAATGTGCTGGGGCCTTACCAAAGAGCCAATCGACAATCGAATCGAAATACCCATCGAAAGCCAAACATACGTTACGTCCGTGATCGGGTGCTGCTGTGGGGGCCTTGAATCTCCGCTGGGTACGCACGTTTGATTGTTATTATATAATAAGCGGAGATCCCGAAAAATCTGCTGATAGGCCGGCGCTGGCATCAAAGAAATGTTGTGTTCTGTAGTTCTGTACTTTTAATATTGTAAGATAGTATATCTGCCTTGGGGTGTTCTACGCGTGCTCTTCAGTAGGATGAGAGTATATGCCACATGCTTTAAGCATAGGTTTAAGTCAATAACCATACAGGACCATGCTCCTCCGATGATACGGTACATGTGGAACATCAGAGTTTTTTACTTGCTGGTACCTTTTTCTCCAGGGTGTCTCTGAGGCGATCGACTTGTGATCAGTGTTTGCGCCCTAAAAGATACTTTCCATCTATCTACTTGTAGGTATATTTTGATTACCTATATTAAAGCATGTATATTTGGGGCGTAGCTATGGTCTGTTGGGTTGATCGCCTTGGTGGCACTTTTGCAGGGCAGTCAACGATTGACAGGTCAATGGAACCAGCTAACCACCTAGTCTTAAACTGGTTGGTTATGTAGTGTGTGTTCGGTTGGGTTGTTTTTTTTTTTTTTTTTTCCCGCAAGGACAATAGTTTAATAGTTTACGATTTGTTTATTTTGTATTATATTCTCAACATTTGTCTGTGGGAGGAATGGCGACCAGGCCAAGTGCACACAGGACCTTATATATACTTTTTTTTTTATTGACTTTTCATAAATGCCTGTTGAAATAAATATTTTTGACTTTTTTTTATGTATTGGATTTGACGTTTCTCATCGATCAGGCTCTATCCATAGAGTAAAATTCCTATACATTTTTATCGATCGATGCGGCGATTTGATTGGCGATCGTGCTCTTTGGTCAGGCCTCTGTATTATTACTAAAGCCACAGAAGAAATAATAGTACAAGTACCTAAGCATAAAATTGTCAGATGTTTATTTTATTATCAGCAATACTACTTGTACTATTATTTATTCTGTAGCAATACCAAAAATGGAACACAAATATAGAAGCACTAGTATTAAAAAGAGATAGAGCAAAATCTTCGTGCCCTAAACCGATGAAAACTTCCGTAAACTCCCGAAGACGGCCATATTGTCAAATTCTATGTGACGGTGATTGTTGTAGTGAGTTTGTATGTTTTAATTTCAGATTTATCATAAATCTGAATAGAAGTGGAAGTAAAAAAGTGAAACAAGTGAGTAAAACTTTCGCAAGAGTAATGTTTTGTATCTTTTATTATGTATTATAAAGGAGAATATTAATTCTCATGAATGCAGCAATGTCGGGTGTGGTATTTAGATCATTGAAGTTTGTTATTTTGTTTGTTTTGCTTTCGATTTATTGTTTTAAATTAAATTAGTTAAATGTACGATACGTTTGTAAATGTTTACGTGATTGCAACGAGGCGCATGCCTGAACGATCAACTTTTTTAGGAATCGATAGAAGCGTTGATCTTAGTTATAGATGTATTTTTGTTTTATGCCGCTTGCAGGGTAGGGTGCAGTGGCGCATCCTCAAGCCATGAGTTATCAATTACCATCTTCACAAAATAGAACAAGTAAGTGTGGTTTAGTTAGATATATTATTAGATCTTGTTATATAGATTTTCTTGATGAACTACTTCTGCTTAGCTATGTGAGTCATGTTTCTGAATGGGTCTTTAAACAAGGGCCTATTTGATGTTTTCGAAATGCATTTTGTTGATTATATGTGGTTAATTGCGTTATTATTCAAGTAGTTAGTGAATGTTTTAATAAGTAGTATTTGGTTATACATGTATCTAATATAATTTGACATAATTTTCAAACAAAACCAAAAATTATAACTACCATTCATGCAAGGGGCTTGTCAGGATAAACATAAACAGCGTAAAGGTTAAACTTTCACCAGTAGCACATCAATTGATTGTCATAAGAGTGGTTCCAAATTGATATTTTTTAAAACCATTGTGTGGAGCGAACTTACCATAAATTGTTAAATATAGTTAAATCTCTAAAGAAAGGTCAATGAATTTGCATTTTTTTTTATCACTCAACTGTTAGTGTACTTAGCTGATGAAATCACCAATAATTCTTACATTTGTCAAGGAAATTTCTTAGTTTCGCTCAGTCCCATGTTTTTGAAAAACATTCAAGTAATGTGATGAACACCTAAATATTTATTAGCTTCATTTGAAACTTGCCCCTTATAAACTGCAAGCATTCATGGATGACACATAATTTGCAAGAAAATGTCACTTTCAGAATCCCTCTGCATCACTTCTTATAATTAGATTAAAGCGCTTAAAATTGTCCTTTACCTCAATTCAGTCACCAAAAGTGTAACTTTAGTAAATTTTGATAAAAAAGTGCCATAATTTATGATTTTACAAATTTCTGTAATATAGATAATATATTTACATTGATTTATTTCGAAACTAATCAATGATAATCAATTAATGGGTCCGCCAAATAACTTTTTTTTTTTTAAAATGCTATAAAAAAAAACTACTGAATATTTTTTCAAATTTCTTTTTTTATTTGAAAGTACAATCCTTCCGGTTAATGATGGAAAATAATTTCATTCAAATGGCTGCCTCGGCTGTCCATGCAGTAGCTTTCATGATCGGTCCAATTTTTAAGTACATTATCGATTGTGTGCAGCTGTATTTCACCAATGGCTTCACGAATATTGTCCTTTAAAGCATCAATTGTCTCTGGCTTGTCGGCGTAACACTTATCTTTGACGGCACCCCACAAATAATAGTCCAACGGTGTCAAATCGCAGCTCCGAGGTGGCCAAATGACATCAGCTCTGCGGCTGATAATGCGATTTTTAAAAACACGGCGCAAAACATCAAGTGTAGCGTCGGCTGTGTGGGACGTAGCGCCGTCCTGTTGAAACCAAATGTTGCCAATATCCTCCACTTCAATTTCTGTGAATAAAAATTCGTTCAACATGGCCTGATAACGATCGCCATTGACTGTAACGGCCACTCCATGCTCCTTTTTGAAGAAAAATGGCCCAATTATGCCTCTGGACCAAAATCCGCACCAAACAGTGACTCGTTTTGGGTGCACCGGCTTTTCAATGAATGCATGCGGGTTTTCTGTGCCCCAAATGCGACAATTCTGCTTGTTTACATACCCGCCAAGATCGAAATGAGCTTCATCTGAAAAGATGTTTTTTTTGGCAAAATCCGCATCTTCTGCAAATCGATCGCAGGCCCACTTAGTGAAGCGAAAACGCATTGGATGGTCAGTTGTTCGAGCGTATACACAACCATATTCGTTCTGCGGAAGGATAAAACTAATTATCTGTCAAATCAGACATGAGCTAAGTGTTGCCATTCACGAAATAAGCACTAGTTGAAATAAAAAAACGGTAGGTGGCGGACCCTGTACAATAACCATCCACTTATTTTTTTTCTCCCTGCTTCTTCCAAACTTCTAAAAGAATTTCACCATAGTTTTGCTGGCTATTTAATGAGTAAGTCTTACAAGCTAACTTGTTAAACATAGGGGTTTCCCTTACGAAAGGGTGACCTAAATGTGTAGGATAGTAGTTGAATTGGGTAAGCAAGTTCATGTGGTAATTTGTTGTAAGAGGTACACTGTTTAAAGACTTAAGTCGGGGAACAGGTGTTCCGGTCGCTGAAGGTAACTAATGACAATGTGGCCACAAATGTCACTAGTACCAGCAAGCAAGATTAGATTATTTAACTGAATGAAATAAAAAAAAAATATTTTTTTCATTATATCTAATTTAAATATATATATAATTTTTTAAGGCTAATATTTTACTTAATTTTTTTTAAATGATGTTTATGTTCATACCTACACTCATCTTTGTAATGTTTTAGCTCTCCAAAAGCTGTTTATTTTACGAAACCTGTGTATCAAAAAAAGATTATGATTAATCAAATACTAAATATGTATACATATTTAGTATTTGATAGGTATACATATCTGTCATTGGGTCAGTACTGGTTAAATAGATAAATCAGCTAATGTATAATGTTTATATTTTAGTGTCGCACAGCAACTACAGTGGGTCGGATGTGCCCATGGCTCCAAGCAAGGAGCAACAAACCCTCATGTGGCAGCAGAACTCCTATCTGGTGGATTCTGGCATCAACTCTGGGGCTGCCACTCAGGTAACCATCTATTTTTATAATCTTTATATAAGTTTGGCATCATAGTATATTAAAATATTATGTGCAGTAAGTGAAAGACTTTCAAGATTTATTTCTATTTTAAGTTTTTAGCTGTATTTCAAAAGACATTATTATGCATGCAATCAGTTTTCAGACAAATATTGCACAGAAATATTTAATACATATGCATTGTTTGAGGTACATACTTATGAAACTTGGTACATGAGTCTCAGGTACTGTTTTATTTTAAAAAAATCTTTGTAATGCCAACTTTTATTATAAATATATTCTACACTAGCTGTGCTCGCGACTTCGTCCGCGTGGAATAGTTATTTTTTTATCATATAAACTTTCATCCCCTATTTTATCCCTTTGGGGGTAGAATTTATCAAAATCCTTTCTTAGCGGATGCCTACGTCATAACATCTACCTGCATGCCAAATTTCAGCCCGATCCGTCTAGTGGTTTGGGCTGTGCGTTGATAGATCACTATGTCAGTCAGTCACCTTTGAGTTATATATATTTAGATTATTCTTTAATACATATTTTTTGTGTATCTTGAACCGTTTTCACGGCGCACGCAACGGAAGGCTTCAAAGATGAAATAATTTCTCCCGTTTTTTACACATTTACCACTATATCTTTGCTCCTATTGGTCGTAGCGTGATGTTATATAGCCTATAGCCTTCCTCGATAACTGGACTATCCAACACAAAAAGAATTATTCAATTCGAACCAGTAGTTTCGGAGATTAGCGCGTTCAAACAAACAAACAAACAAACAAACTCTTCAGCTTTATAATATTAGTATAGATAGTATAGATTGTACATTCATCTGAAAAATTTCTACCTAATATTCATAGGTAGCTTAAGTATTAATGGAATATCCTAAAAGAGGTCTAAAAGCAAACTGAATAAAACAATTTATATATTTCGGTAAAGGTATTGAATATTATGCAATTTCGAACAATTCACCAAAGTCAGTATAAATGCAACTTTGGTTTTTAAGGTTTCATAGAATAAGTTTTATATTTCAATATAATTAAAATAAAAAAAATCAATTAGGTGCCGTCATTGAGTGGGAAGGAAGATGATGACATGGAAGGAGATCAACTCATGTTTGATCTGGACCAGGGATTTACCCAGGGCTTCACCCAGGAACAAGTTGATGGTAAGTTTTGGTATAAAACCAACTTTATTAAAACAAAAACATGGGATTTTAAATTCAAAATTAAAACTTGAACCCTAATTCTAATTCACTCAGATATGAACCAGCAGCTGTCTCAAACACGTTCCCAGCGTGTGCGAGCAGCTATGTTTCCTGAGACCCTGGAGGAAGGCATTGAGATTCCATCCACACAGCTGGATCCAGCACAACCTACTGCTGTACAGCGTTTGTCTGAACCATCACAGATGCTAAAGCATGCTGTTGTCAACTTGATCAATTACCAGGATGATGCTGATTTAGCTACTCGGTAAGCTTTTTACAAAATTTATAACAATAAGTTTACTTGACCATTCTATTGCCAGTTTTTTTCGTACATAACTAACTATAATGTGTTATGGAAACCCTAAAGACTCTTTAATGGATTGTACATAGTATTTTATCTAGATCCTATGTACTTAATATCAAGTGCTTCTGGGTTCATTAAAACAATATTAGTATATGATGAAGCTGGAATATTGAATGCTATCAATGCTGTTAAACAATACATGTATAAATAGTCTTAAAATTTAAAGCATTTTTTGTAGCATGTTTTATGTAATTTCAGGGCTATACCAGAGTTGATCAAGCTGCTGAATGATGAAGACCAAGTTATTGTCTCACAAGCCGCAATGATGGTTCACCAGCTATCCAAGAAAGAGGCTTCTCGCCACGCCATCATGAACTCTCCTCAAATGGTCGCCGCTTTAGTCCGAGCTATCTCCAATAGTAACGACCTGGAAACCACCAAAGGAGCTGTGGGAACTCTGCATAACTTATCCCACCATCGCCAAGGTCTACTAGCCATCTTCAAAAGCGGAGGCATTCCAGCACTCGTCAAACTTCTATCTTCACCAATGGAAGCTGTGTTATTTTACGCTATAACCACTTTACATAATCTGCTTTTACACCAAGATGGGTCAAAAATGGCTGTCCGACTAGCTGGTGGACTTCAGAAAATGGTTGCTTTGTTGCAAAGAAACAATGTCAAGTTCCTAGCAATTGTGACTGATTGCCTACAAATCTTGGCTTATGGTAATCAGGAGTCCAAACTGATCATTTTGGCTTCCCAGGGACCAATCGAACTTGTTCGTATTATGCGCTCATATGATTACGAAAAGCTTTTGTGGACTACTTCTAGAGTTTTGAAGGTAAGTATTGTCTTTATATGGTTTTCAGGAACTACTGCATCAATTTCTTGTCTGGGTGGTAGTCTCCTTTTTACAGAAGTTGATTTATTATATAGAAGTTGGTTTATTATATAGAAGTTGCTTGAATAAAATTATGGATAAAATGCAATAAAAAAAATACTGGTGGGCGGGACTCAAACCCACGATCCTCGCTTTCGCGGCAAGGCACAATTTATAAAGATGTTAAATTTTAATTAATGTTATCATTTAAGTAGAATTTAAATTTGCTTTTAAATATAATTTTATAAGCTTTATGTATTTGTTAGTGATACTGTAATTTATTACTAAATGATATCTCATAACAGGTCCTGTCTGTATGCTCAAGCAACAAGCCAGCGATTGTAGAAGCAGGAGGCATGCAGGCACTGGCCATACACCTGGGCAACCCCAGTGGCAGACTGGTGCAGAACTGTCTGTGGACCCTGAGGAACTTGTCCGATGCTGCTACGAAGGTTAGAACTAATTCACTTTATATGGAGTTGAATTTTCATAAATTTGCATTGTACAACTTTTCCCATACAAATTGGTTATTTTAACATTACTAGTTTGTATGAATAAGACATTTTTTATTTTATTGCATCACAGAATGTGGCTTTGTTAGGGTAAACACAAAGTTCATGAATAGTGTCGACATTGTTGTTAAACAACATTGATAACTCTCTAGACCAGAAAAAAAGTAAATATGACTAGGTTTGTCATTATCAAATTTTGCATCTGTTAATGGTAAATAGTACTAAAAAATATTAATTTGTTTATTTATATTCGAGCAGGTGGATGGGCTTGATGGATTGCTCTCCAGCCTCGTGCAGGTGTTGGCTTCCACTGATGTCAACATTGTGACTTGTGCTGCTGGAATACTGTCCAATTTGACTTGTAACAACCAACGTAACAAGGTACGTTTTGTGTGATTATCTTTAATATAATCAGTTTTTTTTGAACAAAAATTATGCAAATTGCTACACTTTCATCTTTTACCAAATGAAACACCAATCAAAATACATATGTATGTGGTTTAATGCTTCTCGTCGATCAGGTTCTACATACATTAACCCCCATATTGTCGTCATATCCTTTACTCCACTTTTCACTCAAGGAACATTTTTCTTTTTCAACCAAATGTCAAATAGACAGGGTGGCCACTTACTGGAAAACATGGAAAACCGGGAAAAGTCAGGGAATTTTCGAAGACTGGAAATGTCAGGGAAAACATTTAAAGTACACACGTAACTTTATACTGTAAACGACTGGCAACCTAAGAGAGGCGGTACCATCTAAGTTCAAAATATGCTTACTATACAAAATATAATATACAAAATATCATATTCTTAAAAAAAAAATTAAGAATACGATATTTTGTTGCTCTATATTTTCCGAAAATATTGCTAAAAATAATTGTTTCTATTTTCTAATAACTACTACTACTTTTTTTTTCCAAAAAACAAATAATATATTTTAGGCGTTTTTTTTTTTCATTTTGAAGTTCATTAAGATGGGGGAAAACCTAATAAAAGTGTTTGGAAAATCTGGAAAAGTCAGGGAAATTCGTATCCAGAAAAAGTGGCCACCCTGATATAGAAAGATGGAATGAAGGAGACATTCTTTGAGTGTAAAGTGGAATTGAGGATGCAACTTAGAATACACAAGTAAAGTTTCTATACATTTTTGCACTGTTAATAAATACTTTGAAAATGCATCTCACACTGTGTCGTAGCTAGGTAACCAAGGGCCCTGGGGCAAACCAAAAAATGGGGCCCCATGGCTATCTAAACTAGTTAGTTTTTATCAACTTGATAATCTATCTAAATAAATCTTATACTACATTGCCAATCTGTAGCACTCAAACTTTTAATTGTAAATCACAGCAATACAAATAATAATTACAAATTTTAATACACTTGCCATGAGTTACTTTGCTAATACTAATAAATATTTCTGTTTATTCCAATCAAAATAATATCTCATTAAAATTATTTATTATACACACAATTATATATCTATGTTAATTTAAGAGTCCCAATATAAATTTACATTTATTTATTTTTATTTAAAATTCTTTATTACACCAAACTGTATGTAGGCAAGCTTAATGCCTTAGGCATTTTCTACCAGCTAACCTTTGAGAGTAATATATGCTTAGGGTGCAACAAACTATTTAGTTATTTAATTATGCATCCTCATTAAATTATTTGTAAGTAGGTACTAATCTCTAGTAATGAAATTGACTATACTAGTATTTAAATTTCTCAGATCCATAAACTTTCGTTTCTATGTATATATTTTTGTTGTGGTGTGACCCTGTAACTATAACTAAATTCCAGGTGACAGTCTGCCAAGCCGGTGGAGTGGATGCTTTAGTCCGCACTGTGGTGTCAGCTGGGGACCGTGAAGAGATAACAGAGCCAGCAGTCTGTGCTCTCAGACACCTCACGTCTCGCCATGTGGAGTGTGAGATGGCCCAGAATGCTGTACGTCTGCATTATGGATTGCCTGTAAGTATTATTATCTGCCAGGTGTGTATTCTTTGGTCCACAGTTCCACACCATTTTGTCAGGCGTAGATTATGATGAGATCAAGCAGCCTAAGAACTTTGATGGAACCTATTTCCAACATGGCGCTGACAGCATCGTATAGTATTTTTAGCTAGGTACTGAAAATAGATAATAATATTATTAGAGCAAAAATTATTAGGTTATATACGAATTCGTAAAGGACCATTTTCGATTTTTTATATCTTTATTAATTTGATTATTGATCCCTTATTATTTTAATTTTTTAGAGTTTAGTTATTTAATTTTTTTTTATACACATATTGTCCAGTTTTTACTATAGTCGGTAGTAACTATAGATAGGGATCAACCAATAGGATAACTTTATTTTGTATTTCAATCTATAGTTACTAGCGACTATAATAGAAATTGTTTGCAAAAAAATGTTGTAGAGCTACAGATCATAAACTAAGATTGTACTTAGTTCGGACCATTGCCTTCATGTGAGATGTCCAAGAATATTCTATGGCACTATAGATTAAATATAATTATCTGCCAAATGAGAGTGCTTTAAGGGTCACAATCAAGATCATATGAGGTCTCAGTCAGTAAAGGCTTAAAAATATTATAGAAAAACTGTATTATTTACATATTTTATTTGATGTCCACAGGTGATAGTGAAGCTGCTTCAGCCGCCATCTCGCTGGCCGCTAGTAAAGGCTGTGGTGGGATTAGTGCGCAACCTGGCACTCTGTCCCGCCAACCACGTGCCTCTGCGCGACCACGGCGCCGTGCACCATCTGGTCAGACTGCTCATGAGGGCCTTCAACGACACGCAGAGGGTGAGAACTGACACGGAAACATACCAACGCTTACGACATTACATTGACGTTTGCGACAACACCCAAGTAATATGACAACACACTAACAGTTACGACAACACCCAAATAATTATGACAGCACGTTAACATTTACGAGACAACACCTGGGTAATTATGACAACACACTAACATTTACTATAACGCCTGAGTAATTTGACAGCACACAACACTTATGACAGTACATTGACATTTGCGACAATACCCATACGACGACACCCAAATAATTATGACAGAACACTAACATTTGCGACAACACCCAAGTAATTTTGACAACACACTAACATTTACAACGACACCCAAATAATTATAACAGAACACTAACATTTGCGACAACACCCAAGTAATTTTGACAACACACTAACATTTACAACGACACCCAAATAATTATAACAGAACACTAACATTTGCGACAACACCCAAGTAATTATGACAACACACTAACATTTACAACGACACCCAAATAATTATAACAGAACACTAACATTTGCGACAACACCCAAGTAATTTTGACAACACACTAACATTTACAACGACACCCAAATAATTATAACAGAACACTAACATTTGCGACAACACCCAAGTAATTATGACAACACACTAACAATTACGACGACACCCAAATAATTATGACAGAACACTAACATTTGCAATAACGCCTGAGTAATTACACTGAGACCAATAGGAGCAGAGCACCAATGAAAAATGTTGCTAAAATGTGGAAAATGTAGCTTCCGTTGCGTGCACTGCGAAAACGGTTGAAAGTTACGCAGACGAAGTTGCGCGGGTTAGGTTGTATTTAATATAATCATTGTTATATCCAGCAGCGAGGCTCCGTGACCGGGAGCGGCGCGGTGTCCGGCGGCGCCTACGCAGACGGTGTGCGGATGGAAGAGATAGTGGAGGGCGCGGTGGGGGCCCTACACATCCTGGCCCGGGAGCCTCTCAATCGACAGCTCATACGGCAGCAGAACGTCGTGCCTATATTTGTGCAACTGCTGTTCAATGATATAGAGAACATCCAGGTGAGTCTTGTGAAAGGTATTGAGTAGGAATTATATATTCTGATAGCCAAATAGTGCAGTTAAATTTTATCTTGTTTTTATGCTATTTAAATTTTTTATGGATTCTTTTTGATGTGGACAATAATAAACTTTTCGGCTGAATTTTCAACTGTCACATAAAGTTACACATCAGGGGGCCTATTCTACTAAATGAATTGGATATCAAGTACATGTCAAAGTTAAACTTTACATATTTACCATACAAAATGTATCTAATTTTAACTTTCATCGACGTTGATACACAATTGGTTTTAGTAGAATAACACCCCAGGGCTGCGTTCCAAATCAGAGTAATAATTAACATGCGCAATCGGTCTAACGAAGGTACAGAGACCTCACCTATTAATTTTTTTCTCGAAAACTTCCAGCGCGTAGCAGCAGGAGTGCTGTGCGAGCTAGCCGCCGACAAGGAAGGAGCGGAGATGATAGAAGCGGAAGGCGCCACCGCTCCGCTCACGGAGTTGCTTCACTCCCGCAACGAGGGCGTCGCCACGTACGCCGCCGCCGTACTGTTCCGCATGTCCGAGGACAAACCGCACGACTACAAGAAGCGCCTGTCCATGGAACTCACGAACTCGCTGTTCAGGGACGATCATCAGATGTGGCCTAATGATCTGGCTATGCAACCTGATCTGCAGGTATGATATTTTATATTACGCGTTCTTTTTTTAAGAAGTTTATTAAGGACACTGCATTCGCAAACGCGAAGTCTGCTTTTTCTATACAAAATTAGCTATTGTACTTCCTGTAATACTCAACTACTATTTGTCGCAGATAATATTTTTGTCTCAGTCATTGTATTTAATTATTTTTGTGTTGGGTAATTTATTTTTGTTATAAAAATACTTTTAATTTTATAATATAAAAATACTTATTAGTCACAACATAAAAAATTTTGGACACAAAAAAATTAATGAAAAAATAAACTTTGACTGACAGCCAAGTTGTAATATTGGAAGTAAGTTTGTATGGGCGTCAAGACGACTGCAGTTCTCTTAAGACATTCTAACCTTTCTTAATAAGAACTCATTATATAAGGGTGTAATTTTTATCATTCTAATACAGTTTTAAAGTTAAGGAATGATTCGAGTTACCAGCCCTTAGTTTTACATAGGTAGTCTGTTATAAAATAAGGATTAAACGTTGCTAGTCAATTTTTCGTAGTACATTCAAGCCCAACACAGCACAGAAATCTTTATCGAAATAAAAATGTTGTTGAATGTTCTACGCAAAAAAATAAAATAGTTAATTTTTTATTTGTTAATTATTAATTTCAACCAATTATTTTACCTATAATTTTTTTATTGATATTTCCAGTCGACAGTACTGCCATAAAAACATACTTCTCAAATTATTAATGTAATAATTGACAAAACAAAATTAAACATCAATAATTGTAAGTAATAAGAATATATTGCTAGGACACTGCCACACAAACCGATCTGCACAAGCGGATCTTTCTGTTCAACATAATATATTATTTTCCAAATTAATATATTATAAGTTATAATTTAATACAGAAATATATTATAGTGATTGATAGTACAAAATTTTGTCAATAGTTAGATTAATAATATGAGAAGTATTCAAGTGACCTAGTCATGTTTCGGTTTTAGTCTGTGGGTTCACCAGTTTTCTGGAGACTACTGCATTGATTTCTTGTTGAGGTAGTAGTCTCCTTTCAGGGTGCGGTTACGAAATGGGTAGTTAGATTGACGACAAGGCAACGAGTATATTAAAATATACTCGTAATGCAATTCGTCATTGTCGCCACCCATTTCGTAATCGCATCATTTAGCCGGCATAGTGGGAGCGATCAATATTGTTTAAGAACAATTATTGATAAACCCCATTCATGGACTTTGTAGGTCTGCTTACCACCAGGTAGATACAAAGTCACATGTCGTGCTCCAATAAAATAAAATATATTTTTTTGTTGGCAGCACTATCGACTGGAGGAACCTTAAACTTATATTTTCACAAATTTCGTTTTTTTGCGATTCTATGAATTTATAAACTTTGTAAAATATATTTCGTCACTAGTAATATAATGTAAAAACCATAATATAAATGTTATCACTGTGTTTGTGCACTGGAAGGTGATTAATCCACTGCAATAACTATTTAGATATTTTGGTAAAATCAGCTGAATAAATTCTTGACCAACTAAAAGAACCTTGTCACACTAAAAACAAGCTTTTTAAAAGTAATGAATTGCTAATACAAAGTACTCTTGCATTGGCAGTCCGTTTTTGAGTATGACTCTTGCCAGACAACGAGTTTTTTTTTGGATTTGTGCAATTTAAAACACTTTTGCAACAGATGGTACTAGTGGATTCGGGACTAACAGCTTAACATTGTTTCTGAAGCACAAAGTGGTTATGCCAAACAAATGCTATATACATAGTCATCAGGCTTCGAACCAGTGATTCAAGTTGATAGTCTGACCGCCTGAGCTACCAAAGTATATGTGTGCTTTTAGAGGCTTCAGTGTGATTTTTAAAAACTCACGCTACGGCCATAAAGGTTTAATTATGACAAGGTTCTAAGGTGGGTCTGGGATTAGATTCGGATGATGGTACCTTATTTGACGTGTCGATTGCACATAGGACATGCTCGGGCCGGAACAGGGGTACGAAGGACTGTACGGCACTCGGCCGTCTTTTCATCAGCAAGGTAAAGCCGGGGCATGCACTTAGTTGTATGAACTACTAACCCACTTAGGAGCACCCTGTTAATCACTTATTTCCGTATTGTTATTTGAGATTTATTCTTTTTTTTTATTGATAAATATATAAATTATTTTGTGGTAAAAAATCTGTGTTACGAAATTGTGGATTATAATTTTGCTGCCAAATTTTAGTGCAAGGTAAAGGAATATTGCTAATTATAGCACTAAAAACGCCAAAACTTAGTATTTACTTTGTATGAAGCTTAAAAAAAACGACAAAGAGAATGTGAAGTTTATTCTTACTTGTAAGTACCCACATTGACATGGTCACAAACTAAGGTCTAGGCTTGTACTATGTGAACCAGAAACAATGATATTATACATTATTTCATAAACACCCAGACCATGACAAACTATACAGAAAAACATTGTTTGTGTATATAAATGAAACATATTTGTTTACAGAATTTATAAAATGTCAAGTCTCCTATGTAATTACTATTTAGTAAATAATTTATTAATATACTCTCAATTAGTAAACCTTTAAACTATGTTTTTGCCGTTTTGAGTTCACAAAGCATTTTACCGGTATTATTAAAATTCATGCCTGATTAGTCTCATTTTTTTTTATAGGAACACAGCATGTGACCTAATATATAAATTCGTTTAAAATGTAATTGGACATTTGAATGTCTTAAATGCATATTTCAACAAGTATTAGCTTTGAGGCTTCTACTAATTAATACCAATATGTAGGACATTTTACACATATTTCCTGTTTACAAACTAAACTATAGACGTGTACTATGTTTACAGAATCAGATGGTACTACTACATATTTGACCTTATTCATAAAAACTTGATTCCTTGAAGAACACCCTAGTTGAATATGTTTTGACTCTTTTAAAAGAGACATTTTAACTAAAGTATTCTTCAAGGAATCAAGTTATTATGAATAAGGCCAATCTGACCGCCTCCGTAGACTAGTACCTTTTGCGTTATATCCAGAGGTCGTGGGTTCGATTCTCCACCCACGGCAAAAAGGTACCTTTTCTGTACAGTTTGCCATTATGAATAAAATATCATAATATGTATTATGTAGTTGTTTCTGATAGTACTCATAGTACTTACAAGCCTAGAGCTTAGTTTGTTACCAGACAATATCTGTGTAATGTCTTTTATATCATTATTATATTTTACAGGACAAGGCAAACTGTGCAAAACACATAGAATATATTTTGTCAGTGGGTATTGAACCCATAACCTCCGAAAATAACACCTATGGCGTAACCATTAGACAATAAAAGCTTACTTTTAAATTTAAATCTTGACTTATTAAGTATTAGGTAACTTTTTTCAATAACTTAGGCTGAGTTACAGCAAAATAAAATCTCTAATCCTAAAGATTAAAGTTAAAAATGGCGTCAATAGTACCAGCTGTCATTCAAACTTCAAAATAAAATTAGTACTTACGACGCCATTTTTAACTTTAATCGTTACAATTACAGAGTGTTCTTTTTTCGTGCAACTCAGTCTAAAAATGCGGCAGTTAATTATAATCCAAAAGCTTATTTTTAATTTTGTAACTGGTTATAAGATTCTCTTGCTAAATATATCTTTGCCACAGCATGGATAAGAAGTCTTGCATGATAATAATAAATTCTCAAATAACAATCCAAATTATCAGTATCTTGTATTATTGTAGGAAATGGTCACCTCTTTAATATTATTATGTAATGATGTTAATTTGTATAAACTATGTTTTGTAATATGTATTCTTTCTTCTTTACACGCAGCTTAACACGGGATCTATTTATCACTAAACTCAGGTGATGGGAATATTATACTATGATTTTGTGTTTGTGGATTCACAACTTTTGATATTTTTACCTGAAACGTAAAAAAACATTCATTGCTTGTTTTATAGATAATTTTATCAGTAATCTTAAAACAAAACCATTAATGTACAATGTTTTAGGTAAAAATAAAAATCTTTGTGAATGTAGTTTGTATTATTAATAAATACTTATTTTATATCTTTATTTATACTAATGTTTTTATTTTAATATTTTTGCATGTTTGTTACTAAATTAAGTTTATTATTATTTATTTATTTTATTTACTAATATTAATTGTATGTAATTCTTTGTAATCCGTTATCTAGACTATCGGATGTTGTTTTATATATTTTATGTTTTAGTTTGATTTTATTTGACTTATGACTTGGATCTTTGCCTCTAATTTATGCAATGAAACACTTCAGACTGAGAAATCAGTATTTTTGTTTTCGGCATAGTGCTGATAATGATTTTTAAAGTTATATCCATAAGGAATTTTACTAATCAAAGTAAAAGTTCCAAATAGCTTCTTAGTTTCTTAAAAAACCACTAGAGGCGCTGCATTATGTTTCCGTAATATCATGAAGGTATATAATAGGGAGGTACCCTAAGGCAAGATCGCTTTTTTGTACACGATAACAGAACCAAAACAAAAAGTGAGAACAATAATATGGCATCGAGCATTTCTTTCGATGCGCGATTTTGGGCCTTTGGCTACTTCCGTGATTCTTACTTTTGTGGAATTATCAATAAATACATTTTTTTTCTTAAAAAATACAGGCTACGATCAAATACCAATAGACTCGATGCAGGGTCTGGAAATAGGCGGCGGTTTTGGCATGGACATGGACGTGGAAGGCGAGGCCGACGCTACAGCCGACCTAGCGTTCCCCGAGCCCCCGGGGGATAATGCCAACGTCGCCGCTTGGTATGACACCGATCTGTGACAACGCACTTTTAAATAATCTAAACTAACATTTTTTTTTTACTTAAAACAGTTGTAGGTTACATTGTATCAAGTTAACAGTTACTGTGATTGTCTAACCCCTAGTTACTAAAACTTTGATCAAATTAATCTACTATTAAAATTAGCTAACAAAGCCACCAATGATTATTCCACGTAAATTTTTCACTAATCATATGTCTTTGCTAATTTAAACCATTGATTCATTTGATCGCAGTTCTAGAAACTGGCCTAAGTAAATAAAAACTATGTCATTTTGTAATAATTTGATTTACTTCTAAATGAAGGTTCACATTAAAAAAACTTTGTCAAAGTATTTGTAAACTTGTGCAATGGACCCTTATAGAAATGTATTAATAAAAAAATCAAACAGTTATAAAGCCTCTTAGAAATTATAAACTATATATAACAAAAGGTTTTATAGAAATCAGTACAAATCAAATGTGAGGGTTTTATTTAATACCCAACATATTTGTAGTTCTTTATAGGGCAACCCTTTAGCTTATTTCTATAAATTTTCTTTCGGCAATATTAAGTTTCACCACCAAAAATACAGTAGGTAACTATAAATAAAAAAATCTTCATGAAAGCGCGGTCTCTAAAATCTTTTTTTGTTTTTAAGATTGTTTATGTTATATTATTTTAATAACAGACTATTATTTTACTTAATTAAAATTTTAAGATTATAGTTTAAATCACAAATCCATTGATTTATTTTTATATTTTATACATTTATGCTAAAATTGCTGCCATTTGAATTATCACTGTTAAAGTATGCAAATAGTTTTTTTCTAAATGATATCGCTTATGGCGCTGTAATAGCTATAATAAAAAATGTTTCTAAATTATCAAAAATAATATATTTGTATTGTAAAAATATGATTTACCAAGGACACCTTGAAAAAAAAAATTAAAATCAAACCGACAGCAGCGCCATCTGCGATTGGCGGATTAATATCATTTAGTTGTTATCTAAAAAAAAAAAAAAAATTGAGATCAAATGCCATATTTTGACCGTATTCTGCATCGATTTTTATCAAGTTCTATACGAGATTGTATACAACATTTCGGAGAATAGGGTAAAGGATACAGTTAGGGCTTATATAGATTTTTTTTTATCCTATTCATTACTTCTGCTATAAATTTTCATATTCTGCTAATGGAGATCGAAACTTTAAATTAAATAGTTGTGATGATCATTCTTCTAGTAAACGACTATTCTTAAAAAAAAAGCATTTAGTAATGAGATTTTAATTTTTTTATATTATTAAATATAATTTATTTTGCTATAATGTCTGTTTACATCGGACGTTTGATTTGTTATTTTTTATTGATTTATTATCAAGTAATAAGACTGTATTTAATTATTAGAAAACATATTCTTTATGTTGGTCAGATAATTTTATTTTAAAACTTTGACATACAACACTTATTTAAAAATTAAATTTGCATTAATCTAATACGTAATGAACGTTAGTTAACTTCTAGAGGCCAATATATAGAAAATAATTTTGCCTATGTACTTTGGTATTATTTTAGTAGATAAGTATAGTTAATGATTAAGTTTTATAATAAAATAAGTTAATTTTATGTAGCAATTCAGCGGATTAACACTAGCTCATTTCTTTACTTAGTAATGACATGCCGGTAGATGGCGCAGTTGCTTAACATGAACTATTATAAGTATTAATTTAAATACATACAAAAAGATGAGTTATAGTTACTGCGTTATGTATCGACATATTCTTTTATTCATACATAACCTCTTATTGTAATATCTAAATTTTGATATGAAAACATACTTTTAACATAATTATCAAATAAAAAATGTTTTTTTTTTAATTACCAAATTCTATGCGAGATTAGATTAAGGGTATGTTTTCATAGACATGATACATAATCGTGCACGTAGATTAATCGTTTTTTTATGAACTCAATACTACCCTAATGCACTTAATAAATTAGATAGTACATAGCTGTAATCAATGTATCAGTTAGTATGATGTATTCGATAAGTCGTAGGATAATCCGATCTAGGATTCATAAACTTTTTTCTATTTGATATCGATGTAATGCTAACAATGGCCGCTGACTTCTGTCAGGTGCCATGTTAGTATAGTTTATTATTATACTTGTGTCCATGTATTATGGATGGTAATAAATAAATATCAATAAAATATTTTTGTTTTTTATTTTAATTTCCTGAATATACTAATAGCTACACTTACCTGCACTTTAGGATATTAAAGAAGATTTGTAATGCAAATTCGCCTTTATTCAATCGACACCATTTATTGATTTTGTAGGTCTTCTTAGCATCAGGTTGATAAAAAGTCGCATGCCATGCTCCAGTAAAAAAATAGAAACAATTATAAAATTATATTATTACTAGCTGACCCGCGCAACTTTGTCTGCGCGTTTAAATTAAACCGTTTACCCGCGTACGCTCTTAAAAGGAATAATTTTTCCCCGTTTTTGCAACATTTTTCTTTGTTACTCCGCTCCTATTAGTCGTAGCGTGATGTTATATAGCCTATAGCCTTTCTCGATAAATGGATTATCCAACACGAAAATATTTTTTCAATTCGAATCAGTAGTTCCTGAGATTAGCGCGTTCAAACAAACAAACTCTTCAGCTTTATAATATTAGTTTAGATTTATTTAAATCTTTATAGCATAAAGTTCAACTTAAAGCTAAACTTGAACGAAAATGACGAGTTGTCTATTTTCGGGTACAGTCGAGATGAAAAGTTTAGTAATGACATAATTTGTTATTATTTTATATAGGCGTTGGTCCGAATACTATCGGCTAAATGAGGACGGGTGCCCCGGGACCGGTTAATCGGTTCTCGGGAGACAATAGGTATTTTTTATTGTTAGGAAGTCAACTATAAAAGTGAGTAGTAATATTAGGGTTTGTTATAATAACTTAACGACACGTACTTCTTGAAAACAAAGCGCTAGTGAGTAATGATACCTACCTACAGACTTCGGAGTTCAGCGGGGTGAATACGTGCACAACGCTAAGTTGCACGGCTGAGTTGCTCCAAAATAAACTAGGTAAATGTAACGATTAAAGTTAAAAATAGGGTCGAAAGAAAGCTGGTATATTCGACGCCGTTTTTAACTAATCATTACTATTACTTTAACGGACACTTTGGTGCAACTCCAAACAAACTAACATTAAAAATTGACAGACAACCCTTAAGTCATGTTGGTTAAAGTTTAGCTTAATGTTTTACGGCGTAATAGGGAGGCATGGCGGACGAGTAACAATAACAAATGCGCGTGATACCTACTCGGTAAACAACTGGCGAGACGTCGAGTGAAAACGCGGGAGGGGGTGGGGCATTCGGATTACAGAGGTGTTAGGATTGAAGACGTCCTGTTGTACCCCTAGTGTGAGTTTTCTAACTATTACTTTGCGTTTGAGTTAACTATGGGAAATGGTTCAGCGCTCCAAGCGGAAATTTTACAAACTAGAAATGCGGTCGTGTGATAGGTCAAAATGTTGTGTAGATGAATCAATATCGAAAAAATAAAATTTGATTACTTACCGCATTTTTTCGATATTGTCATCATCAAATCACGTGCTGATGGCTTTTCATCATCTTAAAGCCATCATCAAAACACGTGCACGCGTTTCAGCAGCGGTTTTTCCAAGTATCATGTGAAATTTTAACAACAATTCATTGCTTTTTTCCTTGCGAAACAAAAAGACATCTATTGCAATTGATGGCTATGGTACAGGTGTACTATATTGATTTATTTACAGAATAAAGGGGGACTTCACTGAGAATAATGCTAAATTATTGGAGTCGATCTTCATTACCGTATACGTAGTAAGACTACTAAAAATCTTGCCACTATGCAATTTTTTGCAATTTTTTCAATGTCTTATGATGGATTGACCTTATGGCCCCCAGACCCTATAGGTACGCACATTAATTTTTGCATAAAAAAGGAATTGTTTTTTAGGGTAAAATAATAGAACAGTATTTTACATATTTTTTTTATTCATAAATTTATTTAAACATTTTATTGCACAGTAAACAAAAGTTATGTACGTAGTCGGCACTGAAAATATCGGAAATGGAATATTTCCACTGTTCCTGTCATATTAAAATCTTTTTAATTGAAAACTCCTTGGTTTTAAAAATCGAATACCATTTATTTATTTAAAAAAAGATTCTTGGTCTTGTCACAAGGACTTGTCAAACTTGTTTAGTCGTTGAGAAAATGGAATTGACTCGAGAAAATTCAAGAGCGATGATTTATTATGACTTTCGAAGTGGTTTAACACAAAAACAGTGTGTTGATCGGATGCTTTCTGCATTTGGTGATGAAGGCCCCATCCAAAACCACAATTTATCGCTGGTTTGCTGAATTTCAACGTGGACGTGTCAAGCTCAGTGATGATCCCCGTCAAGGTCGTCCAAAAACTGCAGTCACCCAAGAAAACGTTGATGCTGTGCGTAAGCTGATTGTGTAAGATCGACATGTGACATACCGCGAAATTCAGGCAACTTTAGACATTGGCATGAGTCAAATACAAATAATCTTGCATGAACAATTAGGTGTAAAAAAGTTGTTTTCCCGATGGATACCGCATTCGATCTGTGAAGAGCAAAAAGCGGCTCGCGTTACTTAGTGCGTCAGAACTCTCGAAAGATTCCACGCAGGATCCTCAAATGCTGTATACAACATCGCGAAATTCAGGCAACTTTAGACATTGGCATGAGTCAAATACAAATAATCTTGCATGAACAATTAGGTGTAAAAAAGTTGTTTTCCCGATGGATACCGCATTCGCTCTGTGAAGAGCAAAAAGCGGCTCGTTTTACTTAGTGCGTCAGAACTCTCGAAAGATTCCACGCAGAATCCACAAATGCTGTATACAACATCGTATCAGGTGACGAATCCTGGATATACGCGTACGAACCCGAAACAAAAAATCCGTCACGAGTTTGGTGTTCGAAAATGAGTTAAAGCCAACAAAAATTATGCGTTCAAGGAGTGTTGCAAAAAAAATGGTGGCCACGTTTGTCTCCAAAACCGGCCATGTTGCGACTATTCCTCTTGAGGGATAAAGAACGGTTAATGCAGAATGGTATGCTAGCATTTGTTTGCCACAGGTCGTTTCTGAACTCCGTAAAGAGAACTGCAATCGCCGCATCATCCTCCATCACGACAATGCATTTTCTGCTCCGCGCACAGAACAAAAGAGTTTTTGGAGCAAGAAAACATAGAATTATTACACCATCCGCCGTACAGCCCCGACCTAAGCCCTAATGATTTCTATACTTTCCCTAAAATAAAGAATAAATTGCGTGGTCAGAGATTTTCATCACCTGAAGAAGCTGTGGACGCCTACAAAACGGCCATTTTGGAGACCCCAACTTCCGAATGGAATGGTTGCTTCAATGATTGGTTCCATCGTATGGAAAAATGTGTCAAATTTCGCGGAGAATACTTCGAAAAGCAATAAATACATTTTTAAATAGTAATGTTGTGTCACTTCCTTGATTCCCGAAATTTTCAGTGCCGCCCACGTATAAGGCAATGAATAATTTCATAGTAAAATAATTTCATAGTCAGTAACAAAAATACATAAAATTGAAACATTTTTCGGGAATGTAGATACACAATTTGATAACCCTGTATTATGTATTGTATTTCACCTGTCATACCATATCCTGTTTCTAACGGACATATTGGCGCTTTGTAAGCATTTTCACGTTTGCAAAAGCGTTTTACCTTTAACACCAATTCTTGTAGTGTCCTAGGCATTACTATATAAGAATGTAAGAAGTAAAATATAAATATTTCAGAAAACCGACACACTTTTTGATGTTTAGGACACATAATTTTTGATGTTTAGGACAAACAGTGCAGCCAACATAACGGCGAAGGGAACTCTTACGTGATACGCACTATAGACGCATCTGAGCTACTGAAGGCGTGTTCACATAGCTACATAGGTTTTAAATGTTGTTATGTACATGGATTTACGTAGGTAACTAAAGTTATTGATAACTAAAGGATACATGCAATTGCAAAACGCGTAACCACTTCCTTTCAACCACCTAACAGTGAATATTCACTCTAGTGAATACTTCATTTTTATTTTATTAAAAATTTACACGAAACAGACTAAATAAAATGGAAATGAACGTTCACCTGCTCTTTGTTACGAAAATGTCATCCAACAGGGTTGTGCGCTGCGGAACAACAGCAGTACTTTTTACAAAATGGCTGAACCAAAGTGAATGTTTTCTCTAGTGTTCAGACGTTTGCACCCTAAGGGCCTGAGGCTCTACTATGGGTTTGCGCATTGTAGCAACGTAACGTATTTGTATACGCATACGTGAGCAACAACCAATAGGATCGCTTTATTTTTGACAGGATTGAATAAAGTGATCCTATTGGTTGTTGCTCACTTATACGTATATACAAATACTTACGTTATGTTGTGACAATGCGCAAACCCATGGGAGAGCCTCTGGTTGAGCGTGAGGATGGCTGACATACTATACGTTACGTCCGTGATCGGGTGGGGGCCTTGGATCTCCGCTGGGCAAGCATCGTTTTATTGTTATCATAATATAATAAGCGTCTGCTGCTGGCATCGAAGAAATGTTGTGTTCTTATAATTCTGTACTTCTTTCCATGTTGTAAGATAGTAGGTATATCGATGGGGTGTTCTACGCGTACTCTTCAGTAGGATAAGAGTAGGTATATTACTATATGGTATAAGCATAGGTGTAAGTCAAGAACCATGCTCCTCTGATGATACGGTACATGTGGAACGCCAGAGTTACTGCTGGAACATATTTCTCCAGGATGTCTCCGGTTGCGATCAGTGTTTGCGCCCTAAAAGATACTTTCCATCTATCTACTTGTAGGTACCTATCTATATTTGAGCCTTGGTAGCACTTTCGCAGGGCAGTAAACGATTGACAGGTCAATGAAACCAGCTAACCACCTAGTCTTAAACTAGTTGGTTATGTAGCGTGTGTTCTGTTTGGTTGTATTTTTCTCCCGCAAGGACAGTAGTTTAATATTTTCCTATCTGTTTATTTTTTATTATATTATTTTAACATTTGTCTGTAGGGGGAATGGCGACCTAGCCAAGTGCACACTTGGACCTTATAGGTATATAATATGATTTTTGACTTTTCATAAATGCCTGTAAAGGTTTACATAAAATAAATAATTTTGACTGAGGTTTGACTTTTAAAATTTTTCGTAAATTCGGCGCGAGTGAAAAAATCCAACATATACCAGCTCAATGCAGTAGCGGATCCAGAGGGCATAGCTTCCGGTAACGCTATCATAAGTATGTATGTAAACCTCTACCCCGACCCTCAGTGACAGAAAGAGCACGTATAAGATTATACCTACAATTTAAATCATAGCCCATCATAAACTGTTTCTTCCCCTACATTATGAATTTGAAAAAAAAACTTATAAACAACGACTGAACGTTTTCCTTTTTTAAATATTCTGACTTGATATTTTATAGGAATTATTTTAAATTGAGGGATTATTTTTAGATTTTTAATGGATTTCAATACCTAGTTTATATTTTCTCTACTATACCAAACTGAAAAAAAAGGAAAATGTACGAGCCTGGATACATTATTAGTAGATTTAAGATAAAATTTGAATAGTTTTGGGGAGGGCCATGGCCCCCACCATCATGAATCCACCATATACACATAATCCATATACTAGATATGCTACCACAAGCATCATATATATATTCATCAGTTGCTAAATATCGTGCACTAACAGCACCGGGACCTAAAAGAGCAGTTTATAATAATGTAGGTACTGTAAACTCCTATTTCGAACGAAACTACCTATGGTACTGGCTGGAGAAAGCTAATCATAATCTTCTTATAAATACTTGTTCTTATTTAAATAATTTGAAGTTTCACGAACATGTAAACAGAGTCAAAAAGGAAACAGTTTGGCATCGCTCGAGATAGGATAGATATCATCACGGGTGCCTTACGGCGCCTGAGACCGCCTAGACGGCCCCAGGGTAGCGGAGGGGTTTTAATCCCACCTCGTTGTAGCCGATGGTATGAGTCTACGCCGAACAAGTGGCTAGCTCGTCGCGATGTTTTGAATAGACTCAATAAACAGTTTCACAAGTTTGTATAGTGAAACCGGGACCGACAGCTTAACGTGCTCTCCGAGGCACTATAGTGGTGTTGTCAAACAAATGTACATATTTTTTTAAATTAAAAACACATTGGTACACACCGGGATTCAAACCAGGGACCTAAGTGTTTTTAAGTCCAAGGACTAACCAACTCGGCCACCACAAAATCATATTAATTTGTGTTAAACCTAATAAAAGAAGTCCAAAACAAAGAATGTTTTAGTTATTTCCGAAAAGTTAGGCAGGTATTGTAACAGCAGTGAAAAGTGCTGTTACAGAACCTACTAGATATAATAGGCATTATTTAAACATGTCGTTCCATCCTCCCAAATTGATATAGTACAGAACACCATGCTCATGTTAGAAGGCGGTGAAGACAACTCGCAAACTGCCTCTAACCTTTGTTCTCAGGTTCCTAATTCCAACTACTTCCTGCGCCGCCGGTTATTATGCGCAATTACGACTTAGACCTCCTAAAGGCTGGATGTGGACTTAAAACTATGTAGAGAACGCTGGACGCATTCCATAACTTACGCCCGTAAATTAAACGGAAGCGATATGTTTAAAGGTAAAGGGGCTTAGCATAACCTCGTCGATATAATTTGACAGTCGATAAAATAAAGTTTATGAATGAACATTCATTTATAAAATCGATATGTATCGATTTTGTCGAGCCTATCGATGCTGAGGTATAACTTTGAAGTCGAAACACGATTTCGATTTTTTTTTGTTTTTTCGTGCCCTTGGCCTGCAATTATTTCAAGGTGCCTAGATATTTCGAAACTAGTACTTAGCTTAAATATTTTTTTAGCTCTATCTATTGTAAGTACTAATGACAATGAAACTAGAACTTAGCTTAAATATTTTTTTAGCTCTATCTATATCTATTGTAAGTACTAATGACGATCTAATCTTGCTGAACTTTCTCTTGCGACGTGTGTGAAGCAGACACGTGTGAATCTGCTGAAATACACTTCTAGGTGAACTGAAACTTGTGGAAATTATGTTGCTTCCTCGTAATTTTGATTTAGCAACTGAAAAACGCCTTTTCATTGTGTAGAAAGGGGTCTTCTTTAAGTGGAGTAATGACAATTAATAGTCCTTATGCTTGACAACACCTCTAAACGAAAAACTCAGTGCCTCGTAGAGCACGGTTAAACTGTCAGTCCCAATCTTGTGATCCAATAAGTCTGCACAATCATCGCGACGAGCGGTAAGGAGCTTGTTCGGTTTAGACTCAGTATACCCGGGCACGACGAGTTGAAAATTAAACTATTTCGTTGGGTCCCTAAGGCTGTTTATATAGGCGGTCTCGGGCGTTGCAAGAAACCAGTGATGGTACGTTTCAGTTCCGTTTTATAAGTAAGCAGTCGCTACCAATGCTAAGATTAATATAATACGAAGCTGGTATAGAGTCCACTATGTCAAATATCTAAAAGTAAAGTAATATATATACAGAAATATTTATTAGCGCAGACCTATTGCAAAGCAATCATGGCAAGTGTATTAAATTTTGTGATTATTATTTTGTATTGCTGTGATTTACGACTAAAATTTTATGTGCCACAGATTGGCATTATATTCATAGTGAGGCATAATATTTGATAAGACCCATTTATTAACCTAAATTTCGACAAATACATGATGATTTATGATTATAATTATATCAATAAAAACTTTTTAACAAAAAACCTTCTTCAAAAACAGTTAAAGGTAAACTAATAATAAATCAGCTCCGTAGACTTAGTGGTTGCGCCTTTGGCGTTGTATCCGGAGGTCGTGGGTTCGATTCCCACCCATGGCAAAAAATATTAGTACGTTTTTTTCTGTACAGTTTGTCATGGTCTGGGTGTTTATAAAGTATAATATGTATTATATGGTTGCTTTTGGTACACATAGTACAAACCTAGAGCTTAGTTTGTGACCAGAGCAATATGTGTAATTTGTCCTACATATAAAAAATAGGTATAAGTGTTTTTTTGTCCTACTGGTTTATTTTCCTGACTTCTCATAAGGAATACACAAAAAAAATATGGGACTAACTTTAATTAAAAAAAATATTTTTTAACATCGGTTTAGATTTGACAGAGATATGAGGTAACATCCCCAAAAAAATAACGTACGTCCCGAACTGAGAACCTCCACCTTTTTTGAATCGGTTAAAAAGAATATTTATTTCAAACATAAGTGTTCACAAGTGTAATGGTTGTCTGGCTATCTATACTAGGAACACCGGCGCTATGGGTACCCAGAATACAGAAGCACCAGTAATATCAAAACTATAGTTACAGGTTTTAGTGGGTTCTCCGGTTTTCAAGAGATAACTGCATCGATTTCTTGTCGAGGTGGTAGTCTCATTTCATGGTGCGGTTTCGATATGGGTGGTTGAATTGACAATAAGGCAGGGAGTAGGTATATTAAAATATATTTGGAATGCAATTCGTCTTTGTTTGCCGATATACAAAGTGCACAAAACATGCCGTGCTCCAATAAAAAAAAATTAAAAAAAATTCCAACTCAACAACTCAACCAAATCCAAATTATTTCTATCTGACAATGGAAATCGAAAAGAATCACATTAAAAAAATGCACTGAGAATAGTAGTAATATATACGTAGGTTTTATTTAAAATACAAATAAAATCTACATATACTATGTACCAATATTATATTAACTTTCTAGGAAAATTTAATAAATTATTTACCTGTAGGTATTAAAGTGTATCACATGGGAGTTCGAAAAGACAAGTTTTCCCTCAATCATTGCAAACTAAAATCATGTATATTTGATTCATATAAATGGTTTTCGGGTCTTCCCTGGAGGCTTTCACGACCAAAGATAATGAGGGAAACTTTCAAGACAGGGCGGGTGGTGTGGCGGGCAATTATTGTTGATCGAAATACTATCGATAATTACTGTGGAGTAGATATGTTTAGTTTGTGTGTTTATAAATGTTTGAATATTAAGTTTTCGTTGTTTCTTCTACATAAATACGAAGAAGAAAGTAGAGATTTTATTTTAATATAAAAAATATGTAGGTATTAGGTTAATATTAAAGAGTAAAAAGCGGCCCTAGTCTAGTGGTTAAGCCACTGTGCAACTGATAATAAGGTTAATCAGATGACAAAAAGGACGGACGTAGGATGGGTGACCACTTTATCCAACAATGCTATACCATCATAAACACCGAAACAAACTCGCCACTTGTTAGGTGTTGCCTCCGAATCATCGACGAAATGAGGACGGGGTCCTTCGCTGAGATTTATACGATTCACGGGAGCCAAAAACGCACCCGTGATAGTATTTATTATTATTAATAATAGATTGTTAATAATAGTAGTTGGTCGAAACTTGCCTATTTAGGCACGAGATGATTCCTTAAATACTTAATAATGTATGCAAAGTCGTCAAAAAAAGCTATTTATTATAATTAATAAGTAGGTATATATACCAATCATATTAAATACAATGTGTCCTGGATTTTCTAATTACGGATTTGAAGTTAAAATGTACCAATTTTCTTATTTCAAACTATTGAAATAAGAAAATTGGATGCCATTGTTAGTTTTTTAATCCATCATAAACTGCTGGTATTATTACCGGAAAATAAAAATCGCTCTAAGTAGATAAAGCCTTAGAATAAGTAGGTACTTGTTGTAGGAGAAATCAAATACAAAAAAAGAAATTTATTAGGTTATGTAGGTAAGAGTCATTGTAGGTAAACCTTGTAGTCATTGTAGGTAGGCCGTTATAGAAATAAATATTAAAAAATATAAATTTGTCCATGATATAAATAAAAGGTTGCAAAAAAATAAACAATAACGAAACAGAAGTAGTTTGAGTTTTCTCGTGCAATATTCCCGAAGCTGCGATGTCAGTTGCAATATTCTCGCCATTACAACTGTTGGGGCGAAAATGCGGTGCGGACACGAAAAGTTTTTTCATTACTGACCAGGCACGGGTTTCGTCGATTTGCGCCGGAAGTGGTATGAAAGCTGTAGGACCTAGTTCTGAAGTGTTTAGGTTAGGACACTTCAGATTGAAATAAAAGTTTCAGATTATTTTTGTTATAATAATTGTGAAACTTTAAAACCCTGTCTGAGGATTATTTTCTATTTTTAACTTTTTATTTTCTATTTAAATAAAAAAATATCCTTTATGATTTAAATACACAATAAGTAAAAGTAAAATTATTTTCTATTTTTAACTTTTTATTTTCTAATTAAATAAAAAAATATCCTTTATGATTTAAATACACAATAAGTAAAAGTAAAATTATTTTCTATTTTTAACTTTTTATTTTCTAATTAAATAAAAAAATATCCTTTATGATTTAAATACACAATAAGTAAAAGTGAATAAAAGTTTAAATTAAAAAAAATATTCAGGCCATCTTTGGACACATTACATTGGACAAGTAGATATTAAAATAGTTATTTCACGTGGACAGATATTTTTTTTTTCTTTTTATTTATATTACGGGACTCATATTATAATATAGGTATTTAGGCCTCACGAACGAAATTATTAGAAACGATTTTAAAACTCAACTTTACACAGTGGAAGAGCAATTTCAGTAAGGTCATTGCATCGTCTATTGCAAGATCTTGGCTTTCCATGATCGGCCTTCGGAACTTTAATGGAACGCGTTTCCAAGAAGCCGCTGCCAGGATCACATAGTATGACTAGACTAGAGGGTAATGACACAGTGAAGGGGAGTGCATTTACATATGCCGAAAACAATATAATTTCTGAATAAAAACTTAAATTAATTATGTTAAAGATTGTTTTAATTGTCTTGGGTTAACATTTACTTTAGTTTAAAGAAATACTTTTTTTTTTATATCGGTGCACCAGTGGCGTCCATAAACAGTTTTTTTATTATTTAGGTAATAGTCCTAGCGAAGAGAATAATTTTACCAATAACATGAATAAACACAACAAGTTATTAGATAATTTATAAGCCACTTTTCGGCTACAATGAATCAACAGACTTGTAATTACAGGCTAACAAATATTCAAGTCTAAATCTCACATTCCCCGAAGGATCCACCGAACCCCTTCGATCGGGCTACTATTATTGAAATGGAAAATTAAACAGAATTATTAGCATTTGAAAGGGCGGGGTTTCGGGTTTACTGTTGAAAAGCAATTTGTACCGTGAAGATGTTTTCGTTCGTAAAGGGTCGTGTTGACGTCTTGACCTATGCTCGGGTCGTGGACGAGTGATTGGGAAATTTATATAGAGCTGCTTTTACATAGTTAAATTTATTATTTTATTAATTGGGTTATTGATAGAATAAATTTCCTTTTGAGATTTCTACCAGCATGATCATACCTATTATTATTATATATAGCATACTCGTACAGATGCAAAAACCGTCGAGTCCTAGTTTTCGATGTTAAACTGTGTTTTTAGGAGATTAATGCATCGATTTATGGTCTTAGTGGTAGTCTGCTTTCAGAGTGCGGTTACGAATCAGGTAAATAAGTTTATGATAAAGCAGCGAAGTTATTCGCATTATCAGCAAAACGCTGCTCTTAAATAAATATATGATTTAATAAAAAAATTATAAACCTTAATTCAAACTTCTTATATAATTCCAACATGTTTAGTAATATATAAACAGCGGCTATTAGAAACTAGCACCCGATGTCGGTAAAGGAGGGACGGACCTAAGGGTATAATTAAAAAACAAAACACTATTTAACATCTCTAACCCTTTGTCTAGAAAATTTTCATTATTGTATTCAAATAATTTAAATTTTAAAATAGTTGGATAATGTTTATTTTGAATAATTTGCAATGAATAATAATAAATCCGTCTTCGTCGACAAGTCGTTGTAGCCGGAGATTGTGGGTTCGATTCCTACCCATGGCAAAAAAATATTAGTACCTACGTTTTTCTGTACAGTCATGGTCTGGGTGTTTATAAAATATAATTATGTATTATATCGTTATTTCTAGTACACTTGCTTAGAGCTTAGTTTGTGACAATATATGTAAATTGTACAACATATATATTATTTATATTTATATTATCCTTCACTGCAGCTAATTGGGACTATGTTTTGTATTATTACCTACACCATGGTTTCTCGGTTTCCCCAGGACTACCTGACTCCTTGGGTACATCAATATTAATTTAATAATTTTTCATTTCGTATTCAGCAACGAAGCTTTAATATTTTATTTTTATCGGCTATATTCTAACCTCTTATTATTTGATGGTACCTACTTTTTTATACGACCAATAGCTTTGCTATAACTTTTAAATATTCATAAACTTTTATTATAATAAAAGGATATTTTTTACCCTTAATAATATTAGACGAAGAAATAGAATAAATAATACATTAACAATTAGTAAATATGAGTACAAAAAACTTGTGATAATTGTAGCTAAATTAAACTTATACATTCTATTATATACATTTAATTAGAAATCTATTTAAATAATTATAATTAAGTAGACCTAATTAATTGGTAAATAAGTAAATGTAATAATTTGCCTTAAAAAAATATCTACCAACTGTTGCCTCCTTAAGAGGAGGCACTTTAAATATTAGTCTTATTTGCTTATATCTGCAAAGGCAAGCACACATCTATTTATTAAAACACTTCAACTTAAGTTTTTTCAGACCTTCCTCTCTCCATGTCTTAACCAAAAACCTAATTGGAAAACATTTTTTCGATACTTTTTCTATTTTAAAATGATGCCTTTTTAATGTATAAAGACATTTTTCTTCTAAACGGGTTGAGTTTTAAGTCTAAAATAAATACACCTCACAAGAAAATACAGTTTATAATCCACTACTAAACGAAATTTTACCTAAATAAATTATTAAGTATGTTATAGACAAAATTAGTTTTGTGACTTACGACATTTTTATTGATTGAAAATTGTTTGCGCGATTTTCAATCTTGCGGAGCAGATCCAAGAGCTATAATAAGTAATTTTATGACCCCGTTGACCAGTCCCGCCTAGTGTGCCGATGCGTACGGATGTGTATCTCTCGTGCTGCCGGGGCTACTAAAGATTTACGTAATTAATTTGACCATGTATAAACCTTACAAGTCCTTGAATTATAGAAAAAATACTTTTAATCAAAATAATATTATTATTTTTTAGTTTTAGGAATAAATTTGAGTTTTCGAATCTGGAACAAGGAAAACCAGAGTCACCGCGAAACAATATCGATTTTTTTTATCGGATACCTATAACTTTTTTATTTATTTTTTTGACAACATAGAGAAGCCACATATATAGGGGTACCCGAGACAGTCGATTGACGTTTTTTATAGGAATAATTTTTGACTGCCTCCGTAGACTGGTTGCGACTTTTGTGTAATATCCAAAGGTCGTGGTTCGATTCCCACCCATGACAAAAAAATATTAGTACAGTTTGTCATGGTCTGGGTGTTTATATAATATGTATAATATTGTTGTTTCTGATACACATGTAACTTAGTTTGTGACCAGAGAAATATGTGTAAATTGTCCTATATATTATTATTAAATGTTTTTTGGTTCCGGTCGCAAAGACAGTAGTCAATGATCATCAAGTATGAATGCTACTTTTTTTTTTTCGACATAGGACACGTTATATAGGTTTTTGTGTGAGCCAAGCACGAATTTGAGGTCCATTTAAAAATCCAAGATGGCGGCCTCAACTTTATTTTTAAAAATTGACATGGGACTCGTTATATAGGTTTTTGGGTGTGCAGAGCACGAATTTGAGGTCCATTTTAAAATCCAAGATGGCGGCTTCAACTTTATTTTTAAAAATCGACATTGTACTCGTTATATATATTTTTGGGTGTGCCGAGCACGAATTTGAGGTCCATTTTAAAATCCAAGATGGCGGCCTCAACTTTATTTTTAAAAATTGACATGGGACTCGTTATATAGGTTTTTGGGTGTGCAGAGCACGAATTTGAAAAATAAAGTTGAGGCCGCCATCTTGAATTTTAAAATGGACCTCAAATTCGTGCTCGGCACACCCAAAAACATATATAACGACTCCCATGTCGAATTTTTGAAATAAACTTGATATCACCATCTTGGATTTTAAAATGGACCTCAAATTCGTGCTCGGCACACCCAAAAATATATATAACGAGTCCCATGTCGATTTTTAAAAATAAAGTTGAGGCCGCCATCTTGAATTTTAAAATGGACCTCAAATTCGTGCTCCGACAAACCTGCGGGGAAGCTCCGCCTATAGGGCGGGGCGATAACAAAAAAATATTTTGAGCGCAGGGTCTTAATTTTGTATCTACTATTTGTTACCATATAATGTAACTTTAATAAATTTAGGTGATTTATCTTATGCAGGATATACTGCACATGCAAACTACCGATTTTGTAATACTGTACTTCATTAAAGACACTTAACGGATAATGGGGACTACCCTATCCATAATACTGTTATAACTAGTTCGGTATAGTAGTATGACTGATTTGCGATATATGGGATTTAATGATTGAAAGTGTAACTTGCTATAGGCATGGAGTACGTATCAGTACGTCTATCAGTATGTATCCTAATACTATCAGCAAGATGAGGACGGGTTCATCTTCCTTGAGCCCGTTTAAACGGTCCTCGGGAGCCTAAAAAGTCACCCGTGATAAATGCTAATAAAATAGGTGAAATAAAAGTTGCCTTTTTCAAAGCGTGCAGGTGAGAAACAAAAAAAAATCTCTAATAACAAAAAATAACAAGAAAAAATACAGTTGTTTTGCAATAACTTTCAAAATATTTTGATATTTACAAAAAATGCTAGGTCATGCACAAAATTTTATACATATACATAACTTATAAAACATATGGCTTTATAATCTGTTCTATATTGAAGTAATAGGAAACATCAATAAAAAAATGTAGGTACATTTGCGTTTTTTTTCTATCAAGGCAACTTTCTGCTATTACGTTATTCAAATATCAATCAAATTATTTATTTGTGAACAAAAAGGTACAATAGAGATGTTACAATAAGTTAGATCACTTATGTTCTACTTTACAGTATACAAATATTAAAATGCAGCTAGGTATTTACATAATTGTTATTATTTCATATTTTTATCATTTAAATATTCCTCAATTCTATAATAACATTTGTTATTAAAATAGACCTCAAATTCGTGCTCGGCACACCCAAAAATATATATAACGAGTCCCATGTCGGTCTAAAAAAATAAAGTTGAGGCCGCTATCTTGGATTTTAAAATGGACCTCAAATTCGTGCTCGGTACACCCAAAAACCTATATAACGAGTCCCATGTCGAATTTTAGAAATTAACTTGCGATCGCCATCTTGGATTTTAAAATGGACCTCAAATTTGTGCTCGGCACACCCAAAAATATATATCGCTGGCCCCGGGCAATATATCGGTAACCACCGGTTACGCCCTTTTTAATGTTATTCGTTTTTTGGCTTCTCCAAGTATCAATCTATCACCCCAATTTTATTCAGATTTTTTTTTAATATTTAAATATAATAACTGAGGTTAACATCTTTATTGCACGGAAATTTTTGTTATGCCTAAATTATATACTGTTTCATTACTTTATGAAACATAAGACAAAAAACTCGTGAACATCTTTACACTAGTTTTTCTTACCACTTCTAAACAAAGAGGAACAGTAAAACTTTCAACCACTCTTTTGAAAACATAAATTAATCATTAATAAACTGTACACACCTAATACGAGGTAATCACAAGATATTTTATTCAGTAAAAGCTATTACCCCCTTTTTCCCGTAAAAAATATGTAGCCCTAGCGACGTTAAAGTGCTATAACTATAACATTTGGACGTGCTTAAGTAATTTTTATTTCGTGAATCTTTGTCCACATCACTTTTTCATTGGTTAGGTCTGCAGTATAGTTTGCCCATTAACTCTTTTAAATCAAAGGAATTACACTGTTCCATTTCTCCATCCTGAAATTATTCGCCATTGATCTTGGCATTCATGATTATGCTATACAGATCAGGAGTATAAATCTTGGTTCTTCTTTACACGTTCTATAAGAGTATGCATCGTATCTCCTTCAGACTGGCTATGGCCAGTTTCAAAATATCTATGAATTATGTTAACTCCATACTCTTGGACAACATATAAATAAAGAGCAAAAATTATTCTATTTTTATTCTGGCCAGCACAACCATCAGAATAAGAAATAAAATTCTTGAAGCCTCTTTGGCTTTCATTTTCAATAAAAGCTGCCAATTTCGTTGGCGCCCCTTTTGGCTAGACGATAATGGCAAACATAGCAGTATCCCCTTCCATTTAAAGAGTTGTAAATCGTAAAATTATATATGGAATACTTTTGCTTATAATGAAAGATTCCTACTTCTGATTGAGGGATCGTCAGGACCTTTTCTAGGTCATAAATCGCCACGATTGTAGAGTCGCAGGGTCACTTTCTATTTTATCTTTAGTTTTAAGTTAACGGGCACATTCCTTGTTTTTAATGTGCTTTGTGTAAGCTTCTTCAAGCTGTACTTTTCTTTTACTATCTGCTTGATGATACAAAGTACATTGACTGCACATATCATTTTAGGCTTATGAAAGGAATGATTAAATTTTGTATTAAATACAGTTTCATATTGTCGTTTTGTAGCAATCTTTATGTCATTAGAATAATTTTCATTCCGGAACATCATACAGCCTGTACATTTTGGAAATATTCAGTGTTTATTTTAAATATAATTTTTTAGAATCTTTACGCACGTAATGTAATTCTTTCACAGGAAATAGCTTTATATGTGTAATAACACTTAGTTCGGTTGTGGTCATTTAAAAAAATGGTCAATGTACTTTGTATCATCAAGCCGATAGTGAAAGAAAAGTGCAGCTTGAAGAAGCTTACACAAAGCACATTAAAAACAAGGAATGTGCCCGTTAACTTAAAACTAAAGATAAAATAGAAAGTGACCCTGCGACTACAATCGTAGCGATTTATGACCTAGAAAAGATCCTGACGATCCCTCAATCAGAAGTAGGAGTCTTTCATTATAAGCGAAAGTATTCCATATATAATTTTACGATTTACAACTCATTAAATAGAAGGGGATACTGCTATGTTTGGCATTTTCGTCTAGCTAGACAAAAGGGGCGCCAACGAAATTGGCAGCTTTTATTGAAAATGAAAGCCAAAGAGGCTTCAAGAATTTTATTTTTTATTCTGATGGTTGTGCTGGCCAGAATAAAAATAGAATAATTTTTGCTCTTTATTTATATGTTGTCCAAAAGTATGGAGTTAACATAATTCATAGATATTTTGAAACTGGCCATAGCCAGTCTGTAGGAGATTCGATGCATTCTCTTATAGAACGTGCAAAGACGAACCACATGATTTATACTCCTGATCAAATGTAGGTATAGCATAATCATGAATGCCAAGATCAATGGCGAATAATTTCAGGTTGTAGAAATGGAACAGTGTAATTTCTTTGATTTAAAAGAGTTAATGGGAAAATGATACTGGTTGCGGGCAGACCTGACCAATGAAAAAGTGATGCGGACAAAGATTCACGAAATGCAAATTACTCAAGCACATCCAAATGTTACTCGTATCTACTTTAAGTATAACTTTGACGATGAGTATTTTTTTAAAATACTGCACCAAACACCAGATCTTCCAGAGGAAAAGGCAAAAAACGCCCGTGGCTGATGTTGTATCAGATGTATTGAGAAATCTTTACACAGAGCCAATCGCCTTGCCCAAACCGCTTTAAGAAGATTTAATGAGTCTCTGCAGAACTGAAGCAATACCGAAACATTATCATACATTTTATAATAATTTGCATTGTGTTGGTGCCTCTGTAGAAGAAATAGATATTGAAAGTGAAGACTCAAATAGCATTTAATTAATAAGCAATTTGTTTTATTTTATTTTTTATAATATATTTTTTTAATATCCATTTTATATTTATTTACAAAATTTAATAATCAATACAAATTATTTGATTTTAATGCTTTTTTATTTTACCGAAAATATTTACGTGGGAAGGTTGGGTCCATAAAGCTAAAGCGTACGTACGTACATACTTCATTTCTGTTTATCAACAGGGTAACTAGAATGTATAGTTCATTCGTTTATTACTATCATAGGACACTTTTTTTCGTTTTATTTCTAATTATACACTTTTTCATACATTCTTATGGTTTTAACGGTTTCTTAATACTAAATATAATATGTTTTTGGTAAAATCATGCTTTCAGAGATTTAGTATTTAGATAAACATTAATTAGATAGTAACATAGTTTAAAAAATAAGTTTAATATCATTAAACTGCCTTAAACAGTAATATATAAAAATAAATTATAATATAAGGTCAGTCTGTAACAATAGTTACACAAAATTATGTTTCATTGTTATGATCCCAAAATAGCGATTTGTAGATGATACAATCAAGGTTTGGTTATAAAATTTCACTGAAAAAGGTGGTAATCGGCTGATACGCTCAAGATCTAAAGTGAAAATTACATCGTATTACATATATACGATTCTGACTGTCAGTAGTCGGTGTGATTATAAAGTCGTTGTTGATGTTACAATTAAAAAGTTACGGGTCGTAATTTGTATTATTTATTTTTTAAATTATTTCTTTAGATATTTAAGTCATAATATTAAAAATGAGGGTTTTATTAATAATAAAAAATAGCTTTCTTTTGACATATTAATCATTTATTTTGAACCACTATTCGCTGAATTATAAACAAATTAGCTTCTTTTGTTTCTCCTGTAAATTTTTATTTTTGATATTACCGCTTTATTGCCCGGGGCCAGCGATATAACGAGTCCCATGTCGATTTTTAAAAATAAAGTTGAGGCCGCCATCTTGGATTTTAAAATGGACCTCAAATTCGTGCTCGGCACACCCAAAAACCTATATAACGAATCCCATGTCGAATTTTAGAAATAAACTTGATATCACCATCTTGGATTTTAAAATGGACCTCAAATTCGTGCTCGGCACACCCAAAAATACAGGGTGTCTCAAAAGAAATTTTATATTTAGTGGATTGATTAAAAAAAAAGGAAGCGGTATATAGAAAAAATGTTTATTTATTGTTAAAATACACTTTTTGGGAATTCATTTCTTAAAAATAATATCGTCTAAATGTAAACCCTCACGTTGTTGGCACTCATTTAATCGAACAATAAAATTACTTATGACTGCTCGACAGGTGGAGTGAGGGATGGCTGCCATTTCGTGACGGATATTTTCTTTCAAATGCGCCAGTGAAGTTGGTTTATTGGCGTAAACTTTAGATTTAAGATAACCCCATAGGAAAAAGTCCATAGGGGTTAAATCTGGGCTACGTGGAGGCCAATTTATGTCACCTCTCCGGGAGATCAATTTTCCTGAGAAAATTTCACGAACACGTGGCAGAGATAAATTGGACGTGTGTGAAGTTGCTCCGTCCTGTTGAAACCATGTTCTTTGGTTATAGCCAGGAAAGTTTTGCAGTTCAGGTACCAAGAAGTTGTCTAACATCTCCACATAACGCTCTGAATTGACTGTAACTGTACGCCCCATTTCGTCTTCAAAAAAGTAAGGGCCGATAATTCCTCGCGCCGACATGGCAGCCCATACGGTCACTTTAGGCGAGTGTAGGGGTTGCTGATGTTTGCGTTTCGGATTGGCTGAACTCCAGTAGCGGCAGTTTTGCTTATTTACGTGGCCATTAAGATGAAAATGAGCTTCATCCGAAAACAAAATGTTGGTAAACGTTGAAAATCGCTCAATCATCTGATTTACGAAATTAAGCCTCTGACCGGCATCTTGGGGCTTTAATTCTTGCACCAATTGAATTTTGTAGGGGTGCAGCTTTAGATCTTTGTGCATAATGCGATGTAATGATGATCTATGCACATTTAAAGCACTCGCGCGCTTCCGAATTGAAAGGTTCGGGTCGTCACGTACAGACTGATTAACACTCTCCACGTTTTCTACCGTTCTTGATGACCTAGGTCGCCCGGATTTTGATTTATCCAGCGTTGATCCAGTCTCTTCAAACTTTTTAACCCAATGTCGAATGAGAGGAAGGCTTGGCGCATCATTTAAGTGGCGAAAACCTCGAATACTGCAGAATTTTCTACGCGCGACAGTTGCCGAATCACCGTTCTTGTAAAACTCTCGCACGCACAACGCGCGGTCTGCTCCCGAGAAACGCTCCATAGCGACTGAATTCCCAAGAGCCAAGCTACTAATTGACATAACCCCCGCACCCCTCAAGTACGCAGCGTTCACGCAGTAAGCTAAACAAATATAAAATTTCTTTTGAGACACCCTGTATATATAACGAGTCCCATGTCGATTTTTAAAAATAAAGTTGAGGCCGCCATCTTGGATTTTAAAATGGACCTCAAATTCGTGCTCGACATACCCAAAAACCTATATAACGAGTCCCATGTCGATTTTTAAAAATAAAGTTGAGGCCGCCATCTTGGATTTTAAAATCGACCTCAAATTCGTGCAAAAATATAGATAACGAGTCCCATGTCGATTTTTAAAAATAAAGTTGAGGCCGCCATCTTGAATTTTAAAATGGACCTCAAATTCGTGCTCCGACAAACCTGCGGGGAAGCTCCGCCTATAGGGCGGGGCGATAATAAAAAAATATTTTGAGCGCAGGGTCTTAATGTTGTAAGTTTTGAGTACTCTAAGAGAGCCGCGGGTCGGGGTACTAAAATTTTATGTTTTCTTTATATTCCCTCGGGAATGTTCGTTTTACACAAAAGCTCAGTGAATTTACATATTATGTAAAGTTTATTGGAAAAATATGAACAGCGTCACACTGGGTTTAATATTTTATTTTAGTACTAGCTTTTTCTCACGGCTTCGCGCGCATTCATAGGTCTTTAAATACTTAGGTATTGTTTGTAAAATAAAATAAAATAAATAAATACCATCACGGGTGCCTATTTGGCTCCCGAGAATCGTTTAAACGGCCTCAGGGTCCCAGCGGAGGGATTAAGCCATCCTCATTTCGCCGATGGTATTCGGAGGCAACACCTAGCAAGTGGCGAGCTTGTTGCGGTGTTTATGATGAAATAGCCTCGTTGTATAAAGCGGTCACCCATCCCAGGCCGGCCTTGTTGTCACCTGCTTAACCTTGTTATCAGTTGCGCAGTGACTTAACCACTAGGCTGGGGCCGCTTGGGTATTGTTTGTTTAGCTTTAATATTTCAATGCTTGCTGAGATAATAAATTATTTTTGTAACAATGTTGTACATTAATTTAATTTAAAATTTATTCTATTTTAAATTACGGGTATTAACGTTTTTCGTATTTTTTCCTGGATTCTCTGCATAAGAACCATCCTGGACAAGGAATATTACAATAAAAATATATAAAAAAATGGTCTAAACGTTCTCGAGTTATGCGCCTTAGCAACACATTTAGCTATACATTTTTTATTTAAATTGATTTTTGCGTAAGTATCAGTTAAGTACCTTTTTTAATATGTCTAAACTAATACGAGAGCTAGATAGAGATTAATAAAAAGCGGCTTTGGCTTAGTGTAAGTCACTGCTCAACTGATAACAAGGTTAAGTAGATGACGACAAGACCGGCCTGGGATGGGTGACCGTTTTATACAACGAGGCTATTTCATTATAAACACCGCAACAAATTCGCCACTTGTTAGTGGTTAAGTCACTGCGCAACTGATAACAAGCTTAAGTAGATGACCACAAGGCCGGCCTGGGATGGGTGACCGTTTTATACAACAAGGCTATTTCATTATAAACACCGCAACAAGTTCGCCACTTGGTTAGTGGTTAAGTCACTGCGCAACTGATAACAAGGTTAAGTAGATGACAACAAGGCCGGACTGGGATGGGTGACCGTTTTATACAACGACGCTATTTCATTATAAACACTGCAACAAGTTTGCTACTTGGTTAGCGGTTAAGTCACTGCGCAACTGATAACAAGGTTAAGTAGATGACAACAAGTCCGGCCTGGGATGGGTGACCGTTTTATACAACGAGGCTATTTCATTATAAACACTGCAACAAGTTTGCTACTTGGTTAGTGGTTAAGTCACTGCGCAACTGATAACAAGGTTAAGTAGATGACAACAAGGCCGGCCTGGGATGGGTGACCGTTTTATACAACGAGGCTATTTCGTTATAAACACCGCAACAAGTTTGCCACTTATTAGGTGTTGCCTCCGAATACCATCGGCGAAATGAGGACGGGTTAATCCCTCCGCTGGGTACCCTGAGGCCGTTTAAACAGTTCTCGGGAGCCAAATAGGCACCTGTGATGGTATTTATTTATTTAATTAATACTTGTGCAAAAAAAAATTAATATAAACATTTCAAACATTGTAAAACTGTACTGAAATATACACTAATATTTTTTTGCTTAAAAAAAACTTTTATTATTTTTATTAGTCGTATTTATACAATACATGGCAGAGATTAACTATTTAAAATAATAACTACCTTTAATTTTTTTTTACTCCATTAAGAGTCATATTATAAATAGGAAAAGTGTTTTCACTTCTCATGCCCTAAAAGTGCTTATTTGTGGAGAATATATAGGCTGCACAATATCGAATTTTGTGCACAAGTGCATTAACGTATCTACTCATAAATGTATCTTTATTAAGGCAAATAAAATGAGCCATACAGCCAAACATAATAAGAAGTTCATAGATAGATTTTGTTATTTTATAATATTTACTTAAATTTATTTACCTTATGTGTTTTTTAATATATAAAACAATTTCCTTCAGTATTCAAAACTGTACTAATTTTACCTTGAATTTTAATTAAAGAAATGTTATGTTATACTACTGTTTTATTTCCTCGCAATCGAAGTGAAAAGCAGAGTTTATAACTCGCCCACAAAACCATTTCATCCTCGACATTACTAACTTTATTTTTATATATATATATATATATATATTTTTAATCAAATAAAATATACCCGTTAATAAAGTACCTACCTGAAAACATCCACGAACTGAATTTTGTAAACGAATTATATAAATCAATTTAAGTAGTTTACCAACAATTATAATTGTTTTGAAAAGTTTAAAACTATTGTCCGATCGTGTGAACGTGCAGTCCATATCCTTTTGTTTTTGACAGGTGGCAATTATACATCCCCTATCCCCGACTGGTCACCCATCCCGCTGCTAACCCCCCGCGGGGCTGCATGAACCTTAATTAAATCTACGTAGAAACATTTAGGAAAACTTTCTACATTTTATTGTCTTTTTCGAAATTTTCTTCAGCCTTCATACTACTTAAAGGCATTTTTTTACGAAAAAAAAAATCCCTGATGTCGTTTATTTTAATTAACTATTTAAATTAGCAAAGTTTATCGTATCGAAAATTCCTTACAGCTTTTAATTAATACAGGCATTTTTTACTTCAAACTCGGAGATTCGTTTTTTTCAGGTTTACTATACAAAATATATTTTATGGGCATTTAAAATTGGCTACCTTCTTCTAATTTGGTTTTATTTATTATTATTACATACATACCATAACGCTGTATCCTCTATTAAGGGGAAGGCAGAAAAAATATATGCATTACTTGGTGCGATCTCTACATTCTTAGAAGACATACTTGTCCTTTTTCCATAATTATTATCTTGTATCAAAATTACATTTGTTTGACAACACCACTATAGAACCTCAGAGAGCACGTTAAGCTCTCGGTCCTAGTTTCACTATACAACTTGTGAAACGGTTTATAGATAGTTTATTTAGCAACTGATCACAAGGTTAAGCAGATGACAAGAGGGCCGGACCTGGGATGGGTGACCGCTTTATACTACTTTAACTAGGCTATACCATCTTAAACACCGCAACGCTACTTGATGCCTCTGAATATCATCGGTGAAATGAGGAAGGGGTAATCCCTCCGCTGGGCACCCTGAGCCGTTTAAACGGTTCTCGGGAGCCAAAAAACGCACCAGTGATGATATTTGACAGTATTTAGTCTATTCAAACATCGCGATGTTTGAATAGTCGGTGTAGGTAGACTCATTCCATCAGCCACGACGAATTGGTATTAAAACTTCTCCGCTGGGTACACTAAAAAAGCCGTCTAGGCGGTCTCGGGAGCCGTAAGGTGATGATATATTTTATGTTTATTTATCTTTTAAATCGCTATTAATGGAAATTATGCCCAAAGAGCAAGACTGTCTTTATTATATTTTATTAGAACATTTCCCTGTCTCCAAAAATAAATATAAAAGATATGAAATGTCGAATATTTTCTCTTCTATTCAAAGAACAAATTAGAGACAGTAATTTTAAAACATTATTTCTGGTGCCTATTTATTACTGCCTTATCTAAGTACACATAAATTAAAGGGCTCGAGACAAGACTGAGTTAAAGCATTTTGCCTGGGGCTCTGTGGCCTTGGGGCAGACGTTCAATTCTTATTCTTACCTCCAAAGAGATTGTGTAATCTTATAACATTCAACATTTTTGGGGTAATAATTAAATTTTATAATAGATAATTTCGGAAGGGAAATTTTAAAATTTTGGTTTAAAGGAGAAGGAAATTTAAATGGGTTTTAAAATTTCATGACATCGATAATATTTATCATTTCGACCCATGGTTGCGCTAATGGTGTTGCATCTGGAGGTCGTGGGTTCAATTCATATTAGTGGCAAAATAATATTGTTACATATTAACATAACTGGGTGTTTATAAGTGCTGAGGAGCGGGACTCTCTACATATAAATGAAGTGACCCAAACCTTGTAACTTTTTTCAATGAGAGATAATAAATGTTTTTGTTGTGTGTATAAAATATAATATATGTATGCATTAGAGTCGTTGTTTCTAGTACCTTCACATAGTGCAAGCCCAGATATTAGTTTGTGAATTGTGACCAATGCTATATGCGTAAAAAATAAATGTATAGGTACGTGTTTTAAAAAAACACCATAAGTTACTTAAAAACACTACAATTTTTATGTAATAATTACTTTCTAATAAAAAAAATATACATTTGTTTGTCAAAACCACTATGTATGTGCTTATATACCAATAAGCATCGGAGAGCACGTTAAGTTGCCGCTCCACTTTTGACTATACAAACTTGTGAAACTGTTTATTAGTAAACTATTTAGGGTCTATAGACTCGTCGCTTAAACAACGACGGATACCTATTGAGGCGGAGCTATGCACAAGCTTCATCATTGGGGTTTGATTTTAAAATATAATTTGTCATGAATTTAATAACGAAGCGGCATTTTTTTTTTAATTACCATAAACCAAAGGAGGAAGTTCAACATTTTTATTACTATCATAAAATAATTAGGGCATGACACCCGGTGCGATTTTTGAATATCATCAGTAAGAAAAATATTTTCGATAAGACTTTACTAGTCTTATCGAAAATCACGATTTATAAAAGTCGTATTTTTGAAAATCATATGCGCGGTACCAAATTACGCATTATAATAAATACATATCATAACAAACAAACAGTTATATAGTCAATGGTGACTTATTTATATTATATTTTATATATAATACCTATATTATAGTCACTCGATGAGTTTTGAAAATACGAATTTTATAAATTGATGACTATTTAGACATACGCACTTTTAAATAATTAATACGAAATCTATACAGTTTGAAGGAGCACAACAATTCAATCAGCTACCAATAAACGTAAAATAATCGGAATCACTTCACATTTTTAAAAATAATCTTAAAAGGCATATCATTGATGAGTCTGCTGATTAATTATTAGTCAAGAGTTCGGTAGTCTTAACTTTAATTTATATAACTTTTATTCTCATTCAAGCGATTTTGTAAATCTTTTGAGAATTAATAAATAAAAAAATAAAAAATATTCAGTTGATATTAAAAAATCGCACCCTGTACCATAATGGATGCTTTACGGCGCCTGAGACCGCCTACACGGCTTTAGAGTACCCAGAGGTTGGGCTTTATACCTATATTCTGTCATGTATGTAGTCTAAGTATAACAAGTGGTCAGCTCCTCGCGGTGTTTGGAGGCTCAATAATCCATGCACCCGTGATGATATGTATAATTATTATTATTACTATAATTATTATTATAGTTGTACCTATGTAAAGACCTATAAAGGTCACAACTCCAAACGTTCCAGAAATTATATAACTTAGGTTACCTAAATTTTTAATGATGTAGCAAAACTTTAAAAAAAAACTTAGTAGGTAAAAAACTTTAAACAAAAAAAAATCGTATAATAAACAGTAAATTTTGAAAAAAAAATTGTTTTCAAAAAAAAACGAATGGCAATTTTTTTTCTTCCCAGTTGTAACTGCATAGCACTCCATTCAAATTAGGCAACGTGCAATAAAGAGAAAATGAGATTCCGTTTTTATGAAGCTTAAAGTGTTGTTTTTATTAGTAAGAAAAACTGAGCTTTGATGTCACTAGAAAGCGCTATATTATTTTTGCTATTATATAGTTTAATTTTTACAATATTATATGTTAATATGTATATTATATGATATGTGGTATATTATATATGGGTATAGTAGATGTATTTATATAGTATATAGGTAAATATGTATTTATTTATAAATATAAATTAAAACTATGTAATTATATTTTTTATTGCACACCTACCTAAACATAATGTTTTAATGTCCCGAAGGTTTGACTGTCAGGTATGCTTTATAAATAAAAATATTTAAATTAAATATTTGAGAAAATATTTATCCATAACACAAAAGTCTCACGATTAGTTCAAGAGTTGTGCCCTATCTCCTGAACCAGTCATGATACTATTTGAGGAGATCTTCTCCTGGTACAAGGTAAAATGCTTATATTCTAACAAACTATACAATCAAAAATATATTATTATATATTTATATGTGTATTGTATATAATATATTCTATAAAAGATGTGTGTGTATACTTGTGTATTTATATGCCATAATAATAATAATATGAACTAAAAGTAATAAAAACTAGCTACAGCACAAAATATTTCTCAAAAAATCAACTTTTTCTTTATAAGTCGGCAATTTTATTCTTCGAGATATCCTTTTACACACCCATACATACACACACATACATGCCTATTTGGCTCCCGAAAACCGTTTAAACGGCCTCAGGGTACCCCTCATTTCGCCGATGGTATTCGGAGGCAACACCTAACAAGTGGCGAGCTTCTGGCGGTGTTTATGATGAAATAGCCTCATTGTATAAAACGGTCACCCATCCCAGGCCGGCCTTGTTGTCATCTGATTAACCTTGTTATCAGTTGCGCAGTGACTTAACCACTAGGCTAGGGCCGCTTATTAATAATTTTCATAAATAAAAAACTAACTACTTAATTATTTTTTTTAAGACCATTTATTACCTGAGCTCAATAGTAATTTAATGTTATTATGAGTATTATTATGAGATTATTTTTATTATTTTTCGGCATCAAGAATTCCCGTACAAAAAAAAACTAAGTAAGTACTTAATTTTAATAAACTCTGTGGTTAAGGAAAAAAAAAGCCAATGCCCTCTTTTCTACCGTACTGATTAACTCATTTATTTGAGGGCGGATTTATTATGATTTCTTTTCGTTTATTCTGCTGCCATGTTTACAGAAGTCAAGTCCTGAAAAAAGCCCTCGAGTTGTTATTATAGTCTTATTTTTCAGGAATGTAGGGCAAGGGATGTAAACTTATTTATCTTGGGATTTATTGCTGTCAATATAAATTTTAACTCGTTTATTCAGCTATTTTTATTTTATTTATAATATTTTTAAGTTATTTTGTTGTCTAATAACAATTATACTTACCATATCCAATTATATAATGTACTATGAGGTGGGAATAAACTCTCAATGCTCTGGGTACCCCGAGGCTGACTAGGCGGTGTTGGGGTGCGTAGGGCACCCGTGAAAAAAAAATAACTAAAAGAACTGTAAAATTGTTTATATTTTTTTTACTCTAAGAAATAAAAAATATCATTGAACTTTTTTATGCATACCAAAAATATTTATTAATATAATAACTTTTTTTTTTAATTGCTGAATATTTAACTTTTTAATACCTAATATAAATATATAGTAATATCCTATTATACTGGACATTCCGAGAATATAGTTAAATAATCTTTTTTTAATAGGAGCACATCATTTGACCTTGTATCTACCTAATGTTAGGTACTACAAAGTCCATGAATGGTATCGATCAATAAATTGTTTATTAACAATATTGATCGCTACCACTATGCTGGCTAAACGATACGGTTACAAAATTGGACGAATTTACATTACGAATCGTCAAATTAACCGCCACTTTCGTAACCGCACCCTGAAAGGAGACTACCACAAGAAAACAATACAGTAGTCTCCTGAAAACCGGTGTATCCAAAGACTAAAACCGAAACATGACTGGGTTACTTGGCGGTTTTTACATCTGTATGGGTGGAGGTAACAAGACCGACACGGTCGACCTAGCGAAGTTTTAGAGGCCTTGCTCCTAGACGGATCTCTTCAAACCGTTTCGCCAACAAAACTTTTTTTTTGGTCAGGCTAACCACACATTTTGCGGCCGCCTCCTACCTAGGATAAAGTGTCCATTGGGTGAACATTGCCATCTTAAACATAAAAAAAGCTTTCCTTTGATGTCCATCTAGTTTTTTTAATGCTAATCATGTCCTAGTGAAAGTTCAGAAATTTTATTGATACAAAAAATATTTATTTCAATATATCCCAACTAATCTTTAGGGGATATTTCAGGTAAACTCATAGATACTTAGGCAAAGTTTTAAATTATTCGTCAAAGAAAACCGCTAAGAAAGCCCTAAGGTTTCTCTGATGCTTAAGTAGGAGCAAGTTAAGCCCCTTGTGGTTAGACACGGAACCGCATCAAAAATCTCTTGAAAATATTTAGAACTTCATCATACTTTACGTCATATTTTAGCGATTTGGCAACCACTAAATAACCGTAGAAATCTTTAGAAAAAAATACCGTAACTTGTTTTTTTTTTTTTTTAAATAAATCCTAAACAAAGTTATTCTGTAAACTGACTATTATAAAAGCTAGATAAAAAATATATAATTCATATTGTTACTCAGGAGCCATGCAGATGCCAAGAACTGCAGCCGCATTGCCTCTTTGAATTTCTAGCCCTGTGCGTTGGAAAAAGTATGCTCTAAGCACAACCGTCACCTGATTTTTCTATTAACAATTTTCCCAATTATTATAATATGTATGAATTTCTTATGAATCACCATTTATTTACTCTACCAAAAAATAATAACAAAATACATATGAATAAATATTAACTAAAATAAAAACCTTAAATAACATAAATAATTAATGTTTCACAATGTCCCAGCTTTTATGATTTATTTAAAATTTTGTTCATTCTTATATATAATTTGTTGTTTTTATATTTTGGTTTTACATCAATTTTATATGACTAGTTTATTTTACCATTATAATTTATTATTTAACCCGAAAAGATCACGTAAGTATCCAGCTTATAATTATGCATTCAGTAAGGATAATGACATTATAAAGTGACTTGGCTTAAGTCAACAAAGACAAGATAAGTCAATTACCTTTTCAACCCTTTTAGAAACGTCTGTATGGCAAAACTCGTTAAGTAAACATTTAAAAAATATATGCTTTGAAGTTTATTACATAGTATAACTAAAACTACTAACTAATTAAAAATAAAAGACCTAACAAATAAAAATTAATGCCTAATATATGATTATTTATTTATATATTTTTTATTTACGAAGTATTCGTACTAGAATTATAGTTATATAATAATATAAATAATACACAATTTTATTTGGTTACGATATATTTCGCCTTACATGGCGTCTTCAGTCGTATGACAATTACGAAAATATAATAAATTTACTTATTTTTTTTTTTTTTTTTACAATTAGGATAAGATATTTATATATGTGTCTTTGTAGTGTAGGTGTGTGTCCGTGTTGTGTATGAAAATTGTTAGTAAGTCAAGTCTGTGTCACAATTGTATGTTCAGTCCTGCAGGGTGATTACGCGTCTTAAGTTCGCTCGCACGCCAATCGTTATGACGTCATTCTGACGTAGATCTAGCTTGGCTTCTTAACAATGGCTCAAAAAATCTTAGAAAATTACGTCATGACGATTGGCGTGCGAGCGAACTTAAGACGCGTAATAACCATGCTGGTCTGTAATGAGCTCCTAATGTCCAGATGTATGATAGTTCCCAGGTGCGTAGTTGAATATTGTCAATTTTATGAAATGATTTTATGATTCTAACGATGTAACAGTCATTGAATTTGGAATTATGAATTCGAGCGTGAGATGGTATTGGTAGTATGCTATTTATGATGGAATCTGTGGTATGGCGATGATGATTCATACGGATGTCCAATGGGTTTATTGTTTCACCTATGTAGAATTAATATAATTTTTGCCTAATATATGAGTAATTCCAAACTCGAATGTACCCATAATCCTTTAAAGGCCTACATTGAAATTTCCATGGGGTATAGCTAATCTATACTAATATTAAAAAGCTATATAAAAAAATAATTGATTGTTTGTTCCGTATAAACTAGAAAAGTACTGAACGGATTTTTTTTACACCTATAGAACAGTTATTAGCTATTATTAGCGAGGGACTATTTTGTCTGATTTCCTTTAAATTAAACGCCGCAGTTAAATTATAATGATTTTAATTAGATCGAAAATATTTTTTTACTAACCGAAAACTCTACTACGTGCTCTATTGTTGAAGAATTTTGTAATTGGTTCAGTAGTTTTCAGTTTATCTAAAACAAATATACAATCAAATCTTTTCTCCTAATAATTTTAGTATAAATTGTGGCGATACTAAATAGACTTTCGGATCTTTTTTACACGTTCGAACTTATAACCTAAGTTTAAAAAAAAAATATAAGTTTATATAACTTACCAAACAAATACAATATAGGTGAATAAAAAATATTTACTATATCTTAAAAAACTAAATTAATTTATCTATATTTACCTATTGACTGATATTAATAAGAAAAAAATACGGGCTCATTATTGTTCTAAAGGGTGTTTATATGACTGATTTCCACTAGTTTAACTGCTGAGTTCAAACGTTGAACGATTAAGACTTTTTTGCCCACTAGTTCAATTGACTGCATTTTTTTGTCTTTGCAGTTGAACTAGTCGGACTAATCACATTATTGTGCAATGCAGTTAAATTAATACATTCAATTTGCACAGTTCTATTTACAATATGCATGCCATGATATGGCAGATGATAATCGGATGGTCAATGGAATCAGCTAACCACCTAGTCTTACACTAGTTGGTTATGCCGCGTGCGTTTGGTTGGGTAGTTTTTTTATTTTTTATTTAATGACACCTTTTTTTAATTAATCTAGGTATAATGGTTATATATATATATATATAATAGCAGCCCAACCAAACGCACTCTAGACCTTATTGTTAAAACTTTTTTTTTAACTATTCATAAATATCTGTAAAGATTTACATGATATAAATAATTTTTGATTTTAATGATGAAAAAAGTTAAAATTTACTCAATTTTACCATCACACAACTTTCAAGTCACACACGCCAAATCGTGACCGAGCTTCCATACCTAATATTAGGAGTAATCCCTTGAAATGCATAAATAATTTAGCGATAGCTGGAAGTCTGGATTAGTCGTATGGAGACGTCGGGACTGGCCTCTAACCCTCGTCTGCTTCCTGCTGCAGAATCTTAATCCTCTTAATAGATTCCGAGGCGGACGAAAGCTCCGTGCTTTAGGTACTGGTGTGGAATTGCTTTAATGAAATGTGGAAAGGTGGAAAGTTAAGTTAGGTAAGTATGTATGTAAATGTGCTCTTTATTATAGCTCTTATTGGTTTTAGTGGTAGCCGAGTTGGTTAGACTTAAAAACACTTAGGTCCCTGGTTCGAACCCCGGTGTCTACCAATGAGTTTTTAATCTAAGAATTTATGTATCTACATGTGTTTATCAACACCATTATGTGTCTCGGAGAGCCCGTTAAGCTGTCGATCCCAGTATCACTTATATTAAGTCTATCTAAATATCGCGATGCGCTAGCCACTTGTTCGGTGTGGACTCATACCATCAGCTACGACGACGTGGGATTAAAAATCCCTCCGCTGGGTACGCTGAGGCCGTCGTAGCGGTCTCGAAAGTCGTAAGGAACCCGTGATGGTATTTTTTATTAAGTATTTTTTTATTGAAAAAAATATATATATTATTTATATATATATTATTTATAGTTAAAAAATTCTAGCTAGCGTATTCCTTATATACCTACTTATATTTTTATACGATTTTATGTTTAATTATATTTATTTTATTACCTTTAAATAATATTTACTTTATCATTATGGATGATTTATGGCGCCCAAAACCGCCTAGACGGCTTCTATAATTTGTTCCAACGTAACAAAAAAATAATGCTGTTGGATAAGCCAGGTCTTAAGCACAAACAATAATAACCTACCTATAACTAATGATTTAGATAATACAATTTTAATGAGTTGGATTGGGGAACACTTCAACTCTCTAACAGCAAAAGTGGGGTTCTATGCAGTTCTCATTAAAAATTCAAAAGGGTAAGTGCAGTGGAAATGCAAAAATAAAATACAATTTGAAGTTTTAAATACTTCCTAGTAAATTAAATTTATTTAAAATGGGATTTCTGTGAATGGATGGGAAGGGGTAAGTGTGTCACTTGTCAGAAATAAAATAAAAGGAAAGAGGAAAATCGTGTCGCAATTTAAAATATTTAATAAAGTAATTTACCCAACATTATTATTTAAAAGATTCAAGCTAGACCCTTATTTGCTATGCGGAATAATAAATTTTATGTAAAACCATTTTATATTATTGAAATTAAATCTACACCATTAATTGTTTTTGAAACAAAATAAATTCTATGGATGGTGAACATTTTGGGTAAATTGTAAAAATCTGGGGTAGCTAAATATAGGTATGGCGAATTGTATATTGTTTTTTTACTATTTGTCGCTGATATTCTATCAAAAAAAGTTATATTGTAGATAATAAAAGATCTAAAACTTTGGTTTTAATATTTTTTTAACAACGTCAAAATTATCAAGAAAAACACTAAAAACCGATTGTAACGTTTTTAATTTTTCCTTTCCCGCATTTATTTTATGAAAACGTTCGTTTTCGTTTTTTTAAATAAGTTGAATTTTTTAAAGCAAAAAAAAACAAATTTTTAATCATATATAATTTGGTTAATAATAATAACAATTGATAAATATTCAGACACCAACATTAAATACTTATGGGAGAGAGGTCTCTATAAATTCGCTAGGCCGACAGACCGGTCTTTTACCACCGCCGCAGAAACCGCCAAGCAACATAGTCATGATTTGTTTTTACATACATTTTTAGGAGACTACTGCATTTATTTCTTGTTGACCTATATTTTTTAATGTAAAAAACAAGTAAAATTAAAAAAAAGTATTTATTTCCTTATATATTACACAACAGGTTGTTTTGGCTAGAAAGTTTTTACATTCCGTATGGTAAATAACGATTTCGTTATTTTGACAATTAAACTTTTAAATAAAATAAAATGTCTGCAGATCAGAATATATTCTAAAAACATCGAGAATATCGTCCTACACTTGTGAGTTTACCTATTTTTGCGAATGTGAGGTACCCGCATAAAGCGAATCCAAATATGACGCACTGAAGGTTTAACCAATTTCTTTTTTAAGAACGCGAAAAAAACTAAATACTAACTTTCTGTATATATTAATTATACTCTATGGTACGAACGCTATCCTAAGAAAAAAGAGTTAATGTCAAAAAAAAAGAGCTAATAATAATGTATTTACATTTGTGCTGTATTAATTTTTATAAAAGTCTCTACTTGGGGCTCTAGTTTCAAGCGACGGACTCAAAGGTGTTAAAGGTTTTGATTAACACAATTTTCTGTTTAACACAATCTATCTGGTGCGGACACCAACACAATCTATCTGGTGCGGACACCGGAGTTTACTGATAGAAAACTGAAGAGGCCTTGTCACCATGTCACTGCGATGATCTGAACCATGTATGCAGATTGGATAGTCTAAAGGAGATCAACCGAATCCAGGCCCACCCTAAATTTAATCTCCCCTTAAAGATATTTCGACTAAAAATAATTATATAATTTTACAAACATTTTGAGAAGTTATTTCAAAATAGTACAGTGGGGATATTTTACTAAATTAATTAAACTTAATTTGAACAAAATAACACGCCATCTTTAAATTGCTTCTTCCTGTCAATGTGAGAAGTGCGTAGACTCGCGAGGTGAATAGTTACCAATAACGAAATTATTGATAACCATAACGAAACTATTTATTTTGTATTATTTAAATAAATAGTTACCTTTTAAATTGTTATTAAGGCTGTTGTGTGGATTTGCACACAGCGTCCGTTAAAGTAATTGTAACGATTAAAGTTAAAAACGGCGTCGAATGTACCAGTTGTCATTCGACTTTCAAATTAAAACATTTAATTTAACGCCATTTTTAACTTTAATAGTTACTTTTACGATTACTTTAATGGACACTTTAGTATAACTGGAACTATATATTATTTATAATCGAAACATACTGACAGAAAAAACTTTAAAAAATGGTGTTGTTATGAAAAATAACCAAAAAATGCATTTTGGTTAAATCGTTATTTCCAAATTCAGTGACAGACACTTCAATCTTATTTAGTGCTTTAGCATAATAACGCCTAGAGTGATAGTTCCAAAAAAAAAGTTTTTGTTTACATGTTTTCGTAGAACATAAATATTAAAGGATGGTACTCACTTGTTGGGGTCATATTCGCTTTCTAGGCTTTATTATTCTAAGCTGAATTGCATGTATTGATAAATACAGTTTTCAGCAAATAAAGAAAATGATTGCCACTTTAGTCTTTAGTTTGTATAGTGGGCGATTATAATTTCTTATTTTATTGCATAGATAGCAAATACTTTAGATATTTTAAACGAGAAGAAGAATCATTCAACACTGCTCGGTTATTATTATTATGGTTCTTTTAATAAAAAAGTGTTAAGGAAAGGTAATAACTTAGCACGATAATTATCAAAAAGCAGCTGTTGCTGTCTTATCTTCATAATACGCTAGTTAAAACTTCGCTATTGAACCACCAAAAATCCGCTATAAGCCTTACTACGTTTAATACAATAATAAGTATTAATTTTCTTTACACATCAATGTTGGCACTTTGGCAGTAAGCGATGCTATTGTGATCTTTGCTTCCCGACTTTAAAAATATTGTCTGCCATTAAAAGTTTTTTTTTAAAAGATAATGCGGCTTGGATTCCTTTTAAAACAGGCCGCCGCTCGATAGTTTAATTAATTGTCTTCTCTGAAACCCACCTGTCGAATTTCGTATAATTTCCAAAATATGAAGATATTAAATAACTTAATATTTCTGTAAAGTTTTCTTTGCGGGGAGATGAAGTACTACGGAGAAATTCATGGGCCTAGCTCCCTTACAAAAACGGTTGATCTCCTTTATTATGTACATTCCTGTTATATTTGATTATACTTTACTTAACATTACGTTGTAGTTTATTTTTATTTATCTTCTTTGTATCACAAGTTTTTAACACTTGTAATACGAAGATCCTGATAATTAATAATATATGTAGGACAATTTGCACATATTGCTCTGGTCACAAACTAAGCTCTAGGCTTGTACTATGTGTACCAGAAACAACGATATAGGGTAAACTTGCTTAAATCGTACCCGTTAAGAAAAAATGGCTGTTAGAGGAACAATACAAACAATAAAATAATAAAACTACTGAAAATGAAAACTTTGTTTATTCTCCTAATATAATTTATAACTCAAAATAACAAAAATAATAATCTTCCTAAAAAAAAATTAAAAATAAAAAAAAATCCAAAAGTACGATTTAAGATTATATTGTCTTAATTCGTACTCGTATGTTCCTTAATCGTACTTTACGAGATAATCTTGCAATTATCAAAAGAATAATAATTATTCCTGCACAAAACAAATAAACTCATTTGGAACATTCTTTACACTATATTGTCTTCTGACCGATCTTCATTATTTAAAGACATAGCCATGTTTCTTTAGGTTGTTTTGTAATCTTTCCTGAAATTCATTTTCCTTGTTTTTCTTTTTAAGTTTTTGGTATCTATCTTAATCTCTGTATTTTTTTTTCTAAGTTCTATCTTTCTAATTATTTTTTTTGTGTGGACTTCCCGTTAATACATACAATAGGGGTCATTAGAAGCTTTGATCGTCTTCGGCTAAAAGTCCTAATATAAAAAGTAAATAGCGGTTTTCAGGAGACTACTGCATCAATTTCTTGTCGAGGTGGTAGTCTCTTTTCAGGGTGCAGGCAGTTAATTTGGCGACAAAGCAGCTGATTCAAATTCTTCTGTCGCCACCTGCTTCGGAACCCCATTATTTAGTCGGCATAGTGGGAGCGATCAATGCTGATAAACAACAATGCATTGATCGGCATCATGCATGGATTTTGTAGGACTGTTTACCATCAGGTAGATACAAAGTCACATGCTCCAGTGAAAAATAACAATATGAGAATATCAGTTCAATTTCAAGGATAATATAGTCTGTATTAGTTTGGCTATTAAAATGCCACCATTTTTATTACACGAATTCTTCGTCTTCTTTGAAATTGATTTCAGTATGGGAATATCAACCCTATAGTGATTGTCTGAGAGTTCAATTCCTAAAGTATAGACTGACTTACTAACTTTCAGTTATAAACGTTCATATCTGTAATGGGGCGTCTGAAGTTGTTTTAGACATATAAATTTATATCATCGGTTAAATTTATTGTTATACCGATCTAATAAAAAAAAAAAAAAGAATATACAATAAAATTATATCACCACCTAATCAAAATTCTCATTTATCCTTAATCGTACCGGTACGAATTAGAACGTACCTACAAGTACGAATTAGGAAAACTTCCCACTAGAATTTCAAATCTTCCACGTAAATAAATGTGACCAACGAGATTAATAAAATTGACAAAAAAATTTCAGATAATAACATCTATTTACGCTATACTGAGAGATAAAACTGATAGCACATAATTATGGAGCTATGAGCTTATGAAATGTTCTAAAAAACTATTGAAATTAACAATAAAAACTTACTTTTTAGATAATTTTGTAACGTTGAACAACACAGTGTTATGCTTCTTTTATAGCAAGATGGCAGACTAAAGTTTACGTTTTATGCCGTTTAGAACGCTGTGGCAGTCATAGGATAGGAGAAACACATAGGGTACGATTTAGGAGCAGGTACGATTTAAGCAAGTTTACACTAATACACATTATATTTTATAAACACCCAGACCATGACAAACTGTACAGGAAAAACCTACTAATCATATATATTTTTTGCCATGGTTAGGAATCGAACCTACGACCTCCAGATACAACGCCAAAGGCGCAACCACTAGTCTACGGAGGTACTGTCACAATACTGTCAAATTGGTACCATAATAACGCATTGTGATAGTTATGAGGGATATCTCTATGACTTCGCTAGACCGAATGTTCAAAGCACAGTCATAAATTGGAATTGTGCAATAAAAGTCCCGAAATCAACTTATATATAAAACCGTAATATGACCTTGTCATATTTCAGTATTTTAGTCTGTGGGTTAACCGGTTTTTAAGGAGACTGAAATTCTTGTTGAGGTAGGTAGTTGACTCCTTTCAGGAACTTCATAATGTTTCCGGTTTGGTGAGAGTTATCAATACTGTTAAACATTAATGTAAAAGTCTTGGACTTTGTAGGTCTACTTGTCATGAGGTAGATACAAAGGCATATGCCGTGCTCCAATTACAAAAAAAAGTATACCTGCCGTGTCCATGAATTAAGCTTTAATTAGAGCACTTCATGTGACTAAATTTTTTTTTAGAACACCATTATGTAAATACCAAGAACAATGAAACTAATACATATTAGGTATATATTTGCCATGATTGGGAGTCGAACCCACGACCTCTGGATACAAGTACGTCCGTAACCTAGATCACGGCGCTGGCTATCCAGTTATAAAAACAAGTATTTAAGATACAAACATTAATTGTAATCATATTGCAAATATGTATTTACCCAACTTAAAATAGTTATAAGCAATTAAAGAGACTGTTCAAACTTAAAACAACTTTATTTATCTCGTAAAATACTTGTTAATATCAAACCCCAGGGAGAAGGGAGGCAGAGGAACCGGCGACCTCGAAACCACCCACACACCCATCTGTTGCTAAACCAGTCTCATAATATATCGACCTTGTTAAATGGTTCGTAAACTAGTTGGTCAACCAGTTTGAAGACTACAAGTTTGTAGTTGGAAGGATTCTAACGCTAAAACTTGTTTACATTACTTTCAGAATTAAATCTTTTCAGTCGATGTTTTTGTAATTGGTTAAGTGACTTTTCGTGTTTTGGAAACTTTTCTTAGATGTTAATTGTGATTGTAATAAGTATTTAATTACAATACTATAACTATTTAATAGTTTCAAATTAGTACTTGAAACTACTGTTTGTAAAGGTAATTTGCATAAATATTTTGTACCACTAAAGTAAATTTTTTGTTAATGTTAGTAACAATAAGATAGGTAATAATAAAATATTAATAACCTATACCACCCGATAATATAGTTAGAAAACAAACTTTGTTGTAGGAGGTAAAATGGCGCGGGGTTAACAACGGACGGAAAACTTCTTAGAAACTTTTAATTCGGGAGTGATGATAACAATGCAGTGAAGTTATGCAAGACAGTTAGGAGCGGGGCGGGGGAGACGCCAATCTTCTTCACTTGCAGTACAACTCAGAACTTCTTTGTAAGAACACCTCAGAAAACTTTTAAAAAGTTAACTCCACGAAATCTAAAAAAGTCGACGCTACGTCCGTAGTCGCTCCGCTCCACGCGCCGATACCCGCCGCCGCTCAGACCCGCTACGCCGGCCGCGACGTTTCGATTTGCCAACAAACAAACGGACAAGTTTTAATGTTTTGCTCACAAAGTGTATGATTAAACGCGGAGAGCGAGAGAGAGCCGGCCGTAAGTTATTGATTTTCCCCGACCGAACCCCTGTCGAGGCGGAGCCGTAGTGGTGACGTTTTGCAGAAAGGTTGAACATTCTACTTCAGAATCAGTGTTAAAAACTTTTTAAAGTCACAAAATAAAAGTGATTTAGATAAATAATGATAGTAACATTATTTTCTTTGCTGAATAAAACTTTTTAGGGTCACTTTTACTAGTTTTAGAAATGAAAATTCAGTGAAAAGTTGATAAAGTCTGCGCGACGACACCGCGTGCCGGGCGCAAGTCGCGCACCCTACAACTTCACGTCGCTCTTCGTTCAGAAGTTAACGCAAAGTTCCGCCATTTTGGAACATGCTCACAACCCACTTGTTTTATAAAGAAACTTTTTATTAATTCCTGTGGGCCGCGGAGTGTCAGTGAGATGTTTTGAGGTTATGCCCGAAGGCGGAAGACTGTTTAGGACGTTCGGACGATAGTTGGAGTGGGTTGGAGGCCGTGAAACGATAGAACTACGATAGTTTGATGTTTAAATGTATTGTTTTGAAGTGTTTTCTGTGACATTATCGTTTGACGTGATCTCCAAAGTGTTGTTTACTTCTGAAGCGTCAAGAAGGAAGGTGTTAGGAATACTTTGTGACCTTCGAAAAGTGATAAACACCGATATAGTGACAGGTAAGCGATGTTTAAACTAACTTTCTACTACTTTTACAAAAAGTTTTATTCGGGAAAACTTTTACGTAAAAAGTTAAAAACTACGACACAAGAGTTAACTTTATACGTGTCGTAGCACCTCGTAGCTTGGTACAGGAGTTATGTAGGTGATATAAGATTTAACTAAGATTGTATAAACTTAATTTGAATTAAATTTTTATATTAATAATTATTTTAATATGAGTTAGTACTTAAAGCAATATTATAATAATCTTAATAAATATAACATATTTATTGTATTAATATTTAGCGTCAGATATTAAATACTATGGGAAAAACACTCGTATTTCTAAAGTAGGTAGGTACATAGTCAAATACCAAGTTAATAGTAAGTTAATCTATTAAGTAATAATACCATAACTCTGTAGTTAAGTACTATAGTACAAGTTTAGACATTTTATATCATATTATTATAAATACTTTGTCTACAACTTTATAATGTGTTTACCAATAAATCTTATAAGACAAAAGACGCAAAATGGGGATTTGTGTTCGTATAAGATTGGGCCGGTTCATAAATAAAATAAAAAGCTTAGGATATTGGATGGCTATATTGAGTACGCTATTACAAAGTCATTTTAGTAACCGGCTCAAGTCTCAGTCCATTGTAGAAGGAAAATCTTTCCACAGTCACGGCTCTCGATGGGATAACGCCGAAACAACACACTTTACAAACGACACAACTACAAAAACAATACCGATCTAATTTAAGCCTTATCACCTTCAATCAAAACACAATTTAGTACCAACTTTAAAGCTATGAAACTTTGTTAAATAACTTTTCAGATAACTTGAATTCGCTTTAAGTAAACAAAGCTCTAAGCGGATCGTGTTCGCGAGCTAATTTAATCTTTGCCCGCTTGAAATAAATGTTGTTTTCGCTTAATCTCTCTCGTGAAGTTACTATTAAGTTTTGAGTTAAAAGTTGCGGACTTCACGAAGCAAAACGCGAACTTTTGTAGAACATTTCAGTGTAGTTAGTACAATGTTATAATGGAAATAAGTACTCAAGATGGCGTCTTTGCATCTGTGTGTTTTTGGTTAAAATGTTTATTGATTGTCGGATAGGATTGGGGCCTGTTATGTAATCACAGTTTTGACAGTTGTTTGATTAACTCTAAATAGGATGTTTGTGTTCGATGTTTAATTAATCTTCTGTCAAAGTTATTATAGGTATGCCGATGAGTTAGGTACGGTGGTAGGTACTGAATTTATTTGTTTATTATTTATATAAATTCGCCCATATAAACTTACTTCCAATATTAGTACTTGTCTGTTAGTCGAAGTTAAATTATTATTTTTATGTTGGAGATTGTACGTAAAAATCTTTCTGTTGTATAATATGTTTATATTATAATATATAATATAATTTAACAGTGTATTTTCTGATTTGGAAAAAAAAAAAAAACGATCACAAGATTAAAATTAATACAATAACCGACAAACATTATTGTAATTCTGCGACAAACAGTAATCGAGTATTACTGGAAGTCCGAAAGATTATTTTGTATGGAGAACGCAGAATTCGCGATTACGAATGCCGTGTCCTAACATACACTTTGTGGTATCTACATATTTTTATTATTTACAAAGCCTTCTTTATAGACCCTTATATAGTTAAGTTTTTAGCAAAACTTTATAGTGAACATATCGGGCATCGACCCTGTTTACTTTCGACTATCCTTTAACTAATTTGACCACGTATTCAAATAGTATACAGAGCAAGTATTAATAATGAAATATGGTAACTAACAATGTCACGCTTTCCTTTACTAATTTCCTTTTCAAATGTCTCTCGCATTATTCAAATTATGACCACGAACAAAAGTGGGTACTTGCAATTATTAATTGTGGATTAACTTACGCCAATCAGAAATTGAACTTTAAAAGCACTAGGTTTAACGTTTAATATACAATGCTAACATGATTTAATTTTATAATGTGGGTAATGTAAATTGAGCTCTAATATAGTAGGATAGAGACGTAAATCGTTTACAATATATTTTCAGCTGAAGTTTTTACAGTATTTATAGTATGTTCCTTTTATTTGCATGGAAGAATGCCTGAGGGCTAAATAACTGTGTCTTTTTATACGTGACTGGAAGATATTATGTAAATGTTTTTATACAGTCGCTGTCAATTTTATTACATCACTTCATATGAGGGATTTTTATTTATTATAGGACCCTGAATAAATTTTGTGTCTTTGAATTTCAAAGAAGGTGAAATATCGGTAAAAATGTTTATTTTCCTACTAATATTATATCTAGGAGTTTGGAGAGGCGAAGTTTGGATGTTTGTTTGTTAGGATTGTCTGATCAGATTTCTATGCAAAATTAGGCAAATACATAGTTGACGTTATTTTTTTAGTAATAGTGCGTCTGGTAAATTCTATAGAGTATTTTTGTTCTCCTATTAGATCGTATGAAGGCCACGCAAGTGGAGCCTTGGGAAAATATGTACTTGTATGGCAGATGATAATCGGAAGGTCAATGGAATCAGCTAACCACCTAGTCTTACACTAGTTGGCTATGTAGCGTGTGTTCGGTTGGTTGGTTTTTTTAATACTTATATTTAATGACACCTTTTATTAATTAATCTATAATGGTTATATATATATATATATATATATATATATATAGCAGCCTAACCAAACGCACTCTAGGCCTTATTGTTAAAACTTTTTTTTTTTTACTATTTATATCTGTAAAGATTTTTATCTGTATTATCTGTAAAGATTTACATGAAATAAATAATATTTGATTTGATTTGATTTGAATATGTTTTTCTTCTTATTCGCTACACTCTTGATAGAGCGGTCGTATAGTCGTTCCTTGTATGTGTGTGATAGTGCTTTACAACCGGTCCTCTCTGGTTGCTTCTCTCCTGGTGCATTCATGAAATGGACCGTTTATGGCTGCTTTAATATGGTCAGCTCATCTCATAGGTGATTTACCGCTCGTTCTGGCCTCAACACTTGGTCTTGTGCTCTCTACTTCGACACACGTGTCCGAGGAAGGACACTGTACCTACTATCTACTCATTGTTGTTTTTAACTACTGCTCGGCATGCGACTCTACAATCATCTGATAGTAAGCGATATATGAAGTCCGAAAATGAAAACAACAAATAGTCGAATTAAAATTATAAGTCTGTTGGTTGCCATTATGCCGGCTTGATATACTGATTCACGTTTATTTTAAAGGACTTTATTTTGTTGGAAGAAGGAAAAACACGGGCTGGTCGTACTTTAATTCCATTCTTAACATTTGTACGAGATAGTACATCTGGTACAGTATACGAATGCATTTTTCCACCAGCTAGCGATATTCTGTCTAAAAGGGAGATAAGATTGAAAAGCTGTTATGAGCACTGTCTACGATATAGGCGGTAATATAGCAGATCTGTTAGTGAAAAATTTTGTCCACGATATTCCGAGCATTCTTCTCCAATACCACGATTCTAGAGCATCCATTTTCTTTTTATCGGTCTTGTTGTCTTCTTATCCGAGATATCTCGGATATATTATGTATGCTTAGACCACATAATAGTTTGCTATTTTAATCCTATAAACTTATCATATTATTAAAAGGTATTTCAAAAAATACCTAAACTATTTGTTTCATTGGCAGATCCCAAAAAAAAAACTACTAATAAAATATCTCAATATATATTTTTTAAACGTTTATAAAAAAAAACTGTTTTCAGAATGTCCCACATGCCACGCCAAGGATACAGCATTCGTCATTTGCTTCAACTTCCTCACCCCTCTCAGAGTCCTCCCACTGCCCCTCTCGCTCCAGCGACAAGTATCAAGGTACGTCAAGTTTTATTGTACATAAATCTTTATTTAAAAAAAGGTATATAATAATAACAACCCATACAAAATAAATAGCATGTAGCAGTCTCTTAATACGGGCGATTGATTTGACGATAAAGCAGCTATTAAAACATTCTCGTAATAACAAATACGTCTTTGTCGCCGCCCATTTCGTAACCTCATTATTTAGCCGGCATAATGGGAGGGATCTATGGTTAACAAACAACAATGTATTGATAGACCCCATTCATACACTTTGTAGGTCTGCTTACCATCAGGCCAACAACGACTGCTTAACAAAGTCACATGTTGTGCTACGATACAAAAAAAAACCTATTAATTAGAATATTATACATATATGGCCGTCCTCAAATATTTTTTTAAAGGATAGTTAGTAGGTAACCAACCATAGAAGCTATCTGAACTTCCGATTACCGATAGATTGAGAACGCCAATTAATTAATTATATAGATCATTACTATTATGTTATAATTAATTAGAACAATAAGTTGTCTTTTCTAATTATATATTTATGACTTGCCAAACATAATGATATTTTGCGTTTAAAATGTGAAATATTCTAACTTACAAGTTAAGCACATATTTAATAAAAAACCCTATATATAACAGTATGTCGTACTAATACATATGAACAACTTTAACAATTAGACCAACTCTATATGAATGTTGTTGAGTTTTTTGTTCTGAGAGAGTTGGTCTCTAGGTAAGGTACTTTTTTTTTTGATTGAACACCCTGAAAATGATTTTTATACAGCCACCACCTGTTGTTGAACTATATATACTTTCTTCTGTTAAAAATATTTTGAGCAGAAGAAAAATTAAACTTTATAAAATGTGTAAATAAAGTCTATATTTATTTGTTTAACCTCGGTGCATAGATTATAAAATAGTTACAACTTATTCGCACGATTTAACTTTAAGTAGGTCAAATTGCGAGAGGTAAAAGATTTATTTTAGTACTGATCTAATCTAGGTCATTACACAAAAAATATAATATGTTTTTTTATGGAACGGAACTATATCGGAATTTAGTTAAAGTTAAACAATATTATAACCTATATTCACTAATTAATACTGCTACGAAAGTTAAAATGGTAGAGCATTTTTTTTTTTTTTTTTTTACATGGTGGCTTTAAAAGGTACAACCTTGTTGGGCTAATATGGGACCATGTGTCACAAATGAAAAATTTTCTTCATACAAACTAGTAACGTTAAAATTACCAATTTGTAGGGGGGACCAAAATGTTTTTTTTCATTTGCGACACATGGTTCCATGGGAAAAGTTGTTCGATTTGATCAGCAGAGCCTTATATTAGCCCAAAATACAACCTTTCGAATTCATTCTGTATATTTTCTTTTTATGAAATTTTATAACGACCTGCTGAAATTTTTACTGAGTTTTTACTAAAAAAAATGTCATTCTCGGTCTTTTTATTACTGAATAGCAACTATCTACTTGTTACCTTGACACTGCCCTACTTAACAACGTCGAACTTTTGTTTCCAAGTTTTGCCGCAAGCGAATAGTGGCGCTTTTAATAAACTGAAATATTTTTAAGGTGATTCCTCAGCTCGGGTATGGAAACTAATTGCAAGAGATGGCGCTTGTGTCGCAAAATCATGGTTTTTAATTAATTACGTAAATATTATAGTCGCTAGCTTTGAAATTTTGCATTTTGCGATAATCGGAAAACATTTGGAACTTATTTATGTATAAATTTTGCTGTATCAATGGTTAACTTTAGAGATTACATGTCCGAGAAGAAAATTATAAATTTTTAGTATCAAAACTCTGCATAAAAAAATAGTTCCGCTATTTAACACAGTTGGCGCTGCTAACGTCTTGGAAATCATTGGCAAAATTACACGATGGAAGTCATTAGGGGAGAACATAGATGTAAAGCACTTCCTTAAATAATCTAAATGAATAATGGTGTGGATATCTTTGCTTCTTGGTGTAATACAAATAGAGTTTTTTATTTGTTTATTGACTGCTTATATCGTCTGTGATAGAGCCCTTTTATGATTATGGTATTATTATTTCTTCCGTGGTTATTAAGATACCAAGGAGGTATCGATGTTTGGCAAACCTAATACACCGTTATAAAATTAAATATTTAGACGCCGTGAAATAATGGATCCTTATGTTGAAGAAACTCAGACATGTTAGAAAAAGGTAATCTTCAATATCTTTCGAAGAAAAAAGTAAATTATCATATTGTGTCAAATCGATCAAAACAACTTGATGAAATACATTTTTATTAGAGAATAAAACACGTTATAATTGTACCATTTCGTTTATTATTGCCATAATCCACTGCGGCTGCACCCAAAACAACATCAACACAGTGTTCCTTCTAATATAGGTACATACCTATTTTGTCAACGTTATTCAGACTATATAGTGTTAATTAATAATTGTACCTACTTATATATTTTTTTACCAAGTCGCGTACCTGCTATGTTACTATACATGTTCATTCAAAAAGTGAAAATAAAAACACTGTTTCCAAACTCATAATACCAATAACATAATTTTTTATTTGAATTTTTTGATAAAGTATAGGTGTTATATTTTCGGACTTATGTAGATTCGATACAACTTGGAGGTTAAAGGGAATGCATGCCATCATGAACATTTAGGATACTAAATGTTCATGATGGCATTTTACCGAAAATAAACATTAATTTATTTTCAAATAGATATAAGAAAAACATCATAGGTACAAAGATTTAATAAAAAACATCGATTGGGAATCAAAAAACCACACTCGGGAATCGAACCGACCCAAATCTAATAAAATAACACCTATATTTTAAAGCGCCAATAGATAGGAAGTTTAAACAATTTATTAGTTAGGGTTTCAAAAATTTAAACAAAGAGCAATTTCCTTTAGTTTGCCGTTTGAAGTTACTTTCCACCGTTTATTCATTTTCAGCGACACTATTAACACAGCATTATTTTTTTCAAAATCAACCGGTTCGATTCCCGGCTAGGAGTTTTTTCTTTTTAAAAATCTAATTTTGCAATTTTAGTTTCTATCAAAATCGGCCCTGTGAGCATTTTAGATATTCCTTGTAGTTTGGTGTTTTTCTATATTATTATAACTAATCTAATAACCATCTACAGTTTCACAAGTTGTTATAAGTGAATATATTTATATATATATATATCTGAGACGTTTTCCGCGATTTAAGGCAGGCTACATTATAATAAATATATTAGAGTAATACCTACCTAATTAAACATTAGAAAAAACTGAAGTAAACACGTTGGTAACATAAATAAACATTTATTATCAATAATTGTTAGAAGATATCTAAGATTTGACAAGATCCAAAGATGAGAGATCAAATCGTTCGGGTGATGAGTACACAATGATTTTATATTATCTAATTATTTGCCTAATCATGCAAAATGAATGACAATATTTTCAATAATACATGGTTCACCTAAGCTCCTTGTCGCAGTAATTTATTAATTCAGTGGGTCACGAATTATATAACAGAGTTTGCCCTGACTGACTTACTTATCATCGTCCAGCCGAAATTTTTAAAGCTAACTATTTGAGACGTAGCTTTTTTTCGGTGAATAGAATTAGGTAATAAATGTGTTGTCTTTTAGGCTGGCTGGACCACCTAACGTAGAGAGTTCTATCATATCTAGGTAGATAACAAACAAATCATATGTGATGGCAATAAATGTTTAGGAACGCGATATGTGACGGCATCCAAAGTAGTTTCATCATCTATTCTAATGCAATACTTTTCGAGAAACCTTTAAAAAAACATGTGGTTAAGAAATGGGCCCCTAAAACACTTTCAGGGCTGAGATCTGATGTGTTCGAAAAGCTGAAATTCTGATCGTGTTCTTTGGTCAACCCGGAATGACATGTAAAAGAGACAAAAACCTTTTATAACTAAAGTGTTCTTTAAGAACTCAATAAGTTTTTTTATGAATACCTATGTAAATCTATACCAATATTATAAGAGAGAACATTTGCATTTTTAATATTTTGTTTGTAACGAATAGACTCAAAAACTGCTGGAAGAAAAAAAAAATACTTTTTTTTTCTTCCATTACAATTTTAATATTACATCATAACTGTACGTAATAATATAGTATACTGTACAGTAACATAAGATGAGTTTTATTTTAAAAAATATTAGGGATCCGGTATACGAAAACTTCGAAAATGTAACCCAAGGTAAAATACTTATAAATTTCTTTACAAGTACGCTGCGAAAACTGTTGATGTTAGAACAAAATAATGTACCTACTACAACTTTAGATCTACAAAATAGTTCGCGTTACCATATGTTAACTATTATAGTTATGTCACTATAACAACTTCTTTATATATGAAAAGTTAATAGAAATGCCAGTAGGAACTAGACCAAGGCTTTAGCCTAGTAAATCATTCGTATTCTAGGAAGTTTCAGTACAGTACAATGTGTTTTAGTTTTATTTTAATCCAGAATACGTTTTTTAATAAGTTTGTACACTCGTATAATTGCTTGTAATTTCACGTCTACTTTTAGGTAAGAACATCGTCGTCACTGCGCTCCATTTCAAATTTGATTTATTTTCGGGTATATATTTTATGATTTGTGATATGAATGCTTATATTTTTAGAAAATATAATAGTAGGGCTTTAATAACATATTTTAGCTCATATAAAAAAAAAAAACTTTTTCTTATATACATTTTATTTTTCTTTAAATTTTTGAGTGAATAATGTTACAACAATGTTAAAAAGTAATTCTTCATCCTTGATGATATTTATAAGCCAAATTCTTCTAAATGTGAGATTTACTTTTGTTCAATTTTTAATCATTCTATCTTTCAATAATTCCAAGCTATTTTTTCTGGTCTTAAAATTATTGACAATAATAATCTTTCATTTCTGGGCACCACTCTGTCGTTAGAAAACATAAAATTTAATATTTCCACCAAAGATCAATTCTGAAAATCTATAGTCTATACTGGCCTGCTTTCTTACGCTGCTTATGCCTTACTTGAATATTGTTTCTCTACTTGCAAACTAACAAGTTTAATAAGAACTTCACCGAAATTTATTTAATATTTAAGACCAAGCTCGTTTACGAGCCTCGTCAATCCCTGAATCCATTCTTTAGATTTCTTCTCCTCATTCAGGTACTCTTCTAGATAATTACATTTTAAGAATATTAGTTATTCTGCGTCTAGGTAGGTAGTAGCATTTGTTTTTCTCATAACTGCATTTGTGGCACGTTAGTTGGACAAAAAGACATTCCCAGACATTCTTTCTCAACGACATAAAAAAACCAACTCTAACGACTGCTAACACTCCATTAATCCTAGAGCCGCAAGTTTAATAATTAGAAATGACGGAGAACGTTCAGTATAACGTTAATACCTTAACCCAATGGCATGCCATTGGTCTGGGATGCGACTTGTGTCAAAACTTTATATGCAACACATATTGTCTCTACAAGTATTCGTCCAGGCTCTGCCGCCGAATAACTAAAAAACAATAAATATTCAAGTTTAATAAATCATTATATATTATTTTCATTCGCAATCGAAACATAAGGTAAGTATTTGGTGTTTAGAATCAAGACATTTTATTGAAAAACTAGGAATAAAATTGGTAGAAGTTTATGGAGATAGCCGGTCTAATAATTATATAAAAAAAAATATGTGCAACATGCACTATGCACATGTCATTGTGTTGGTAGAAATTACATAAAAAGAGTTTTTTGTCTGTTATAATTATTTTAAAATTAATAGATGATTTAAAAGCTATATCAAAATTTCACGTCGGATCGCCGTTGTCGATCGATACCAGCAAACCGAAGTATAAGTAGCTAAATATAAGTATTATAATGACAGTTTTAAACATTGTAAGAACAAAAAAAAAAGAAATTTTCGTAACATATTTGAATGCATGATAAAAATTGACTCAGTAGATTTTAGCCGCTTTCTTCACGGAATAAAGATATACGCTCGTATTTACTTTTTACGGGATATCCGCTAAAACGCTTCCAGAATGGATGGACCACAAAATAAACAATAGTACAAGTAACCGAACCGAATGTCCCCGTCAGCGCGTTCGCGACTTTTTTTACTGGAGCACGGCATATGATTTTGTATCTACCTGATGGTAAGTACAGTCAAGTAAAAATTTGAACTGGAAAGCTCACATTGAGTATATTAGTGTAAAAATTAGTAGGTTTGTATTTGCTCTGCGGAAACTAGTTACAGTTAGTAGTACCAACACAGCTGTGATGGCGGATCATGGATACGTGGCATCCATGATCCGATATGGTATACTAGCTGTGCTCGCGACTTCGTCCGCGTGGAATAGTTATTTTTTTATCATATAAACTTTCATCCCCTATTTTATCCCCTTGGGGGTAGAATTTATCAAAATCCTTAGCGGATGCCTACGTCATAACATCTACCTGCATGCCAAATTTCAGCCCGATCCGTCTAGTGGTTTGGGCTGTGCGTTGATAGATCACTATGTCAGTCAGTCACCTTTGAGTTATATATATTTAGATTATTCTTTAATACATATTTTTTGTGTATCTTGAACCGTTTTCACGGCGTACGCAACGGAAGGCTTCAAAGATGAAATAATTTCTCCCGTTTTTTACACATTTACCACTATATCTTTGCTCCTATTGGTCGTAGCGTGATGATATATAGCCTATAGCCTTCCTCGATAACTGGACTATCCAACACAAAAAGAATTATTCAATTCGAACCAGTAGTTTCGGAGATTAGCGCGTTCAAACAAACAAACAAACAAACAAACAAACAAACTCCTCAGCTTTATAATATTAGTATAGAATATACTGGGGTAATTCGACCAATAAAGAATTTATATTCAAAATTCAAAAGAAATGTGTACGAGCCATTTGTGGACTGAAACCGACGGACAGTTGCAAATCATACTTAAAAAATTTGAGAATACTTACAGTACCTTGCATCTATTTATATGAAATTGCGAACTTTGTAAGAAATAATCCGGATTTGTTTCCACTGAACTCTGAAAAGCGTATACGTACTCTACGATATGACAATAATTTAAGTGCACCAATGTCGAGGACTACTTTTACGCATAAAAGTGTTTTGTGTATGACTCCAAAAATTTTTAATAAATTGGGTAAAGATTTAAAACTTCTGCCCAATACACATTTAAAAAAAAGGTTATCTGAATTGTTATTGGATAAATGTTACTACTCAGTGCAGGACTTCTTGTCGGATAGATCAATACCATGATAAGATGATGTGCCACGTATACTTGCATTTATAATTGTTTGTGTGTCACCGTAAAATAATTTCTTTGCAGTGTGTGTGTCTGTTATTGAACCCTATTATATGTTATATAACCACTGAAATATTTATACGCCTACGGGCAGGGCATAGAGAACTATTAAGGGAACTGTCATCTGTAATAACCTATGTTCATAAATAAATGCTTTGATTTGATTTGAGGATGCGGTTACGAAACGGGCGATAGACTTGTTGATAAGCAGCGAGGATACGACGAAAAATTTAAAATACCTACACGTCGTAATCTAAATTCGTCTCTGTCGCGAGTCGCCACCTATGTCATAACATTTAGCCGGCATAGTAGGAGCGATCAATGTTGCTAAATAACAATGTATGATGCACCCTATTCATGGACTTTGTTCGTCTGCTTACCATCAGGTAGATACAAAGTCACATAAGTATTAGGTAGGTACCTACACTGTAAAAATTGTACCAAGTTAGTAAGGTATCTCTCGAAATCTTTACGCGTGATTTTTATTTTCACTGGGCCTATATTGGCAATGACCTATCACTTGTATTAGGTACCTGCCACCTGCCTAGAATAGGTAGTACTAGGTACTACCTAAGTAAAAAAAATATACCATCACGGGTTCTTTTTTAGCTCCCGGGAACCATTTAAACGGCCTCCGGGTACCTAGCGGAGAGATAAACCCGTTCTCATTTCGCCTATGGTATTCAGAAGCAACACCTAACAAGTGGCGAGTTTACTGCGGTGTTGTTGTGTTTTCCTAAGAAAATTTCTACATGTTTAAAATAATTCTAACAATATAAAATCCTATCCTTTATTGATTACCTACCAACATTATGTTATTCTTACGTTTTTTTATTTATACTAAAGTAGGTATGTTACGTATTACCTATTTGTATAGGTACAAAATTAAAATAATTAAAAAAATATGAATATTGTCAGTATTATACCTAATGATCCACAAAATAACGCGGGCGAAGCTGCGGGCAAAAGGTAATAAACTAATAGAACTCGTATAGAATGTTTAAAATATATAAATTTTCTTATGTTTACAAAATGAGTTTTATTACCTACCGATTACAGTCTATATTCCTTCTGAAAAACCTATGCACTTGACTCACCTTTTTAAAATCACCAATGCAATCGAACAAAGTTGAAAATTTTTACAAAAGTATTATAACTATAAATAAACATGTATGGCAACGTCGCACTGGCTGTCTCTATTGGATGAGAAGGTACAGAGCGGCAACGTCGCAATAAGCACGATAACAGTACTTTTTTTTAAATTTATTAAGGCATTGGAAGTAAGACTATCACCCAATGACAGTAACCAAGAATCGACAAAATAGGATAAATAAATTATAAAAAGACTATATTTAATATTTTGAGCGCTATTGATAATTATTTTATTGAAATAAAAGTACAAAATACAGCAATCCACCATGATAGGTGTCCACACCAATCCGGTCCGGAGCGACGAATTTGACGTTACCGGTCACACAAGTAGGTAAACAAACTTTGTTCTAAAGGACTTGTATCCAGAGCCGTTAAATAACAAACTTTGTTTTGCTTACTTTCATAAATAATACACTATATAGGGTAAGTAAATTAATAATTTATTTAATACATAATAATTATTTAGCCCAAAAACACGTAAAATCTAATTTTATATGCACTTAAAAGGTTATGTTATTATAATGTTGTTTTTGTAAATAACGACATATACTTACACATTTATTTATTTTAGGTCTTCGTGGGCATCAAATAGTGATGACACTGTGAGCTACGTACAGTTTTAAACGCATTGGAAGTCTGTGCACAATTTTAGGTAAAATATGTCCGGAACAATGTGAAATGCTACCGAATGAAGTCCAAACTCTCCTCGGATGGGAATACTCTAATATGTAGGTATATAATTTCAAAAGAATTATCTAATTGTAAGCCTAGCTTACCATCAAAAAGAGTTTGAAGAGTTTCTAGAAAAACGGAAGAAAATAAAACAACTGTGAGGTAATAAAGTATGAAACAATGATACCTATTTTGTTTTTTATAATATCATTGGTACGAAAAGGCTATGCTTGTGGTCAAACAGAAAGTTTATTTATGCCTAAATTAGTGCTCAAATCCAAAGAAAAGTTCTGTGAGATATTTTTGCAAAAACTTGTATGGCATGAATCAAATATCATGAAAGTTGTTAGCGGATAAGGTAAGGAAAACCCTGAGTACCGCTAGGAAAAATAAACAAAAATGTGGTCTAATGCTTTCCAAAAACTTTCCTATGACAGCAGAGTTATCCGATGCGATCTGTAAAAATAGTGTTGAGTCCCATGAGTGCCGAATTTTAAAAATTATGTAGTAAATGGGAAACTAACCCAGAAGTTTTATGTACAGATACAAATATAAATATATTTAAGAGCACTTCAAATTGGATACTTTTGTGTAGCTGATTGCAACTACAGTACAAACAAAAAAGTATAAATAATCCTGTTACATTTAATGACAACTATGTATCAGATTTTCTTTGTTTTATGCCCGATTTTACCAACAATCCCTAACTCTAAAGGGCTCCTAAATAAGAATTTTGACATTTTGCTATGAAATAATTGTCCCTTAACTTAGTTAGGGGCTCTCTTAGAGTTGGTAAAATTGGGCATTAGTGTTGTACATTATAATTATTAATTAATTTGAACTATGATTCCTAGTCTCCCTAAGTTTTACCCACCAGGACCTTAGAGAAATTACTCTATTTCTTTGATGGAAGCATTCTCAGTCAAAAAAGTATGGTATTTTGACAGTTGACAGCTATCACTCCTAGAGTACTAACAAAAATCTGAGAAATTTTATCATATTTTTATGAGTTTCCATTATTGGAATCACCCAAATTTCTCTAATACTCGTACCTCCATGCTTGTGGTCCCACTACTATTAAGTTATTAATCAGACAGGTTAGTGTGACCACAAGTCCTAAAATATGTTTAATGAATGAACCAGGTGGTAATAAAAACTGAACATAAGAGACAGATGTAATATTTTTATGAATATCAGAATGCCACACCCTAAATTAGTTTAGTAAAGATCTCATCAATGAAAATATGTACTAAAAATGATAGTTTACAGTGTAATATACATAAGTTATAAAGCAGTTGTACCACCCTGATAAATGTAAAAATGTAGAATGACACCTTATATTTTTTACTTATAATAAATATCATCACAGGTGCCTTACGGTGCAGAAGACTGCTTCATGGCAGAGGGTTTTTAATCCCACCATGTACCCGATAGATTTTTCCTTACAGTTATACTTTCATTCTTGGTACATATTTTCTGTATTGCCTAGTATAATGAACAAAAACATCAGGTTTTCATTACTTCAGAATTGCATCATATGGATTAAAGTTTAGCTTAGCATTGTGTGCGTAATTATCCTGCCAATGTTCATAGATTTTTGTAAGAGAGCATTAATCTAGCTAGGAACATGTTGGTGAGCAGCCCTATGTATATAATTTTGGAAAGAACAAGTTATACATGATGATTTGTGGATAAATAAAAAGCGTTAATTATGATAACTTTGTAGTTTTATTTAATTAATTAATCTTGCATCTTAATTAAGCCTGTCTGCAGTCTTGGTTCTTCTTGTGTAATGTTTTCTATGTTGGCATTTTAAACTGTAAATAAAAATATATATATATATTAGATAAAACTAAGTACCTACTAAATATAAATAAATGTCTAAGATTGCACATATTTTACTCCGTGGTCTAGTGTTATGGCTAGTGTCTGTATATAGAGGTTGTCGGTATGATTCCTAATGTTGGCAAAAAATATTAAAAAACTGTAGTTTGTCATGGTCTGGGTGTTTATAAAACATATTATATTATATAAACACCCAGACCATGACAAACTACAGTTTTTTTTAATTTTTTTTGTACCAGAAACATTGCTACTAATATAATATACATATACCTAGTACAAGCTTAGTATGAGACCAGGGCAATATGTTTGATATGATCTACATTATTAATATTAATCCTACATAATCATTAATAGGCAAGGTGAGTTTAGTTATGATTGAAACATTAATATGTACCTGAACAAAGTCTCTCCGAGGTCTAAATTTTATTTAAATACTTTAAATATTTTTCATATTCTTCAATAATCGTCTTTTTGTCTTGATAATATATGGGCCTTTCTGTAGTATTAGGTTTTGGTGTTCTTCTATCTGATTGCCATTCAAATTTTGTAGGAATACCAACACACTGATTTTATGCGAACCTCTGGCACAGGTCCCATCACATGATACTCCTTATAATTGTCCATATCATTTGGCAACTGAAATATGAATAAAGTACCCATTAGGATGACCAGTGGTAGATAAACAAGAGGTAAAACCTAACCTCAAAATATATAAAATAATTATAATATAAATCACATACAAGATAGACAAACAAGACAATTACGCACACATAATTTAACGACTTATGTACCTACCAAATAAGTAAAAACTTACATCAAAGTTATCTGCACACAAATAAATTGGAGAATTTAGACTTAGTCGGATCTCGCCGTGCAAGATTAGCCACTTATTTCACTAGGATTTATTATTGATAGGTAGGTGTCCTAAATAAAGTATTTAGGAGACAAAAGAACTATAAATTAACCAGCATAAGGCTCCGAAATGTTAATTGAGGCGAGATGCCATGCATGCATAACACCGGTGAGCGAGCGACCGAGCGTTTTGATTTGGCGAAAAGAAAAAAAAACAATTTAATTTTTTTACTATCAAAACTTGATTTTTGCAAATAGTGGATAGTTCCGAACTACGTAGAATACTTAAAAAAATATAGTCATCATGCTTAATATTGCCTATTGTCTTTGTAAAATTTGTTTTTACTTGCATTTTTGAGATGCCATCTAGTGGTTGATAGTTGTACTATTTCTTTATATCGACAAATTTAAAAATAAACATTCTATTCACGGATAGATGGCGCTATTTAAATATTATTGTATTTTATTTATTTAAATATATAATATGTATATTTTAGTGAACATACAAGTATTTTGCGAAAATTATACTTAATAAGGAATCTAATAAAAAATATGTTATTAACATTTTCATTGTATATTACGAGATTACAGCCCACGAAGTTTTGTATGGAAAAACTACTGCTGAGGAATCACCTTAATGAAAAAGAAGTTTCAAAAAGTTAAATACGTTTTGTTTTTGTATTTAAGTATACTTAATTAACTATTTTAGATAAAAAAATAAGCTATAACAGTTGAATCTAAATAAGATATATTTTACGAAGTAAATCGTAAGGTTAATAGCAAAAAAGTTTAGCAACCCTCTGCTAGAGGGTGGCACTGTCGGAACATAACAACGTCGGCAGAGAACTTAAGTTCGAAGAAGTTCTTCACTTCTTCCATAGATGGCGCTGAAACTTTATATATTTATTTTGCGTTCCTAGATTTTTTAAGTCTTTATTTTTATTATGGTACCTAAAATGGTAATATTTTTTTTATTTTTTTTACTAGTAAATTAGGCAGAATTAACGACTTTACTTAAGATTTTTTCTTGCTTGTATTCACAAAATACACGATTATTTATATAGGTATCTAGATGGTGTCCGCAACTTCGTATGCGGTTGATTTTCAATAAAAAAAACTACTAGCTATTGCTTTTTAATTGATACCTATTTTTGCTAAGGTAAAGGCATTTGCCAAAAAGATGATATAATAAGTCTAACTTTAAACGAAAACCAAAAAGTCTTTAAAATTAGGTAAATAAAAAATCTAAAATATTTTAATGCAGTTTTTTTTTTTTTTTTGCCTTATATAATACTTTTTTCTATCTGGTGTATTTTAAAACCTTTCTCAAGAGACCTTATACACACCAATAACCTAATGGTGCTCCTATAGGTATATCGAAATATAATACCATATTTTACCATAGCTATTTACAAAAAAACGCACGTAAACCGGTACAGTAGCTTTAAGTGATACCCGTACCAACGAACAAACAGATAGACATACACGAATTCTAAAAATTATAGAATATTGGTCTAATAGAATTTAAAGTCTATGTCGCCATACAGATATTTAAATTTACAATTTTATTTAATGTATAGATTTTTAGAGTACCGTACGTTTTAAAAGAAATACTGTATCCATATGGGTTCACTGTCTGTGTGTCCACACCGATTAATAATAGACTGAAGACAGAAAACTTACCTAATAGTGGTAGGTTTTGGTGTATTGTCAATGGCCTTTTTTAACGAAAATGCTCCCAGGGGTAATAGAGGAAAAAGTTTAATGACAGAAAAAAAATATTTTCTTAATAAATATTTGAAGTACATAGTTAAAATTTAGAATAATTTTACGATTTAAGGATTTTTTTTTTGGGATTTAGTTGAATCAAGTACTAAAAACTTTTTAATAACAGTTATTTATATCCTATAATTTAATTTATATCCTATAATTTAATTTATATCCTATAATTTTAGTTAACTAGAAAACTAGGTTTCTAATGAATAACTGCTATATTCATTAGAAACCCAGTTTTTATTTTTATACGGAAACCTATGTGCGAGAATATCAATTATACTTGAGCTGTTTTTTTTTTAAATTCCATTCAGCATTAAAAAGGATGCACTTCGTAAACTATTTCATTAACTGTTTCTAATATTTATTAAGTAGTCTACTTCAAAATTAGAATAACAAAGTTCGTCGAAAAAGCAATTGACTACAAACTTGCTATTTCAAATACGTACCTGCAATGCAATAGAAAATCGTTTTAGTCTACGTTGGTTAGCATCCACGATAAAGGATCCCTGGGCGCATTCTGCGACAAACTATTCGCAATCACTGCCCTGTATTTATTTACAAAGTAAATCAACTATTTATTTATTGGCCAATTGCTTTGATGGCAAAGTGATCTTACTCAAATACGAACGAATGTCCTTTTCTATTGACAAAGGGAAATAGAAAGACTATTAAGGATATGCATTTTTTTTTAAATATATTTAAGTATGTACCTACTACCCAATTTTTTTTAAACAATTACCAAATACAAAACTTTAAAAATGGTTTAAAATGCCTATTGTTAGTCAATGCGTATTATGATATTAAGGGCAGTGCATTCGTTTTTGTCCTCCGCGTTCTCCATACAAAATTAGCTTTCGCACTTTCAATAATACCCGATTACTGTTTCTCGCAGAATTAAAATAATATTTTTGTCGGTCATTGTATTTATTAATCCTTTTGTGTTGGTTCATTTTTTTTTTTTTTTAGAAATCAGAAAAAAAAAAAAATTACAGCATAAATATATTTGCTTTATTACTAAAATGATAAAAATAATTGAATTTCGACCAACAGCCAAGTTGTAATATTTGAAGTGCATTTGGAGCGTCAAGTCGACTCCAAGGCCCTTAATGAATATTTCTATAATTCATACATCATAAATAAAATATGTTAAAATGCTATTCTAATGCTGTTAATTTGATTGTACTTTTATCTTATGGAGAGTGTAATGAACTATGTATTTAGTAAATTGTTAAACAATTGTAAAGTTATGTCAAATTATAAATTAAAAATATTTATTAACCACTGCATGGGTTAATTCTGTAGATACATTTTATATTTTACCATCTTGTAAACTCGGAATTATAAAAATATACTTCATTTCATTTCAAATATTCGATTTTGGAACTTTATTTCCATAAGAATTTTTAAAAAATCTTATGGAAAAAACTTTACATGGAAATGTTAAAATATATAACTGTTACTTTAATTAGTATCAGCTTGAAGTACTCAATTAAAAAAAAAAATGATGAATGATGAATGATGAAAAACTAAAATAATAAAAAACAATTTTATTATTATATACGTGGTTGCAACACTTAGGTCCCTGGTTCAAATCCCGGTGTGTACCAATGAGTTTTAATTTAAAAAAATAGTGCCTCGGAGAGCACGATAAGCTGTCGGTCCCAGTTTCACTGAAACTGTTTATAGATGGGTTATTGAGTCTATTCAAAACGCGGCGAGCTAGCCACTTGTTCGGTGTAGACTTACACCATCGGCTACGACGAGGTGGGATTAAAACGCCTCCGCTGGGTACCCTGGGGTCGTCTAGGCGGTCTCGGGCGCCGTAAGGCACCCGTGATTATATATGTGTATTAAATTCGCACAGAAAAACATGTTATTACATACATATTTTCGTTTTATCTACATACATATTTCCTATTCATTAATAATATTACTATATTAATTTTATTTGTTTTATCAAACAATAAAAAAAAATGCTAAATATTAAAAGTCATATCCATATAAATGTTTCGCTATCAACGAAAAAGGGTTTCTTTTTACGGTCCGGCGATGCCGTGTAAAGCTGCGGAACCCTCGTGTTACGTGTCCGGTTACTTACCCCTATTTGTCTACCTATTTCTTGGGTCCACCAAAAGGAATTAATGTTTTCTTGAAAGGGGAATCTTTAGATAAATAGCCCATACATTTGCAAGTAAAAGCCTTTCATTGAGATGGATAATAAAATGGCTGTAGGTATTTTTTTTAAGAATAGTCTTTTCCTTTTAATTATTACTTGGGAGCTTTATATATTATCTAGTTGTATTTTTTTTATTTATTTTTTTGTGGGAAAATATGTTTATGTAAATTGCTTTGGTACCTTTTGTAGCTTTTTTATTTACCCATATTTATGTTTACGTGGAACTGAGTTTTTCACTTACGACTTTACCTTAGTCTTAAAAACACTAGTTTTATAAACTAGTCTACTTATATTTAAAAATATAACTATAATGCTTAGCAAGAAAACATTTGCTGTCAGTCCTAGTTTCACTATACCAAATTGTAAAACTGTTACAGTGACGAACTTGCTTGTTCAGTGCAGACTCGTGTAATACCATTGGCATGTTTTCTGCACGTTGTCCAGCTCCGCTCTCATTGGTCGTAGCGTGATGTTATATACCCTATAGCCTTCCTCAATAAATCTAACACTAAAATACTTTTTTAATTCAAACAGTAGTTACTGATATTAACGCGTTCAACCAAACAAGCAAACTCTTCAGCTTTATAATTTTACTAGCTGTGCTCGCGACTTCGTCATTTTTAATCATACAAATTTTCATCCCCTATTTTATCCCCTTGGGGGTAGAATTTATCAAAATCCTTTCTTAGCAGATGCCTACGTCATAACATCTACCTGCATGCCAAATTTCAGCCCGATCCGTCCAGTGGTTTGGGCTGTGCGTTGATAGATCACTATGTCAGTCAGTCACCTTTGAGTTATATATATATAGAGATATGGTATAGATAATATGTATTAGTATTGCTGACCAGAATTAAAATGGACATGTAATGTGTAACTTTTTATGTAGTATTTTACAATTATTACGTCAAGTTTGAGATATCACATGCGAACAGACAAACATTGCAGTCAACCTATTTAAATTTAATTGACATTTTTCTCTATGCCAGTAAACCCCTTTAATAAAAAAATAATTTAGGTTAGTAATATCATTCTAATATGCTGCTCTAATTTCTTTTGCAAAATGTATAAAAAAGACAACTGATTTTCATCTTAAACATTACTTAAATATTTTTATATGGTTTAACTATTTACACAGATATCTGGCCATAGAACTAATAGTTTCTTTTTCCGAGGACTTAACCGTCGGGTTTATAAGTACTTTTATAATACGTCTATAAATAAGTGTTAATCCGGAAAGCGTTAAGTGATTAAGTTCACCACGGGCGTTCACGGTGTTGAGGCGGAAAATACTCTTACAAGCCGATTTGTTAACTCGGGCTAAGAAATAGTGTGGGGAAATTTAAAAAATACATCGATAAAAGAAGGTTAGTCGATTTCTATAAGCACACAAGATACATCATACATAAAAGCACCAAATAGAACTTAAGCCAGTTGTTGTAGATGATAATATTTTTTAAGTATCTAATGTAAAATTAAAGATAAAACTTTTTATATAGGAAATCGGTTGCTGGGTCAGTGTTTTGAGAAACTGGTTGTATTTTTCTTCTGCAACTTAACGCTATGCATTGAAACTAATTAGGCCCTGGCGGGAAATTCTCACACTTTTAACTTATTTGTCGGTTCGAATTATATTGGAAAGAAAAGTGACAGATCCCCATAGAAAACTGTCATTCTGAGACAAATATTTCGTGCTCAAACGTAAAATAAAATCTCGAGAATTAGAGCAATGGACTCTAGGCTGCGCTTTATTTGGACAAAAGCTTTTATATTTTGTTGTTAAATGTTTTATTTCTTATTTGTTATTTAAATGTTTTATGTTAGTTTTACCTACATTTATTATTATCATTGAGGATAAAGGTTTAAAATTTAGGTTAGTACCAGAATAATGGACTATTTCATATCCTAAATATATATAGCATTCTGCTTCCATTTATCTAAATATATATAGTATTTTTATTGGAGCTCGGCATGTGACTTTATCTCTACTTCGCGACGACAAAAATAATTTGATTCTTCCGAATCTTTTTAATCGATCTTACAAACATCGATAAACTTCAGCACATCTCTAACCGGAACAAGTGTTGACGGTGATATTTCTTTCCCGGGTCCGAGTGCCGACACCTCGTGAGTTATCACCGGGCCCCGTCCTAATGTATGGACACAGGGCGCCCATGATTGGACAACCTTGCTAATTGTTATTTACTGGCTACATTAACGCTGAGAGTGGGTTTTAAACGGTCACATTTGTATTGCTATTTTTGTGTTAGACAACTCTGATGTTCGCGATTATCGTCGTATTATTGTCGTTTCGATTTGAAGTAGAGACATGATGACAGCGACCATAATATTATAGGGGGGTGTATTTTTTTGTTTCCGACGTATGTAACTACCTTTTAGGTTGCTTTATATTCATATACATCGTGTTCTTTTCAATAATAATAAAAATACTATGAAATTAAAGGAAAATAACAAGGTATTAATGATACAAATTTAAGTCATTATTATGTTATCCTTTAGTTATAGAAGGTTTCAACGGCTCTTAAAACAATTTAATTTTATTTTATATAACACTCGTGGCTGAAGTTCTTGTTTCCATGCCATTATAAATAAAAAACATTCTCTGTTTTGGTTTGAAGGCGAATATAGTTCAGAACTTTTTCATTTTTTATTAATTTCTTTAAGAAAATAACAAAGAAAGTAAAACTCAAAGGTTAGCTGGTAGAAAATGCCTAAGGCATTAAGCTCACCTATGTACAATTTTGTGCAATAAAGAATTTAAAATAAATAAATAAATAAAATAACGCTTACATATAATTTTAAAAATTAAGTAATGTATTGTGTACTATATTTTGTTTAGGCACAATGTTGTCCATTTTTCATCTGTCAACTAATTTAGGCAATATCCTAAGTTTAAAGTATAAGTTAGAACATTAAATGATTACAATTGGATTTTTTTAAGCAATAATTTCCGCTTATAATTATATTGCTTTAAAAAAATCCAATTGTAATCATTATAAATGGACTTCCGCAAAATAACGCCTAATTCAATTAAATATATTAAAACATTAAAGATAAAAAGTCTTAAAACTGGAAACCATCCAATAATCTTTGAAAAATAGCAACAAAAATCCTTTGAAAAAAAAGCAATAAAAATTGGTAACGTGCTATCGCAGTACACAATCAATTACTCTCCCAGCTGAGTAAGTCAATAAGTCAGTTCGGAACCGGTTATTTTTCCCGCGCGGGCCGTTTTCCCGCGTTGATCGCTCGTATAGACGTCGGAGCACGCACCAATTGGAACTATAAAACGAATTGCCAATGTCTCTATTAAGTGACCAGATTAATAGCTTTATCTTCCTTCTATGGGTGTAGGGGATGATTTTGTTGTTTTATAAATTATGCTTTGAATATTTTAAGATTTTGCTCAAATTTTTATGTTAAATAACTATTGAATGACATTTTTACACATTAAATTGACACCGGTATATATTTTTTTTGTATATTTTTTATTATTTTTTTATGATTTGGCATTAATACATACTTATAACCCTTAATTTTTACCCTTCTATCACCGACCCAGGGGTGGATCCAGGATTAAAATTTGGAGAGCGCCCAACTAGATAAAAAAAAAATCGATCTACAATATTTGATGACAAATTAACATTTTCAGCAAACAATTTTTGTCGATTCTTAAAAAATCCGTCATCGTCAATAAAATCGTCACCTCGTATACGTCTTCATTCTTTACATTGAAATAAAAAACAAAAACATCATCAATTATCTTCTCTATAAACAAAAATCAATGTACTCTATGCGTTCCGAATCGATCTCATGATATTCAAAAACTCCACGTATAGAAAAGTTTAAATTTGGGGTTAAAAAAATTCCATATAAAAAGTAAAATAAATGAGTGCAAAGTTAGACAAACCATTTCATTCATTAGTACATCCGTGCAAAGCCGGGACGGACAGCTAGTCTAAATATAATATACTCTATTTTGCCCCCAGAGCTAAGAGTAATTCAATAAAAAAAAGCATATAAATGGTCGCATGGTCGAGTAATTTTATAGTGATTCGTAAGATTCGATAAGCAAACAGACAAGACGAATTTTAAAAGTGATAAATTATTACTTTTATAGCATATTTAGAGCACATTTATTCTCAGTTTAAAAATAAACGTAGTAATAATAAATATAGAACATAATTTTGTTGCTATAGTTAACCACATTTTATTGTACGAAAAGATTATAATAATAGAATGTAGGACATTTTAAACAAATATTGCTCAGCGGGGTGATTACTCGTGAACAACACTAAGCTAAACTTTAATCGATATGATGCAATTCTAACGTAATGCAAACCTGATGACTTTAAAAATTGACAGCCAATAAGTCATTTTTGTTAAAGTTTAGCTTAACGTTGTGCAGCGTAATTGGCCTACTGGTCAAAAACTAAGCAAATGCTTGTACTATGTGTACCTGAAACAACGATATTAATACATATTATATATTTTATAAATATATTAGATTGTTAATTAAGCATTGTTGCAATGTTTAGACATTGTTAAACAGTAAACATTCTCATATAAGTACTACCGAATTGGACTAAAAAACTACATATTTTTATTTCAATTTACAAAGCACTTACAAAGCTTTTCAAACTTTCCCTTTAAGCTACCCACACACTACCCATCGTAATTTCCCGCTGCAATGTGTCACAATGTTGCACAGTGAAAATACTTGGGCACCATTCTAATGAGTTAGCTTCCACTGTCGCACGTGACCCTCTGAGAGGAATACCAACGCCCTAACGAGTTTTTGAAATCCACCCTCCTATCTACGAGGCCATCTTAAAAGGATTTACACTTTGTAAACTGAGACCGTCTTAGAAAACAAAAAGACATTTTAGATATCAACTTTGATGTGCAGGTTGTGGTCTTAAGTGCATTTGAATTGAGAGAGAAGTTTTTCAGTAACTGTTTTATTTTAGTCGTTACTGAACAAAATATGCTGTTGTATGCTGGAGATACTTTGAATAAGCTTTTTCCTTTTTATATTTTCTCTAAGGGATGATATTAATAATATAACGATTAGTGATAAAATACTCATTTGATTTTCGGAAACAAATAAAGTGTGTTAGATGTGTTTCTTATTATTAAAATATATAAATTGAAGCTATAAAATATTGCCAAATATTTCGCCTCTCTTTGGAGCGGCGTCATCAGTGATAGTGACCTATTAAGATTCACATTTTTTCTCTTTTGGGATCATTTAATAATAATATAGAATATAATTTTGTAAACACTATATTTTAGGTAATACAAATTGTAATCAAACAGTAGTAATCTAATAAAATATATAGTACATATAAAATAATAGGTACATATAAAATCTTTGTCTGACAGTTTGTGTTCTTATAACTCGAGAAGCACTTATCCTAATATCATAATTCTTTTATTTTTATTTTATACATGTTTAGGCCAAATTATTAGTTACATATTTTAGGAATCTGCATCTACTTTCGATAGTTTTATATGGTCCAAGAGGTAGTAAATAATAAATTTATAGAAAATCCTAATTTGCATTTCGCAATGTTTAACAAAATTAAACAACAAGCTCGTCACTTGTTAGGTGTTGCTTTTATTTAATACCATCGGCGAAATGAGGACTAGTTAATTCCTCTGCTGGGGTCCCTATGGTTTAACGTTTTAATCTCTCTATTTGGAAATAGAGAAAAAAAGTTCCACTTTAAATAATAATATCTAATATGGAACTTTTTTTTGTCTATTATCTCTAGCAATTATAACACGAGTATCAAAGTTAAGGAAAACCAAACACAACAAACTTGGGTAGGCACAAACTTTCTAAATCCTGAGATGATCCGTCTATTAAGTATTCATCTCGTAACATTAGTGGCTGACGTTATTAAAACCACCTGTAAATCCGGGCCAGCCCTCGTAGGTACCACTATACCTACCAAGTTGGGCCCGTCCCTTCCGCCTTCGTGACTTTTGTTCGGAATCTCAGCGCACGTCTTGGACATTGGGGACATGTCTTACGGAATTAATAATAAGCCGCCGGGTGTGGTAAGGGAAGCAATGTGCCGAAATTTCAAACCCTCATTATGGGTAGTCTGCACTCGCCGCGCGCTTTCAACTTTCCTTGGCAGACGTTCACAAGATTGTTTATTGGTGTTTCGAGCATCTTGCCTGGGCCTTGTACTGGGTTTTAATCGTCGAATTAAAGTTGTATTACAAGAAATTAGAATCGTTTTAGAATGTAGTAGAAATGTATTGGGGTTTAGTTGTATTTTGAATGTTTAAGTGTTTATTTACTGCAAGATGTTTTAGTTTGTTTCTCTAGATTTGTTTCTTTATTTAATTGTTTTCATCTTTTTTCGGTAGTTAATATAGGTTGGTTCTCGTTTGTGTGGCATTTACTTATTTATGTTATATACATGTATTTATAAATGTAATTAATTAAATATAAATAAATTTCATCACGGGGGCCATACTGCGCCCGAGACTTTTTAGATGGTCTTAGGGTACCAAACGGAGGGGTTTTTAATCCCACCTCGTCGTAGCTCGTCGCGAAGTTTTGGATTTACTAAATAACCCATCTATAAACAGTTTCACAGGTTGGTATAGCGAAACTGGGACCGACAGCTTAATGTGCTCTCCGTGGCACTGTAGTGATAGTTAAACAATTGTACATATTTTTTTGGATTAAAAAGTCATGGTACATCCCGGGGACCTAAAACTATAGTGTTTTTAAGTATAAGGTCTAACCAACTCAGCTATCACGTATATTAAAATAAAAACTACGTAATTCTTGAGAGCGTTTAAATATAAATATTTCCTATTTTTTATTTATATCCATTACTGTAAAAGGGTTTACAACTGAATACAGCTGTTAACAAATGTCAAATCATAGGCTGGGAGACATCTTGTCGACAGGGTCTTGTCACAACGCCACAGGCTATAGTTGGCAAGAAAATGTCACGACGACAAGATAGTTATGAATAAATTATTGTTTGTTTTGTTATTCGTAGCAATTGTTTTGTAGGCTTGTAAAACAAAATATACCTATTAATTATTAACAAAGTCAAAAATAAAATATTCAAGAAAAGAGTTTATAGGCACTTACTGAGTAAGAGTGCTCTTCATTTTACCTTATCAATGCTTTCATTAAAGCAAAATAATATGGAGTAGATACATTTATTTTAAGTATTTAATAAATAATAAAAGCGGCCCCAGCCTAGTGGTTAAGTTACTGCGCAACTGATAGCAAGGTTAAGCAGATGACAACAAGACCGGCTTGGGATGGGTGACCGCTTTATACAACGAGGCTATTTCATTATAAACACCGCAACAAGCTCGCCACTTGTTAGGTGTTGCCTCCGAATACCATCGGCGAAATGAGGATGGGTTAATCCCTCCGCTGGGACCCTGAGGCCGTTTAAACGGTTCTCGGGAGCCAAATTGGCACCCGTGATGGTATTTATTTATTTATTTTATTATACATATAAATAATATTTTATTATACATATGAATATAAATGTTTGTACTTTGGGCTAATATGAGGCTCAACTGATCAACTCGAACAGTTTTTCCCATAGAACTACTGTCGCAAATGAAAAATTTTGGCTTTCCCATATGAATTGGTTATTTTAACATTACTAGTTTGTTTCATACAAACTAGTTTCTAGTTTCTTTCGCAAATGAAAAATCACACGCGACACATGGTTCCATGGTAAAAGTTGTTTGATTTAATCAGTAGAACCTCATATGGAAGGATGTACTTTTGGCTAAAAAGTACATCCTTCCAAAGTCACCATATATATGTATTAGGGTCAGGTCATAAACTAAGCTCTAAGCTTGTACCATGTGTACCAGTAACAACATTACTAATACATATACTATCATCTATTGTCTGGTGCAAAATGTACGGAAAAAAAGTACTTAGTGTTGTTTTGCCATGAGTGGGAATCGAACCCACGACCTTCGGATACAACGCCATCGGCGCAATCAGTAGACCACGGAGGCGGAGATTGAGGGCAAACGCAACACCGTCGTTATTTTAAAAAGTTCTTTTGGGTTCAGCGGGAAAATGTTATGAAGACAATTTTTAATATATTATAGCTACCTATATATTTTATATACATTGATGTCTTTCAGTGCCGTTCGCGTAAATACTCTCATAGTAGATGCAGTTAATTTCCCACTCGTTGTCGTTAATGGTATTCTGCTTCAGCTTACCACTTGTTCAGTAGAGACTCAGAATGCCATCGGCTATAATAAGGTCAGAAAAAAACTCTTCCTGACAATCCCGGACTGAGCATACCCCGCTCAGTCCGGGATTGTCGGTTTCGGGCACAGAAAGGTATCCGTGATGGTACTTTTTATTTTATTTAATTAAAAACTTTGTTAAAAATTAGAAAAGGTTTGTTTATTATTTATTATTATAAAGTACCTAACTTACAAAATATAAATAAGTAATACTAATAAAATTAAAACTATACCTAAATTAAAAATAATAATAATAAAACCTTACCCAAAAAAAACCTACAAAGAGACATAAAAAAAGAGACATAAAGAAATAATAAAAAATATAAGAGAAGAAGTTTAAAGGTATATGTAATATTGCGAATTACATATTAAAATATAACTTTTAAAGATTAAAATATATATTTTACCACTGTACTATCGTTTAATTAAAATTGTAATGTGACACAACTCACACCTTCACGACAAGTAGATTCACTGAATAAAGCGTAAATTTCATTACATACAAATATTTAAATAAGCACCCTTTATTCCACCTATTCACAGAAAACGGAAATTCATAATAATTTCACAAGAAACAGGGTGAAATCATTTTGTAAAATCAAAAGTTCGTTTCAAATTTCAATTACTTACTCGTTGAATGCGTGTGCTGTATGTAGCAGGGGCATAGGGAACGACTGGGTACTTCGGAAATGAAATAATACTTAAACGTGATTTATTATACAAAATATCATTTCTAATATATTCTTAGAATTATATTAGAATATTACTTTACAAGATTATTTATAGGTAATTTATGATAATGACAAACGAAGAGCTTCTTTAGCAGTAGCTTAAAAAACATTTATTAATGAAAAAACAATGTCAGTGAAGGTATCATTTTCCCCAACTATTTATTGTAGTATTTATTAATATTATTATTCTAGATTCTGCAATGTATTAAATAAATTACACAAATCCAAAAAAAATACATAAAAAAATATTTATTTTATTAAAAATACAGCTTTAAAATATTATTTTCATAATTAAACTGAAATAAAAAGATGAATAAATAACTAAAGTTTGTTATATTTATAGGAAGACGTTCGTAGCTTCCGGCTTGAAAGTTGAAGACTTCGTATTACCTTTCATAAACTTTGCGTATTATCCAAGGTCCCAAAATAGCGGCATTACAAATTTTCTTTCCCTCCAAAAGGAACGTCCGCCCAAAAAACAGAACACAAACTTGGGCGGGCGGCGTTAGCGCGTTCCAGTGAATTTATAACGCTAGAAAACAAAACAAAAGTGGAGTTAAGCCAAAGGTACATTATCTTAACAAAGTAAGGCAATTAGGAACACGTTTACTTCACATCTGACTCTAATAATTTAAATATGATAAAACAGAGGCGAAGAAGAAGGCAGGCCCTTTCTTTAGTTATTTATACATTCTTCCTGTGTTTTGGGCTGTAGACTCAGTAAACAAGAATCAGAGAGTAGAGAGTCTGTAGTAGATATTTCACGTGCTTTATTTTTGCTCGAACCTCCTACTGTGTTATCACTACTTGACGCCAGTTTATTAACTACTGGCTTTTTTAACATCCCACTTCCAAATTACAAAGTACCTGTGAAAAAAATCTTTATTAAAATTAATAAAAGCACTAGACTGATTACTTCTGTAAGAAAATTCTACATACAAATGTTCCAGTTTGTAGCACTGGTCGTTCCATGGATACAGAACAGTATGGAAAATCTTCTCTAAACAATTTTGCCCATCCACTAAAAAGTTTTGAAACACGTACTTTTTTCAAAGAAGAGCATGAGTACGACATTTCTAGTCTACAGTACCTTCCGTTACCAAAATATTAATTTTTTTCAGCCCCTTATATTTTAAACATTTTGAAAAGAGCCTTCATCGTGAGCCCTTGCAATACAAAATGAAGGCTACCAATTTTTTTATCCTTAACTTTAGTAGTTACGGCGTGGCGATCATAATATATATAGGGCCCTAAAGCCTAAAATTGCCTTTCCAGTCGTGGAAACAAAATATGTTTTCCGCCATACCAAAACAAAAAATATTTATATCCAAACATTAATTTTTTTTTCTTGTTTTCTTCACCCATTCTGGGTAGGCAAAGGGAACTATGCCCATACAGACAAGTCTTCAGTAGAATTTTTTTATTGATATGAAATAAAAATGAAATTTAATGTGATGAAATTAAATGAAACCTAACCTAACTCATTGAATCAAATCATTAAATCTGTTATTGAAACTAATTAGTAGCTTCTTTTTAGAAATAATTGCATGAATCATAAAAACTTCTATGATTTTTTTTAGTAAAAACTTCGTGGTTGTTTTTTTTCTTTTTAATAGACATTATTTTGATAGTTGGGAAAGAGAACGCACGAGTTCGGAAAAGGTAAAAAAAAAAGCTCGAGTATGTAATAGCCCTCATCCCGAACGCTATACGTCCCTGCAATACGCCACTTATTGAGCAACTGTATTAAAAAAGCTCTTTTATATACATAGATTAGGTTTTATACGTACGGCGTATAACTCGCGCTGGTTTTTAAACATAAAAAATATACTATTACAATATAATGTGTTTTTGTTACACTCTGTAATATATATCGTAGTAAAAACATTACACATTTCACAAATTTAACCCTTCTATTCCTAATCCATTTTCTATAGTAGGTAGACCCCATGAGATCTAACCCTTCCGTGAACGAGGTAATGCAATAAAAGAGGCACTCGTGTAGTATCACCGCTTCCCGTGCATAGATAAGTCTGATCCCTTCGCGACGTGACATGCGACCTATTGGTAGTAAGTACGTAGGTATACCAACGGAGACGTATTTAAACTAATTTTATCTGTATGTTTCTTGAATTAATTGAGTTTTATTTGCTAATTGTATTAAATATGCTTTATTTGTGATTCACATGGTGAATTTGATTTAGTTTCGTCTACCAATTATTTAATTAGACGTTTTCATTAACAAATTAAAGAAATCAACAAACCCTGAATAATAATAACACTTTATTTATGTGAATTCTAGATCCGATACCCCTTAAAATTATTTTATAATAGAAAGAGTGTTATTTTCCAAATACTCTTATGGCTTTATTTATAAAAAAAAAAACTTATTGAGTCCTTGAAGATACATTAGATAAAATAGTTTTTGTCTCTTTAACGCTTATTTATTTTTTTTGCTAAAAAAAGAGACAAACCCTACTATTAACTAAAGTGTTATTCAAGGCCTCAAGAATTAACATTATATTCGAAAAACTTATTTTTATGAATATGTATTTTTTTTGAAATTCTTATCTGTTAAAAAATAAGTAGCAGGATTAAAAAAAAACAATAAAATCATAAATATGTACAGTAGTTATTATTCTTAAATAAGGTAAGATTTTTTTTTTGTGGTGTACAAAAAATAACACTTAAATCGAATAAGGTTTTTATAGTTTTTGTTTTATATTTTATTATTAATTAAGCCTTTGATTAATTGAATCCTTATCGAAGATTTAACAACTTTATTATCTTACTTAAAAGTTCCCTAATCTATAAACAAAACAAGAAATAATAGACAAAACGCAAGATCGATACGCCACAATCCGCCAAGCGAGACTAAGGGTTACACAAAGCTATAAAATTACAGATCAAAATTCTATCTACCTCCTGGTCTTTATTCAGCGCCATCCGAGCGAATTATCAAAGAAAGACTTCTTAGGAGTTAGCGTCTTATAGACCCCGGAGTTTCTTGGAAGGGTTACAGGATGCGGGTAAGGGTTAGCTCGCGTTTTTGAATGTAAATAGTAGTGGTACGGGCTTGCTGGGCCTCGTATGAATTAAATTATTTAAGTAATTAATGGATGCCGGTGGCAGGGTTGGTGTATGGGGGCCTGGTTGTCCTGTACAAACCGAGAGCCTGCTGTTTGATGTTTAACTATTTAAGGTTGTGTGTTTTATAACTAAGTTTAAGTGTAAAAAAATAAGTTAATAATTTTTCACCGAATATTTTTTGATTTATGAAAATACGCGTGGTGGTCGAATTAGTTAGACCTTAGACTTAAAAACTAATTAATTTTTAGGTTTAGGCGCTTCGAAGAGCACTTCAAAAGTTGTAGACCTCAGTTTCACTATAGTATACTGTATGACGAGGTGGACATAAATCCTTACCACGGGTCCTCTGTGTGTACCCTTACTGTTAATGCAATTAGAGTTCAGTTTAAAAAAATGGTATTTATGTTTGTTAAATTATGAGTTCGCTTCAGTAAAAAATACATTAGAATGTTTTGTAAACATGTATTGTGGTCATAGATAGTAAACGTATACAATGTCGTAGAACCTATAAAAATAGACAAACTAATTTAATACATTTGAAATGTTCGTATTTCCTTGTTGCAAGGAAAAATTGTTTTGATAAACGTTTTTTTTCTGTTGTAAATATTGTTAATTTTCATTATAAGATTTCTTATAATTTCAATATTCATTTATTTATAACATTATTAATGGAACAGACAGTACTAATTTTCATATAACTTTACAAACATAAAAACGAGCAGCTGTTGAATAATCACTACCATTTTAAAAAGATTTGCTTGGTAAAAACTAATTTAACCTTAATTAATTGATATAATTATTATTGTGAATTCACCGGATTTTCGGAGACTACTGTATCAATTTCTTGTCGAGGTGGTAGTCTCATGAAGCTGTTACAGAAAGGCGATTGATTTGACCATAAAGCAAGGATATTAAAATAGACTCGTAATGCAAATACGTATTTGTCGCTTCCTATTCCGTAATCGCATTATTTAGCCGGCACATTGGAGAGATTAATATGTTATACAACAATGTATTGATCGACCCCATTGACCGACTTTGTGGGTCTACTTAACATCAGGTAGATACAAAGTCACATGTCGTGCTCCAATAAAAAAGAAAAACTAATTATAGAGACTTCTTAGAAACGAAAGTAACTATTTTTAATAAAGGTTAAATTACTTTATTACCTACTTATATTATATATATATATATATCTTCACGGGTGCCTTACGACGCCCGAGACCGTCTAGACGGCCCCAGGGTACCCAACAGAGGGGTTTTAATCCCATCTCGTCGTAGCCGATGGTATGTATGAGTCTACACCGAAGAAGTGGCTAGGTCGTCGCGATGTTTTGGATAGACTCAATAACCCATCTATAAACAGTTTCACAAGTTGGTATAGTGAAACCGGGACCGACAGCTTAACGTGCTCTCCGAACAAATGTACATATTTTTTTTTATTAAAAACTCATTGGCACACACCGGGATTCGAACCAGGGACCTTAGTGTTTTTAAGTCCAAGGTCTAACTAACTCGGCCACCACGTATATATTTATTAATTAACGTTTATAAGTTAGAACGTACATCTATCTAGTTAACTACTATATTCATAATAACGAAACCACAGCTTGGGTTGGGGTTCTTGCGTACCCCATGTCAGGGCTTGTATAAATTAAGGGTCATATCTTGCAAGACGTTGCAAGTCGTCACGTGTTCCCTACCAAAATTAATTACAGGCTTGAATATTAATTGGTCAAGAAATTTGGGCTATTCTTAGGTTGAGAACGCCCTCAAGTGTTAAGTATAACAAGAACAATTTATTTAATATTAACTGTAATTAATTTTGTGGAAAAAATGCTATTGCTTTTCGACTACTATGCCATTAACGTCAACGAAAACGTCGCCTGCGCTTCGTAAATTTAAAACACCGATTTATGGGTTTAATTTTTGGTTTTAGCAACTGCAGTTGCGAAACGTAAGAATATTTTTTCCTTCTAAAACTAATCATCAGTGGGAAGGACTCCTAGAGTGAAGTCGAGAGAAGGGTGCAGGGGCTGGGTGGCATTCGGAAAGCTGCACCACGTCCTTAAGTCAGCCATACCGCAGTGTTTGAAAACAAAAGTCTTTAATCAGTGCATCTTACCAGTGATGACTTACGGCGCCCAAACGTGGACACTAAGGCTGGTCCATAAACTCAATTCGTAAAAAATAATAAAGTCACCGTCATAGCTCAGAAAATTAGCAAACTGAAGTGGCAGTGGGCTGGTCATATTTGCCGTAAGACGGATAACCTTTGGACCAGGCGAATAATAGAGTGGAGACCACGTCTTGACGAAACGTAGGACGCCCCGCAGCTAGATGGACTGATGACTTACGGAAGGTGGCTGGCAGAGACTGGATGCGAAAAGCGGAGGATAGGGATCAGTTGAGTATCTTGCAGTGGACTGCGATAAGCTGATGATGATGCTTCATAAAACACTTTTTTTATCCGGGGTATTTTAAAACTTTTCCTAAGAGACTCTTAAAATATACATTTCTATATATCTGAGCTTTCTTTATGTATAACGATATAATGAAAAACATATTATTACCTACTCTATTTTATCCCCAGTTCTAATAGCTATTTAACTAAAAATTTATATAAATTAGTCACTTTAAAAGCGTTTTTAAGTGATTCTAATAAACAGTAGACAGATCGTATACTAAATAAATAATAGATTTCTCTTTTTAAAGATTTCGCCTTTTTTGAAGCAAATCAACATACAGAAAGTTTTTATTAAATATACATATATGTATATAGATTAAGATAAAAACAACACTTGTTTGTCAGCGACTTTTATCTACCTTTGAAAAAGACCTTTGGATTTTCCAGGTATTTTCCTAGCAATACGAAAAAGTTTGTGATTCATACAGCATCTGATACGGGGAAAGACAATTGAATATATCCGTAAATTAAAGACCAGTTACCTTCTAGTCGTCTTGTCTAGACTTTATAGCGTTGTTATAAGGGAATTTGGGATTGAATAATAATAAAATTCCAATTTATTCCAACAAATAATTTTACCTATATGATTATTGGTAATATTTATATATTTTTTGTTATAACATAGCATATTATATTCTTTAGTATACTGTGTATAACACTACTCTATTAAATAATGTCTATAGTAGTAGTAACCTATTATACTATAGTGCCTCGGAGAGCGCTGTCGGTCCCAGTTTCACTATAGCAACATGTGAAACTGTTGATAGATGGTTATGGAGTCTATCCAAACGTCGCGACGAGCTAGCCACTTGTTTGGTGTAGACTTATAACATCGGCTACGACAAGGTGGGATTAATAACCCCTACGCTGGGTACCCTGAGGCCGTATAGGCGGTCTCGGGCGCCGTAAGGCACACTTATTGATATTTATTTATACTCCCATTTATATACAAGACCTCGTTTACAAATTAAAAATCACGCCTAATTATGATTAACCTACAATCCCTAATTATTTAAACAATAAAAACTATTCGTAACTTCGGTAAAAAATTGTATTTTCGACAACACCGTTAGTACCTCGCACGTTATACTGTCGGTCCCAGTGTCACTAGACCAATTTGTGAAACTGTATATATATTAGTTATTAAGTCTATTTAAACACCGCGACGAACTAGCCACTTGTTATCACTCGTAGGATGTAAACTTACAATAGCATCGGTTACGATGAGGTGAGAAACTGTGATCGCTGGGTACTCTAACTTACCCTAAGGCCGTCTAAGCGGTCTCGGTCGCCGTAAAGCACCGATTACAAGTTTCAACTAAAATACTAAATTATATTAAATTTAAAAAACAAGCAATGTTTATAGGTTTTCATAGATAATATTTATATATGTCCACATGTAATATATACGTGGTGGCCGAGTTGGTTAGACCTTGGACTTAAAAACACTAAGGTCCCTGGTTCGAATCCCGGTATGTACCAATGAGTTTTTAATTAAAAAATTTATGTACATTTGTTTGACAACACCACTATAGTGCCTCGGAGAGCACGTTAAGCTGTAGGTCCCAGTTTCACTATACCAACTTGTGAAACTGTTTATAGATGGGTTATTGAGTCTATCCAAAACATCGCGACGAGCTAGCCACTTGTTCAGTGTAGACTCATACCATCGGCTACGACGAGGTGGGAATAAAAAATCCCTCCGCTGGGTACCCTGGGGCCGTCTAGGCGGTCTCGGGCGCCGTAAGGCACCCGTGAAGATATATATATATATATATATATGTAATATTTGTCGCTTCTTTTTATTTTGAAATGAAACCATTTTTTATCTGAGTGCTTTATACACATCCGAGAAATGAAAAAAAAAAGTATACTTTATTCTTGATTTCGAAAATATAACCTAAAATAAGAATTTAATTTAATAAATATTAATATTTCAAAAAACAGTTTTTATTAAAAAAATAAACTAAATTAGTTTCTTATTTTAGGCTCTATTTTCGAAATATATATATATATATATTATCGTCGAAAGCCCATTATATTAATAAAAAGACCTATACTCTTTGTAGATATTTGACGCGGACAGATAAAAAGACGGACGGACTCCCGAGTCTAATTTCTTTAAAAAAAAAAAAAAATTTAATACCCTAAAAATAAAATGTATTTTAAAGTAAAGAATTTGAAATAAACAACATGTATTTTATCAAATGTCTGCTTGCCAAGGGTGGGCGGGCGCCGGTCGGCGACGTATCGGCTGTCATATTACCGCCTTCGTTGTTGCTTTTATTATTATGAAAGTTTTTGAAGGGTCGTCGGTCGCCCGTGCACTGGACGCTGAGATGAACGCTACATTTATAGGGAAAGAGCTTGTTTTGTATGAAACTCTTTATTTAGAATTTGCTGGAAGCCCTAGCAGGGGCAGCATTTGCAGACATAATTAAGCTTAATACAATATTTATTTTATTTTACTCAGAGGGAAAGAGCTTGTTTTGTATGAAACTCTTTATTTAGAATTTGCTGGAAGCCCTAGCAGGGGCAGCATTTGCAGACATAATTAAGCTTAATACAATATTTATTTTATTTTACTCAGTCTTTATAAACTTAATTTGTTTTATGTAGATCCCAGAATACTATCGTCGACGACGAGATGAGAACAATACGACTCACGTTATTGAGGCCGTCTGACTCTACGACTAATGATGACATATAAACATATTATATTGGTAATAAAAAAACACGTGTAGAGACCATTAGATACATGTGGTTATTTTATAATTTAATATTGTAATCATAATTTTATATCCGGAGGTCGTAGAATCGATTCTCACCCATGGCAAAAAGAAACGTTTTTCGTTGGTTCGTTTTTTTGTAAAGTTTTCCATGGTCTGTGTTTAACTAAGCTAAGCTTAGTTTGTGACGTGAATGTGTAAAAAAAATAACATATTATTTTTATTATATTTTTATGATGCAAAAATAAGTTAAATATTTTACTTTAAGTTTACTATTTATTCGTATTTTTCGAGGAATAAAGTGCACTCCATAATACTATAGCGCTCAACATAGTCCAGGAGCCGCATATGGTAATTTCTTATTCCGATAGGAAATAGCGGCGGTCAGTGGCAATAATCCATCACGGGCACCTTCTACCGGTTATTTGTTTCCAGGAAAACATGTTTTATGTCATTTTATGTATTCCTTACAGGTTTTGATAAATATTTGTTTGACTTTAGTTTGGACATGTCAGAGAATTGAATATCCGGCTTGGGATTCTGATGTTATGATGGATTTGGGTTGTTGCTCATTTTGTAAGGATATGGTAGATTTCTCATTCGTATTTACATTTTAAAATTAATTTCATTTACATTTATTTATTTACTTAAGGAATACACTACGGATAAAAATCGTAAATGTTTAATTTGTAACTTAAATGAATTATAGATATAAAACTATTATACATATATTGATATCTACAAGTGTGTAATCCAATCACAGTTACAATAAAATAATTTACAAGCCAAATACAAGAAAATTGAGAATATAAAATCATTACAAAAGAGAATACAAAACATGATTATTAAGTTATAGATGCATTATAGTAAATTATAAGCATACACACTACGCATACACACAATCGTTACACATACTATTATACAAAGCAAAATTAAAAAGCATCAAAAAGATAATAATAGTATTTTAGCAAAATAAAACAATATATTTATACCTCTATATATAAATTAGTGCCTCGGAGAGCACGTTAAGCTGTCGGTCCCGGTTTCACTATTGTGAAACAAACATCACAATCACAACTTGTGAAACTGTTTATAGATGGGTTATTGAGTCTATTCAAAACATCGCGACGAACTAGCCACTTGTTCGGTGTATACCATCGGCTACGACGAGGTGGGATTAAAACCCCTCCTCTGGGTACCCTGGGGCCGTCCAGGCGGTCTCGGGCGCCGTAAGGCACCCGTGAAGATATGTATATATTTATATATAAATACATTAGACACCTTCACTAAACTTTATTCATTATTTATTACATAATTATAACATGTACAATAGGTATAAAATAAGAGATAGTTCTGTCTATATAGTAAATATTTATTTTTGGTGATTTATTATTGTTTAATATCCAGTGTTACTTATTTTAAATTCAAAATGTTCTTTTCTTACATTTGGTGTTGTAACCGGGGTCGTGGGTTCGATTCCCATCCATGGCAAAAAAAAAGTAGTAACATTTTTTGTACAGTTTGTCATGGACTGGGTGTTTATAAGCATGTACGTTATATATTAATATCGTTGTTTCTGGTACATATAGTCCAAGCCAAAAGCTTAGTTTGTGACTAGGGCAATATGTGTGTCCTTCATAATATTATTCAGAACTTTACTGAAATCAAATAAGGAATAGATCAAGTTGTAAATCACTGACTTAAAAACCTTATATTTAAATTCAATTTAATAACAACTTTAACAATATAATAATTACTTATGAATTACTTTTAGCACATAAGAAGTCGTGTTAAAATAACTTTTAAAACACACTCTCAATATGACGGAGAGCAAAAATTTGCCGAGAACTATTCTCGAGGGCAATCCACGTCATTACAGGACCGCGAGCGGGCTAAGGATCGCATGCATACGAAATCGGGCTTATCAGTTATGCATAATGTGGTGAGCCCCAAAGGTGAGCAAAATATTGCAACGGCTCCTAGACTCGACGGAATATGACCTAGAGGGTGATCCATTTTTTATTCGTATAAGAAATTTAATTTATTTTATAATTATGTCGTCATCTCACATCATGGAGAAATTGCTGCACCCGTAGCACGGCCAAGCCAAGACATAAAGTCGCGAACCAATGTCAAAAGTAACTATTTTAATATCAACCAATCAGAGCGCTGCAAAGTTGCACCTGATTGGCTGATATAAAAAAAATGTTTTGTTTGACATCCGCTCGCGACTTTAACTCTTGTCTTGGCATTAACACTTGTCTTAAACATGTGACCAGCACCCGTAGCACGGCCAAGTGCTACGGGTGCTGGTCACATGTTTAACAATGAATTATATTTTATATTTTGTTTATTTGCTGAGAAATGATGTTGATTAAATAATTAAATTCATTTTAATAATATTTATCATGGTTGAATTAACAATTGTTTGTTTAATTATAATTTTATATACCTACATAAATGTTAATAATGAATAAAATATAGAGTTTTATTAGATTTTTTTTTGTATTTTTTTTTTAATTACTGTTCGTGTCGTCGTAATTTACCATCTCATGTGAAAATAACTAGGAAATTATTACCATTAAACTATTTGCCTTAAAAATATCTGCATAGAATTAATAGGGAGAAAACCCCAACTGATATAAAACACGCTGTATATCAGAAACCCTCCATAGCGATACTTGTCACAGTGATGGATTTTGTTTTCAGAATCTATTACAGTTTTTTATTTGCCCTTTGACATTGTATGAATGTGTATATGTATATGTATTTATGTGTATATGTATGTATGTGTATATGTATGTATGTGTATATGTATGTATGTGTATATGTATGTATGTGTGACCAATTGTACGTGTTTGTATGGAAATTACGACGGACGACTTCATTGTATTTTGTCTTTATCTTGGCTTTTTATCTTATAGAGCGTTGTCCATGCATAACATCTGCCTGTTTGTGGTCAAAAGTACTGAACCGATTTTGATAAAATATAGTAGTGGATAAATTGAATAATCCCTAAGGTTAATATAGGTTAAGTATTAAATTGTGATATGAGTTCACAAAGCTAAGTAGGTAATCTAAGGTAAATACCTTTTTAGAAAAAATATTGGTGTTTTATTCGGGGGTCGCGGGTTAAATTCTCACTTATGGCCAAATAATATTAAGTAGACATTTTTTTTATATATAAAATTTATCATGATCTTATTAAACATGTTTAGTATAAATCAATGTTTTTAATTACACCAAATAATTTTTGGGATTGTTATTTTAAGCTACCACAACAATACTTCTATATGAATGGGGACGATCAATCCATTGTTGTTTATTAATCGCTTCCACTATGCCACCTAAATGATGCGATTACGAAATAGGCGGAGACAGTGACTAATTTTCATTACGAGTCCATTTTAATAATCTTGACGCTTTATCGACAATTCTACCCGCTCCTTTCATTTCCTGAAACTTCTTTTTACAGCGAGACAAGACAAGGCTTACGAATTTAAATGGTTAATGCTATATACCTATAAGATGCATCAATAATAATATTTATGTAAAAATAAATAATTCCCAAGATAATCAGGCCTCTAGACCTGGGGCCTATTTCATAAACGTGACAATTGTAATTTATCATGACAATTTATAATACATTGATTAATTTAGTTGGAGTTATTTACTTAGAACCAACTAAACTAATCAATGTATTATAAATTGTCATGGTAAATTACAATTGTCACGTTTATGAAATAGGCCCCTGAAGCACCTGCGACTGCGACAAATGATCCCGATTACTTACGTCGCGAGGTGATGGATTTTTTCAGACAACTTAAAAGAATGCTCATTTATCCTTTTAGGGTTGTTAAAAAATGTCACCAAATCCCTTACGGGGTAGGCATAGACAACTGAGGCTCTACCATGGGTTTGCGCATTGTAGCAACGTAGCGTATTTGTATACGTATGCGTGGCAACAACCAATAGGGCCGCTTTATTTTTGGTAACAGGATTGAATAAAGCGATCCTATTGGTTGTTGCTCACGTATACGTAAATGAATACATTACGTTACTACAATGCGCAAACCCATGGTAGAGCCTCTGAGCGTAACTTGTCTCGGCGAATACATCTTTAGCCTTGGTTAGTCATAACACTTCATATACATTTACACCGATTTTGGGGACCTTTAATCACAACTTCTTTTTATACCTATTAGAATATTTTATTCTTAACATTAAAATTTACTTATATTACGGTATATATTATTCGACATTTAATTTTAATGACATATTTATTTATTTACTTAAAAACTTTATTGCACAAATTTAGCACAAAGGCGGACTTAATGCCGCTAGGGCTAACCTTTGAGACAAATTAAGTAGTAAGTAAGTAAAATAGGTGCAGTAAAATACATTAACATACATACATATAAGTAAACAACACTACTATAGTGCCACGGGGAGCATGTTAACATGCTTCGCGATGTTTGGATAGACCCAATAACATATCTAAAATTATCCAAAATTCCTGTACCCTATTCGCAGATGACACTTCAATACTTATTCCCTGTAAAAATTATCTTAACTTAAATTCACAACTAAACAATACTCTAATAACATTATCAAACTGGCTTAATGAACACAACTTACAAATTAATTATACGAAAACTAAAATATTACAATTTAGACCATACCAAAAACTTCCCTTAGACATACATTTTGCTTACAATAACATTCAGATAGACCTCGTAAAAACTTATTCACTACTTGGTATAAACATAGACTCTAACTTAAACTGGAAAAATCACATCAGTAAAACTAACACTAAACTATCTAGATTTACTTATGCATTATATCAGCTAAAAAGGATAACCGATCTAAAAACTACAATAAACGCCTATTACGCATATGCTCATTCCTGGCTCCAATATGGCATCGTCCTGTGGGGTAACAGTACAGACGTGAATAAACTTTTTATATTACAAAAACGATGTATAAGAATCCTTGCAAATATCGACAAAATGGATAGTTGTAGACCATATTTCATTAAACTACAAATACTGACTTTAACATCACTTTACATATCAAACACTTGCATTTTTGTAAAAAATCACCTTCATTTATTTCCAGAATATACCAGACCTAAAAATTTACGACCTCAAAACAGATTAGCAACACCATCATCAAAATTACAACTAGTTCATTCTGGACCGTTTGCAATATGCATCAAAATATACAATAAAATCGTACCCAAAATAATTGAACCCCAAATTGATACAAGACTATTCAAAAGTAAATTAAAAAAACACCTAATATCTAAATGCTACTATTCACTAAAAGATTTTTTTAATGATTCATAAAACCAAATATATTTATATTTTTTATAATTCTGTTTACTTTTACTTTTAATAATACTTTAAATATTACTAAGGTAAAACAGTAATATTACTTAGGTTAATAAGATAATATATAGTTTTATGTTTTCCATTTTGTTACTAGTTTTGTTAGTTTTAATTTTAAAATATTTTGTAAAAATGCCCTTACATTATTGTGAAATGCAATAAATAAATAAATATCCATAAATAGTTTCACAAGTTAGTATAGTGAAACTGGGACCGACAGCTTAACGTGCTCTCCGATGCGCTTTAGTGGTGTTGTCAAATAAATGTGCATAATAGTTTTAATTAAAAATTCATTGGTACCGGGTTTTGAACTGGAGACTTTAAAACTGTAGAGTTTTATGTCCGAGGTCTTACCAACTCGGCCACCACCTACGTGGTGGCCGAGTATATACAGATCTTAATTTAATATTTAATCTTTCGTTTATCATTCATAAGTTTAATTTCTTTAAGATTTAAAATTGTCCTTTCCCTTGATTTAATTAAAATGTATGTATATTTTTAAAATATTTTAAAGTTTAACTAAAGGTTGTTCAAAATCACAGATCGGTTTCCAATTAACGAAGCGCAAGTTCAGTCTCATTATATTTTTAATTTGGGGGCGGGGAGTTTGGGAGATTTTCAAATTAAAGCGAGCGACGTCAAAGGACATCGTACCAGCCGCCATTAGAGCTAAATAATTAAAGAATTCGACCGTCCTCCTAGTCGTTATGCCGAATTAAGAATCTCCTCGCTAAAGTTCGCAATTTTGATTTCGGTTTCTGAGATTAAAGTCGTGGGGTATCCTATTTAATTTTGCTCGCTTCTTAGGTACCCCTATGAAACGGTTTCAAGTGAATTTCCGAAGTCTTCAAGGCTCAATTTAGTTCTAGACTTGCGAACGATAAGCGCATTTGCATGTTAATATGCTATTACTACGAACACGACTTCACACTTTGCAGGAGTTGCAGCTCACCTTAGTCTGCATCGTTTTAATGTAATCTAATCAAGGCTAAAAACAGTGTCTTCTGGCCTCGTACTATAAAACATTCAAGGGTCGTTTCTACGTTATGCGGCAGAATAAATCTGGGGGTAAGGTCTGGGTTCTAGAATGGTACCCTGGGGAGAGATCGTCGCAGGCGTCATGGTACGGTGATGACCGTTGTGATGGTCCTCGACACTTAGACGGATCCTTTTCTGGCGACACAAACTCTGGTACAGACACGCGCGATTTTTTTTTTTTAACCAAACAAAAAAAATCATAGCTCGACTGTTATTGTAATTAATTAGGTAAATTAATTTGATTAAAATATATGAAAAATCTCAAACTACGGATAATAAAGTTTTTAAATTATACTTTTTCGTGGGGGTTTTTTTTATGGGTCAAGTTGCAAAATAGGTATCTATATACCCAATTTTTTATCATTACAGGTGACTTATGGCGCACGAGATAGCAACAAAGTCAAACAACCAGTTCCACGTATTCATATGAGGGAATCTGGAACCGACAAATTAATGTATTTTCAGAGGCATTATAGTGGTGTTGTCAAAGAAAAGAAAAAAAAACAATTGGTACATGCCTCTATAAATGTTCCGATTCATTTGTGGTGTCAGCTCCTCGCCAGTGGAACTTGCTCCCTCTAACATCAAACAGCCCCCGTCTCTTGCAATTTATAAGAAATTACTCATTTCTCATTATCACAATTCAGTTTAGGTTTACACATAATATATATTTATTTATTTATTTTAATATATTATATTATTTATGTATTTTATGTAGTTGTATATTTGATTATCTGTATCTATAACTGTGCGTAGGTTATGTATTTTGCTTTTTTTTACATTATTCTGTTATCTCTGTGCACCCTATATTATAATTTTCACTATGACGTGATAGGGTGACGTAAATACTTGGAGTCTAACTAATCAGCCACCGCGTAAGTAACATCATAGAAGAACCTAATAAAAAAAAAATATAAACGATTTTTCGTTTATTCCTCTAACATTTATTTCGAGCGTTTTAAACGCTTGTTTGTAAGTTTCGAATGTTCATTAACATTCCTAAGGTACAGAAAAGGGTTAATTTTGTTTGCATTTTAATGTCAAGATGGCCGCATCTCATCGTTAAGGGAATCATTTAAGCCGAGACACACCATTAAAAGATTTGTGTCAAAAAGTTTATGTATTATACAAAATATAAATTAATGTAGGTATATATCAAAATATTGTCTTATTTTTATGATGAAAAATATTTTAACTCTCATATGTGTGTTCAATGATTAAAACATGATACAAACACATTATATATTATCTAAGGCTATTTTAACGAAAAAAAAAAGAATGATCTTTTACTATTGGAACCCAAGGTGTTTATCGATGGCTACTGCTAGTAAGCTATAGTAATGAAAATGCAGATAAATAATATATATTATACCCATTTGAAACTAAAATAATTTTGAAATAAATTTCGTTTAAACGATCGTTGTCCCCAACTTTACGAGAAACAAATTTGTAAGAAAACTTAACTCTTCCGCGTAAATGTAATAAAAATATTAAATTGGGACCATAAAGTGGCAATAACAATAACAGTTAATATTAATCGTTATTCTTTGGGCCCTTCAGGGCAGGCACGGAAACGATTTTGTTTTATTTGCCCCTGTTATTTGTCTCCAGGGGATCCCTATGATATATTTATTATTACGGCCATTCGAAGATAATCGGGAGATGTATTAGACAATCTTTATTTTTATCTATCGTCTACTGGAGTAAACATCTTATGCCTGGAGCGCGCATGGACGTCCGACACTCAAAACTTACGTGCATTATCTTGATTGACACTGTTTTGTTTTTAAAATGACTACGAAATCAAATTACACTATATTAACACCCTTTCCGTTATATTTAATAAACAATAAATCGATAATTTAAACGATATTGTCAATATAAATGACTATAACCATTTTAATAAAAAAAAAGCGGCCCCAGCCTAGTGGTTAAGTCACTGCGCAACTAATAACAAGGTTAAGCAGATGACAACAAGGCCGAACCTGGGATGGGTGACCGCTTTATACAACGAGGCTATACCATCATAAACTCCGCAATAAGCTCGCCACTTGTTAGGTGTAGCCTCCGAATACTATCGGCGAAATGAGGACGGGATAATCCCTCGGTACCCTGAGGCCGTTAAAACGGTTCTCGGGAGCTAAAAATGCACCCGTGATGGTATTTATTATAATTCCATTTCACGAATAGTAATTATGAGTTTTATTGTAGATCAATCTTCAATAAATATTAATATATCCTAGTGTACCTACATGAAGCTTTTATTAGCTCTGTTTCACGCTCTATGCCTTCATCATTTATACTCTACATCGGAAGTATTTTTATGTAGCTTGAATTTATTACATCTTCAGCTATATTGTATTTATCGTTTACAATCACGGAATAAATAAAACAAGTATTATTTATTCCGTGTTTATAATATACAGCTTTGTAGTTAGAATATCCTAAAATATAAATACCGATAGCTATCCCGTGTACCCTTCAATCTCTCGCTTAGTTAATAAACTTTTTATTAACCGTTTGCAGAGAATTTTTAACAGGACTGAATTTTCAAATTCAAAGCTTTCAGAATCTAACAATCTGCGAAAAAAATAGCATACGCTTGCGACAGGAAACGTTCCAGTGCAAAAAGTTAAGCTGCATGCACCACAGTTAACGACGAAACTGCGTTCTAATCACGAAATGTCAAAAATGGATATTGAAAATTGAATTCGGAGGCTTGTTTTTATTTTTTTTCGTTAACCAAAGGGCGAGGGACCGTTCAAATGGCCAGATCAACTCAATAAGGGGTATGGATGGCTACGTGTTTACCCGGTACCCACAAACTGGCAGGTTTTTTACATTTTTCCTCTACGTTATTTACCCGGTGTCGTAAAGGCATTGTGTCGAACGGACAATAGGCCGGGATGTTTTCCTTTTAGTATTTTTTGTTCATCTTTTGCCGGTAGCGTGTTCATTTGTTTCACGTGTATGATTTTTTTAAAACACCGAATGTAGCACGGGTCGTGAATTTGGGAAAGTGTCAATTTAGTCATTGTTTTTAAAGTTATTGATATAATTTTATTTGTCTAATAATTTAATTTGGTGATAGTACAATCTAAAAATTAATTTTGGATTGAAAAAAAATTGGGTTTTTAAACTTATATCCTTATACATAAAAACTTATTGAGTTCTTTAAGAACACTTTAGTTAAAGAAGGTTTCTTTTACGTATTCATTTTTATTGCTAAAAATAGGAGACTAAAGTGTTTTTAAAGAAATCAATAAGTTTTTATGAATACCGGTATTATATAAATAATTTATTATAGGTACCTATAAATTTATTTTTATTCTAGTGACTTTATATTTTTAATATTGATTATTTTTTTATTTCCATTAAATAAAATACTTAGCCAAAAAATATTCAACACCACGTACTAGTGGTACATATAGCTAAGAGCAGAGTGCTTACAAAGGACGTTGGTTCCGTAGTTTCGCCGCAACAGGGCGACGTAGTAACACGTTTATGTAAATTTGAGCTCCTGCAAATTTTGATGGAAACTAATTTAGTGTAGTATAAGTACGACACATATATATAATCTGTGGGCGACTATTATATGCACCATTATTCTATACTTATTATACATTATTCTATACTCATACAGATGCAAAAACCGTCGAGTGACCTGGTTATGTTTCAGTTTTAGTCTGTGGGTTCACTGGTTTTCCTGTGACAACATTGAATTTCTTGTCGAAGGGGTATCCTTTCATTGGGCGATTGATTTGACGATAAAGCAGCGAGGATATTAAAATAGACTCGTAATGCAAATACGTGCATGTCGCCGCCCATTTCATAACCGCATCATTCAGCCGGCATAGTAAGAGCTATCAATGTTAAACGACAATGTATTGATCAACCCCATTCATGGACTTTGTAGGTCTTATTGCCATCATGTAGATACAAAGTTACATACCGTGCTCCATTAAAGACTTTACACACATATTGCCCCATTAAAAACTAAGCTCTAGGCTTGTACAACGATATTAATAGGTATATATTATATTTTATAAACACCCAGACTATGATAAACTGTACAGAAAAACTAACTATTTAACATTTTTTTGCCATGGGTGGGAATCGAACCCACTACCTCGGTATACCACGCCAAAGGGGTAATTAGTATATGGAGGCGGTCACTATTATTAAAAAAAAACACAAATTATTAACACATTTATATTGTACCATCAAGCCTAGAAGCATCAGGTGGTACCCAGCGGTGGGGTGGGAATACCACTCAGTCGTAGCTGTTGGTACTCTAAGCGCACGTGGTGGATGAGTTGGTCTCAATTATAAGGGTTGAAAAATATGTTTAGGTCCCCAAAAAGTTTTCACATAAACAGTTTCACAAGTTGGTATAGTAAAACTGGTACTAACAGCTTAACGTGTTCTCCGACTTCTCCGAGACACTATAGTGTTGTCAAATAAATTTACTTTTATTTTTATTAAAAACTCATTGGTACACACTTGGGTTTGAACCACGGAATTAAGTGTCTTTAAGTCTAAGCAACTAGGGCCACCACGTACTTATATAAATGTTTAAACGCAAACTTTTTGGGGAACCTAAAAATATTTTGAAACCATTATACACTTGATTGTTTGTCTGTCTGTAAACATATGGTATATATATAAGTACCTACCATGTAGAGAAAATGTAAGGGTGTAATCATTCTTTTCACGGAACATTACCCGCAAAACTGTGGTAACGATTTAGTAATAGAATAAAGTGTGAGCGAGCGGTAATGAGCAGAAAGAGTTTTCACACTGATGTAAAAAGAAAGATTTTTATTAAGTAGTAGTTATCTAACTAAAACCAGAGAACATTTTTTATACAGTACATTAGTTTGGTACAGAAAAACATGCTACTTTTTTTGCCATGGGTGGGAATCAAACCCACGACCTCCAGGCCAACGCCAAAGGCGTAACTAGTCTATGGAGACGGTCACTAATATTATAAGAGCTATGAGTTATTAACACATTTTTATTGTACCATCAAGCCTAGACAGCCTCAGGTGGTACCCACCGGTGGGGTATCACGGTATACCATATCTCCTAGACGGCCTCGGGAAGTACCCAGCGGAGGGGCATCACGGCATACGATACCTCCTAGACGGCCTCAGGTAGTACCCAGCGGTGGGGCATCACGGCATACGATATGTCCTAGACGGCCTCAGGAAGTACCCAGCGGTGGGGCAACACGGCATATGATATCTCCTAGACGGCCTCAGGTAGTACCCAGCGGTGGGGCATCACGGCATACGATATCTTCTAGACGACCTTAGGAAGTAACCAACGGTGGAGCATCACGGCATACGATATCTCCTAGACGGCCTCAGGAAGTACCCAGCGGTGGGGCATCACGGCATACGATATTTCCTAGACGGCCTTAGGAAGTACCCAGCGGTGGGGCATCACGGCATACGTATCTCCTAGACGGCCTCAGGTAGTACCCAGCGGTATTATCCCACCTCATCGTAAACAATGTTGTTTTAAGTCTACAAGTGTTATTTGGATAGAATAATAACTCACATAGGATATTGCTATACAAGATGAATTGTTCAAGTGTGCATTCAAGGCCAAATCTTAAACTACAAGGAATAGCGAAAAATGCTCAATGAAGTCTCGGGGCCAATTTTGATAAAAACTAAAACTACATCATTGGATTTTAAAAAATCCTAGCCCGAAATCGAACCGGTTGATTTTTATAAAAAAAATCCTTACCTGAATTATTGCAATGGCTATCTATCATTTCAAACAATTTATTAGTTAGGGCTAAAACACATGAATCCTTATATAACTTATATAATCATATTTTCTTAAAAATAGGATATATATTGATATAACTTCCAGAATTTGATTTTTATCAGCGACACTAATACAGTTATTTTTTTAATCAACTAAGGCAAGGAGGTTTCTTTTTCAAAAATCGAATGATGGAGTTTTAATTTTTATGAAATCCTTTTAGCCTTGAAGAATTCACCCTGTATAGATATAGTTTCACAAGTTGTTATAGTGATACTGGGATGGTCAGCTTATCGGGCTCTACGAGGCAACTAAGATGTACTTCATCAATTATACAATGTTTAAATGTGTAAATGGAACCTAAGAACGATTTGTTCGCGAACTTTAATAATTTATTATGTTTAGTTATAAGTTTTATGAGAAAATAAATAATAATTATTATTATTGTATTATTTAATAACAAATAAAGAAGTTTATTATTATATACATTTAAAAAATCCCATTAGTACATACAGAGTTTTGAACCCGTGACTTTAGTGTTCAGACAAGTTGTAAAAATCCCTACAACCTAAATACGCATATTCTTTCACGCAGCGCTGTTTCGTACGTTCTGTACGATTTATTAAGAGGTGCGTCGACACACGATATTCACCGCGTTCTCGATGTTGCGTTCATTATTTCTCACTCTCACATTAGGTGACTTGCATTTCCTGAGCAATTAGACACGCTCTCGAATGATGCTCGAGCAAACAATTAGAGATTAATAGCTTGTCTAATTATTTATTAATAAGTATGGTAAAAGTTCATTATTCCTCTTTGCATGAGACTTGTGTTATTACAGGAAACATCACCGCCCATACAGATGTAAAAACCGTCAAGTAACCTTGTCATGTTTCGGTTTTACTCTGTGGGCTCAGGTTTCAGAAGCCCACTGTGATTTATTGTCGAGGTGTTAGTCTTCTTTCAGGATTTAGTTATGAAACGGGCAATTTGCTTTGATAATAAAGCGAGGCGAGTTATTAATATTTGTTGCCGTCCATTTCGTAACCTTATCATTTAGCCGGCATGGTGGGTGCGATTAATATTGTTAAATAACAATGTATTGATCGACCGCTTTCATGGACTTTTGTACATTTACGGTAGGTCAGCTTACGATACAATGAAAATGTCGTGCTCCTATTTAAAAAATAACGGGTCACAAAAGTTTCATAGCTTTAGTTTTACAGCAAATGCTCTTAGGTTTGTATGAAAGTTTTACAGTTAATAGTTTATTTGAGTAACTCGTAGTGTCGTATCTGTGAGTGCTTGCGGAACGGCAGCAGTAAATGCTAATTCGGTACAACAGAGTTTATTTTTATAGAGCTCTTTAATAATGAAGGAGCAATAAAGTACGGGCGAAACGGGTAAGGACCGGTTTTCAATAAACACCTTTATCGATTATTCAGTGCGGGCGTCCATACTTACTGCTCCGCCATAGACAGAGAGTTGGCAAACTAATTCTCGACACAGGCATAGCTGTAGCCGGGCGAGGTGGTCGTCGCCAGGAGATGGCCGATGGTCGCGGGGGCGGGGGTAGGAGCGGGGCATGGGGGGAGAGGCGTTCTCTCGGCTGGGCGGCGCCCTCCAATCGCCTCCGCCCGGGACCGCCCACCTCACCTGCGTCTCACCATTAAGCCCGGCTTTCCTTATTTTTTCCCGGCTCCTCGCATCCGTTAGCCGTCGTCTTATTTTATTTTCTCCTTTATGCCTCCTTCCAGACTCGCCTCCTATTTTACGCCCGTCGTAGGTAAAAACCTTTTGTGAATACAAATGCTGAGCAGGTATCCTCGCTCGTTAGTTATCTCGGGATATCTTATGTAAAGTAAAGTAAATACACCTACTTGCTATTCTATTGGTTTGGAAGCTAGCCCGGTCTGAAAACAACAATATTTTTCTTTATCCACAAACAATTCATATCTTATAAGAAACATCAAGATATGAGTAATAAAGATTGTATTATAAGCAGTAGCACGCAACGTTGTGTAGAGACCGAGGTGATCCCGCGAGTAGACAAAGTTCGTCGACGCCCGCGTTACGAGTTGCGGCGGGCGGGCGGCAACGAGTAATAAACTTTTAACTTCCATATCGATCCACAAAAAGTTCCGGTCGAAAGTAATCTCGACCAACCTTGCTCTACATTTTGTTTCAATGTCCCACGACGAGTCGTATGCAAGTGTCCCTTCCTGACGATCCTCGCATCGACAAACTTCAACAAAAACTCAGTAGAACTTTGTTCGCGGCCGTGATTAGGAAGACTTAGTTCTGAAGTAAGTTCGGAACTGTTTTTTCAGTTTTGAAAGTGGGTGGCTGAGTTTATGATTCGAGGGAAAGTTGGTCGCGGTCGATGACCCCTCTCGGGCCGGGGTCACTTCTGATCAAAGTTTGCGCGCCTAATAACCGAATTTAATACGCGAGAAACTGCACTTCGCAGAGTGGCGGTGCTTTAATTGTCAAAGTTTACCAAGTCGACTCCCGGAGAAAATCGATACTTGAAATTCAATGTCATATTGTTGAACTAGGTCTAAGTTATATCTACTTGTTATATCAATATTAGATTACTTTTAAAACTTAATTTTAAACATAGTTTATAAAACAATATTCCGTAGGTCACCAAAGTAGGTAAATAATTAACTTTTTTAGATGTCATAAACGATTATCAGGTATTAGTTACCTCTGGTGACTAAAGGTCCATTAACAATCACGTAAATCTATGCTTCAGTTTAAAGTTATATATTATGCAAAAAATAGGAATATAAAAACAGTTAACAATGCATTATAAAATAAAATTTATGTTCAAAGTATTGAGATCGTAGAAAAATATTTTAAAACCACTGTGGGATGCTGCATGTTTTGATAATTTAACTTCATCATATCTTTCTGGATCATCAAGAGCCTATGGGTTTGCTGCTGAGGCCTATGCATGTGAACATAAAAAATATTCAAAAATAATTAATTAATTATATTTTATTCCTTTTATAGTTGAGACGGTAGTTTCTTAGTCCAAGGAAGCAAAACCTTTTGTAATTCCTTCGGATAAAAGTATTAGAGGAGTGACCGGGGATCTAAAATTAGAATTTATTTTAGGACAAAAAGTATCCATAGCTACCATAGTATCCAATATGCTATGGGTACTTTTTCAAGAAATGCTTGATTCTTCTTAGTCAGTCTAATTACTTTTACCAATAGTTATTAATAGGTAGTTATTTATATAGTTGTTAGTTTCTATCATTTATTAAATATAAATTTAATTTATAGAGATATTAGATTGTGCCCTTTTTTTGTAATCAATAATAATATAACTTACTGTACATTGGTTTGTATCTCTGTTTACAAACTAATTTTTGGATTTGTACCATGTGTACCAGCAACAACAATATAACATATTATATTTTATGAACACCCAGACCATGAAGAACTGTACAGAAAAACGTACGAAAATATTTTTTTGGCCATGAATAATAAAAAAAAAAAATTTACCGACTTAATTTTATTCAAGAATATACGAATCCCATCAGTAACGGGTATTCTTTTGTAAGAAATGTGCATGTAGAATGTACAGAAATTATGGTTGAGGGGCTAATTCGGCTCTGACTACAGTGTCTGTGCCTTGTATTTTGGAGCCACCCGGCACATGTCGTAACTATGGCAAGAGGCCGGATGGTGCCACCGCCGTGTCGTGGAGTCTCGGCATAAGTTTTATGTGGGTCTTGACTTGTCATGGATACATTGGCCGCTTTTCACATCCGAAGCAGCTTCCGAAAGCACACAATACGTAAATATTGTTATAGAATAAATATTTGAGGCGTTTGTAGTGGAGACTTTGGGCCCGTGGGCATCGAATACTACATTGTCAGCTACAACGTTTTTCCCACATCAATTTAGTATAAACGAAATAAAAACGAAACGAAACGTCGGCGCCGCCAGTAACCCAATCACTATGTCGCACGGCACTAGCTTAGATGTTGTTTTAATATATCAATATTGCAGTTATACTAGGTTTTATATATAAGTATATTTTAGGTTTTTGTTGTTTTTCTAACCTGTCCCAATTGATACCATTATACTGGCAATAATAAAAAAAACAATAGTGTATAAATATTTTAATTACAAAACATATATATAAAATATACATTATTATATTTTAGTTCACGCGTAATTAATCTCTATAACCACAATACCTAAGTTTTTCCAAGAAACTGCGCACTCATCTCATACCAACATACAAAAGAAAGACAAAAGAAAGCGCCACAATCATTTATCTGCCGCCACTTGCTCGGGATATCAGTCGAGTTGTGGAAGAACGACTCAAGATGTCGCGCGACATTATCGCTAACGAGCCATCGGTAGATAAACAGCGACGTATGGAGACACTGGATGTGCGAATCATTTCGAAGACGGTAATGAATGAAACGTGGACCCTTACAGTAAGACTACTTTACAAGCTCAAGCTACGAAAAGGGTCAACACTGGTATAGTCCGTAGAAGGGCGTAATTTCATAAATGTCACAAATGTCATGATTTGTTTTTTTTAATGGAGTACGGGCATGTGACTTTGTATGTACCTGATGTTAAGTAGACCTACAAAGTCCATGAGTGGGGTCGATGAATACATTGTTGTTGATTTTTCAATATATAGTTGACTGGTAGAGAATGCCTAGCGGCATTAAGTCCGCCTTTGGACTAAATTTGTGCAATAAAGTTTTTTAAATAAATACAAATATTTTCCCAAAGTTGTTTTGGGACATACTACCTATACTCTAATAGTATAGTATATTTAATTAAAAAAAAATACGTATGGATGTAATATGTAAATACTGCTTATTTTTAGCTAAATCATACGCATACGTTTTTTATTTTTTTTTTATTCAAAAGTATAGAAGTTTTATTTATTCATCATGAATGTCGGCTATATATGCTTTTAAACCTTTTTTTTATGAGCATTTATTACTATATAAGCAAGGATTGGTTTATTTCTCTTAGTTATAATTAACTTAAAATATGTCTTTTAAAATTAAAATAATAAAAGTTATTGACTTTTATAATAATAATAATAATATGTAGTAAAATTTACACATATTGATCTGGACACAAACTAAGCTTTAGGCTTATATATACTATTTATACCAGAAACAACGATATACTACATATAAGATTTTAATAATACCTAGACCATGACCAACTATACAGAAAAACATACTATTTTTTTGCCATGGGTGGGAATCGAACCCACGACCTCCAGATACACCGAATGCGCAACCACTAGTCTACGGAGGCGGTCGGGGAAAGATTTAATATCTCCACTACAATTTGTAACTCCACGGTCACATCCAACCCCTATGGATGGTTCAGAATAGCAGAGACTTATGAAAAGTGTCCTGCCGATAACAAAACTTGTACGACTGCGGCGTCAGCTGACTGTGTACAAATACTTTCATTAGATTCACAACAAAATGCAGACAATAGAGTAGTTTTGCAATTTTTTTTTTATAGGAATATTTATTTATTAATTAATAAAACATAAAAAAAACACTAATAAATTAAATTACCTATTAAAAATAATAAAAATACTTACCTAAAAAATAATAAATTAAATTAGTTAATTATAAAACATAATAGCAAATTATAAACTAAAACAAAATTGGATAATTGGTATATATATGGTATATATTATTTTATTTATATTCCATAAAACATTTTTTTATTAAAATAGTACTTACCATAAAAACCGAAGACTATTGCATAAATTTATTGTCGAAGTGGTAGTCTCCTTTCATAGTGCGGTTACAAAACGGACGATTAATTTAACGATAAAGCAGCGAAAATATTAAAATAGATTCGCAATGCAAATACGTCTTTGTCGCTGCCCATTTCGTAAACGCATCATTTAGCCGGCACAGTGGAAGCGATCAATATTGATAAACAACAATGTATTGATCGACCCTATTCATGGACTTTGTAGGTCTGCTTACCATCTGGTATTTAGAAAGTCACATGTCGTTCTCCAATAAAAATAAACTCGTCACAGTTATCGCGCGGCATGGTCACAAACTAAGCGCTAGACTTGTACTACCTATGTATACAGTATGTAAGACCATGACAAACTGGACAGAAAAACGTACTAATATTTTTTTGGCATAGGTGGGAATTGAACCCACGACTTCCGGATACAATGCCAAAAGCGAGTCTACGGAGATTTATTAATCTAGTATTAATTTACAAAAATAAATCTAATTTTTATTATCTCTATAAAAAAAATGTTTTATTATATCTCTACATTTTACTAAAACAATAAACACTGTTTATATTTTCATTTAAAATATTGAAAATCTCAGAACCTATTTAGAATTAACATTTGAACTATATAATTTTAAAATTATAGACTGTAATTTTGAATTATTCACTCATTCTAGAAGGCGTGGCGGACCAAACTTATAGACGAGTTTACCAAACTCACTCAATTATTTACAAGCCTTTCATCCATAAAGTAAGGCGGTTCGAAACGTTTTATAAATGTTACAATAATTTATATTTGTTTCTTTTAACGTTTATTTATTTTAAAAATAGTAAACTACATATTAATTCTTATTTTACACTAATAAACATATGGCAAGTTCGTTGATTCTGGTATGTAAAGAGAATGAGTGATGACGATGAGGATCGATACAAAACTACGAGGCTACGAGAATATTCGGCTTCGAGGCTACGAGGCTACCCGACTACAAAACGACGAGGCTACGATATTGCTCGGCTACAAGGCTACGAGGTTACTCGACTACACAACTACATAACTACGAGGCTACGAGATTACTTGGCTACGAGGCTACGAGGCTACGAGGCTACGAGGCTACTCAAATACCAAACGACGAGGCTACGATATTGCTCGGCTACGAGGCTACAAGGTTACTCGACTACATAACTACGAGGCTACGAGATTGCTTGGTTTCGAGGCTACGAAAATAATCGGCTACGAGCCTACTCGACTACAAAACTACGAGGCTGCGAGATTGCTCGGCTACGAAACTGCGAGGCTATGAGATTGCTCACCTACGAGGCTACGAGAATTCGGCTTCGAGGCTTCGAGACTACGGTGATACTCGACAACAAAACTACGAGGCCATGAGTCTACTTGACTACAAAACTACAACGCTACGAGACTTATCGACTACGAGGCTACGACACTAAGCAACTATGAATGTTCAATTCAAATTCAAGTTCAAGAATAACCCTCCACTTGTAACAGGCGAAGCTTGGGTAGACGTACGCAAATTATTGTCTTGCATATATTTCAATCAATTATCAAGGTTTCTAGGACCTACAGACGGACCGATGTTTCAAGGAGTTTCTTCAAGGAGACTGTAACTTCTAAGATAATAGTCCGACCCGATCGCTCCTTATGAATAGGTAATAACAGGCGATCTTTGTAGTTTCGCACTTTGGGAGAAGTGATTTGAATATGTTTTACACTTTATGTTGGGCATGTTCGAATGTGAAATTAGCTTCTAGCTAGTTTCAATGTTTAACTACCTACCGTAAATAACACACTTGTTATATTTTGCTTTGAAATATATAGATAAATTGATTTACATTAATAATAAGTAAATAAAATTCTATAAGTACAAATAATTTATATAATAAATATTTCCATACTAGGCATTTTATTGGTCGAATTCTATACTACATAAATTACTTACAAATAAAAATATATCCGATAGTATGAGACTGTTTGCGCGATGGTTGGTTAGACTTAATAACACATCTATAAACAGTTATTGGTATAGTGAAACTGGAACCGACACCTTAACGTGATCTCCGAAGCACTATAGTGGTGTTTTCAAATAAATTCACATATATTTTCTTAAATTAAAAATTCATTGGTACACACTGGTGTTTGAACCGGAGACCTAAAACATTAATTACCATTTAAAGGTTTATTTTTATTTAATTACTTATAAAATAGGTTTTTATCAGAATATAAATAAAGTATGTTAAACGTGATACTGACGACGCCACTCTCCGTGGAGTGGCGTAAGGCAAATATTTGGCAATAAAATTAACGGCTTCAATGTTTACAATTTACCTAATAAGAAACATATCTTACAAAAAATATTAATATAAATATCATCACGGGTGCCTTACGGCGCCCGAGACCGCCTAGATGGTCTCAGGGTACCCAGCGGAGGGGTTTTTAATCCCCCTACTTCGTAGCTCATGGTATGAGTCTACATCGTACAAGTGGCTAGCTCGTCGCCAAGTTTGGATAATATACTCAATAACCCATCTATAAACAGTTTCACAAGTGCTCTGCGAGGCACTATAGTGGTGTTGTTCAACAAATGTACATACATTTTTAGGTTTAAAACTCATTGGTATACACCGGGGTTTGAACTAAGGTCCTAAGTGTCTTTAAGTCTAAGATCTAACCAACTCGGCCACCACGTACTCGTATATCTTACAAAATAGGTATTAAGCACTTAGTTATGTCCTAAAATTTAAACCTGAAACCAAACCCCTCGATAAATCAACCGTCCGCTGAGTCATCGGTTCTTATTAAGCATTGTGTTTTACTATCAAGTACGGGGTAATTAAACGACCCGAAGATAACCGTTCTATGGTAGGGGGTTCGAATCCCATCCCAGACGCTGAGTATTCAAGCTATAAATAACATTTGGCTATTATTGCAAATATGTTTTTGGATTAAGAAGCTATTTGGATTTAGAATTACTATTTCAGACTGTTGTTTTAGTCGCTTGTTGAGTCTTTGGTTAAAGTAAACCCCGGACAACTCTAAATGTAAGAATGAGTGTTTTTTTTTATTGAAGCGTGGCATATGACTTATTTTTTGTTTGATGGTAAGCAGACCTATAAAGTCCATGAATAGGATTTATCAATACATTGTTGTATAATATACTTAAAGAATAATGTATTGTTGTTTATGTATATTATATGTATGTATAACTTTAAAGGTGGAATGCCTTGCCTGCGTGCGTTTTCCCTTCCTTTAATCCAGAGTCCTCTAAGCGTGGCGTGAATAAGTTTCTCAAGCAGACATAGTGGAATCAACCAATTGAAGCAAGCACCATTGCTACTATTGGTTGGGAACATTCTTGGACGTTACATTGCCACTTACCATCAGGTAGATGTAGGGTCACCTGTCCTGCTCTATTAAAAAAGACAAAACTTTCGACGACAAATACAATAACATTATAATATCCTCGCTACTTTATTATTAAATCAATTGTCAGTTTCGTAACCTCACCAAGAAAAGAGACTGTCACATCGACGAAAAATCGATGCAGTAGTCTCCGAAAAACCGGTGATCTGATAGAAATAAACTTTACTCCTTATACAGTATGAGACTAATATTTTTTTTTGTTTGTTTCAGGTAATTATGAAGTCTATTAAAGGAATATTAGGGATATTTCCGAGACAAATCAGATAAGTGAAATTAACTGCACGAGGAATTCTTTGTCATCAAATTATCTACATATAGCATTGTTTAAGATGATTAGAATCAAATTTCAATATATTTTGTCTTACTTAATAAATTATCAATATATAAACATAACATCTTAAACAGATATTATGTTTTCCAATATTAATGGTTTATTAGTTGTCTATTAAATCTATAATACATACATATAATCACGGGTGCCTTACGGCGCCCGAGGCCGTCTAGGCGGTCTCGGACGCCGTAAGCGGAGGGGTTTTAATCCCACCTCGTCGTAGCCGATGGTATGAGTCTACATCGAACAAGTGGCTAGCTCTTCGCGATGTTTTGAAAAGACTCAATAACCCATCTATAATCAGTTTCACAAGTTGGTATAGTGAAACCGGGACCGACAGCTTAACGTGCTCTCCGAGGCACTATAGTGGTGTTGTCAAACAAATGTACATATGTTATTTTAATTAAAAACTCATTGGTACACACCGGGATTTAAACCAGAGACCTAAGTGTTTTTAAGTCCAAGGTCTAACCAACTCGGCCACCCATGTATAATAAGTTAAATACCACATAAATCTATAAGTTATGTTAATTGTATGTCTATGTGTATTTTTATCAAAACCATTTTGTTATTTGTTGTGGAAAGGATATATGTATGATATTATGTATATGTTGGATTTTATGTATATATTATATACTGCTTGATAATTCTCTAATTATAATTACTTGTTGTTAACTCTCATTTTTGACATCTACCTGATTATTCCTAAATTACCTGGTGGTCGACTGATAGACAATGCCTAAAGGCATTAAGTCCACCCTTTTGTAATAAATAAAGCGTAAAATAAATAAATAACATAAAAATATTGTTCGGAATATTTTTTCGACTCCAGATTTTTTTTTGGATTAAAAAGAAAATTTAGGGAGCTCTTTATGGCCACCATTGTCAGAAAATTTTATAAATATAAAATTTTATGATTTTCCTACAATTGGAAAATGCTTATTTTTTAATCAAAGTCAAAGTCAAAGTCAAAAATATTTATTTTATGTAAACCTTTACAGGTATTTATGCATAGTCAAAAAAAAAAAAAAACTATATTTAGTATAAGGTCTAAGTGTGCGCTTGGTTAGGTAGGCTCTTGCATACATAAGGTCCCCTAAAGATGGTTTCTGGTATTATTTAGATTTTTACCCAAGAATAGAACTCATAACTATTCAAATAGTTTTTTTTTGAAATAAAAAAAATATCATTAGATTTTTCAAAAACAAAAAAAAAACGACAACCATATGTTCAATAGTCATATTTGATAATTTTTATGTTTAATAATAAAAACGTTACTTAAAAAAAATATACACCTACATCTTTTCAAAAGTATTGAACATTTCTTTCAATATTTTTCCTTGTGAAGTTTCAGCATAGTTTCGCTACTGCAAACTTTGTACTTTTCAGAACAAAAACATTAAAAGTCTTTCTCCTCCTCTCTTAGTTATGATCAGAATTCAAATCTCGACTATTTTAAATCAGAAGGGACGCTGAGAAATGCTCTCTAGGTATTTTTTTAAAAATACTGGCGGTTTACTCCACAGAACATTTAAATCGGTCTACAGACTTTAAAAGCTTTTATGTATTTTCAACCCCCGACGAAAAAAAAAGAGTATTATACATCTGTCTGTCTGTGATATCGTAGCTATAAAATGGTTGTACCAATTATATTACATACAAAATACAGTGTTTTAACAATAAATTATAAAATTGACGGTTAAATTGTAACGGCACAATCAAAAAGCCCTTTAATTAAAAAGGAAAAAATGATAAGCCTTAATTAATGAAGTATTATTTTTCATTGTTATTTTTTAGTTCTAAAATATAAAAATAAACTTTTTATATAGCTTATAAGTGCCAACAAAATTATCATATAAATATAATTCGGACCGCACTTCAGAAGCTTTCAAATGCCTTCAAGTCCGCAGCCAAGACATCGGAATGTTGTATACCTTCTACGAAATGTCTAAAATGCCGTAAAACGGGGTCCGACTTCTTGGGGGAGAATTTGGCCATCTTAAAGCCAGGGTTGGCCACATTAGAGCAATGCTAATTACTCACAAGACACCGGACAGTGGATATTAAAGCGCCTTGGAATGTTTAAGGCGACCCCTATCCGACCCTCTCCGGTAGTCATGAAAATTTTGTAGTATTGTTTTTAGTAATAAATTTTGATAATAGATTTATTTTGAAAATGTATTTGGTTGTTTTGTTTTACTTAACTGATACCGTTCAAAGATTTCACTACTCGCCATTGCCTGTCTTTTAGGGTTGTTTCATTTGGTATTACAGTTTTAGATTTATTTATAATTTTTCCAAGTGGTAAATAAATTTAATGTTATACAAAACGATATTAACAGATTGGTCTTGATTGTACTAACAGCATCTGGTGAAAACTGAAAGACAAGCTAATTAATTTCACTTATTGTATTTTTCATACTAATGTGCCGACTACAAACTAAACTTAGGTTGAATTTAAACATAGCTTAGATTTTGGTCGACAACCTTATAATATAAGACATATTAATAAGCTCGCAAACCCTTAAAAAGCGCCGTTAAGATTTTGCTCTGGAATGCCTAGAATAGTGCCAGAAGACTGCTAAATTCACATTAAAGTTTTTATCGCCCCAAGGTCTAGTCATTACACCATTACCGTGGTATCCGGAGATGGTGGGTTCGATTGCCAATCAAGGAAAAACAATATTGGTTAGTTTTTTTTTGCCGCGTAGATAACCAGAGTTTGATAACCAGTATTGAAACAGGAAAATAATTCTTGTATGATAACCCGGTTATCTAGGAAGAATTTTTCATTTTTTTTTTAAAACTGCTTTACGAAGAATTTGAATTCCTGTTTATGAAACGCAAGGACGTTTAATAACCAGTCATCCACGAAGAATAAACATTATTTTTTCAGAACCGCAGTTTGCAAAAAAATGACTTTCTTGATACTTCATGATTATGAAGTATCAAGATCTATGATCTATGACATTGTCATATGAATGCTATAGAATTGTTATATAACAAAAAAAAAGACGACCTTGTGGTTTCATAATCATTTCATAATATTATTATAACAGTCAGAGAATGATTATAGTGTTATTTTCTATGGATTTATTAAAATATTTTTTTTATTAATTTATAGGCTACACTATTGGTAACAAGATAACAGATTAGGTAAACAACAATAAAAACTAAGGACCATTCAAAAACCAAGTAAAAAACATGACTTAACTAAAATTATTATTATTTAAAAACAATTCAAAGCTTAATCGCAAAAAAATACTTTGAATCTGTTCGGTAATCAGTAGATAATCCACAAATAATTCAACCCTGAAGCAAAAACAGCCGAAGGTACTTTAATGGGGGTTCAGATTTAATACGCTGAAGTTACTAATGCCTCTCTAAAAGCGAAATCTAGTCGTCGGCTGGATGTGGCAAGGTTTATAATATCGTTATCGTCTGAGCTTAGATTAAGAGCCTTTTGTTTAGAGCTCCAGTATTAATGGAATAAGGTTGTGGTCACTTCTGATGCCAAACTAAAACGAATTGGTCCCAATCCGAATTAATTTTGGTTAACAAGTTTTATAAATGTTCAGAGATTTACAGGAAGGACGGTTCTGAGTTCTGTGCTTTAGGCGGTTTTGGAACTATAGTTCGAAAAGGTTGGATTTTTTTTTCAACTCTAATAATGCAGTTTTAGTTTTTTATCAAAATCGTCCCCGAGAGCATTTTTCGCTATAATAATAATAATAATCGTTTATTTCCTTTAAAAGTTTACAAAAAGACTTATATCTAGGGTAAAGTAAATAAATAACAAAAAAAACAAGCAGAAGCAAAAATATAAAACAAAAAAAATAACAAAATTTTATAAGTAGTATTATTGATGAAAATAAGTATCAAAAAGCCATGGGGCGAGCTTTAATAAATTGTATGGTGTATACTAGGCTAATATAATATATAGTGTAAGTGTGGTGAGTTCGTTTGTATTTAAGTACATAGTGAAAGAGTGTAGCTATTTTTATTATTATACTTCTCACTTGTGCCTGGTTATGTGGTTATGCTTTTCGTGTCTAAGGGTACCTGGCTCCCAAACTAGAATTCTCTGTACTATGGGTAGCCAGTCCTTTGTTTAGTGCTATAACTTTAACGAGCAGTGTGAAATAACTATATTACATTAAATAAATTATACTATAAAAATATATTATCATATAATACATACTTTTTTTATTTATTTTTTTGCTATTTCTTGTAGTTTAGGGTTTGGCACACTTAAAAAAATCACCCTGTATTTATCTTTCTTTAATTTCACATTACTTATTACTTATAATTAAAGGTAACATTTTCAATTATCATTCTGCACTCTTGAATTCATTTTTCACTCTCCCAAAGGTTAGCTGGTAGACAATATCTGCAATAAAGAATTTAAATAATAATATACGACGAAATATTCAAATTCATTTCTCTTAGCACATGACACATTTGTAGAAGTCCGCTGTGGTAAGATGGAGCGGGTACGAGAGGGGTAGGGAAGGTCTCAAATATGACATATCTAGGAGACGTCAGCGCCCGCAACAGTGCGCCTGAACTTGTTCTGCGGCCGGGCCAGCTGTGTACACGCCTAAAGTTTTGCATCGGCTAGGAAAAGCGCCTGAGGAAATGCGAGCGGTATTATTAAAGGCTATTCAGACATGACTATTTACTTATGCCGTCCGCGAAGCCTTAGGTTTGGTGGTTTGGTCTTATTTAGAAAAGTAGTTTTAATTGAAGCAAGTAAGGGATTGGAAATAACAAAAAAATATATAAAATGACAGCCTCCGTAGACTAGTGGTTGCGCCTTTGGCGTTGTATCCGGAGGTCGTGTGTGCGATTCCCACCCATTGCAAAAACATATTTGTATGTTTTTTCTGTACAGTTTGTCATGGTCTGGGTGTTTATAAAATATAATATGTATTATATCGTTGCTTCTGCTACATATAGAACAAGCCTATAGCTTAGTTTGTGACCATAGCAATATGTATATTTCGTCCTACATATTATTATTATTATTAATTATATTTTTTACAATAATTTATATAACGAAATTTCGTAAAACAACGCCTGATTCAATTATAATATAATAATAATAAGGAAAATTTACACATATTGCTCTTGTCACAAACTAAGAGTTTGAAATATGTGCACCAGAAACAACAATATAGTACATATTTAATTTTATAAACACCCAGACCAAGACAAACTGTACAGAAAAAATAGTAGTACTAATATATTTTTGTCTTGTGTAGGAATAAAACCCACGACCTCCAGATACAACACCAAAGGCGCAACCATTAGTCTACGGATGCGGTCAATTAATTATACCTATATATTTTTTTAGAAAATAATAATATTTATGTTCTAACTCGGCGCCTGAGACCGCCTTGAGGTACCCATCGGTGGGGTTTTATTCCTACCTGGTCGTCCTATGATATTCTGAGTCTACACCAAACAAGTGGCCATCGCTGCGTGTTTGTTTAGACTCATCCATCTATAAACAGTTTCACAAGCATGTATAGTGAAACCGGCAGCAACAAACAAAAAATAAATTAGAAAAACTGTTAAATAAACTGCTCGTTTCAAACTACACCGTGAAAGGAGACTACTACCTCGAAGAAAAATATATAGTATGCTACTAAATACCTATAAACAGATCACTTAACGGTTTTCAGCAGCTGTATGGGCGCTGGGTATCATACTATCATATACCTGCAACATATTTACTATTTTAAATTAACTGAAAAAAAACGTAGTACCTAAAATAAAACATATATAAGTACCTAAAATACAGTAAATATTTCTGAAAGCCAAAAATATTTGAACAAAACTGAGTTATCTTCGGTCCACATGTGTTTTATTATGCAATATCGAAAAGGGATTGAAGCATTGCATTTCTGTCACGTCAGTTTCTTGTTCAATTTTGAATAGCAAACATTTGTCCGAGAAGAAGGACTCGTAAAAGTTTCCTAGGTTCGAAATCAAATTTAAAAATATGGATATTTTGTATGGAGATTGAAACTAGGGACGTGGTTGGACTCTCGTGTGGGTGACAAGTAGATTAGGGGACTGCCAAGGGGACTGCTTTAGACTCCGCTTCTATTGTTATGATGGATTTACGTAACCCGTCAAGAGTTTTACCTTTTCAATCATTTTTTTTTAAATATTTTGGGGGTACAAAGTGTATTGGAATGGTACTCGTTTAGAATTTGTCATTTTTCTTATACATATTATACTCGTATTATCTTATAATCAATCAATGATTAGTAAGTACGATCAATAAAATCAATGAAAGTAGTACTACTACTACTTTAAGTTATCAATGTAACCCTAACTTGATTAAAATAAATACCTGCAGCTGATTTTTTTTTGTCATGGACTGTAATTTTTTTTTGTCATGAACTGTATAATATAACAAAAAAATAATAATAGACCGCCCCAGTAGACTAGTGATTGCGCCTTTGGCGTTGTATCCAGAATTTTCCAGATACAACGCCAAAGGAGATTATTTGTTCGATTCCCACGCTTGGCAGGAAAATATTAGTACGTTTTTCTGTACAGTCATGATCTGGGTGTTTATAAAATTTAATATGTAGTTTTTTCTGGTACACATAGTTCAAGTCTAGCTTAGTATGTGACCAGAGCAATATGTGTAAATTGTTCTACATATTATTATTATTTACAATATTCGTGTTTTTTTTTATTGGAGCACGACATGTGATTTTGTATCTACCTGGTGGTGAGCAGACCTACAAAGTCTATGAATGGGTTATCAATCAATAATTGTACTTAAACAATATTGATCGCCCCTACTATGCCGGCTAAATGATGCGATTACGAAATGGGGGGCGACAATGACGAATTGCATTTCAAGTATACTTTGATACACTCGCTGCTTTTCGTCAATTCAACTACCCATTTCGTAACCGTACCCTGAAAGAAGACTACCACCTCGACAATAAATAGATGCCTTCTGAAAAACGGGGAACCCACAGACTAATACCGAATGCTGACTAGGTCACTTCACGGTTTTTGCATCTCTATGGGCGGTGGTAACGAGACGAGTCGTATAGTATCGGGTGTATTTTTGATCTTTAACTAAGATTGTCTATTATTTTTAATTTCTATGATTAGTCCTTTTTATCCTAGTCTGCTTAAATCTAGCAGAAAAGTAATAAAATTGTAGCAGAACAAAAGCCGACTATACTAATAATAAAGCAAAAAATATGAGCAAACACATTTATCTATTATCGTCGCCAAGTTTCCAGAACCCGAAGACAGATGGCGCTGGAGATCACGTAGGATCCCGGGTGTTCCGCCTCAACCCTTCTAAGGATAATAACTTTAAAAGTTGAGCAAACGGCGACCGGCACGCACTTCCCATGAGACCTCTCTGTGTCGTATTTAGTTGTACAAAATAATGGTTATATTGGAGTGTTGATTACTATCCAAATATGGTATACATATGGTAGGCCAGCGGACACATTCTGTTTCTTATAACGCGATATTATCGTTAGATTGTCAAATAACGATTTCCGTTATTAGCGCCCTCTCATCCAATCAGAGTAGTATTTTAACCTTCGCTGATTGGAGGAGAGAGCGCTAATAACGGAATTCGTTATTTTGACAATCTAACGCTCACGTTATAAGACAGAATGTGGCCGCTGTTTCATTACAACAGCCCATAAAGATGAAAAAACCATCAAGTGACATTTTCAGTACACTTTTGTATCGGTTTTTTGTCGGGGTGGTTTCCATTTAAGAATGCCGTTACGGAGCGGGCAGTTAATTCGATGATAAAGCAGCGGGGATATTAAAATAGACTCGTAATGCAAACGCCTATGTTGCCGCCCATTTCGTAACAGCATCATTTAGCCGGCATAGTGGGAGCGACCAATATTGTTAAAAAACAATGTATTGGCCGTCCACATTTATGGACTTTGTAAGTCTGCTTGACATCAGGTATCTTCCTGATGTTAAGCAAACTTACAAATTCACTTGCCGTGCTCCAAAAAAAAATATTGGTACACATATTTACCTAAACATATAGAGGTATTCTGCAGATATATGACTCTGTGTTTCAGTTTACGCGAAAATAAACTTATGGTTCTATAGTCCCGAAGGTTTGACTGTCAGATAATGCCCAACGGCATTAAGTCCGCATTTGTATTATGCAATTAAGTATCATAAATAAATAAAAAATAAAATGATCCGACCTAATAAGAAACAAAACTTGAGATCCTGATAACGATCCTTAATTTGACGTTGTATTTAGTATATCATTTATTGATCCTAAAAATCAGTTCAAAAAATTAATAAAAAAATATAAAATAAACGTTGATCATATGACATGACGATCATTAATTTTGACGTTGTAACGTTCCTAATCCTAAAAAAACAAAATAATAATAAAAAATAAACGTGATACTCTTACAACGATCATTGATTTTGGTATTGCAGCTATTTCATTTGTGGTCCTAAAAAGGAGAGGCGAAAAAATAATAAAAAATAATGTTATCCAGAATGAACAATTTCAAAGTAAATAAATTATGCAAACGTGCCGCATAACCAGAAGTACGTACTATAGTAGAGTGAGGAACTGGACGCCCATAAATTTATCATTTTCCACTGCATAAAGCATAAATTCGAATCATTGGTGCTTCCTTCACGAGGGCTCGCAAGAAAGAAGTTTTCTTTAACTGTCTCTAGGTACTATTTATAGTTATGTATGTATAAATCTATATAACTATACATTTACATGAATAATAAATGTAAATAATACTTTTGTAGGTAATTTTACTTATAAAGACGTGAATGGTTCCATTGGTGATTGTTGGTCCACATAAATGGTACTTACATATAAATAAGAATTTGATGAGTCCTTTCTGTAAAAAGTTTAAACAAAAATTGTTATTTTATAGATAGTCTCGTTTTGAAAAAATAATCTATCAATGTACCCTTATATTTTTATTTGCGCTTTAAATTGGGATACATATAAATAAGTTTAAATAAAATTTATAAAAAGATATATTTTGCCACTTATTAAAGCCTTCAACAGTCGTTAATTTTCATCAGTCGTATAAATAAAGTTACCATTGTTTTTTCAATTAAAAAGTTACATGATTCTTTAAAAAAGTTCCTTCAATATTGTATTTATATATATCTTCAAATATAAATAGATACTTAGTTGATGGATAAGATGGTTATTTAAATTAAATAAATAACTTTAGTATATACATTATAAAATAAAGACCTCTCGGAGATACAAGCAAATTCATTTCAAAGTACTTATTTAATTTTAATTTAATTTCGTTGAAAAGATTATATACCACCGGGAGAGGGATGATTGATTTAATTATTCGACTCTTAAGATGTGTCCTCTCTGTAATTATACTTTATTACGTAAGCATCGCTTTATATTTACTAATTACCTAATTTAGGTAAAGAGTTTAAAAGTTAGGGAAAAGTTTAAATGCAGTATTTACAAATAAAATATAATTTTTTATAACATGGTATCTCTATATTCAGTAGACTTAACATCTGTTTAATGATTTACAGCATTGATCGCTCCGACTATTCTAAATGATGCGGTTACGAAATGGGAGTGCTCAAAGACCATTTTGCACTACTTATATCCTCGCTGAGTTATCTTTAAATCCACCGCGCGTTTCGTAACGGAAAGACGTTTCCTTAACTCCACTCTTCACTCAAGGAGCGTCTGTCTCAACTTGCTTTTTATAGTTGACATTTGGTGGAAAGAGACAGACGTTCCTTGAGTGCAAAGTGGAGTTAAGGATACGTCTTAGAATACGGGGGTAGGACTTTTCTGGATGGAGGAAGGCCTCTATAACTTCGCAAGGCCGACCGGACTCTTTACCACCGCCACACAGATGCAAAAACCGTCAAGTGACCTAGTCACGTTTCGGTTTTATCTGTGGGTTCACCGGTTTTCCTGAGACTACATTTAGCCGGCATAGTGCGAGCGATCAATATTGTTAATTAATAATATATTGATCGACCCCATTCATGGGCTTTATATGACTGCTTACCATCAGACAGATACAAAGTCTCATGCCATGCTCCTATAATAAAAAAACTTATTCGACACGAGATGTATGTAGTAATCTCCTTAAAAATCGATAAACCCGACTAAAACCGAAATATGACTAGGTAACTTGACGGTTTTTATATCTGTATCTCCCATATTGGTAACAAAATTTGCAAAAACACACTTTTTATTTATAAAAAATATATATCACAGTTATACGAAAATATTTCCGACGACTAGACGGTTTACTATTTACAAATGCTAGGTTCTGTCAAATAATCGATTCCAATTGCGATTTCGGAGTTAGTGATAACTCAATAAACTGCGAGATATGTGCAGCGAGCTCGCCTCCGGACTTATTTATGACTATTTGCTATCGGAGATTTATGTTCATCTCAGAAGTCGTCTTTGTATTCGAACGCCAAAGAATATAAGGTCACTGGATATATGTTTATATGTTCTCTATATTACTTGATACTTTGTAGATATCTCTTAGTCTTGATCAAATTATTCTATGATCAAAATTAGTTAAACACGGTCGTGATTGATGAAATGATGATTTAATAAACGTTCTAAAAACTGTGGGATAGGGACTCATAATAAAAATATTTTAAACTTTTTTGTTGTTCTTTTTTTGTAAGTTTTATGGAAAAATCGGCTAATATATAACATGAAAGGAACGATATATATAGGCTATAAAAAATCTTATATAATATAAAAAACTACTATTCATGATCCGGGAAAATAATAAAAAAACTCTAAGTGAGAAACTCTTGTTGAGTCAAAACATCGCAACGAGCTAGCCACTTGTTCGATGTAGACTCATACCATCGGCTACGACGGGCCGTCTAAGCGGCCTCGGGCGCCGTATGGCACCCATGATGATATGTATGTGTATTAAGTAATTTAAAAAACATTTATCAACCTTGTTTTGAATTATATTAGTAAACATGGAAAATATAATAACTAATAAAATTTCAGTTCGTTTTATCGTTAATCCAGAGCAATTCTATTCCAAAACGAGGTACATCTCAAGGAAATAGGTTAAAGGGGGGCCCGCACCAGGGGGAGCCCTGATAGAAACTTTTACCAACTTTTGTTTTGACTGAGCACCTTAAGATAGGAGCCCGTCTCAGCCCACCTACGGACGATTTTAAATTTGATTATACCAAGAAAGGCTCCGAGGGAATTGTTCGGCTTTACTGATAGAACAACGGGTTCAATTTAATTTCTTATCATCAAAAGTAGTAGTTGTATTAATTTAGATCAATTATCTTGTTTTTCAAAGAGAACAATTTCCTCTGTTAATATCTTAAATAAGAAAAATAATGGCATTAATAATATCATGGTTGGCTATTATAACACCAAAAAAAAATTTTTTTAACCTTTAACTGTTAATGTGAATTTTACGTACCACAATAGGGAATATGCATGTAACGCCAATTATTATTATTTTATATATTATGTTCCTTTTATGTCTTTGAACATATTTACAGTAATCTATCTTATTTTGATTAGCAAATTTTTTTATAATTACGATTTAAAAAATTTTTTTTTTTTGTAGAAATGGAACGCATTTCTAAACGATCCGACATTAGCAAACACTACATGTGACGTCATGCGTGCACAAACAAATGTCAACATGTGTTCTGTAGTCTACAGTTTCTTGTTTTCTCGAGTATTTATTGTCCTTTATTACCATAATTTGTGATAAACAAATCTTTTGACTAACTTTTGAGGTGCAATAACATTAAACTAATATGCTTTATGAGCGCGAATGACGTCACAGAATGGCGGCGGAGTGATGTACCGTTTTTTACTGCGGTTGTGGCAGATAAAGTTTAAACCCTTTTATCTTTGTGTTATTACCCTTTAAAAAATGTGTAATATTTGTTTTTAGGGTCTAATGTAATGATACCCAAGGTATGATTGATTATACTATTAAATTAGGAAAAATGTTGATAATGCACGTTGCTTTTTTAGTGGATCTATAATTTTTAATACATTTTTTCTTATCTAATGATTAATATATATTAATAATGATTATTTTATTTACTACTTAAATCGGACTTATTTTTTATCAGTAAGAGACGATTACTTTCACTAAAATATATTTTTTAAAAGCATACACTTATTCTCTTTTTAAGAAAAATAATTATATTTTTATATATATATTTTTTAATATAATAGTTTTATGTTTCTTAATTGAATAATAATAACGTAAAGACTGACGTACAATATTACAGTTTTTGCTTAAAATAAATAGATTCTAACAACACTAATATCAATATGACGCAAGAGTCACAGTTAAATGCCCAACGCATGATAAGGAAATTATATCCGATTGGCTTTTCGCACAAAATTATAAAGATACTGAATCGTTACAAATTGTTGAATAAACATACACATTTACCTAACTTTGATAATGTCTAATTATTTTACTTACTATTTTATTTTTATTTTTTTATATATCTATTATTATATTATACGGCTAAGTATATTAACATCTGTTATTATTTTATTATCAGATACACTGTTATATAGATTTTTGTTTTGTAGTAAGATTACATCGTATATAGTTGTACCTATCTAATTATATTTACATACCTACTGTTTTTGTAATTATTATTAAACTTATTTATTCGACATCTAGTATAGCGATCTGAACATTCTGTTTGTCAAACTTTATCTCAGTTAATTAAACAGTTTTTTTATATATTGTTTCTTTTATTGTCAAGTAGATTCTATACAATTATGTCGCGATAGCTTTATAAATTCAAGTCCTAATCGAAGAAAATAATTCTGAAGTTGAACTTTTTTTCACAAGAAAAGCAATTTCGGCGCCAACAACGAGTTACTTTGTAACCACCCTAGTGACCGTTCCAGTCCGAATAGAGGGATATAAATGTGAATGGATGTTAACGTGTTTTTTACGAGGCCTGGGGTCAACATATCGTTTTGTTTGCGTCCTTCGATATCTTTATATCACGGTTTACCCTAAAAATGGGGTTGTTTATTTGCTGCTTAATATTTCTGTATTCATTTGTCTGGAAGCTTTTTTAGTTATTTTTCGCTTCGAGTTTTTCTACTGATTTTTTTATGGCAACACTGGAAAATTCTTATTTAGTTCAAGGCAAAAAGTTATAATAATACTTTCAAAGATTTTATGTAGAGAAAACATTGATATTTCTAAAAGTTAGTTTGTTAGAGAAAATATATTATTATTATGCATAATAAATGAATGAAATAATGCGCCTAAAGCTTGAATATTTGCCAAAAATGTCAACATAGTCTGTGATGAGATTGCGTACCTCTATTTACAGTAGAGGGTGGATAGTGAAAGTGGATTATTTATTTTATGAGGTAAACTAAGTCGGTGAAATATTTTTGGTCTGAATGTTGCATGTTTGCCATTTGTTGATTTACTTAAATTGTAAGAAAAAAATGAAGCATAGGTATAAATTATAAAGATAATATCACAAAAATATTTTAGCATAAACCTTTATGTAGAATTGTGCATCGAAAGAAATCACGATAATATTTTAAATAATATATCTGTAGTACATATAATATATATGTACCAATACGAGTGCCAAGGCGGTGGGGTTTCATTCCACCTCATCCAAACCGATGGTATTCCGAGTCGACAAGTGGCCAGCTTAACGCGGTGTTTGGGTAGACTCAACTTTGGGTTAATATGAGGCTCATGAACCATGAAACGCAAATAAAAAAAATAGCTTTCACACAAATTGTTCATTTTAACATTACTAGTTTGTATGGAGAAGGTAATTTTTGTTCATTTGCGTACATTTCTATGGGAAAAGTTGTTCGATTTGACCAGTATAACCTCATATTATCCCAAAGTAGAACCTTTCAAAATCACCATGTATAGTGTTTTTGTCAAAGAAAAATAAATGTGCACAATATTTTTAATTAATAAGTGAGTTAATTATATTATTTATGGGTTGATTATTTTAGATTAGTATATTATTAATTTAATTTATTGTTACCGATTTTGGAATAATGAAAATAAATAATATCCATGTGATAGTTTTAAGAATAAACTAATAATATTAAGATAAATCAAAACATCTACATACTATAAACAAAAATATACATTTTTGTACAATTTATTACTGGTGCGCCGCAGGGGTTCAGCCTCGGGCCTATTGTCTTGTCGCGTTAACGGGAATCGCATCATATAACTCCCGATAATCTACGTTCATTGGCTCAGTTCGCTTGTCTGCTTTATTACACTCTTCAAATAGAATTTATACCTTCCATTCTTGCTAATATAATAATATATGACTGACAATGTATAAATAAAGCAACGCATCAATAAATTGTATTTTATACGTGGTGGCCGAGTTGGTTAGACCTGACAACACCACAAAAGTGTCAGGAAGAACATGTTAACCTATCTGTTCCAGTTTTACTATACCAACTTCTGAAACTGTTTATAGATGGGCTATATATGTGGGAATAAAAACCCACCGCTGCGCGCTGGTTTGTGAGGCTATCCAAATATATTATAAAAAAAATATGAAGAATGTTTTTTTTATTTTTTATTTGCCATTTTAGCAGACCTTTTGCTACACTGAAACGACTTAAATGATTAAATAAGTAAAAAAAAGCCTGTATTTTCAAAATTATTTTAAAGTATTAATTTATGTTATAACAATAAAAATTATGAGTATTTATTATATAAAAAATATGAGTATTATAAAAATAATAGAGTACTTAAATTATTATATTTTTTAAATCAAAAACGTCTTAGTAATAGAATAGAAAGATTATTTCCAATGGTTACCTGCACGCGACTATTTTTTTAAATATGCTTCGTAATTTCTCACAGCTTTTCGACAGCCTCCGTAGACCAGTGGTCTTGTGTCTTTGACGTTGTATCCGGAGGTCGTGGGTTCGATTCCCATCCATGGCAACAAATTATTAGTACGCTTTTTCTATACATTTTATCATGACCTGGGTGTTTATAAAAATATAATATGTATAATATAATTGCTTCTGGTACACATAGTACAAGCCTAGAGCTTAATTTGTGACCAAAGCAATATGTGTAAATTGTCCTACATATTATTATTATTATTACTTTTATTAATTTTCAGCTTTTCTTCAAGATGTAGACATGTGGAGCAATAAATTAAAATAATAATAGGATAACCATACAGAAGCAACATCCACATTAAAATACATTTGCATAACGAGTCTACTTTAATACCTGCTTTATTGCTAATGCAACTACTCATTTCATAACTGCATCCTGAATTGATATTACCACGTCGACAAAAAAATCGATATCGTATCGATTTTTCCAGCTCCTGAAAATCTATAAACCCACTGACTAAAGCCATATGACAAGGTCTTTTGATGGTTTATACATCGGCATGGGTGGTGATAATGAAATCTTCTCTGAATCAAAACTTGACAAGCAAACTATTAAATTCCAAAATCAAACTTATAATGCTTTATTACAGTAATCAGTAATAAATGTTATCACGACCAATATTCAACGATTTACATCAACAATAGCGTCTCTACCAATTACGATTAGGCTAAAGACAATTCGTTATTAGGGTGCGGTTACGAGACTCATAATCGCTCGTTATCGCCCTTTTATAGCGAATTTTATGAGCAAAACTATTCAGCCAAGAAATGTATCGACCCTTATCTTCTGTACCCTTTGTGAAGCCTAATTACTTCGCCAGTAGTTATATACTAACTGCTTATAATCGAATAGAGATTAAAATCTTTTATTAAAGATTTAATGGGAGTAATAAATCTTGAGTAGTAATTATATAAATAATAATAATTATATGTAGGACAACTTACACATATTGCTCTAGCCACAAACTAAGCTCTAACCTATATATATATTGTTTCTGGTACTATGTGTACCAGAAACAACGATATAATACATATTTTTATAAACACCCAAACCATGACAAACTGTACAGAAAAACGTACTAATATTTTTTTGCTATGGGTGAGAATCGAACACAAGACCTCCGGATACAACGCCAAAGGCGCAATCACTAGTCTACGGAGGCGGCCAAGTAATAGTGTACAGTAACAGTGTCTTTGAAGTATCAGACTGTTTGAAACATTTCTAAATTTACAGAAACTTAATTTACCTCATATTTATTGTCATTATTTTCAAAAACGTTCGCATTATTTTCAAAAACGTTCGCATTACAAATCAAATACTAATACAAATGTATTTATTAGCTAAAATCTGTGTTTACAGGTGGTGTTACAATTATGATCATCAGAATCTTTATAATCGTAATAAAAATCAGAATTTATCTCAAAAATAAACTTATATATTTTTTTACATACATATCATCAAGGGTGCCATACGGCGCCTAAGGCCGCCTAGACGGCCCCAGGGTACCCAGCGGAGGGGTTTTAATCCCACCTCGTCGTAGCCAAAGGTATGAGTCTACACCGAACAAGTGGATAGCTCGTCGCGATGTTTTGAATAGACTCAATAACCCATCTATAAAAAGTTTCACAAGTTGGTATAGTGAAACCGGGACCGACAGCTTAACGTGCTCTCTGAGGCACTATAGTGGTGTTGTCAAACAAATGTACATACATTTTTAAATTAAAAGCTCATTGGTACACACCGGAATTCGAACCAGGGAACTAAGCGTTTTTAAGTCCAAGGTCTAACCAACTCGGCCACCACGTAATATATTTTTTTGTTTAATTAAATCTCTTTATGTGCCTTAAAATATGGTTACAGATATAATTATTTAATTTTATTTATCATCACTCTACTCTTGCTTTATGGTAATCGAGACTGCCTAGAAATCCTAGCCTAGTCCACTGGTCAATTCGATACGAGAGAGCTCTGTACCACTCCAAGACCCATATTACCTAATTACTGACTCTGTACCACTCGCTATCCGGTTGCCTCTCCGACATACATTTAACGTGCCATTTCTTTAACTAAATGGCAATAAATACTTTTTTACCCGAAACTATTTGACGTAAATTTGAATTAAATAGACTTTTAAATTTTGGATTGAAAAGTGGCCCCAGCCAAGTGGTTTAGTCACTGCGCAACTGATAACAAGGTTAAGTTTATGACAACCAGGCCGGACCTGGGATGGGTGACCGCTTTATTAAAAGAGGCTATACCGTCATAAACACCGCAACAAGCTCGCCACTTGTTAGGTGTTGCCTCCGAATACCATCGGCGAAATGAGGATGGGTTAATCCCTCTGCTGGGTACCCTGAGGCCGTTTAAACGGTTTTCGGGAGCCATAAAGGCACCCGTGATGGTATGATGGTTTATAAATCTTGGATTGTCAAACGGTTTCAGTTACTAAAAGTTTATTTAGTCTTAAATATAAAATTAATTAATATTTCTTAGTTTATTTATGCTCCGCAAAGTTATATCTAAAATCACGATATAAAAGTTGAAAATGCACCCCATTAAATTGTAAGGCAGTAATAGTTGTTTACAGCCGCCACTCGCGCCGTTTACAATATATTATGAGCTTGTCGGCAATAAAAAAGGGGTAAGAAATAAAAAGTCTGAAGCTAAAATAAAGCCTGAAAGAAATATATACGACTTCCTTGAGGAAATAATAATGCTGTTTGCAATTCATTTGGCGGTACCTGGCTTCCCTAGATGAAAAACAACGGCCGCATCGTCTCCGATTCTTTCTTTGAGGCGCCGCCCGCCCTAAACTTTTTGTGTACATTTTTCTAGAAGGGTCGCGATTTTTAACTGGAACCCTTTCAGTTCTTACAAAAATCACATTAATGACGGTGGTTTGGGAAAGTGGCGCAACTAGTATTTTCTTTTTCTGAGAGTTTTGTTAGATATTTAATTTGGTATTAATACCATTAGTTATATTAGCATTACTGAAAAAAATATGTAATACTTGCATAGTAATGTTTATGAATAAATGTATATTATTTTATATTAAAAAAAAATGTCATGCATCTAAATGTTCAAATATAATTACAGTATTATAGCAATATTAAATAATAAAAGTAATTAATACATACCTTAATGCTTTTGTAATAAGCATACCATAGGATGCAATATGTTTCTGACTTTTAATAAATATTTCTCTCGTAAAAAAATAATTAGAAAAAAACATAAACGAGGGCTTAAAAAAATATGTAGGTAAGTAATCATTTCTTTCTCGAAAACAAAAACATTAAAAATGTACATTTTAACAAAACATTTTTTTATAATATATTTCAGGAACGACATTTTTCCGTACCACCGTCAGGCTAACAAATGGCATGTCTTACAAGAAAAATCAAAGCGTAACAAGGTAGCGGTGCCCTCTCGCTTACATTTAAAAACGTAATTGTAAGTAACCGCTCCCTTTTATTAATTTAGCTCATTTATTTCACCACCGTCCCTCGAATCAACATCCACGGTAAAGGAGTACCCACGAAAAATAAGACTTTTAAATAAAATATTCATGACGTCACAACCTTTGTAATCTTAGATTCGTTTGAGAATTTCTTAAAAGAAAGAGATTTATTTACCCGTATTTTAAGAAATCTAAAAGTTTTCTCTCCAAGACATTTGTTTTTGTTTATGTTCCAGAGAAAACTTGGTATTATTTTTACAAGTTGGTGTAATAATATTTACTCATTCTTGATTATGGTAAAAACAAATCCGACGGTAATGTAAATTTATTATGTTAATTCTGTGTAGGTATAAATTGTAAATCGCAAGTTAGTTGCAGACCGCAGTGGCTACATAATGTTGGCTGGCTCAGAAGTTTCATTAAAACTTGTGAGTATCCGCTAGCAAAAGCTTGGTTTGCTCTGATGGGATTGCGACTAAAACTTGCCTTTCATTAATGTATAATCACGCCTTTACACAACTTGGTGTAAGATAATATATTATGCAGTCTTACGGTGATTAATATTTATTGAATAAACATTTATTTAATGTTTATTTCCACTTTAATATTAAATTTCTATTTATATAAATTGTTTATATACGTGGTGGCCGAGTTGGTTAGACCTTGGACTTAAAAACACTAAGGTCCCTGGTTCGAATCCCGGTGTGTACCAATGAGTTTTTAATTAAAAAAATTATGTACATTTGTTTGACAACACCACTATAGTGCCTCGGAGAGCACGTTAAGCTGTCGGTCCCGGTTTCACTATACCAACTTGTGAAACTGTTTATAGATGGGTTATTGAGTCTATTCAAAACATTGCGACGAGCTAGCCACTTGTTCGGTGTAGACTCATACCATCGGCTACGACGAGGTGGGATTAAAACCCCTCCGCTGGGTACCCTGGGGCCGTCTAGACGGTCTCGGGCGCCGTAAGGCACCCGTGAAGATATATATATATATATATATAAATTGTTTATATTATTTATTTATAGCTTAAATTAATTATTAAAATTAAAATCCCCGACGAATTGACAACGTCCTCCTTTTTAAAAAATCGGCTAAAAATTAATTTTATACTTATTTAAATATATATGTATGTATGTATGTATCATCACGGGTGCCTTACGGCGCCCGAGACCGCCTAGACGGCCCCAGGGTACCCAGCGGAGAGGTTTTTAATCCCACCTCGTCGTAGCCGATGGTATGAGCCTACACCGAAGAAGTGGCTAGCTCGTCGCGATGTTTTGAATAGACTCAATAACCCATCTATAAACAGTTTCACAAGTTGGTATAGTGAAACCGGGACCGACAGCTTAACGTGCTCTCCGAGGCACTATAGTGGTGTTGTCAAACAAATGTACATATTTTTTTTTAATTAAAAACTCATTGGTACACACCGGGATTCGAACCAGGGACCTAAGTGTTTTTAAGTCCAAGGTCTAACCAACTCGGCCACCACGTATATTTACAGCCGATATTATTGAATAATTGTTACAACATATATTTTTTTTAAATACTATTTATATTTATATATTATTTAAATATAATATATAAATATAAAATAGTATTTAAAAAAATAATATGTTGTAACAATTATTCAATAATATCGGCTGTAAATCACTAAGCTTCCGTAGGCTAATGGTTGCGACTTTGGCGTTAAGTCCGGAGGTCTTGCGTGGGTTCGATTCCCACCCATGGCAAATTATTATTAATACGTTTTTATGTACAGTTTGTTATGGTCTGGGTGTTTATAAAATATAATATGTATTATATCATTGTTTCTGGTACATTTAGTACACGTCTAGAGCTTAGTTTGTGACCATAGCAAGTTCTGTAATTTGTCCTACATATTATTCATATTCATATTCATATCTTTATTTCCACCATAGGTACAATACAGAACACTTACTTGGTTATCGTCATACATAACAAAATAACTAATCAAATGAAATACAAACAAATATGAAAAATAATAACAATGATACAGCTAGTAACCAAAAAGTACATATAAAATACAAAAGCTATATAACAGAAAATCAAATGTACAAACAACAAGAAATAAAATAAAAAATTAGATGCTATTTATGTATTTCAATGTAAAATTTATAGTAAAATTGCAGCTTTGTCGGTGAGATAAATCAAATAAAAAATAGTACAAATATGTTAGCAGCTGTATAGGGGCTTTGTCCTAAATACATCAATGTCTTTAAACACTATAAATATATATATATAGATATATTAAAAAAAAAAAAAAGTTAATATATAACTAAGCGATCGTTAATGGCCTCTGTCAGAAATATTTTATATAGATATAATTAATAATGGGTCAGTATAATAAAACGTAATGTCACAACACAACTTAGGGGTAATTAAATATCAATACAAAACAAGTAATACAAATAATAGACCAAAGTCAAATGCTATGTGAAGTCTTTTATATCATATAGTTCAAGGTCCCGGAGCCAATTCTGACATTTTCTTTTAAATACTTTTGAATTTAGTTGCTTCCAATCATCGTCTATTTTATTATAAAATTTTCCACTATTTATAACATAACTTTTATACTTTGTATTTAATCTACATTTAATATTAGAAATTTTATTTTTATTTCTTGTTGAGAACGAGTGCTTATCAGAGTTTAATGGAGTATTATGAATATTTTTATTTGCATATATTATATTATTTAATACATACATAGATGGTAATGTTAAAATTCTTAGTTCTTTAAATTTTGTTCGACAACTATACAGAGGTTTTAAATTTAATATGGTCCGGATTGCCCGTTTTTGTAGAATAAAGATCTTTTTTACTTTAGCAGCATTACCCCAGAACCTCAGACCATATGATACAATACTATGAAAATAAGCATAGTAAACATTTTTTACGGTTTTGGGTGTGCATAATTCTCGAACCTTTCGAATGGCATGTATATCTGATGATAGTTTACCTGACATTTCATTAATATGTTTCTTCCACAACAATTTACTGTCTAGATATATTCCTAAAAAAATTATTTCATTTGTATACTCAATTGTTAAATTATTAATTTTAATTGAAGGTAATTGAGCATCTTTTTGTTTACTAAGATTAAAGTGCATGCATTTAGTTTTACTGACATTAAAAACAAGATTATTTACATTGAACCAAAAATTTAAGTTATCCAGGGATTCGTTAATAATATTAATAAGTTCAGTAATAGATTTATGTCTGTAAAAAATGGAGGTATCATCTGCAAACATAATGACAGTACCTTTATCTTTTATGTTATGTTATATTATTATATTATTAAGTTTTACTGCATGAGGGTTATCAATATAATAAGAAAAGGGATAATAAAAAAGGGAACGAGTGTGCGGCGATGGGCATGCGCAACGCGATTATGTCACGGAATTGTAGCACGGAATAAGGCTTAATTATGTAAGAAAAGCCTCGTATTTGAAAAGATACCCAATTCCTAGTTTATCAAAAAAAATACGGTTAAAGATGTAGATTATAGTGGATTGATACACAATTTTCCATCATTTACGAGCATTAAACATCACTTTATATGGATAGTTTTAATAAGAGTGAAAATATAATTTTATATACATGGTGACTTTGGGCTAATATGGGGTTCTACTGATCAATACGAACAACTTTTCCCATGGAAGCATGTGCCGCAAATGAAAAAAAAAATTGGCTTCCCCATACAAATTGGTCATTTTAACATTACTAGTTTGTATGGAGAAGGCAATTTTTTTTTCATTTGCGACATATGGTTCCATGGGAAAAGTTGTTCGATTTGATCAGCAGAACCTCATATTGAGCCCAAAGTACATCCATTCAAAGTCACCCTGTATATATAATTATAATTCTTAGATTTAATAAAACTTAAAACGCTTAATAGGTATTTTATTAGAGAAATCACAGCTTCAAATACTTCAGGCGGTAAATTTTCAAAGAACCTAACTACCTTTAGCCTGTAATCAACTAATAACGTTGAGGGGCCATCACGAGGGCGCTTAGAAAAGTTTCAGTAACTGAAAGATGCGATCGAAATTACGTCCCGTGAATATTTAAGAAGAGTCTGTTGGGAACGTCTCGAGAGACGAAAGGAGTCACTTAAAATACTTGATGAGCAATCGGCTGAGGGGACTGAGTGCTTGAACCAAGATAGAACATTAAAGGTTAGTACGTGAGGCTTTACCTACGCCTATTTTTTTTTAATCTTTTAAAATAATCGTTTCGGCCGATGGACTTGTATACAGTGCTATGTAAAAGTAAGCAATAAAAAAACAAATCTCAAACTGCCAAACATTTCTAAAGCGTCTCGCCGCGGTGACAGGAAACCGAGGCTGGCGCATTCCAACCCTCCCGTCTAGCAATCGTTCCTTTTTTAAATCCCCGGTAACAAGCCAATAAATCTAAGCGCATTTTTCTGTGCTCGGGGCGGGCGCTCGCTCCCGGAAAAAGGCTTAACACGATTACACTCAAATTTACTTAACACCTACACATTAAACTCGCTAATAAGGACTTTAAATGTAATTTTCTTATCTCTAATAAAGCTCGGGATATCTACTGGGATATTGTTTTCGGCCCATTTTAATTTGATAATTGTTGAAAATTGGGTCTTGTGCAAATTTTGTTATGTAAATTGAATTCGGAATATGATTAATTTTATGTTAGAACGAGGGATATTCCTGATGAAGGACAGTCGAGTTGATTGAATAAAATATATTTTATAGAGTTTGGGTATTTTGGAGAGTTCTTGAAACAATTAGATTTATTAGTTCGTTAGGTATACAAACATTGGGGAAGCAAATACGGAGCAAACGTGCATTTGTGTAAGCGAAACACTCGTAGACTCTTTTAATTAATTAAGTGCAGAGACTCGAGTCATCTCGCTCGCTATAGCTACTGTAGATAATGTGTATGTACATTACCTATAGATATATAGGTATCCCTATAGTTGAGCTAAATTATCTTATATAAAAGCTATAAGTAAATAGTTTATTTGTGAAGTAGTAACTGTATATCAGAATTGTAAGGCTTTATTATTATATACTTATCTATAATATATTGGGGAAGGACACTTAAATAAGAGGTTTTATTATATTGTAAAAAATACTTATATTATGTATATGTATTTACCGTGATCGTATTTATTTATTTATTATATTACATTATAAACACCGCAACAAGCTCGGCCCTTGTTAGTTGTTGCCTCCGAAAACCATCGGCGAGATGAGGACGGATAAAACCGACCACTGCGCCTCAGGATACTGAGGCCATTTAAACGGTTCTCGGGAACCGAATTGGCACGCATAATGGTATTTATTTATTTATTTATATATCGGTAAAATTTAATTAAAAGAAAGCTGTTAATATAACCATCTGTATCATCACGGGTGTTTTACGGCGCCCGAGACCGCCTAGACAGGCCCAGGGTACCCAGCGGAGGGGTTTTAATCCCACCTCGTCGTACCCGATGGTATGAGTTTACACCGAACAAATGGCTAGCTCGTTGCAATGTTTTGAATAGACTCAATAACCCATCTATAAACAGTTTCACAAGTTGGTATAGTGAAACCGGGACCGACAGCTTAACGTGCTCTCCGAGGCACTATAGTGGTGTTGTCAAACAAATGTACATTTTTTTTTAAATTAAAAACTCATTGGTACACACCGGGATTCGAACCAGGGACCTAAGTGTTTTTAAGTCCAAGGTCTAACCAACTAGGCCACCACGTAATATAACCATGTTTCTGATTTTTGTTAACCTCAATATATATTTTCATTCAACCTTAATATAATATATATAATAATATTATATGAGCGATGTAGGAAGTTGTCTTCTAAACTACTGACCGATTTCGTTGAAATAAATTGAAGTGGTAAATTGATTTCCAAGGACCAAGGGTCACATTATATTTTGATATGACCTATTTAAACGACAAATATAAAAATGCTATTTTTTATTAAAAAAAAAACAGTTTCATTACCAATTGATTTATAAAAATTACCCCTTCATAGATATTAAACTAAAGTTTTAAAGCAATTAAAACTTTAAGAATACTTCCGACCAAATATTATCCATAACATTAATAAATTATACAACTTGACAAGTCTAAGATTATGACCCTTATTACAAATTCACTTTGGTCGAGTTACGTTTTGTCGTAAATATTTTAGGCCATTAGCAGAAACTGGTATGGGGTTAAAATTAGTAGTTGAATCTTAAATGCAATAGATAGATGTCAAATAAATCGCGCTGTGTCACTATTTTTATAGAATATAATAATAATAATTCAATAAAGTGTTCTTTATATCTATCATTCATTTGTTTTATTAGATGAATTTTAATTAATTTAGAAACCCTGACCCCTGTATGTGTGTGACAGTGTACTGTGTTACAGGGACAGTATTTCAGCGTGATCAAAGTTAAACAATATACGAGTTTCCTTGATTTTCAGATTATCTATTAAGATAGTCAAAACATATTTTAACTAAAGTGTTCTTCACAGACTCAATAAGTTATTATGACGAATAATAATATAATAATATGTAGGACTATTCACACATATTGCTCTGGTCAAGAACTAAGCTCAAGGCTTGTACTATGTGCACCAGAAGCAACGACATAATACATATTATATTTTATAAACACCCAGACCATGACAAACTTTACAGAAGAAACGTAATAATATTTTTTTTGCCATGGGTGAGAATCGAACCCTCGACCTCCGGATACAACGCCAAAAGTAAAAGGGAATACAGCCATTAGTGTGTATATTGAGTATGTATGTGTCTGTATATTATATGTGTGTATGTGTGGGAATGTGTATGTGTAGGTGTGTTTAAATTCTCAGTTTTAACTAAAAGTCTCTATAAATATGTTCACGAATAAGGGCTAAAAGTTTACTTGCCAGAGTTCAGTTAATCCCTGATATATATATCATTGTTAAATCACGTACCTCACTTCTAGCTGACCGTAGTCTGTGGACAAAACTAAGACTGACCACCCTCGGGGTAATGGGTGTTTGGTAATTGCGTTTCGATACTAAACACCTGTCAGACGGTCATCGGTCATTCTAAGGAGATGAATGAATAATTGGGTTGATTACGCGGTTCGTTTCACCGAATGCGGTCAGTTGACCGACAGGGTAGATCTGTTTACAGTTTGATGTCCGATAAATGTTTTGACCGAATTTGTTAATGATTATTATTAATTTAAATGTCTTCGCTTAAGGTTTAAGCTGCACATCGATATATATTAAAATGAAACGCTGTTCGTTAGTCACTTTAATATAGAGTTGGTTGGAAATGAAAAAATTAAAGGGAAAATCCAAAAAAATAAATTAAGTAATTTTGTATGTAAAATGACAGTACACTTTGTGTATATTTATTGTTATCTGTGATGTGTCACTTTTTCTATTCTTCCACCAGTGTGGATAGGCAAGGACCTTTCGACCATGCAACCATAAAGCCATCATCTTTGTAGGTGATACGAAGTTTACCAGGTCAGCTAGTTTAATAATAAGAACATAAAAATCAAGAACTTGAAAAAATACACAACTTTTTTTTACACATACATACATATCATCACGGATGCCTTACAGCGCCCGAGACCGCCTAGATGGCCCCAGGGTACACAGTGGAGGGGTTTTGATCCCACCTCATCGTAGCCGATAGTATGAGTCTACACCGAACAAGTGGCTAGCTCGTCGCGATGTTTGAATAGACTCAATAACCCATCTATAAACAGTTTCACATATTGGTATAGTGAAACCGGGACCGGCAGCTTAACGTGCTCTCCGAAGCACTATAGTGGTGTTGTCAAACAAATGTAGCTTTTTTTTTTTAAATTAAAAACTCATTGGTACACACCGGGATTCGAACCAGGGACCTAAGTGTTTTTTTTAAGTCCAAGGTCTAACCCACTCGGCCACCACGTACATAATTTTTTTTTGTAGGTGGGAGATATTATATTAGTTTCGTCTTTCGTTATTCATCCATACGTTCAACGTTGTCAAACTAAACATCCTCTTTTAATCTTTGATACAACATCATCTGTTCCATTTCCTTGTCTCGGCATTTTATTTCTATTTCGGTCTCTGGGACTACACATCAATTTAACATCCTGGTCTCATTTCAATTTAATAATTTAATTTAGTAAATAATAGTAGTTTAAAAAAAGTATGGATTAAGTTTTAAATAAATATATATTTTATATAAAATATATAATATTGATATATTTCTAAAATTAATATAGTTGTTTTATTTATAATAAAGTTTAACTTTATGTAAATACTAATAGTCTGATAGATCAAGATATATAGTTTGTAATATCCCAAATTAGTATATTTTGTCACTGACAAAGTACAAGGCCTAAAATGTACAGACATAAATTCATGCTACCCTTTCATTGAACTGCACCTTCAGCGCTATAAATTACAAAATATAAATTATTCAAATTCATCATGAGATGTCTAGATTAATTATTACTATTCAAGAACGTCACCAACTGGCACCACAGACGGTGCCCACGATTAACAATACGTCACCGTAAATATGGTAACGTTTATTCCACAATTTATATCAGTAGGGGAAGGTGGGGTATAAGGGACATTGCAATAAATCTACGGGTAGTGATTTTGTACAAAGTACTGGGCCTAGACGTAAGCTCCTTTCGACCAAGAACACCCGTTGTTGGACCGAATACCCGCGGAATCCGATAATGCCTGAGATTGTCCCGCCTTTCCCTTTACTCTTCTTAAATTAACTGTTTTGTAATAATTAAATTGTTAGCAGTTGTATTAGTAATACGTACCCCTAATTTATATTTACATAAAAGTCAAAGTAAAATATTTATTATACATAAAAGAATCAAAAAATTCACTTTATATGGAAACAATTATAAACATAAATTATACACGTAAATATATAGAAAATCGGCAAACAAACAAGACATGATTACAACAAGAACACAAATCTATTTTGTTTGGTATTAAACTAATTTAGAAAACAAAATAAAGTACTTAAAAATAATGACAAAAAATAATAACAATAATTCAAACTATTTAAAAAATAATAGTAAAAAAAATAAGTATAAGTAGTGGGTAAATTACAATCATTTATAAAAAGGGCATTTAAGGTACGTTTAGTTTACTATCACTATTCCTTCTAGTAGGCCTATTACGCCGTAATATTAAGCTAAGCTTTAACCAAAGAATTTGTCTATAAATTTAACAATGTCACCAGATTTGCATTGCGTCAGAATCCTATCATATCTATTAAAGTTTAGCTTAGCGTTGTGCACCCCGCAGATATGCCAAAAGCTTTTTTTTTTGTTTTACGTTGGCTTTTAATATTTAATATCAAAATTTAACGCGTACTGGAATGGCAACTTATGTTTTTGTATGAATAAATGTGCAAACCCATCCAAGTAGTGTGTACTAACCACATATTCATCTAAAAGACTAGTGGTTAGCTGGTTCCATCGTCTCCGGTGGGCAATTCTCGCGCTTTCGACATTCATCTTGATTCGAGATTTTTTAATGAAAAATGACTAAATATGTCATTGTTCGTTCAATATTTGTATATTTATGATTTATTTATTAATATTTATTATTTATTTCGTTTAATGTTCGATATTTTTGAACGAAAAATGGCATATTTAGTCATTTTTCATTTAAAAATTATTATACATATTAAAAACTTGATTCGAGAATCAAGATGAATGTCGAAAGCGCGAGAATTGCCCACCTGGTCGTCCAAGAGGCTTATTTTTGAAATAAAAAAAAACAAATTGAAGCATTAATTTTCTGTACTTGATATAGCGTGCTGTCTGTGCTACGTTGGTGCTACGAAGGAACTTGTATTAGAAAATAACTTCATTTCGATTTTTGTATAGTCACAGAAACCACTATATAAGAAAAATCTAACAGCGGAAAAAGAAATGAATAACTGTTCTTTTAAAGAAAGCTCATAGTTATATTATGAAATTAGTATTAGCTCTCTGTTCCGCTAACGGCTGAACTATCAGGTGTCCAACTGAATGCCTCTCTCAAGACGCACCAACGACCCTGGGCTTAAACTTTCTTATTCAAAGACCTAGGCAGATTATCTATCTCCAAGTGTTAAGTGCACATGAACTGGATTTGCGATCTGAAACGTCAAAAATATTGTTTTGAGTGTTAATAAAGTACTTTTTGAAAAAAAAAACTTGCAGGTGTAGATTTTACTTACTCAATCCTAATTACACAATTTCTTTATAAAAATTGAAATGAAAGGTAATATTTTTAGAATCAAACTTAGGTTGTCTTCTCAAAATTTAATAGATTTTTTTATAAAGAGATCTAATTAGGATCGAGTAAGTAATACGTTATTTTTTTTTAAATAAAACTTTAATATCACTAAAAATTATATTTAGACATTTTAGAGTTCGCGAATCCATTTCCTAGCTTCTTAACTTTTATGCGCTAAGGTATTTATGTTTTTAATTGCTACATACATTGTTGATAATATTTGTTTATTGTACGGTAAACATAACCAGACTAAAGCCACTTCTTTTATACACTAATATTATTTATGTGAAAGTACGTCGTCATTTTTTCAGCAGTCTAAACTGATTTCATGAAATTAAACAGAGTTTTTTTTTATATATAAGTAATAATAATAATTATTATTATTATTGTCAAAGACCATTATGCATTAGTGAGCCAACTATACTTATCTATCGTCATATAAGCTTACAGTTTTGTACATATATTTGACTTATTACTGCGTGGAAAGCCGCGGTCATATATTATTTTCTTAGCTAAATTATTACTATACGTGGTGGCCGAGTTGGTTAGACCCACTATAGTGCCTCGGAGAGCATGTTAAGCTGTCAGTCCTAGTTTCACTATACCAACTTGTGAAACTGTTTATAGATGGGTAATTGAGTATATCCAAACATCGCGATGAGCTAGTTCGGTGTAGACTCATACCATCGGCTAAGATGAGGTGAAATTAAAAGTGCCTCCGCTGGGTACCCTGAGGCCGTTTAGATGGTCTCTTATTTAAAATTCTTTATTGCACTAAAAGGTTTGTGCAAAGGGGAGTTTTGCACAAACATCATAATTTTTAAACCAAAAGGTTAAGTTAAAAATATTTTAACCATTATAATTAAGAGTTAGTTAATCTGTCTGTAAAAACATATCAAATATCTCGAGTACTAATATAACTAATGGTTGCCGAGAAGTCAGAGACCACGTTAAGCTATCAGTAGGTACCAGTTTCACTATACCAAGTTGTGAAACTGTTAATGTGTAAACTTTTTGGGGACCTAAAAATATTTTTCAACTCTTATAATTAAGTTGCCTGGTTGTCTGTAAATATGTATCCAATATCTTGAGAACTAATGGTATATAAATGGTATAAAATGTAAGGGTGTAATCATTCTCTCCACGGAACATTACCCGCAACTGTGGTAACGATTTAGTAATAGAATGAAGTGTGAGCGAGCGGTAATGAGCGAAAAGAGTTTTCACACTGATGTAAAAACAAAGATAATTATTAAATAGTAGTTAACTAATATACGTTACGTTAAAACCAGAAACATTTTTTTTTATACCTGTAGGTACAGAAAAAAGTGCTACTTATTTTTTGCCGTGAGTGGGAATAGAACCCACGACCTCCAGATACAACGCCAAAGGCGCAACTAGTCTATGGAGGCTGTCACTAATATTATAAAAACCATAAATTATTAACACATTTTTATTATACCATCAAGCCTAGACAGCCTTAGGTGGTACCCAGCGGTGGGGCATCACGGCATCCGATATCGATTCTATTATTAGCCTCTCTCTTTTATTAGCCTGACAAATGAACCATGAATTATTTCGATATCTTGCTCAATGAACTATCAAATAACCCATTCCCGTATAACTATAACATTAAATTTTACGATTCACGATCAAAGCACCCATTACTAATTTATATCCAACAGGAGTTCACCATATTAATCTAATTACTGTAATATACGAGAAATTATCTAAGCGAAGCACCCGCGAAAGGATTTTAATATGTCAGTGGTGCGCCATTGCGCCGCGTGTGCCGGGGTCGCAGATAAACTTAATCTATAAATCAAGAAGTGAAACTATTTGGTAATTAGATCGTATTTAGGATGGGCCCAACACCTTGCTTCGGGTTCCTTTTCAAGAAACCTCTTAAAGGGATCGAACATAGAGAAACAGATTATTTTAGAAGTGCTGAGTGGACAAAACATGCCAAGATTATACCATGATATATACATCAGGGTTTCCTATGAAGGCGGTAAATTTTAGTCTTAATATTTTCCTTGTAATGCCATTAAATGCCATTTATAAATGCAGTCGAATAAAGAAAAATATTTATTTTCTTCTACTACTATTTCTGACAAGGTGAAAATGAAATCCCACCGCTGCTGGGTACACTATTTGTACCTACTATTGGTTTAACATATTTTTTTGGCACCGAATACCTGTCCTCTATCATATAATCTCGGCTTCTTCAAGCGAAGCGTGAATAAAATAGTGCTAAAGTTGACACAGAAGGCGCTACCCGCTTGGGTATTATATATAGTACTTTTGTTGGTATTTGTTTATACATGGTGACTTTGAAAGAATGTACTTTGAAAAGATGAAATACAATTTTAGCTTCCCCATACAAATTGGTAATTTTAACATTACTAGTTTGTATGGAGAAGGCTTTTTTTTTTTCATTTGCGGCACATGGTTCCATGGGAAAAGTTGTTCGATTTGTTCAGCGGAACCTCATATTAGCCCAAAGTACATCCTTTTAAATTCACCTGTATATATACTAGGCTATGTGTTTTATTTACACTGGCAATTTGTATTAGATATTTATGTATAACCTACATTTTTTTTTTAAATTAAATAGCAAGGTGTTAACAAATTGCTTGGAAAATATTTAACCTATGAACTCTATTATGGCTAACATAACCCAGATTATCGTACTATGCAAATAAAATATTCTTACAGGCAAGTGGCGGGGTTTAGTATAGGTACAACTTGGAGTACTTTGTACTTTAAGGCCTTATATTATGTTCTGTAGCTCTAACACAAGTTTTTTTCAAACAATTTTTACTATAGTCGCTAGGAACTATAGATATAAATCAACTAATAAGAGAGGTATATTTAAAAAATTAAGTTGTCCTATTGGTTTTTTCTATCTATAGTTACTAGCAACTATAGTAGAAACTATAGTATCTGGTCAAATGAAGGCACGCGCAATTTATACTTGCTGCGATATAATATACATGTCTACCAATTCAGGTCTATGGCATCGAAAGTGTACCTTGCTATTGGGTTTCAAGCCTTGTTCTTAGTAGCTAATATCTTTGGTAAGTGAAACCGATTACTTTGGGTGATAGTCGGTATAATGTTCTGTATTTACTAATCAAGAAACTTGTACTTATAGGTTGCTATTTAAATAAGGACTGCTAATCATAATTATTTAAATAAATCAGTTAGATATTATAAATTATTTTCTGAAGATTCAGGCTATATAAATAAGTTAAAAACAACTTATATGATGTTATCTGGCCAGGTTATAATATAAGAACAAGAATGTAGGACAAATTACACAACAGAAAAAACGTACTAATATTTTTTTGCCATGAGTGGGAATCGCACCCACACGACCTCCGGATACAACGCCAAAGGGTTGCGCCTTTGTCGTTATATTGTTGTATTGTACTAGTCTACGGAGGCTGTCAACTATTTTAATATGTAATATAACTTTAATTTTATATTTAGAAACATTATCGAACGTACAGTTCTTTAAAATTCCAGAAAGTTGCATAATGTTTACACATAATACTTAGTATTAACAAAGAAAACTAATTATACAATGAAATAGATCATGTGTAATAATAACATGAATTTTAAAACACAATATCTACTTGCTTAGTCTACTCTAATATTATGACAATAATAATATTTATTAATAATATTTTTTTTCTTAATTATTACTAGCTGACCCGTAAAGTTTCGTGTGCGTACGCAATGGAAGCTCTCAAAGGGAACAAATTTTAAACGTTTTCCCAACATTATTAAGTGTTCTTTGCACATATACCCTTTTTTAATGAACTAATAATGTTTAATTTAGATAAATGGGCTATCCAACACTAAAAGAATTTACAAAATCGGTTCAGTAGATCCAGAGATTTCCCCCTACAACCTCACAAACTTTACCACTTTATTATATTAGTATAAATAGTAAATTGATTATTTATTTATTAAGAAGGCAATAATTTCTCATTTTAAATATCTTTTAGTATATACGTGGTGGCCTAGTTGGTTAGATCTTGGACTTAAAAATACTTAGGTCCCTGGTTCGAATCCCGGTGTTTTCCAATGAGTTTTTAATTTAAAAATTTATGTACATTTGTTTAACAACACTACTATAGTGCCTCGGAGAGCACGTTAAGCTGTCGGTCCTGGTTTCACTATACCAACTTGTGAAACTGTTTATAGATGGGTTATTAAGTCTATTCAAAACATCGCAACAAACTAGCCACTTGTTCGGTGTAGACTCATACCATCGGCTACGACGAGGTGGGATTAAAACCCCTCCGCTGGGTACCCTGGGGCCGTCTAGGCGGTCTCGGGCGCCGTAAGGCACCCGTGATGATACATAGTTAAATATCTTTTGTCATAAGTATACAAAAAGTTTATTAAACAAACAAAAGTATTAAAAGAAAAGTACTTACCTATTAATATGTTAAATATTTAAAAAGAAATACAATATGAAATCAGATAATGAAAAACAGAAAGCCTCTTACAAAATATTATTCTTTTATTTTGTGAAAATGCTTTTGATGTCTGTATACTTAGTGTGTTTAATAAGTTGATCCTATTACTCTGCTCAGGTAACGCGTACTCACAATGGAGTCGCCAGCTCGCTAACAAGATTAAAACTTTATTTTGTAAATTAATAAAAAAGTGCGAGCCCCATGTGTCTACTCTGCCCCGTTGTCCCCTCTCAACGTCTACTCAATATACCTAATTAGAATTTATACAAGGTGATTTTTTTATTTATATATTTTCGTTTATATACTAGATATATTATTAAGTGTTATTTGCACATATACCGTTTTTTAATGAACTAATAATGTTTAATTTAACTAAAAATGAAAATTTGCCCGAATTAAAAGCTGTAGTTTAAAAACCCGAAAATTAGTAACATGACGGAACAGTTTAAATTAAATTCAGTAATGTGAACTTATTTTAAAGACTGGATTAAAGTTATACAGTTGTAGAAAAATATAAATATGGTCTAGTGCTTAGGCATTGACGATGTATCCAGAGTTCATTGGTTAGATTCCCACGGTCATTAGTTTGATTTTTTATAATATGTAGGTATATATCACAAACTGAGCTATAGGTGCCAGAAAAAACGATACTAAAAGATATTATATTTTATAAACACCCAGACCACGGCAAACTATAAACTGCAAAAAAACGTACTAATATTGTTGCCATAAATGAGAATCTAACCCACGGTATAATTCGCCAAAGGCGCAAAAACTACTAGAAACGATCTCTATAGAACGAAGATGTGGACAGAACCTAGTTCAATGGATAAATTTTCAACATACTTAACAGAATTCCCTCTCGTGTTAATGAAACAATAAATGTAGTGAATCTAATATTGTGTCTAATAAGTGTATTTTGCTTTCGTCTGTGCAATATTTCGTTCATCCCCTTGTCTCATTGTGACACGCGCTGTAGCTCATTAAGTTAATACCCTGTACTTACGCAATATCCACGAGCCCTTCCGTATGTTGTCAAAGTAGTTTTGACGAAATACTTTTTTGACAACTGTGTGCTAATATTAAAGATTAGGTACGGAAAAATATCGCTTATTGACAAATAAACATTTATTTTGTTTGTCATAATTATGGCAACTGCATGATTCACCAGATTTGTGGAGTTGTCAAATCTACTTATCTAGCTAATAATAAAAATAACTTAATAGTTCTATATAAATCACTTTAACCCACCTTCCCCTATTATTATTATTTTAATTCCTCTGTTTAATTAGTACCTACTCATTTTTTCTTAGTCCGGGTTGTGATAATACTTAACGTTTTATTATATATTAAAGTCTTCTGATTGATAGATTTTCCAATTCGATCTCTACAAGAAAATAAAGAAAGAACGTTTATTTCCTTAATAATAACAAAAAAGAACAAATATATAAAAAAATATTTGTTATATTATGGCAATGGGATAAATTGTCAGTTTATATACCTACTTGTTGCAAAATAATACGCCTAACATAACTGAAAAAAAAACAGTGAGCTAGTAGTTTATTTATTTTATTTAGTATTGAAAAACTATCAGCTAGATCTAGATCAATGTAAATTACTTAAAAAATAACTTAAAGAAGTGTTCGCAGGTAAATATTATATAAACAAAAAACATTTTTTTTGGGAAATATAGCTCTTATAACTAATATTAATAACAAAAAATAATAATAAGGTACGTAAGTGGGTATGGAAAAAAAATCCGCTCACCACTCATACTCTCCTAAATTAGTCAAGAAACTGGAAAGATGATTAGCCAGTACAGTCACTTGTCCTCGCTCGGATGGGGTAATGAGCGTAATGAGTAAGGGTTGAGGAATCGGATGTGACAGCCCTGAGGAAGGGCAGCTCTCTAAGGAGTTACGTCATGGATTAGGGTTGTCGATTTGTGAGTGTGTGTGTTTGTTGTTATATTCATTGACGTTAAATATATATTATATATCGAAAGTCGTAAGTTCGATACCCCTATTTTTTTCAGTATCCCCAGAGTGAGTTTTTTTAACGTTTACTTTCGCGTTAACTATACTACAGCGTTAACATTTTGACCAATCACACGACCGCATTTTTAGTTCTCAAACATTCCGATTGGAGCGCTGAACTATTTCCCATACAAATTTTAGTTAACTCAAACGCATAGTAATAGTTAGAAAACTAACACTAGGGGTACTATACAGTTTTTCATGGTCTGGGTGTTTATAAAAAAAAAATACAGGGTGAATTTGAAAGGATGTACTTTAGGCTAATATGAGGTTTTCCTGATCAAATCGAACAATTTAGTAGTTAGTGACCAGAGCAATATGTGTAAATTGTCTTACATATAACAAGTTTTAAGGTGAAGTTCAAAAGCTTTCGGGGGTAATGGAGACGATTAAATTAAAATAAGAGAAAGTTCTTATAACATAATTAAAAAAAAAGAAGAAATCATTAACTTTTCACCAAATAAAATGCAGTCGCGAGTTGTCTATCGTTGTCAGAAGTTCTTCTGACAAACGTTTCCGTACGTTAACACTCATTTCGGTCAACGTTTTTAATACGTTCAGTAGAATCAAAGTATACAATTTCAGGCACAGATGCCTTTGCTATTTAATTCTTATAATGTATTAATAACAATAATATGTAGGACAATTTACGCATATTGCTCTGGTCACAAACTTAGCCCTAGGCTTGTACTATGTGTACCAGAAGCAGCGATATAATACATATTATATTTTTATAAACATTCAGATCATGACAAACTATACAGAAATAATGTCCTAATATTTTTGGCCATTAACCAATATTCTACGGAGGCTGTATTAATTCTCACTAAAGTTTCAACCAAAAGAAATATTTTTAATAAATACAGATGGTTGGTTCTTCTACACGCACTTACACAATATTGCCTGCCAGAAGAAGTTAGAATGGCCCTTAATGATGGAGGCAGTACGGTCGCCACAATAACATATTGCTACTGCGAGACCGTCGTACATTCTCACTGATTCTCTTAGTACTGCGGCCTCGAGGGACCACGTGACCTCTGCGTTGGTATTATGAAGGGATATTAGTTTGGGTAAATATACTTTTTTTTTGGTGAAATAACTTTTTTTTTGTAGATTTCTAATTTGATGGAAGACTGTTTTCCACAATATATCATATTTTAAATATCATAAATCGAATTTTATTACAAATTACTGCCTAGACAACCCCAGTGGAGGGGTTGTGTTTTAAATGTCGTCGTTTATGGTATTTTGAATCTATACTGAACATATGACAAGTAGTATAAAAAAATAGGCTCATTAAATAAATAAAAAATATCGAGCTCTCATAAATAAAAAAAAATAAAAAAATCGCAATATAAGTATTTTTTTCTTTACAGTTTAAATGGATTGGGTATATCTAAAATATAATATGCATTATTATACTAGAATCTTATGGTATAGAAAATATATTAAAAAAAAAAATATGTTGTAATGATTTTGTAATTGCTATTTTATGTGATATTTCGTGGCGTTTTTGATTTGGACTTTATACTAAAAAAAAAAATATATATATTAATATATGTATTAATGTACATAACTTAAAAAAAACACTATAAAGGTTTTTGAAAAATTCAAGAAAAACATTTGGCGCGGCAAGGGAGTATGCTGTCTAGCCCCGCCACAGTGTACTGCTGAGATGAAAAGTATAATGATGTTCAAACTGATTGTTATATATATGTACGTTTAGGGTTTATTTTAATCACAATAACCTAAAAAATAATTACCATCTAAATTCACATATACTCACATATAAATATCTACTGCAGCGTGCCACAAAGTATCACACTTTATTTTAATTAGAATGCCGAAAAAACCACTTCGATCTCAAAAGGAGAAATACTTTTATGTGCCATGGGTTTTTGATAGATCTGTAGTATTATTATTTTTAGTACATATTAGTTCAAGCCTAAAGCTTTGTTTGTGACCAGCGGGCACATTCTGTTTCTTATAACGTGATCGTTAGATTGTCAAAATAACGATTTCTGCTATTAGCGCGCTCTCTCCAATCAGAGTAGTTTTTTAACCTTCGCTGATTGGAGAACGCTAATAACGGAATTCGTTATTTTGACAATCTAACGCTCACATTATAAGAAACAGAATGTGGCCGCTGGAGGCAATTCTCGCGTTTATATTATTCGATTGGAACAGACCGAAGAGATCTGTCAGTTATCACTCTTTTTTTTTAATATTTATTTTACGGCTCTGGATACATGTCCTTTTTAGTCTCATCTTAGTGTATTATCCTTTTTATTTTTCTCTTATTATATTTTGTTTTTAACTTCTTTCTTCATTTCAGTTCTTAAAGGTATTTATTCTGACTTATTTAAACATTTTCTACTGTGTTTTAATAAATGAACTCCAATATATTGAAACGAGCCACACTCGTAAGTCCAAAGCGCCATCTCGAGCACCCCTGATGATAAACATAAAAAAATTTGAAGATACCTATCTGAAATCATAAAAATTAGACAGGTAGAGAAACCCTCTCCTCTCGACACACCTAGAGTTATGATTAAGCCAAATCGCCAAGATAACGTACCGTATTTACTTTGATTCTCATCGTTAAAAGTTTAAGGGGAGGCAGGCCCAGGGTCCGTCGTTAGGGCTCCTAATGGCCACCATTTGTCTTGTCCGGCCTCTAGTTGCCCCGCTAATGAAATTATTGCCGCAACTACACCGACCTTATAAATACCCAGAAAGCCCGGAACTGCCGTAGTGTTTTGGACTAATGGACCGGTCAAACTGTAAACTCAGTTATCAATGAAATTATAATTAGTGAAAGGATAAAAATCTCCGAGGGTCGGAAGTTGCTTTTACGGAGGAAAATTATTTTAGTTGGTCATGGAATAACGGGATATGGAAATTAAGCGAGGGTAGTTCGTTGCTTTGTGCTCGGCAAAATAATAGTGTTATTTAAATTACTGGAAATTATTGTAACTACAAGAAATGTTAGTAACATGTTACGTACATGCGTTCGCCGTTAACGCCAGTAACAGAACTTATTTAAAAAAAAAAGTATTTGGAGTCTTTTTTTTGTAGTTTGAGTCATTAATATATATTTATAGAGACAACACTAAAATAGGTTTAGTTTATTTTCATCAGACTACAATAGTAAAAAAAGGTACTTTTCTATTTTTTCAATTTTGTTTTTTAGTGTTAAGTATACTTAATTTGATCGCAAGTCATAGATTTTTAATACCGTCGACACCTATGTAAGTAGCGGCGTAGTGTAGTAGGTGTAGTGCAGAAATTCATAACATTTAAAACAGGTATTATAACTGTTTTAAATTTTATAAGTGGTGGCCAAGTTTGTTAGACCCTAGACTTAAAAACACTTAGGTCCCTGGTTCAAACCCCGGTGTGTACCAATGAATTTTAAATTAAAAAAAATATGTAGGTACATTTGTTTAACAACACCACTATAACACCTCGGAGAGCACGTTAAGCTGCCGGTCCCTGTTTCTCTGTACCAACTTGTGAAACTGATTATAGGTGGGTTATTGAGTCTATCCAAATACCGCAAGGAGCTAGCCACTTGATCTCGACCGATCAAGTGGACTTCATACCATCGGCTACGACGAGGTGGGGTTAAAATAACCCCTAGTCGCCGTAAGGCACCCGGCTGTGATGATATTTATTTTAGTAAGCTATTACGCAATAACTGTTTTAAAGTTTATAAAATAACCTATCGTTAATAGACGTTTTTACAAAAAAATACATTTATAACTTACTTCTAAAACTAGCACTAGAATTTAGAGCCCTAACTACGAGCAGGTCGTAAACAGCTTCAAACAAAACGAGCGAGAAAAGAAAACTTCAAAGCAACCAATGAAAATTACAAACTTTTTCTCTGGATTTTATTAAATTTCTATATGAAAAGCGAGATTTAGAAGCATTTATGTCACAGCAAAACTTAGAGTTAGCCCTAATACGGTCCGTCGGAGGCTGTCCGCTCCACGCCCAGACTGTAAGCACAAATACCAAGCCGTGCAAAGTTTTGATTGTCCGAAGCAGTCGGCATTCTTGCGAACGGAGACATTTTCTAAATCTCCCAACGCCAACGTGGGAAATGTTGCATTGCTGATTTTAAGGCTTCGAGACGTGCAAGTGGGAAATTTGTGGTCAGTTTTGATATGAATGAATGTATAGTTTATTTTCATTAAACTTAACCTAGGTACATTTACATTAATTAACAAAAGTAAATAAATATAATAAAGTAGTTTTATATAATATTGATAAGTAGAAGTAAATTTAATATATTAGAATAATAATATTATATTATAATTATAAATTAAAGTAAATGAAATATTTTAGAAAACCTAAAGGTTATTAATTATAGTTATACATACGCAACCAGCCACTGAACTAGGAATACCTGTATCTCAGAGACTGGTTTCGATTCTCGTAGTCTTTAATACCTATTCGGTAGGCATTTAATCCATTTAATCAACAAATTTAGAAATTTTATGAAAATTTTAAAATAAATGAAAGATCACCAAAGCAATCATTTAGTTACTTATAGTATAATGTATACCTACATAGATGCGTTCTTACATACATATATACGTTCTTACATAGATATATACGTTCAGGGTCCAATGTGCATATTTTATTTTATCAACTTGTGCTACATTTAGTAGTGACTATAAATATGGTCAACATAAGCAATGGCAAAGTATAAAATAATGCTTGTTTTTTTAAACTTCGGGATAATCCTATGATCTCATTATACATTGACAAAAGCCAAACATCAAAAGCGTCGCTTAGCCAGGATAGTGGGAGCGATCAATATTGTTAAACAATAATTCATTGATCGACCCATTTATGGACTTTGTAGGTCTGTTTAATAATAGGCAAATAAGAGGCTGTGCTTCTATAAAAAAAAACACGCTTTCATTTCTAAGAAAAAATAAGAGTCTCCAGCTTATAATGTCAACTTAAATTTTAATTCACCTTCATTGTATATCAAGCCAGATTAACTGCAAACTTACTTGCAAAAGAAGATATTTTCTAAAGCCCCCATGTAAAATGTATATTGGGATAATATTTCCCAGTATTACACAGAGTCCAGCATGATGTTTTGTTTTAAAGGGGTACCATAAAACACTAGGGATAAAGTTGTGTATTAAAATTTTAATTTTATTCGAATATACTGCATTTTAATCTTCAAGTCATCCCATCCAGCAATAGTCATTAGTTGGTTATATTATATTATAGGTTCTGGGCCTTAGCACAACAGCATCGATAGGCTCGATAAATCGACAAAATCGATACATATCTATTATATCAATGAATGTTCATTCATAAACTTCATTTTCTCGACTGTCAAACTATATCGATATTGTTTTGCTAAGCCCCAGAATCCCATTTTAATCGAAGAATTAAATACCTTATCACTACGACAATTAATCTTCAGCTCCAAAAAAGTTTAATAAAGTGGTACATATTTGTATAGCCTAAATATTTAATAATTTAAATATGAAATAATTATTAAACCACTTAAAACAGAAGACCACAACACAACCCCACAAACGGTAGATACACCGCAAAAGGATACACCACAGAAAATTATTAGGACATTTCTACGGCCCTTTTATATCCGCGAAAAATACCTACTCATCTTCACAAAAGACCTAATCTTTCAGCTACATCAAACGGCAAAATCCAAACCTTGATATTACACGCATCATTTGAACACTTTACAAAGACATTCTTTGCCAGGAAAAAATTAAAATAACAAAGCGAATACAATGGCGGTCCCGAGCGAGTGGAAAACCAACTTTATGACTGATTTGAAGCGATATCTGTGTACACACTCGGCTATAAAGTCATTGCAAAATTAAAAATTCCATAAAAAATAAATATTCTTTTGAAGGTTACTTTATTAAAATATTACGTTCTTATTTAAAACCCTAATAAGATATAATATTGCTTGATATTTTTTACTATCTACAGCCACCCATATAAAGCCGTTAAGTGAACTAGTGAAATTAAGATTTTAGTCTGTAGGCTTTCAGAGAAGATTATTCGATTTCTTATCGAGGTGGTGAACCGATATCATTGGCTTTGTAAATCTTCTTAAACAGTTAGATACCAAGTCACATGCCGTGCTTCAATAATAATAAAAAAACTATCAATTTAAAATTAACAGTTTACCACAGGTTTCTTTGTGCATGTTATTCCGAACGTTTACATTCTAATACCACCCACATTCCCTCTTACAGAGCAGAGGTTATATTAAACAAGGTTTATTTTTACTTTGACGAAAGATGTACGTTTGCCTTTTGGAATTTTGGAATTGTATAGTAGTTTTAGTCAAATACAGCAAGCCTAAATTAACAAATAAAATAAATTATAAAGTAATAATGCATATTTTTTTAAGGCATGCATGTCACTTGAGCGAAACCTTGAGAATGCAAAACAGAGGAGCGCGTTATTTGATGGTATACTTTATATTAATACTCCCATTATTCTATTTGTGAAAACTTATAGAGTTTAAACACGTTTTAGCTCACTTTATAGATCCACAATAGTAAGAATATTCTAATATTCAAAGGGAATGAAGCTATTCCCTTTGAATACTGGAATTTTTTAATCAATTTATTATATTTATTTCCAAGCACTCAACGTCCAACGTACTTGATACTCAGATTTAAATTTGAGAGCTAGGCTATTATCGGCGGAGCAATAACTACCATTTCCTATTATCAACGTCTTGTATAAAAGTACAGTTATTTTCCCTTTTACTTGATCTACGAGTATGTATCTTCTTCTCAACCATCCTCTTCTTTTTTCCTTCGATCTTTCCTTCTATTACTGCTCTTAAATAGTGTCATTCCTGTTTGCTATTATTTCCAATATACGAGTATATACATACCTAGATATAGATCTAGAATCATATTTTATTGAAATCACTCAGCGCAATATGAAATAGAAAATTAATAAAAAAACAATATTTTTTATGATCATAAACTTAAAAATATTACTCGAATGCTGGAGTTTTGAAGGCAAAAGTCGTCACATGACGGATCAGCGGTCTGCCAAAGCTTTGTGCGCGTTATTCCGACCGGTTACCTTCTAATACCGCCATCATTCCCTCTGAGTTCTCGCACATTTTAAACGCGTTCTGCCATTTTGTGGTCCATTAGCTGAGGTGAAAGCAGCCGTGATTATGATTGATCGTGCCACCTCATACAATAGATGGTGGAACTTGTTGAATAGATCCCTCCGTGTGTGCACACTCCAGAGATTTGGAAGTCTGTAAGACGATTAGAGAAATATTATGATGGAATGTGTGGTTATTAAATTGTTGGTGGGTTTTAGTGAATTATTCTCTTGATATTTTGGGAATGGATTTATCATTTTCGTTAATCAACAAGTAGTAATATTTACCCTCTTTATGGTCCAGTGGTTGCGCTTTTGGGGTTGTGTCAGGAGATCGTGGGTTCAATTTCTACTAATGGCGAAGACAATACTAGTGTTCATTTTTATTATATATTAATAAATACTCTTTTTGTTTTTTTTTTGGTTATTTTGAATATGTTTTTATTATTATTATTTTACTTTCTTAGTTATTTTATATATATTATTTTTATTTTGTGTAATTTAATGCTAAAATTATTTCTGGGTACACCTTAGGGCTTTAGACTGGTTAAGGTCTGTTTTGTTAACCGTTGTATGTAAATATTCAATGTTTTGTTAAAAGGCCGTTGTACAACCAATAATGAAATAAAATATTTAAATTTGCCATATTATATTTATAAAATATAATTACTGTATATGTTACTTATTAGACTGTTAATTAAGCAACAATTAGCTTTTTATAATAATATTATGTTAAACTATTATGGGATAAACAAAATTAAATGAAATGTGTAACAAATATAAAAATTATTATTTTAACTTTACCATAACTAATATTTTTTTGTTTAACAATTTTCCATTCAGCATTAATATTTTTCATATATAAAATTAATTTTATACGGCTCTAAATACAACTAACAAGCAATTACTGCATATTGAATATTACTCTTAAAGTTATTCAATAGAGAAGTTCTCAATAATCTAGTATCTGCAAGTTCCCGGTTCGCTTCAGTAGCATCGGCCGGCAGCATGCTCCAGTAGACTGCTACAATAGGTGCACTCAAATGTGCTCTGTTTTATATGGCAAACCTAGAATAAACCTATTTAGGTCTAAAGAGGTTTACATTGACACTGACTCTATTCTATTTATTAAAACAGAAAGATTTTTACGAACTGTCTCCAACATAAAAACAATAATTCAACTCAGACTACAGCCAAGTAGTAATATTGGAAGTACGTTTGTATGGTCGTCAACACGACTGCGGAGTCCTTAAGTTTACGTTTTAAAAATATGCAGAATAAGTTTTATATTAGATACACATCTGCTAATTTTACGTCAAAGCATTTTTTTCAATAGAACAACTGCCTTTTTTTCTTGAAATTTCTTTGCAATTTCCAAGAAATAACAATGCTATTTGTATTGTAATTCAGTTCATAGGAAGCAATTATTTTTTATCGACACGCACGAGTGAGGTTGCTGCAGAATGGGGTGGGCGGACCAGTTGGCTTCGGGTCTTAGAGGAGGAAGAGCACAACTGATCACCTCGATGCATTGCACCCATGGGAATGTCGTCAAGATACGCAAAGACACGCTGCGATATGGGACTGTATGTATAGTCGTGACTTTTTTTGGGAATAAGAAAAGACAAAAGTTTTAGTCATTTATTAATATAAACACTTTATTGAATACTAAACAAAAGTTATGTATAAAGGCAAACAGCCTTAGGCATTACTTACCTTTAAGATTGTAAAGATTTATATTTGAAAAATCTTACAAGTTTTTTGAAAAACCTTACAACGGCACCCAAGATCACATAGACGGTCTTAAACCCAGTCAGTATAGGGCTTTTAATTCCCACCTCGCCATCGTTGAAGCCATTCTACACAAAAAAGTGGCAAGGTAATAGTAGTGGTTTTAAAGGTTTTAAACTCAAGAAAATATAACTAATATATCAAAATAATTTATGTAGTTATTTCATTCCGTTTAAATACTTCATAACTTTATTCAGTTTTAATCTGACTTTAAGCTGCGTAAACCTGCAATATTACAATTAACTTAATACATAGTTTATTTATATACGCAGATTTTAGTGCAACTACCAACTAAAAGCTTAAATTATATTTATAATATATAATAAAGAGGTAGAGTATGTATGTTTGGTAGTATGTATATATATGTATGTGTGTATGTATATATAGTAGGTAGAGTATGTGAGTTTGTGAGTTTGTGAGGTTTTAGGGTCTACTAAACCGATTATGAAAATTCTTTTAGTGTTGAATCAATGAAAAATATTGGGAAGACGGGGAAAATTTGTTCCTTTTGAGAGCTTCCGTTGCGTGCGCAGACGAAGTTTCGCCGGTCAGCTAGTTAAGAATAATGATATTTTTGTACTTACTTAAAAAAACAGCCTATGAATTGGGTTCATTATTGCCCGAAGGCCTGAACTCAGGACGTTTGAAGATACCTTTTTTTTATAATCTGTTTACTCGGGGATGTTACCCAAGCTTCTAGCAGATAATCTTTTTATTCATCCTCTGCTGATGTGTTTACTGAGTGGGTTCTGATTTTGCTACTTGAGGGCACGATATGATACTGTTTATAAGGAAATTTTCTTGCAAAACGGTGTGTTGGGAATTTTCTTTTTGTCTAATTTTTTTGTTTAGAGATAATTCTTTTGCATTTCAAACCAAAGTCTCACACCTTTTATCGGGATATTTTTTTGGTAACCTTATTTATGTATGTATACTATATTATGTAAATATGAGTATGTACGTATGTTATGGTTGTATTAAACTAAAAATGTCTAAGTACAAATAATTTAAAATAGGCATAAAAACTATCCGTCTAGTGCTATGCATTTAAAATACTATTAGTTTAAAATAGATGGCAAGAGTTAGAACAGAATAAACTTGTGTTCTCAAACTGCTAAACAAAATTATGTCATTCTATTATCTAGAATTGTATCAAAAAGTTACTTAGTTTAGTAAAAAAAAAAGTGATTATCGAAATAATGAACATAAAATAATAAAAAAATAAATATTATGTAGGACAATTTACACATTGCTTTGGTCACAAACTAAGCTCTAGGCTTGTACTATATATACCAAAAAGAATCATATAATACATATTATATTTTATAAACACCCAGACCATTAGACTTATTACATGCATAACGTTAAGCGAAACTTTAACCAAAATAACGTAGTTGTCTGTAAATTTTCAATGATATTGAAATTTTGGTAGCAACAGGTTTACGTCAGAATTGGATTATATCGATGACAAACTTTACAGAAAAACGTACTAATATTTTTTTGCCACGGGTGGGAATCGAACTCACGACCTTCGGATACAACGCCAAAGGCACAAACACTACTATACAGGGGCGGTCAAAATAATATGATACCGGAAATTTAAAGATTTTTTAAGAATAAGAACCCTCCGCGGACGATTTTACACGTTGTTTTTTTAATAATTATGCAGTAATTGTTATTTTTGGCAGACCACCTAGTGGTACGTTTACTACCGAATATTTTTTATTGTTTTTATATTTTCAACTAGCAACCTATTCCTTAATTTTACCAAACTTCTTCGTTCTATTTTACCAAAACGTATCATTTAACAAAGTTTAACTGTACATAAAACTTTATTAACCCATATATGAAATAGTGGAGCCATTCCGATCGCGAATCCGTGCGCTTCTCGAATCATTAGGCGCATTTTTATTACGAAATCCCAATAAACATATCGTAAGCTATCGACTGAAAACATCCACGAAATTAGCTCGTAGTCGTTCCCTTTTATTTCGACGGTATTCGATTATAGCGTTCGATTATTACTTATTCGTTATCTGTTTATTGGCCGTTAGTTATTTTAATGGAACTAGATGGCGCTTTTAATACAACTTCCGTTAGGTAAATAAGCTTTTAGTGCTGAATAATTTTATTTGACTAAATAATACTTTTTTTTTTGTTATAAATAAACTAGGTTAGTATTATGTTATATAAAGCACCGGCGATAAATTATTATTTTAATATAGCGGTTTCTATTTCGGCTCCCTGTAAGTATTAAACGGATTTTTATATACAGGGTGAATTTGAATGGATGTACTTTGGGCTAATATGAGGTTCTGCTGATCAAATCGAACAACTTTTCCCATGGAACCATGTGTCGCAAATGAAAAAAAATTTTGGCTTCCCCATACAAATTGGTCATTTTAACATTACTAGTTTGTATGGAGAAGGCAATTTTTTTTTTCATTTGCGGCACATGATTACATGGGAAAAGTTGTTCGGATTGATCAGTGGAACCTCATATTAGCCCAAAGTACATCCATTCAAAGTCACCATGTATAAAACAGTTAATGATTTATTTTATTTTATTTATAACATGTGTGTATCAAAAACAACGATACTAACACATATTATATTTTATAAATTTAAACCATGACAAAGTGTACAGAAAAATGTAACTATATTTTTTTGCGATGGAATCGAACCCACGACTTTCGGATAAAACGCCAAAGGAAATAAAATACCAACACGAGTGCCTTTTTTGGCACCCAGGAACCGTTTAAATGCAGGAATTAACCCATCTTCATTTCCTTTGCGGATGGTTCTCGGAGGTAACACCTAACAAGTGTAACGAGCTTGTTGCGGTGTGTATGATGGTATAGTATTGTTGTATAAAGCGGTCACCCATCCCAGGGCCGGACTTGTTGTCATCTGCTTAACCTTGTTATCAGTTGCGCAGTGACTTAACCACTAGGCTAGGGCCACTTTTTAAATCTAGGAAATAAAATCTTAACAATTAATAAAATAATTCTACAAAGCGTAAAATACTTTTATTCTTCAGTCGTATTTTCAGGGCGTAGGTAATAATATTTCTTCCAAAAATATGAGTTCACATTTTTCGCACGCCCTATCGCAGAGTTCTAATTTCTAATGGGCTATTTGCCATTTTGTCAATAGCCCCAATAAATCTGGCACACGGGCCAAGGGGCTTGAGTTATGGCTCTGCCACCAGAACAATGTCGTCTTATCATTCTGTTACAAATAAAATTGAGATTAATATTACATATACCTACTGAAATTATACGGAAAGTTTCTACTGCAATATAAACTAAAAGTGAAACAATATTATTTATATAGAACATTTTTTAAATATTTCTACCGCAATATACGTGGTGGCTGAGTTGGTTTGACCTTGGACTTAAAAACACTTAGGTCCCGTGATGATATACATACATTTTACCGCAACGAGCCAAAACGACTTTTTCGGTGTAGACTTAGAATATCGGTTATACCCTAAATCCATTAGGCAGGTTCAGACGCACCTGTGATAGTACATTTTTTTTACATATATTGCTCTAGTCACAAACTAGGCTCTACTATGTGTATTAGAAACAATAACTAATATATATTAAATTTTATCAACATCTATAGACTATGTCAGACTGGTACACTGTACAGAAAAATGTACTAATACTTTTGGCCATAAGTGGGAATCAAACTCGCGACCTCCGGACCAACGCCAAATATGACCACGGAGGGTTATATATTATATATTAACTAGCGACCCGCCCCGGCTTCGCACGGGTGCTATGCTGATACTAAATACACTACAGAAAAACTGTGAACGTTGTATATAAAAACGCACCGGGCGGCCGGCCGGTATCGCCGCAAACGCTACGTCCCGCAATTTTTAAATCTGTAATATCTTCGAAAATATTCACTTAAATCATACGGTATAAAGGGCCATATAGATCTATATTAAATGAACAATGTATTCAAGGTATTTAATTGGTTAAGGATTAATGCTGTATTGGTTAAAATCGCTTCGAAAATTAGCCATTATTTGTCGTAAAAAGTAAATGACAAAAAAAAGTTATTGTGGGTTATCCATAAGAGATAGACATATACCATCACGGACTTTTCTGTAGACCTTTTCAATGTGTACAATACTTAGTACATTATTTTGATAAAACTCGTAGGGTTCAGCCTGCGTTTGCAATGTAAGCGGAAAAAATGTAATTATTTACGACATCACATTAGAAACCTCAAAAATAACAGTACTTCTCCACTATTTGATGGATGTTATTATACATATAAACCTTCCACTTGAATCACTCTATCTATTAAAAAAAAACGCATCATAATCCGTTGCGTAGTTTCAAAGATTTAAGCATACAAAGGGACATAGGGACAGAGAAAGCGACTTTATGTAGTGAAGTGATGTAGTGATGTTAAGGGTTACGGCGCCCGAGACCGCCTAGACGGACTCAGTGTAACCAAGTTTAATCCCACCTCGTCGCAGCCGATGGTACTAATCTACCTATACCAAACAGATGACTAGCTTGTCGCGATGTTTGGGTAGACTTATTAACCCATTTATAAACAGTTTCACAAGTTGATATAGTAAAACTGGGACCGACAGCTTATCTTGCTCTCCGGCGTAGCGGTGTTGTCAAATATATATTTTTATTTTTAATAACGAAAAATTAATTGGTACACACCGGGGTTCGACCCGATGTGTACCAATTTACTGAACTTTTCCAATCGAACCGACTGAACTACGTTAGGGTTCAGTCGGTTCGATTAGCGTCTTTGGCAAGCGTATTCAATAAAATATTATATATACGCACATACAATTTTATATACGTATTTTTGAAAGTATAAAGGACTGTTTCCTCTAACTAAAATTGCCATCATCGATATTTAAATATATTAATTTCCCTTCAACCACAGCCTTATTTTTCCACCCTGTATACATTTAAAAACAAAACCTTATATATTTTCCTTAGTAGTTACATACACACCTAGCATCTAGGTAGTTAGAAGTAGGAGGGTGTTAAGCCAGTGGTTCACCCGTCCAGGCATCCTATAATTTACTACGTAGCTCCCAGGGCACCAACTTCTCCTTGCCACCTACTCATTTATTCAGCCAAGCGATCTTGCCTTCTGACATCTGATTGATATTATTTTTGCCACTATACTTTTGGTCCCGTGGGGTTTTAATTTAATGGTTATACATTTTATATGTATAAGTATAAAACATAATAATCAATGATAGTTTGAAATGTATTTTTTTTGTATGAATAAAATTTAGATAATTATGTACCTAAATATACGTAATTAAAAGGCAAACAAATGTATTTCAAGCATATTATATCAAAAACTTTCAGGCATTTATGAAAAGTAAAAAAAGCACAAAAGAAGGTGTATGTGCTGCACATATTATAAATTAGTTTTTTTTTATATCTAAGATAAAAATTAAACGTGTACCTAGTAACTTACTTAAGAAGTATTTTTACATACTTAAGTCGGTTTTTACGTGCAAAGTCGTTTCATGCACCGATTCGTACCTACGCCTCTGTTTACATAATAATAGTAATTAGTAATTTATTTAAAGCACATATTTGTATAAATAACTCTTAAATTAATTTTATTGAAGCATACATGAATATCCTCTCAAAATATTACCATTTTTTAATTAAATAACTAAAAAATTCAATTCCTGGTTCACTGCAAACAAAGTCAATAAAAATCGCTCATACAGTCAAAGTTTGACTGCAAACGATTTTATAGGAAGAAAATTAAATCGAGCAATTCCATTGACATTTTTTACAGAAACTGCATTCGCCTGTAATGAATAGACTGTATTAAAAATTGGGAACGAAAAAGAACAAACTTTTAGAATTGGAAATTGAGCAAAAATTTTCAGTGAAATTCTTTTTTAGGTTGTGTAATTTTGTTAGATAAAAACTGTTAAATATTTCTAGATTTTAGGTTAAAAATCTGAGATTTAATAATACTTTTTATTTTATTAAAGTTTAGTTTACTTTATAATTTAGATAAAATTATCGAAAAATTCCAGACGTAAATGCTAAAAATTTAAGCAGTTCCGAAAGCATATTCCCAACGACAACTGTCTAAGTCCGTATTGCAAAAGCCACACAAATCCGTTAGCCAAATATATAAATATATCTGCAACGTAAACCCGTGGTCGTGAAGTTTACGTCCTCTAATAAATACGGAATCAACTGCCCTTTTAATATTCCTGGATAGAGGGTATATAGTGGACGAAAAATAATTTGTTATAATTTTTAATAAGAAAAAGCATTGTCCTAATATTCTTTTTAATCTGCCCACTTCGTAAAATAAAAATATATCATCACGGGTGCCTTACGACGCCCAAGGGCGCCTAGACGGACTCAGAGTACCCAGCAGTTTAAATCCCACCTCGTCATAACTGATGGTGTGAGTCTACCTACACATAACAAGTAGTTAGCTCGTCTCGATGTTTGGATTGACTGAATAACCCATTTACCTTTTTTTAGAGCACGGAATATGACTCTGTATCAACCTGTTGGTAAGCAGGTTTACATAGTCCATGAATGGGGTCGATATTTATTTAATTATTATTAGGGATATATGTCCCTTAACAATATTGATCGCTTTTACTGTGCCTGCTAAATTATGCGGTTATGAAATGAGCAGCGACAAAGACGTTACCTTGCATTACGAGTATAGAACCGACAGCTTACCGTGCTCTCCGAGGCACTATAGTGGTGTGTAGCTACTTCTTATTATTATATGATAATTTGTATCATTAACTTAAATAGAGTCCTTCTTAATTTAAATGCGTTTTCTAAATCTAAACATATAGCCGCTACACACAGGGCAGGCACTACTCTCGATCCAAATCCTTGTCTTTGATTCGCATACGTCACAACCATTATCCATGGATAAGCTGACTAACTTTCTGGACATGTGGACGCGTGTCTTTATTCCTTGAATTTTGGATGCAGCAGCCTGTCTGAGTTGGTGGTTATCAGGTGGAGAGTCAGCTCGTCCATTAGAATTGTAAACTTTGTTTAGATGCGGATTCAAGTGTCACTCTGTGAGCTATTCTCGTATGGTTCCTACTGATTATGCTGCGATTTTTCATTGGAAATTAAACCTTATAGCGTTCAGGTTAAGCGTTTTTTACCTACCTTATTTTATTTATTTACAATTCTTTATTGCACAAAATCGTACATAGGCGATCTTTATATATGCTTTAGGCATTTTTTACAAGCTAACCTTTTAATAAGATCTGCTAAAAGTTTTGTTTTTTACTATAACTATTTATTTTTACTTTGTTTTTTAATAAATAATTTAAAACAAAGTTTTGTTTGGTATAACTTTTGTTCCAATCGATATAATCACTTTTGTTTTATAAATCATTATAAAGCACGGCATATGATTTTCTGATCGTAAGGACAGTCCATAAATGTTGGTCGATCCCACTTTGCCAGTATAATGATGCGGTTACAAAAGGGGCGGCGACAAAGTCGAATTTGCATAACGAGTTCATAATATCCTCCCTGTTTTTTATGAAGTTTTATAGTGGATCCAAACAATAAATAAATATATAATAATAATTAATTTAAAAGGCATACGTTCTTAGCTGCTACAAATTTCTATGAACGGCCAGGAATTTAATGGAGTAACATTTTCAGTTCCATACAGTCCATGGTTTTTTTTATTAAAATATAATTCCATTATTAGCTACTACATTTTTTTTTATGGTGGACAAGATTTATATGGAGCTCTATTTTTCCTGCAACAAATTTATATTGCAGTTCAATAATCATTTTTTAGTAATATGTACAGCTCTAGGCTTACTAGAATGGCTAGTATCAGAATCGACGATAAATTTGTTATACTTAATTCATTATACTTTGTTTTTTAAGAAACTGGTATATGAAAATTTAATATTTTTCACATATAATATTAGAAGCATACATTTTCATCTATGGTAGATGTTTCATAAAACTGACCATCCTAGGAAGGTCTATCTAAAAATAACTATTAATCTTCATCAGGTACTTAGAAATATAAGTATTCTAAACTTCATAAAATTTAATTAAGGGTCATCAGTCACCAGGAGTCGCTACGTCACTGTTAGTACACGATAACGTAGGGTCAGACACTGCAGCCACCCGCGACTTGATGAATATACCCTCAGCAAACCTCAAATATGCCTCCGCTGACAGCCTTGAGCGAAATGTTTAAATAACCCTCATAATGTAAGGGGCCACAACTATGTAAATATCCGCTTATCCTCATCAAGATCGAAGTAAAGGTCATTTTCGGCAACATAAATCATTGTCTTCTTGTCAGAGTTTACGCTTTTATTGAGTTTAATTTAAATGATTGCTAAAATCTATATTTTATCATTACACTTACAGTCGCAGAGAAAGAAGAACTTCTCACATTAACCTGACACTATTTATCTTAGATGCTCGCGCACTAATTAACTGCTGATGTAATTGGTTTGCACAAAATTAGCTAACGAACGGTTCGATAGTAATTTGTGCGCGACCATACATTACCAATTATTTGTATCATTGATGGAATAGGAATCACCGGAGCCAAGGCATGGTGAATACAAAATCTGCCAACTACATTCGTCAAACTAATTAACCAAAGGACACATTACATTGTGTGGGCATAGAATAAGAAAATTGATTTAATTTTAATTGAAACGAGGTTAAAAACATACAAAGGCAGTCAATCTCAGCTACAACTCACCTTGCTTCTCATTAAAAATTTGTACGACAGCTTCTAAATTCTACTCTTTTCTCTGCACCTCCATTTCAATATACAGGAAAAAGTAGAAGAGCGTTGTGTACTGAGTACGGCTGGCAAAAGTTTTGCCTCCTTGCCGCCCATCGCCCGCAGGGGGGCAAAAAGTGTTGCCGTCGGGTGGAGAGTCTCATAGGTATGGTTATGTTAGGGAAAAGTTTTGCTTGCCGCGGGTTGTGGGAAGAAGGAGGCAGTAGGTGGGCGCATGCGCTGAAGCCTGCCCGCAGAGCTGACGTGACAGTCCTTCTCGGGACTTATGCTTGGGTGCTGGGCTTACGAGTTCCGGTGCCCAAATCACGTATGTGTGAACCAGTAGTTACGATAATTACTACGCCATTGGTTTTCAAAGACAATTTGTAGATTATTTTCTCTAGAATTATTGCTTTTGGTAGAGATTTAATTTCTTGTTACTTGACCTACATATAGGAATTACGTATAATTAATAAAAAATATCAGACAAAAAATATAGATCTAAGCAGACCACTAGATTGTAATAGAATAGGTTAGAGGCTGGTCGTCTCGTAAATGTCGTCGTATCAATATTATCTGTAATAAAAGTTTTTTTTTATCTTTTACTAATATTAATCTTATAATTGTAATGTCAAAAAAATACTATTTCATAATATAATGTTAATTTTTTTGTCTAGCTAGAGTAAGTAACAAAACTTATTTAAAATGTTTATGAATGTTATTGTGAGAACCCATTACCTACTTGAAAAACAGTGAAAAACTTCACAAAGAACTTACTTAAAAAGTAAGTGACCTCGAAGTAAAAGTAGGCAGCAGGTTGACAGAAAACACAGAAGTAGGCATTTAGTTGAGCAACTCCGAGCTGAACTTGAAAACGACTCGCGCGCAACTTTCCACACGGGATTTGTTGCCACTTGTTGTTTGTTGCGAAACTAAATTTGAGTTGCTAAGCTAAAGTTGTGGATATTTAAAGGGAACTTTTTCTCGGAGTCAACGGCCTCGTCGCGTATACCGTCACCCAGTTCGGGAGTTGCGGAGGTGGCTCCGAGTTATGGCAGTTGTTCTCAACTACTTCGTCCAGCCGAGGGTCTGCACTCCGAAGGTCATGACGGTCGCTAATTTGACCTTGCCTACAACTTCTGCCCCACTTGCTCACCGTAGTTAACATTTTGGGGATCGAACATCACTTCCGAGTGCTCCAAACTTCGATGCAATGTTAAACTTTAACTATGATAAACAGTAATAAAACTAACTTTTATTTTTTTAGTAGACGAATTGTGACACCTTATGACTGATCAGATTAGAGATTCTGTTGGTTTTTGCTGTTCTGTCCATTCCAGTAAGTGGAACGATGAATTTTATTTTGTTTAAAAGACCCTGTATCACAAAATCTTCACACAACTTCTGTAAAATGTTTTAAATTGCAATACAACATTTTTGAATTTATTTAAATTATTTTTTCTTGGCAAGCTATCTTAAACCGTGGTATTGACAAAACATTTTTTTTGTGAACTTAAACTCACTTCAATTACGGCGCCCGAGACCGCCTAGACGGCTCCAGGGTATGAGTCTACACCGAACAAGTAGCTAGCTCTTCGCGATGTTTTGAATAGATTCAATAAGTGAAACCGGGACCGACAGCTTAACGGGCTCTCCGAGGCACTGTAGTGGTGTTGTGAAACAAATGTACATATTTTTTTAAATTAAAAAGTCATTGGTACACACCGGGATTCAAACCAGGGACCTATGTGTTTCTAAGTCCAAGGTCTACCAACTCGTCCACCAAGTATATTTAAACTTTAATTAAAATTTTAAATAAATTACTAGACAGAATCCGTCAAACTAATTGTCTTAAAAATGACTTGCCCAAAATCGGTTACCTCGAAATGTATCAAAACTCATCCCTCTTTTATGCGAGATGACTTAATTAACTGAATCTCCATCTCGGGCCGTCAAAGGCTTCAAACAAATTGGGCTCGACAAAATAATGCCGCAGATAATGGGCATTTACTGGTGGGGCTTGGTGGGACCAGCCCGTGGGCGTCGCACCTGCCCGAGCCTAAGCAAATTAATTACTGCCCAATAAGGAAATATTAACCGACCGCTTAATAAGCCATTCTCGAGGATACGCCACAATTAAATTTGGAGGGTCGTACAGTCATTATTTATAAACAATAATATATCAAAACGATACTTTCAAGATGGCGCAGACCGCAGGTTGGATGTTGCAGAACGGGGCCGTCGGAATCTTAGTAAAGTAGCTGAGACTGGGTTGCACTACGTTAACAAGCTTTTAACTCAGATTTTTGGAGTGTTTTGTCTTCAGGTGACTCGTACGTAACCAACAATTAGAAAGGAATTTACTTTAAAATAACATTATTACGTTATAATAAAGACATATTTTTTTGTCTAAAATGGTTTTATTATATAGGTAGACGACAGCCTTCGTAGACTAGTGGGCAACTTGGCGTTGTATCCGGGGGTCGTGGGTTCGATTCCCACCTATGGCAAAAAAATATTAGTACGTTTTTCTGTACAGTTTGTCATGGTCTGGGTGTTTATAAAATAAAATATGTATTATATCGTTGCTTCTGGTACACATAGTACAAGCCTAGAGCTTAGTTTGTGACCAGAGCAATATGTGTAAATTGTCCTACATATTATTATTATTATAGGTACTATGTTTTTTACAACATCAATTATTTGTTCTAATAATCGTTGGAGAATATAATTGATTAATAGTTTTTAGTAATAAAATATAAGCCTCGTTTACTATACAATTCTTCTCTCTATAGTTTATTTATATTGACACGGGGAAAAATACCTACGTAATATTAACCTACAGGTATTTTTTCCCGACAAAATATATGTCGTATTAAGTAATAATAAATATGTTATAAAAAAAATATGTGGAGGTAATAGTGTCTTGTCTGGGTGCGATTATGAAACCGAAAATCGGAAAATAGAAACGTCTACATGCTATGCTTCAATAAAATAAAAAAAATAAAAATATTAAGTTAGGTTTCTATTCAAAAAAGAACTAAAATTACAAAATATTACAAGCAAAATATCGTAGCTAGATGTGAACTGGCGTAGAAACGGGCAAAATACGAAGCTTGGATCGTGCTCTTGTATTTATGGTTATATGGCTGAAAAGTTTTGCAGCGTAGGAGCTGAAGCCATCGATTTTCGAAACTTTTTCATGGAAATAAACCTACTTTCGTTGTGTACGTCGACATTTTGTCTGTGTGTGTCACTCACACTAATACAGTATTGTTAGGTCACACGTGGAATTTTCTGATGTAATTATCATTAGTCTATTATATTTTTATTATAAATATATTTTTATTACACATTAATTTAATTAAAGATTTTTTATTGTTGATAAATAATAGATGGTTTTGTTTTAATATACTCGTGTATTTTTTTCTAATATTTTTCTATTAGTCGTAAAAAGCCATTAGGTTTCTATTGTACTAAATATATATTTTTTAACATTTTTCTGTTAGTCGGATAATCTAATTAGGCTACTATTGTATTGTTTTACTTACTTTTTTTTATCATTTTCCTTTAGGCAAAAAAGCCATTAGGTTTCTTTTGTATTGTTTTGCTACACATAGGTGTAACTCTACCTACTTTTCCATTTTTTTTCTATTATGCAAAAAAAAGCCATTCTATTATATTGTTTTAGTATATAATAATATTTTCTAACATTTTTCTATTAGGCGTTAAAGCCATTAGGTTCCTAAAACAAAAACTTTTCCTTTACTAATTTTATTTAGTATTTACGGCGCTTCTTTTCCAAGCTAAAAAACTTTATTCGTATTTCACAATCGTGCGCACATGTATTGCGTAATAAAAGGAGTATTACTTATTATTTTTTACCTTCAAGGTAATAAACATTGTTTTAATATGTATCCACGTTTTCAAAGCCGCTTTATATAGACGGCACGCACACATACAGCCTATACGTGTAATGGGTCCGCTCCGTTAAGGAAAACTTTTTAAAACTTTTGCAGCGAGGCAATATGGCTCGTGTTCTCAGCCGTTATATTTTATTTAGGAAACGTCGTTCTCTTTCTTTTAACAGAGAATTTCTTCTAATAGAAAGGGACAGGTAGCTGTTAGCTTTGTACATACTTGGTGGCCTAGAACGTCGAAACGACTGCTTTGCCCGGGATACGAGGTAATTATTTCTATTCTGTCATTCCCGTATATTTTTAATGTCCTGTCATCCTGATGTTTTAGTATTTGGCAGATTAATATTGTATGTACATACCTTAAACGTGAATCGGAATTAAAGATAAAAAATATTAACAAAGAAACCCAATAAAATGCCAAAAACGAGACATTATCAAGTTTTTTTTTATTTAAAAAAATATTTTTTTGTATAGTTTTATAATCAATCAGTAACTTAGATAACACTTAAAACTAATGAAATCTTAAATTTGCTAGGTTTTTTTTTCACCGTACACTATTTCTATTTTTTTAGGCACATACTTAAATAGTTTATATTATTATTTAAGTATTTATTCATTTTAATCATCTTAAAAAAACTATAGAAAAAACGTATTTATTTACTTTATTCATAGATCAAAATACCTATTTACTTTTGCCACAAAAAAGTACACCTATAGATATTTAACAGCATGTAAGTGAAGTAAAAGTTAACTATACTCACGCCCTGTGTTTTACGTTACCTTCAATATTAAATCATAATAATTAGCGGCAAGTTCTCGACGGCGAAGTTGTAAGCGTTCGCATGATGAACCGGGGTTTTGACGCAAATTTCTTCTAAAAATAAATCGATGTAGATGTACCTATATGTTAAACTTAAAGCTTTATTAGTTTAATTTTAACATAGATTTATTTATATTTTATAATAAAGTTTTATTAATACATACAAGCTACATTTAGTCAACCTTTGATCAACATTATAATAATAACTGTCTACTTTTAAATTGTATTAAAAAAGTGTCAGTGGCCTGATTCCCAATGTATTTTTTTCTTTGTCCCCGTCCATTTCGTAACCGCATTATTTAGCCGGCATAATAGGAGCGATCAATGCTCTTTAACAATATAGTATATATACCTACTTTCTGTTTATTTATTCTGAAGATTTGCCTTTGAACTCTTTTTGTGCAATAACGTTTTTAAATAAATAAATAGTATTGATAGTATTGAATAAATAGTATTTTAAATAAACAAATAGTATCATGTGGATACAAAGTCACATGCCGTGCTCTAATATACAAAAAAAAAACAAAAAACATTTAAAACAAAAACGTAAATGTGCGTCGCGTCGTCGGTTAAATAATTTTGTGTTTCCTACCGATTCCTTCTGAATGAGTACCTTAAGGCTTGTTCATTGAATAAGCCAAGAGTGCATTCTCATGCCGGTCGTTTATCAAGATCGCCAGCCGATGGGGCGTACGGCTCAGCTGCGTTTTATTGTCGAATTACCGCTTCGCCTATTCAAATTTTAATTTATTTCCCTTCTGTATTACCCAAAAATTGAAATTTGAAATGTTTGAAAACTTGTTAGCTATAAGAATTAAATGTTTTTAAGTAAAATCATTTAATAATAAAAACGAGCCGGCAAAATTGATGATAAAGCAGCGAGGATATTAAAATAGACTCACACATTATATTACATTACGTTAACGTATCATTTAGCAGAGGCTCTACCATGGCTTTGCGGTTTGTAGAAACGTAACGTATTCATTTACGTATGCGTGAGCAACAACCAATAGGTTTAAAGGAGTCTAGGTTATAAGAGGAAGGAAACATGCAAGCTGGTAGAGCATTCCACATTTTAATAGTACGGCAGATATATGAATCGCCAAAACGTTTAGTACGAGTTGGTACATCCGCCACGGTATACATATGCATTTTGCAACCAGCAAATTATTCAATCCTGTTATCAAAAATAAATCGATCCTATTGGTTGTTGCTCACGTATACGTAAATGAATACGTTACGTTTCTACAATGCGTAAATCTATGGTAGATCCTCTGGTATAGTAAAGCAAACAATGTTGTTTAACAACATTATAGCTCTTGATCGATTCCATCCATAAACTTTGAAGGTCTACTTACCACCAGGTAAATACAAAGTCACATGGAGTGCTCCAATTAAAAAAAAAACGATACCCCTTTATTTTATTATATTTACGTCTAATTTTGCCAATGTCTAGTGGGTAGTTCTTAATTCTTCATATTATTTGTGAAAAGAGGGATAATAGGATGGAAAGGAAATGGGAAAGGACTAGGCTAGAAAAAGGAATGGCGACATGACCGTATGCAGACATACGGTATAGTCCTGCCAATGTCAAGTGAAGAAGAGGAAGAAAACCAACGTTAAAATGAGCACCGCCATTTTATCGACGGTTAGTGGGATTCAATGAGATAATACAAACACTGATACACTGCGTAAATGCTACACTTCTCACACTTAAGATCGCTTATTCTACAAAATTGGTACATTTTTGCACAATAATATCCTATAAAGTTAACTACTATATCAGACACACACGACTACAGTCTTCGGGCTACCCTCAAGGAATCCAGACCTCTTTAAAAAAATCATATTTAATTGTATTAGTTTGTACTGAGATAGACAAGTCTGTTAAGTACCTACAATTTCTTTTAAATAAATAATTATAAACTATTAACTATTGATTTTCAGTAAACAGTATTTGTAAATACCAATAATTTAAAAAAGTAGGAATAATGTAAAGTATAAAATAATAAATCGGTAATATTAATTTAATTTATATAAAAATAATAATTAAGAAATATTTACAAAACGTTCATCTGTTTTAAAGATTAGTTTTAGAATTATCTTCAAGATTTATAGAGAACAATGGGCGGGTAGTACTTAACCGAATAGGGTAGCGTGGGTACGAAAGTAACACAGGTTAACATATAAATAAACTTTACTTTTATAGTAAAATTGCTTGATAAGTTGAATTAAAATATGTGGTGTATTTAAAACTTTTTTACGTTGCTTATTTATAAATATTAGTGGATGACCAAGGCGCTTCTTTACCGATCAAATTAAAAATGTTTCAATTATTATACCCATATATTTTCATTACCCATTTATTCTTTAAAAAAAGTATTCATTTTTTTTTTGTTCTTCTATATTGCACCTACCTCGCTTATTATCTGCTCTGATTGTCCCGAAGAATTGACTGGTAAAGAATACCTAGCGGCATTAGGACTTAATTAAGGCCTTTGCACTTTATAAAATAAAGATTTTAATAATAAAAATAATAATAGACAAATCTTGTTTAAAAAATGCAGCTTACTGTGTTGCTATTGTTGTGTCCATTATTTTAATTAAAAAAATAATAATATATTTAATAATAAACCAACAATATATTTGCCCCGTGATACAAAGTCCACCAACTTACCCTAAGCACCGGACTCCGCTTCTCACTCGTAAATTATAAACCCATTGTTTTATGCTCTCTCATTACATAGATTGTTCTAGAGGGTGGAAATATTAACGTTGTAATGGATTTTCAAAGGACGCCCTCGTAAAAGAATCGGGCTTTTTGATAAATGTGTTTCATTTTGATTGTGTTTTTAAATTAATATTTACATTGTTCTGAATTTATTTGTTCAATCACGCGCTTTTATTTAAATCGGAGTAGTAGCTGGTTAAATTTTAAATTAAGAGTAACAAAACTTTAAACTTAGTTTAATAATCGAAAATAAACTGTATTAACAGATAAAATATTATAAATAAATAAATATCATCAAGGGTGCTTTACGGCTTCCAAGGTCGCCTAGACACGGCCTCAGGGTACCCAGCGGAAGGTTTTTAATCCCACCTCGCGCCGTAGCCGATAGTATGAGTCTACCTACACTGAACAAGTGGCTATCTCCTCGTGATATTTTGAATAGACTCAATAACCCATCTATAAACAGTTTCACAAGTTGGTATAGTGAAACCGGGACCGACAGCTTAACGTGCTCTCCGAGGCATCATAGTGGTTTGACAAACGAATGAACATATTTTTTTTATTAAAATTTCTCTGGTACACATCTTAGTAAATATAATATTTTATTAAAATATTTATTATGTATGTATGTAATTACGGCGCCCGAAACCGCCTAGACGGCCCCAGGGTACCCAGCGGAGGGGTTTTTAATCCCACCTCGTCGTAGCCGATGGTATGAGTCTACACCGAACAAGTGGCTAGCTCGTCGCGATGTTTTGAATAGACTCAATAACCCATCTATAAACAGTTTCACAAGTTGGTATAGTGAAACCGGGACCGACAGCTTAACGTGCTCTCCGAGGCACTGTAGTGGTGTTGTCAAACAAATGTACATATTTTTTTAAATTAAAAACTCATTGGTACACACCGGGATTCGAACCAGGGACCTAAGTGTATTTAAGTCCAAGGTCTTACCAACTCGGCCACCACGTATATATATATATATATATATATATATTATTCTTTTGATTGTTCTTTTAAATTATTTGGGTATTAATAAAATATTTATTAATACCCAAATAATTTAAAAGAACAATCAAATATTTTATAATTAAAGTCATCAAAATAAAGTCACGCTCTCTTTGAACAAACGAGTGACATACCAACGTTATCTGTCGAATCAATTAAAGCTTTTAAGGGGTTGAAAGCTCGCGCCGCCCGTGCCTGGTGCCGCCGAAAGCTGCATACAGGATGTGGCCATCGCAAGCTCTTCCGGGATCCAACAAACCTCACGCCACTCCAGCTTTTTCACAGGGGAAATTCTATTTGTTATTTTAGGGATTTCAGAAAACGCTAAGAGCGAAGTTTCGCTACGAACGCTTTAGAGCGTGATGTGATTATAAAATGCAGAGCGAATAAGCTTGTTCCTCATGTAAATTTGTTATCGTAGCGATGTGTGGATGGAGCTTTTAATATTGTTTTAAGATTATGTGAGATGTGTTCAAAAATGTTCATTGTGTTTTCTATATTTAAATTGCTAATCATTATTTGTATATTTTGTTTCAGGTAAGCATTCGAATTGTGGAAAAGTTAGTCCATATTTTTTTTTTATATATAATTAAATTTAAAGCTTTCATTTGCACAAAATATTGCAGCATTGTCACATTTAACGGAAACTGAAAATTGTAAATAGTCATTTATTTTCTCCAGTGCGGCGTGGCGTCACGAAATGCAACGATATTGCAGTGGCATAAATACAATGTAATTAGCATTCGTCGTGACAACAACTTGCGGTGGGGACTGCGCCTTAATTTTTAGATCACGTGATCCAGAAAATGAGGTGGAAATTGTACTGTCGCTCGCTGAAGGATAAATAAATTGTATTACAAAGACAACCTGCAATTATATTTTCTGTATAACTAGCATCAAGCATTTACCTTTAGATATCGTAGCTAATCACAGCCGAGCACGAAATGAAACGTCTCAATTCACAAACATCATTAAGTGATCAATCTTTGTTCACAGTTGTCATGTTCAAACAATGATAAATACGCACAAATTACAAGAAAATTATGAGCGGAAGGTATCGCGACATTTTCCTTAGCGTGCGTTGCATAAGGGCCGTTCATTAGGGCAGTGTTGACAGCGGTGCGTGCGCGCCGTCCGCGCCAGGCACCGCTCTATCGCTCGCCATCGATGACTAATAAACGCGGTCCCACTTCCACTAACACTTATTTACAGCTTTCGCCCCCGAATTGAGCGATACAACTTGTCAGAATTATGTTATCGACGCACAAATTTATAACGCACGGTAAATTATTTCTTCATTTCCATTCCTTTCGTTCGTGATGTATCTACGCGCACTCGCACGAACATGGAATTAGACGGCGAGCACGATTATTAGATGTCATGTTTTGATATCACACGAATTTATTAACAGAGTTGAGACAGAATTGTAATTTTTGGAGACTTTAGGAGCGCCTCGAGATTACTCATTTTGCAATAGCCCGAGGCAATTAAAAAAGAAGGGGTAGTGCTATCATTAACCGGGAGCGCCGCCGTCTTAATAAGAATATAATGCAATTTTAAAATAATCCCCGCAAAAAAGAAATTAATGCAGGCACCTCTCTGGATTTTCTTTTTATCTCCTTAATTGGTTTTCACATCTTCCCGTGTAAAAAATATCCAGTTCTTTGTAATCTCGGGCGATGTTTTAATAAATATAACGAAGTGAGCGCCGCCGCGGCTCGGGGAGGAAAAAATATTGCTGGCCCTTTAAATAAAGTTTCACACTTGAAAGATCAACGTAGGCGCTCGCGCGTTAAAGATTTATTGGGAAATAATTAACGGCCTAGTACCAACTGACTCCTTTCCAAAAAGTAATTAAACAAAATGAGCTCGCTTTTAATAAATGAAATTTTATTTTATTTACCTTTGTGGCTTTATTTTATGCTTTAGTTGCTTTACTTTTAATTATTTTGTCAATATTTTATTTTTTATATTTTCTACACAATACTTACTTAGTATGTTTTTCTATTTTCAACAACAATTTGTCTTTATTCATTTCCAACCAATTGATAAACAATTGCCCAGTGTTTATTGCTTATGGGCAAAGTTGCTTCGTTTGATACGACCATGGAATTGCTAATACACTTGTTTTGAGCTTTATGTTCCTTCAAGTGCCTCTTAACGACTTTTTATAGCCAAAAGTTGGTCTCTTGTATTTTTTACTAAACAACATATTTAGTTTAGTTGTTGTTAGATAAAAATAAAAGCTAACAAATATAGGTTTAAAAATAAACAAACATAGGGTTTATTTATTTCTCCAGTATCATCCACAGATTTAGCACTATAAAGTAATGTAATCCAGTCATAAACCGGGGTTTAATCCTTCCACTCAACAGTTCTGTTGTGTCATCAACTCGGTAGTAGAAATTTTAATCACCAGACCGTCTCCCCCGCCCCAAGGCACGCGGACGACCGCTCCTTACACGATATTCCCATTACTTAGTCCAGGGCGATAATAAAATTTAATATAATGTTCAGGCCGGAGAGGAAACGGATGGCACCACAATGCTCGCCTGCAGCCATAGGCCGCGGTCTCAGCTCGGTATATTAATGTAGAAGCCTTACCCGACATGTTTAAGTGGCGAGCCATTGCTAAAAATTATGTGAATTTTCAGTTCATATTTTAAGAGAATAAGGGGAATTTTTCGGTTAATAATTCTTTTGCGTTTATTATTAAGGTTAATGCAGGTTTTATTATTTTCCTTTTTTATACATTTTATAGCTAGGTTTAGGGGTTTTCTTATATTAATTTCGAATTAAATTTAACAAAATCAATGTTGATATTCGTGAACGATAAAAGAAATTTACAAAGGATATTCCAAGAAGGCAATAAAATTAGACATCACGCCACAGATATTGACTTGAATCGTAGACTTATTATATTGTTAGAGTACGCAAAGATTAGAAAGTATGAGATTTCTTTGTCATCAGAGACATCATGTAAAGAAAAAAAATGTAAAAGAACATACGAGTATGTTTCATTTCTTATAATTATAAATCTGAAAAAAAATCTCAAAAACATTTAAATGGTTATAGTGGGTTATCTGTAGGAGATAGGCGTATACCATTGCAGACTTTTTTGTAGATATTTATAAGATACACAATTCTGTAGTATATCGGTTTGATGTAACTCGTAAAGTTTAAAAGCACCCACAGTAATATATTTTTACGAAACATTGAATTTTTTATATTTTTCTATAAATATAACATATGAACCGAATCAAAATCCGGTGTAGTAAAGATTTATGCCTTATCTATAAATGCACAATTATATTTAAATTACATTGCATATTTGCAAAAGTAAGTAGTACTAACTTCCACTTTTAATATTGTGTGTCAAAATTGCCTATTTGTGAGATCAATTTATTAATACAACATATAATGTACCGCACTTAATGCAATAACGTTATTTGTGTATGTACAGACAGACACACATACAGACGCGAAAAGCTATTGTAGTGCTATCCAGGGGCGGATCAAGGATTGTTTGGGGGGGGGGTCTTTTTAACGAGCTTTTTAGAGAATTTTTGTAATACATATCATCACCGACCAAGTGGCTAGCTCGTCGCGATGTTTTTGATAGACTCAATAACCCATCTATAAACAGTTTCACAAGTTGGTATAGTGAAACCGGGACCGACAGCTTAACGTGCTCTCCGAGGCACTATAGTGGTGTTGTCAAACAAATGTACATACATTTTTTAATTAAAAACTCATTGGTACACACCGGGATTCGAACCAGGGACCTAAGTGTTTTTAAGTCCAAGGTCTAACCAATTCGGCCACTACGTATATATTTCGATGGTTTCGACCCCCCCCCCTTCTGGATCCGTGACTGCTATCTGAATGTTTTAAATCATAACTGAACTGTCTATACTTTTTATTTGTAGTCAAGTAGAAAGGATCTCCGCCTCAAGCGAATCTCAGTACCTCAGAGAAGGGTTGAACCTCCCGGGCTATATCTCCTCAACGTCCATCGTGAACAATGAAGGGTCCTCGGATTTTGACGGGAAAATTGAGAAATGGACCGAGTAACACTGTTAAAGTACCCCAGCTCCTGTTACTGTTACAAAACCGGCTTAAGTTAGTGACTAGTTTGTAGGGAGAAAGGATTTTTGTAAATGCCTTTACATTTTATTTTTTTTCTATTTAATTATGAACTGTTTATTTGTATCTTTTGATTTTTTTTATATTGTGTTTATACTATTACCCTATACTTGGGCCCGGTTGTTGATAGCTATATAAGTTACTTAGTGGTAAAATGATTTTTATGAATAACTGAAGTATTAAGCTTTGTAATAAAAAATGTGTACTTTAATTTGTTTTTTTTTTATAATTGGCGTGATGGACTCTATCATTAACTATCATTTTTAGATTTCATGTCTGTCAGACAGACCTGACACTGATGCCGCGGCAACACTTAAAAACTACTAGGCCGATTTGTATGCATTTTTTTTTTGATGAATAGGTAAATAGTATATTTTAGAATAAAAGCACTTCCTCGATTTACTTAGTGGTATGTCTATCACCGTATATATTTTGTTCAACAATAAAACACATACATTATATTTCTAAACATAATAATTTACAAACAAATAACGTGTATTTTTATTAGAACTTTTTTAAACCCATTACAAGGGGGTTTTAGTTAAAACCAGACTACCACAACATAAAACCGAGGATCATTAACGCGTTTATGACTGCGAGCAGAATTCAGTAGGTGTGTATAATTACTGAGAATCTTAGTGCATTATATACGTGGTGGCCTAGTTGGTAAGTCCAAGGTCTAGACTTAAAAACGCTTAGGTCCCTGGTTCGAATCCCGGTGTGTACCAATGAGTTTTTAATTAAAAAAATTATGTACATTTGTTTGACAACACCACTATAGTGCCTCGGAGAGCACGTTAAGCTGTCGGTCCCGGTTTCACTATACCAACTTGTGAAACTGTTTATAGATGGGTTATTGAGTCTATTCAAAACATCGCAACGAGCTAGCCACTTGTTCGGTGTAGACTCATACCATCGGCTACGACGAGGTGGGATTAAAACCCCTCCGCTGGGTACCCTGGGACTGTCTAGGCGGTCTCGGGCGCCGTAAGGCACCCGTGATGATACAATTAGTGCATTTGGTTAGATGTGGATTAGCACTTGTTCTGCTACGAGTTCCTTTTGTTGCCTTAAAAGAGATTAAACTCTAGTTTTGTTCACTTAATATTTCAATAGCTCATATTATATATAAACTATTGTATATACCATATAACATATACACTTTATAAACATTCTAATGTTTTCTTTGAAGAGGCGTGCTAATAGAATACTTCTTCGATAATTTAGCCACCATAGTGGGAGCGAAGAATTCTGTCAAACAACAATGTATTTATCCAGTCCATTCATAGGTAGTTCTACTTACCATCAGGTAGATACAAAGTCAAATGCCTTTTTTAATATTTTAATAATTATTATTTTTGCAATAATTTGAAATCATTATTTGTTTGAAATAAACTAAAAGCTTAAAGCTCTTTGTTATATTATAAGATTGAAAAAGTTTTTTTTTGTGTTTAACTATTATTATTTTAATTTGATTACCTGAACAAAGCAAGTGGTGTTATAAATGTTACACCTTTTTCTGTAGAATCGTAGTACCTACATTTAAAACGCTTGGACCGTATTCTAAACCATTTTTAGTTTTTTACTAAACATTCTCTAATTATTTATACATACGTTAAACTTTTAAAGGCAACACACAAAGCAAAGAGTACCAAAAACACATTTACAAATTACAAAACAAACATCTCATTTATTAATAACTAAAAACAAACTCTTCGCTTTAGGGCGCTTCATAAAGTGTATAAAGCAAATAACTTTAATTGCCGACGAAGCTCGCCAGCGCTTTACGCTGCCAGGTCCCGTACACTGGCACCTTTAAAACTTGTTCTTGAAGGATGCACTAAACTCATTAACCTGAGTGCGCGAGCTTATTAGTCGGGAAAGTCTTATCGAGCTGTCAGAAGCGCTGACTTACATTCCTTAACAATCTTCGTCTGAGGAAACCTTGTCAAGCTTTTCAGCTGCAAAATCTGAGCTAAGCTAAACTTTTTAGTCTTCCTATGTACACGTTTATTTAGATAAAACGAAGGAAGTGTTAACAGAAGCATTAACGCAGTGAACTTGGTGCTTATGTTGTTTCAATGAATCCCTTAATCTTTGGTTAATCTTAAATGGCAGTACCCAATGGTTATTTTTCCTTGTGAACTTGATATTGGCAGGACTATACCTTATGTTTACATACGGTCTTGTCGCTATTCCTTTTTCATCTACATTTTGGAATGCCGCCATTGTCCATCATTCTACATAGGTGAAACAATAAACCCATTGGACATCCGTATGAATCATCATCGCCATACCACAGATTCCATCATAAATAGCATACTACCAATACCATCTCACGCTCGAATTCATAATTTCAATTTTTCTCGTCGGGGAAGTCTTATCGAGTTGTCAGAACTCAGAAGGGCTGACTTCTTTCCTTAAAAATCTTCGTCTGAGAGAACCTTGGCAAGCTTTTCTGCTGTAAAATCTAATTTAATAATTTAAATCATTTTTTTAAAGTATTGTACCCAATAATATTATTACCGGGTGTAATTTTTCACACTGGCAAATATTTTATATTGTGTTTTAGGATAAAAATTATGAAACAAATTTATTGTTGTATCAAGTAGTTTTAACCAAACGTTCATATTATTATGATCAATACTTTTTCGGGCATTTTCTTTTTCGTAGAAAAATAACACATCTTTATAGTGGACTCCACCAGTGACGCATCTGTCGATTCTGGCGTTACTGGCGTCTATTCAAGGACTGCATAATCTTCTTACCATCTCAGAATTATGCAATTACAAGGTTTCTATTTAAAAAAAATGACAAATAAAAAAAAATATATATTAAATACATATATACATACATATCATCACGGATGCCTTACGGCGCCCGAGACCGCTTAGACGGCCCCAGGGTACCCAGCGGAGGGGTTTTAATCCCACCTCGTCGTAGCCGATGGTATGAGTCTACACCGAACAAGTGGCTAGCTCGTCGCGATGTTTTGAATAGACTCAATAACCCATGTATAAACAGTTTGACAAGTTGGTATAGTGAAACCGGGACCAGCAGCTTAACGTGCTCTCCGAGGCACTATAATGGTGTTGTCAAATAAATATACATTTTTTATTTATTTTAAAACTCATTGGTACACACCTGGATTCGAACCAGGGTCCCTAGTGTTTTAAGTCCAAGATCTAACCAACTCGGCCACCACGTTTATGTAACTAAAAGTTGCCGAAGTATGTCCAATATTTTTTTATTATATAGATTTGATTTAAAAAAAAAATGCTTACCCTATACAAATTGGTCATTTTAACCACTATGTATATAACACTAGCGGCATTGCCATTCAATGTGGCCACTAGTGTTACAGCTACTCTACAAAGTGAACTACTACTCTTCAAGGAAGTGTTTATGTAATTATAGGTCTAATTAATAATTTTATGTTGATTTAATTTTCCTAGGTTTGTCAAATGTTCCAATAAATTTATTAAAGTATTATGGCCTTATTCATAAAAACTTATTGAGGCGTTGAAGAACACTTTAGTTATTATAGTTTTGTTGCTAAATAAAAGAGACAAAACCTTCCATAACTAAAATGTTCTTAAAGGACTCAATAAGTTATTATGAATAATGCCATTAGTCTCAATTTTTATAAGTAATTATCACACGAAAAAAATACCTGAAAATTACGACTACAATCAATTTAAACTACGAGAAATTTTATAACAAACTTTCAAATCACACCGTAAAATATTTCATGGAACGAAAAGCTCAAATTTGAATAAATCCTCAACGAAATTCCACATTAGAAAATGAGCAGTGTTCCATTAGTGAACCCGCCAAATCCAGTGTACTTGCATCCTGTATTCTTCACCCGCGAGCTAGACGTCGTAAATCATACAGTGCACAACATTTTCACATCACGTAATTAACCGTATAACGTGTGAGTGGGGTAAGGTTTTACCTGTACGTCGAGGAACGTAGAAAGCGGATGTGGCATCTCCAGCCGTATACGCTTGCTCTGTCTTAAATGTATAGATGAAATTTTAATAAGAACAAATAACGAATAAAATAAAAATATATATTTAAATAATGCTGAATAGAAATTGATAAACATTAAAGCTCCGACAGAATGTAAAAAAATAATGTCCACAAGATTTAGCAGCTCAGCATATACATAGACTACAGCAGGTATGTATGTTGCAGCGCATATTTTCAGCTGACGTCAGTAATGTAGGGGACATTTTATTAGTTACTACTATTCATTTCTAACCGCGATGAATTGGCAATATAACAATGAACAATTTACTTCTCTATTTTTCTGTAATAATAAATATCATCACCGCACCGAACCATAGACGGCCTCAGGGTACCCAGCGGAGGGGATTTTAATCCCGCCTCGTCGTAACCGATGGTATGAGCCTACACCGAATAAGTGGTTACCTTGTCGCTATGTTTAGATAGACGCCATAACCCATCTATAACAGTTTTACAAGTTGATATAGTGAAACTGGGACAGCTTAACGTGCTCTCCGAAGCACTATAGTAGTGTTATTAAACAAATATACATTTTGTTTTTATTAAAAACTCATTGGTACACACCGAGCTTTGAACGAGGGACCTAAGTATTTAATAATGTCTGTAGTTATCTATTAACAATCTACAAAAAGAACTGTCTCTATTTTCTATGGCAATCATACAATGACAATTTCTGCAGAATTGACATTTTTGCTCTGTCCGCTTATAAGTATAGGTCTTCTTTAATACAAAAACTGCGATCTGGGTGTGGTAATAATTAACATTTACTTTTAAATTACCGTTTCTAGTATTCCTTTTATTATATTTTATATACCTATATACTTACTTTTTTTATTGATTGACCTTTTAAGTAACCATATTATTGTTCTTATTTATGTAACGTATATTTGTGTAGCTTCTTGGTATATTTATATAAAAAAGAAATGTTTGTACCTATTTATCATGATTTAGATGTTTTGGTGAGATTTTGTATTTTTTCTTTGTATAAGGAAAAATAATGTTTTAATGATTAATTGTATTTATTAATACTGTTTTAACATATTTTGTAATTGGTAGCTCAGTCACAAATCTGTATAATGTATCAGTGGATAACGATGTGAATTGTGCAAAATAACTGTTTTGTATTAACATATTTTATTGTGCTATTGTAAGGTAAAATAAAATAAAATATAACAAATTCTTAAAAGAAAAATATATGACGACTCCATTACATTCCTATCTCCATGTATACGAAGGAAACATAACTCCACAGTGCACCCTTAAATACGGGACGATGTTTCTCGAGCGCGCTTCACGAACTCGCGGATGCAATTTTATATGATTTAGTATTCGAGATAGGAGAGTGCTCCAATGATTAGTATGGTTTCAAATAATATCTTATTATTTATTAACTGTTTCTTTGTTGGGTGTACTCCAGCTTCTTTGATGATTTATTAATGTTTTGTTTCCCACTGTATTTATCTTTCATATAACTACCTACTAATTAATAAATAAGTGTCTCGGATACCTTAAAAAAAGTGTTCGGCATATATAAAGTCGGCATAGTGGAGACAATCAACTATAATTATTTTTCTAGGTGATTATTATACTCATGCTTATACAGAGCGAATTTAAAAGGTAGTGCTTTGGGATAATATGAGACTCTACTGAATAAATCGAATAAATTTTCCCAAAATCGTGTCGCAAATGAAACAAATTGTTGGCTTCCCTTATGCAAATTGGTAATTTTAACATTACTAGTTTGTTTGGAAAAGGATTTTTTTTTTACCATTTGCGACACATGGCACATGACACTATAGGAAAAGTTCTTCGATTTTGATAAATAGAACCTCATATTACGCCAAAGTACAACTTTTCAAAGTCACCATGTATTCTTGGACTCACTCAGTTACAATATTGTGTTTTTATAAATAAATTAATAAATACCGATTAGCATTAGGTGAGTGCTGAGTCACATTTTCCTTTAAAAGCCTGCTACACTAAGTACCTACTAAGACATTTAATTTGATTTACTTTATTTAAAAGAAAAACCTTTTGAGGTGGTAAAGATTTGTTTCTTTTATTTTTTTATGTAAAATATATGTTTATCCTATACAACTTGGGTAGTATATTTTGTGTTGATTGTCAGACTTTTTTTATAATTTTATTATCTTAAAGATTTAAATAATCTTTCAGCACAAAATTTAAAAATATATATTTCAGCACAAAAATATAACGAAATTCCCAGAAAATTTCCTCAAGAATCTCATAAAGTAAACAGCTGAAAATCCAAGTCGAAACTAGTAACTAATTTAAATGCCGCATAAGTTAATTTCAGCGTACGCTTCCCGAGTAACGGCCGACTGTAAATCCTAGCAGACAAACGCCTCACCTGCACTCATTATATTTATGCCGCAATAATAAAAGTTTTCAACTTTGCCTGAATATTGGATTCGTTGCGGTGAGAGACCATCGCGTTACTTATTGCCCACGCTGTACTCTATTTGAGTGCTGCACAGAGTTTTGAAAATAGAACAGATTGTTATTTAATATTTTTTAAATAAGAATAAGGAAGAACTATTATTTCTCCTATAGTATTAGTAAACATAGGTGTATCACCATTGCCAATGTCCACCTATGTAACTGCTGCTGTAGAGTCGGTTTATTTATTTTTAACAAACGCTACACTTGCACACATTATATGTATGCCGCAATAATAAAAGGTTTCAACTCTGCCTGAATATTGGATTCGTTGCGGTGAGAGACTTATTGTCTTACTTATTGTCCACGCTGTGCATTATTTGAGTGCAGCACAGAGTTTTGAAAATAAATATTGAATATTTTTTTCAAATAAGAATAAGAAAGAACTATAATATTTCCTACAGGGTTAGTAAACAAAGGTGTAACACCAGTGACAATGTCCACCTAACTGCTGTACAGTCGATTAATTTATTTTTAACAAAAGCCTTACGTGCTTCATTATATTTATGTCGCAATAATAAAAGTTACTTATTTAAGTGCTGCGTGGGAAATAAGAGAATAACAGAGTTTTGAAAACAGAACTGACTGTAATTTAATATTTTAAAATAATAATGAGGAAGAACTATGTATAATATTTCATACAATGTCAACAAATTTGTATCACTAGTGCTGGTGTCTACCAAACAGTAAAATCAAGTCGACGAATTAAATTTAATTTAATCGTTGCTTTAAATAGCACATTAGAGATACCGAATCAAAAGGCTTAAGGGGAGATCTGAAATAAAACTATCAATCAAAAAAGTAAGATAAGGTTAAGCTTAAAAAATAAAGTAACAATATATTGGTTATAAAAACTGTAAACAAAATTATAACGACCTTTTATTTTTTAGTTAAAATGTCACTTCTAGAACGTAAAATTCTATGTTCTGTGTTTTTAATAACAGCCTCTGGAAGAATTTTCAAACTTTCTTTAATTTTCATCTTGATTGTAATAAATATTTAAGTCTTAATAGTCTTTAAAGGCAACCAATCATTTTTAAAACAAAATATTATATCTGATGGTTGCTTGGTCACACAACAAATTCTCGTTACTATATTTTATCTAAATGACACGAAAACACAATTTGTTGTAATTTATAATGTAATCTATACTTATAAAATCTGTCCTAACTGACTATTAACGCACAACGCCAAAACTATTAATCCTAGAAAGCTGTAATTTGGTACTCTTAGGTTAATTGGTTAAGATCAGATTTTTGAAAAAGTCAACTTAAAGGGCGAGAGGGAGAACTTTGAAAGGAGCTCCTTTATGTTCTTTAAATTAAGAATCTTATAATTTTAATTAAAAGCTCCCGCGCATACGGTTATGGTCCAGTTTATAATAAACAACACGTATACAAAACTACTGGTATATGCTAGTAATCGTATAAGAATAATTGACGCATAAACGCAAACATAACAGAACAAAATGAATTCATTGTTAAAATAATTTGTTTCAAACTTCGTTATACAGATCCAGCGTTCAGAAACGTGTGCTTATGACATCTGGAAGTAGTTTCCTGAACTAGGAGGTGGATCAGGTAACCGCTTAAAAGTTTCATCGATTCGATATGAAATCGCGGAAGCAGGTCTTGCAGCAGGAAATTGAAGTCAGGGCATTGCATTGACGTCGGTGTATTGTTGCTTTGTAATCAATCCAATACAATGTGCTTTTGTTTCGAATTGTTTGTGTTTGTCTAAAATACCAACTTTAAAATATTTTGCATCTGTACTACTTTATACCTAGTATAAAACAAAGACGGCGTTTGTCTTTCTTACTACGAACGAATTTTAGCAGGGTTTTCACTATCATGTATAGAATATCTTCGGAATTTTATATACTTACGTATGATACATGCATATTATATTTTTAGAAAAATATATAAAACTCAATGTTTTACAAAAACGTTTTTTTTTTTCAATATTTAGGACAATCTCAAGTTAAACGTTATATATCACGCTACAACCAATAGGAGGACAGTAACAATAAAGAAAAACTTCTTCTGCATACAGAAAGCGATAAACGGGCGATATATGGCCGCGCTTTTAGTGCGAGATTTATAAACGAGTGAACCAAGCAACTATACATACATACATATCATCACGGGTGCCTTACGGCGCCCGAGATCGCCTAGACGGCCCCAAGGTACCCAGCGGAGGGGTTTTAATCCCACCTCGTCATAGCCGATCGTATGAGTCCACACCGAAAAAGTGGCTAGCTCGTCGCGATGTTTTGAATAGACTTAATAACACATCTATAAACAGTTTCACAAGTTGGTATAGTGAAACCGGGACCGACAGAACACGTTAGTGCTCTTCGAGGCACTATAGTGGTGTTGTGTCAACTATACGGTTAGTGTAGAAATCTATGTAAACTAAAATTAACGCATATGAAACCGCGAGGCACAGCTAGCTAGTAGCTAACATAAATTCTGCTTAACCTATAGGTGTTCATAGAATTAGTGTAGCTACTTGTGGCGGCACTATCCTAATAAATAACTCAAAACAATTTTACTTTGACATACTTTAATTATTATAAGATAGTTTAAAGGAGACTCAAAGTTTGTCATCAAAACCGCATCGTAACTCAGCGTCACCGGTATCAGGTAACGCGGTATACAGCCACTATGTTTTACTTCACTCATCTCTGCCTCGCTCGAACGGCGCCTATTGTAAATATTAGTTCGCGAAACTCATCAATTCCGCGATCAAACTTAATAAAATACTTGGAGCTTAATTGAAAATGAATACTGGCAGCTTCAATGCGATCGATAAAATATTCCGCAGCCTTAATCCACGATAATGAAGCTCGCGAAGGGTTGCTTCGAGGGGACCAGTAATAAATGTTGCGTTCCAAATTTAAAATCAAAGTGCGGAATAAATTTTGATTAAGCGATTAGCTTGGCCTGGTGAGGTGTTTGTGTTTCTTCGATGCTGGAGGTTGTGTGACAATCGCTGGGTGAAGGGTTCTTGGTACCAGCTTTGATTAGATTAGGCTTAGGGTGTTGGTATAGGAAATTCTGTTAGGCTGCTTTTCATTTTACGATCATATTATAAAGACGTTAACCTACCACCTAACAGTGAAAACATATTGCGAGTCAAATAAATAAAAACTGATAATAAAGCAATTTCTTCTTCATCAGGATACTGTGGTATACGGTAGAAGTTAAATAAACAGATTGCCTATATAATAAAATATATATCATTATTATAGACAATCTGAATAAATTACATATATATTTTTATGATTTCTTATAAACGCTCAGGCCAAAACAAACTGTACAGGTAAATGTACTAAAATTATTTTACTCTGAGTTGTAATAAAACTCTCGACCTCAAGCAAATTCAACGCCAATATAGTGACTAGTATACTACCAGAGGCGGTCATATATTACACATATTTAAAAGTTACACCTTCAAACCCAGTCTTTGTATTTTTCTAAATTTCTTATAGGTACATTTTTAAAGCAAATTTTGTATCATATCTTAACTATGATATTCGCCTATATCAAAGATTTTTCTTCTGCAGAAAATATGACTATTTCGTCATTTCTGCTGCACAAATAAAAACTACAATTGCTATGCGCCTAAAACTTATTTTATGTTAATCGCACTGATAAATTAATTATAAATTAATTCTAGAGTTTTTTATTTTTAATTGGAGCACGACATATGACTTTGTATCTACCTGGTGGTGAGCAGACCTACAAAGTCCATAGAATATATATGGTATAAAGCAAATAGAATCGCTTTATTTTCCTAGACTAACAAAATTAGCTTAGTTGATTGGCGCATAGTGCTCACTCAACGTGGTGAAAATCTAAAACATTCTCACTAATTCCACAACTTTATTTTTCTACCACTTTCGCATATCGTCATTATATCACGAGATATATTATAATCGAACCAGTTTCCATGACGCGTCTCCGTAGGACCGATGTTTCAATTATCAGATAAAATTATTCAACAGATAACATACATTACGGGTACCTTACGGCGCCCGAGACTACCTAGACGGCCTCAGGGTACCCAGCAGAGGGGTTTTTATTCCCATCTCGTCGGAGCCGATGGTATGAGTCTACACCGAACAAGTACCTAGCTAGCTCGTAATGATTTTTTTTTAACATGTAGGACAATTTACACTTATTAATATGGTTACAAACTAAGCTCTAGGCTTGTACTAAGTGTACCAGAAACAACGATATAATACATATTATACTTTGGATAGACTCAATAACCCATCTATATACAGCTTCACAATGTGGTATAGTGAAACTGGGACCGATGCTTAACGTGCTCTCCGAGGCACTATAGTGGTGTTGTTGTACATGTAAGTGTACATAAATTCTTAGATTAAAAACTCATTGGTACTCAAAAACACTTAGATCCCTGAATTAAACCCCCGTGTGTTTAAACCAGGCACCTAAGTATTTCTAAGTCTAAGGTCTAACCAATTTGGCCACCACATATATACAGATAACTTGTATAAAAAGCTCTCTAAATTCTTTATTCTCCATAGATATACCTGTAGATTAACTTTATCTAACGATTAAAAAAATTGGCCCTAAATTAACTTCAAATATGAATTAAAGAAGTCAATATTTTCATAATCACAATGTTAACCAGACTAATGCATTATCCATTCGTATTCATAGATTCCGGAACAACAAGATGCGACTGCATTCGTGCATCTAATACATATTCGGCGGCACATTTGATTAACGTGACGATAATGTACGTCGAAATTCATTATAATTTTATTCATGCAATGTCGGCGTCTCGAGTAAGAGTTTATTAGCTTCTCCCGAACGTAGGTGCACTCTGATAATATCTTGACGGAGTTCCGGAGGGCAAGCTAGAGTTTTAGGTGTTTTAGTAAGGAAGATACTTAATAAGATATTTCTAGTGAATCTTAGCTTTTATTTTATCTTATAAAGTAATAGTGATCGATTGTTTGTTTTGATGAAAAAAATCTTTAATGTATTAACAATTTTAGTTGAAATGAAATTGTATTGCTTAAATTCTAGTGGCCTTATTCATAAAAACTTATTGAGTCTTTTAAAAACACTTTACTTATAAAAGGTTTTGTCTCTTTCATTTAGCAACAAAAATGAATATGTGTAAAAGAGACAAAACATTCCATAACTAAAGTGTTCTTCAAGGCTTCAATAAGTTTTTATGCTAGGCCATAAGTCTATAAGATGTTACATTTTATATTGCTCCATTAGAATTTACATGGAAAGGCATGCAACTTTTTTAACAATAATTGCCCACATAAGAGCCAATGTTAGTTAAAAATAATTTGAACGAAGTTTCTTTATTTTAATATACGTGGTGGCCGAGTTGGTTAGACCTTGGACTTAAAAACACTTAGGTCCCTGGTTCGAATCCCGGTGTGTACCAATGAGTTTTTAATCTAAAAATTTATGTACATTTGTTTGACAACACCACTATAGTGCCTCGGAGAGCACGTTAAGCTGTCGGTCCCGGTTTCACTATACCAACTTGTGAAACTGTTTATAGATGGGTTATTGAGTCTATTCAAAACATCGCGACGAGCTAGCCACTTGTTCGGTGTAGACTCATACCATCGGCTACGACGAGGTGGGATTAAAAACCCCTCCGCTGGGTACCCTGGGGCCGTCTAGGCGGTCTCGGGCGCCGTAAGGCACCCGTGATGTTACTCAATAACCCATCTATAAACAGTTTCACAAGTAAATGATAATTTTATTCGGATTAAAACTGTATCTGAGGCTCTACCACGGGTTTGCGCATTGTAGCAACGTAACGTTTTAATAAATTTAAAAATTTATCCTCTTACCAAAAATAATGCGGTCCTATTGGTTGTTGCTCACGTATACGTTACGTTGCTACAATGCGCAAACGCATGGTAGAGCCTCTGGTCAATTAAGATACAGTTTGTCTAATCCAAATAATCCAATCCGATAATAATAATAATAATAATATGTAGGACAATTTACACATATTGCTTTGGTCACAAACTAAGCTCTAGGCTTGTACTATGCGTATCAGAATCAACGATATAATACATATTGTATTTTATAAAAACCCAGACCATGACAAACTGTACAGAAAAAAGACGTACTAATATTTTGTTGCCATGGGTGGGAATCGAACCAACGACCTCCGGATACAACGTCAACGACGCAAGAACACTAGTCTACGGAGGCTGTCGACGACGACGATGTTATATATGGGATTCTATTATATGCTTTATAAATTCTATTTTAATATTAGACACTATATCGATAAGAAAAAATACTGAAAATTTCTTCCAATACAAATTATCATCACAACCCCTAAAACCAAGAATTTAATATAGCAATAATTTGATGAGAGGCAAAGGCTTCGTGTCGCAGCTTCGTTTTTATCGCACGAAGCAGCTGACGACCGCATGACGAAGGTACACCGCGTCCCGGCCGCAAATTCACGCCCAACCCTTCCAGACATATAATGTTATTATAATTATTTCTCATTTTTACTCAATCCCTAATTTCAGGCCCCGATTAATTTGAGACGACATGGGGTCTTAGTTTTAATAGGTTCGAGGTTTAAAATTTTAGATTTTCGTTTTCGTGTTTAATTATTTATAAAATCAATATGCTTACAGCAATGCGGTTACGGTACCAGGCATTTCAGTCCCATACTGTAAAAACCGTAGTCCTAGTCATGTTTCGGTTTTAGTTCACCGGTTTTCCTGATACTACTGCGTTGATTTATTGTCGAGGCGGTAGTCTCCTTTCATGGTCTGGTTACGAAACAGGCGATTGACTTGACTATAAAGCAGTTAGGATAATACGTTTTTGTCGCCGCCTATTTCGTAATCGCATTATTTAGCCCAGCGTTAAACAACAATGTATTGACCGACTCCATTCATTAAAAGATTCTTAAGTACAAACATAAATTATTATTAACCATCAACTTTAGTTTGTTAAATTTCAACTTATTAATCTATATACTATACCATTTGTTTTAGTAATTACCGAATTTTGTTAAATTTAACAAATTATAAATTTATCATAATGCTGTAAATACTATAAAAAAATGGTCCAACGTCATTATTATTTTTACTGGTTCTAACTTCACATCTTTTCACGAAATTTATTAAAACAATACAGTAGACTTTTCTAAAAGATAGATTTTATGAAGATGTATTTAAAGAGACGAAACCAATTTTTCCCCTCATCCTCTTTCAGCCTCAAAATGAATATGGGAAAACAAAATTGATTAATATTCTTGAAGGTGAGTCATAAATCTGTAATGTTGGGCAAATCTCAGCTGCAACGCTTTCTCCCTCGGTACTCATATATCCCAATATCTCGACTTGGCTTCTGACAACATAGCTTTACACGATATTGTAATATTCCCTTACATACCATAACAATTGTATATACGTAGGTATATATATATAACAATTAAGCATATCATTTTTGTTTTATAATTGGAAAATTATTTTAAATATAAATTATTTGTCATTTAATCTATCTATACAAATATTATTAAGAGGGAAAGAGTTGAAAATTAAAAAAAAAATCACTATTAGAATGCTTACTTTATCACTGAGAAACATAGACTATAATAGCCAGTAGTAGTAGAGTAATTGGACCAGTAGTTTACAAAATATTTGATGTGGACCGACATATATAACTACCGGAGTCTCAAGACGGATTCCTTTGAAGGTACAGATATTAAATTTAATGTTTTAGTTAGGTTACCAAAAAAATCATCAAGATACCTTGATACATACGAATGAATGAATAAATTATTATCGCGAGTGAAACCGCGGGGTACATGTAGCTAGTACATAATCATAAAATACGTGTTAAAGATTTTTGCAAAAAAAAACAACTCTGATGCACGTTTTTATTCCATTTTACTGATTATTTGTTCATTCGTGACGCAGATCACTCATTGGTTTTTTTGTTATTTGGATTGAACTACTGAAAGATTAGAAACTCTATTGTGAGTAACATTGCACATACATACATACATACATATCATCACGGGTGCCTTACGGCGCCCGAGACCGCCTAGACGGCCCCAGGGTACCTAGCGGAGGGGTTTTAATCCCACCTCGTCGTAGCCGTATCGTATGAGTCTACACCGAACAAGTGGCTAGCTCGTCGCGATGTTTTGAATAGACTCAATAACCCATCTATAAACAATTTCACAAGTTGGTATAGTGAAACCGGGACCGACAGCTTAACGTGCTCTCCGAGGCACTATAGTGGTGTTGTTAAACAAATGTACATATTAGTACACACCGGGATTCGAACCAGGGACCTAAGTGTTTTTAAGTCCAAGGTCTAACCAACTCGGCCACCACGCATATTATTTATTTATGTGCGTAACATTTTTTTTTTTTTTTTTTTTATTTAGTTAGAAACCTAACTTAGTATACCGCTGTTTTCTAGAATGAAGTAGGTATATCATAATCATCTATCATAGTTAAAACTTTAAATAAACACTCTCATAAACTTCAAAAAAACTAATTAAGATGTAGAACAACTCTACCTATCTAGAAAGCCCACGGAAGGGACACAGCTTGAAATAAATTTTACAATTTGTGTAAATTGTATGTAGGTAGCGTCCCATGTAAATGATGGCCCATCACAATAGACTCTGAATAAGTTGTAGAAGCTCTTTGATTTTCAAATTCACACCCCGTTTTACGCTCACTAATTTTCTTCTCCGGACACAATTTGGTCGGCCCTAGACCCTCACAATAATCATTTTGCACAGAAACTATAATAGTCAAACCTCTCTTGCTAGTAATTAATTTTGCCATGAAATGCTTCAATTGAAGCGTGAAAATTTCACATGGGTCGAGTGTGAGTTTTGTGAAAAGCTTATATTGTAATTAATTTTCAAAGTCATGTAGTTATTAAGTACCTACTGTTATATGATAATTTATGTTCAAGTTTAATTAAAAATAATAAATATCATTGCGGATGCCTTACGGCGCCCGAGAACGCCTAGACGACTACCCGTACCCAGCGGAGGGGAGTATCTATAAAAAGTGTACCGTCACATGTAATTGCCAAGTAACTTAAAAATATTACATTCTTTAAAATAGGTTGAAAAAAACATGTCTTTGAAATAAAAGAATACATTAATAGTAATTGACTAATCCTAGTGTATCTAATTTATTATCCATCAGCAAAAGAACCCGAATAAAGCTAATAAGGCTTATATTATTAATAGGGTTTTTAATCCCACCTCGCTGTAGCCGATGGTATGAGTCTACACCGAACAAGTGGCTAGCTCATCGCGATGTTTGAATAGACTCAATAACCCATCTATAAACAGTTTCACAAGTTGGTATAGTTAGCCTGAGAGACACTATAGAGGTGTTGTTAAACAAATGTGCATTATTTTTTAGATTACAAATTCATTGGTACACACCGGGGTTTGAACCAGGGATATAATAGTCGTTTTAATAGTCGTTGCTTAGCCTGAGCCATTGCTTGGAACTGTTAAAATTTAGTTTTTTCATATGCAGTTTGGTAGTCCGAAGCATAGGCTAAGCATTAGCAATTGCTTAGCAACGACTATTAATCCGACTATTAGTGTTTTTAAGTCTAAGGTCTAACCAACTCGGCCACCACGTATAAATAATCAAGTTTAATTAATTAGATATTTTAGTTTTTTGTAAACAAAAACTCAACTCTAAAATAAGTGGGACGAGTAAGCTGCTGCACTAGCTATTAGCATTACAAAGGCCGACGTGTTACCTGAGCACGAAGGCTGCGGCCGCCCAGGCAATAAGATACATCACGGCACCGACCAAGTTTGTGGAACAAAGCCGCAACTCGCGTCCTGCACACGAGCTACTAACAGGAACGTATACAACTATATACGCTATTCCGGCATTGTCGAATTCACTTAACATGCAGCGTTATTGGCTCGCGGGCAGCCTTCTTGGGCCGTCTACCTCATTCTCACCTGGGGCCCCGGACTTAGTAAGACTTCGCAACTTTGACGTGAGCGAAACCCCGAGTACCTATGACGTTGTGTGGAATTACGAACTGTGTCCGCAATCAATACTGGCGTGGCCTCCATGTCTGTGAATAGAGCTTTGTATTTGAAATTCAAACTGTGTAAATTATTTTTCTTATTGTTTTATTTTATTTATTTATTATTTATAAAACTTTGTTGCATAATACAAAGGCGGAATTAATGCCGTTGGGCATTATCTTACAGTCAAACCTTCGAGACATTAGAAAATAATTAGTGCTCGCACATCTCTTAAAAAGTGCACAAATTCCCCGCGCAATCAGTTTTCTGAATAAAATCGTGCAAGGAGTTTAATAAATTTCCTGAGACTAAACGAGTTGCCCTGAGGTACTTGGAGCCATTAAAATTTATATAATTATATTAGTTAGATAATTCTGTAATGTACAATTTTTCTATTAAATAAATAAAAAATATAAAGAAATGGTACTTTTTTACATACTTATTTTATATATATATTAATATTGCCTTTAATACCTATCGAAATAAAAACAAAATCCTACAAGGTATCCATAAACTGTAGTGTGTAACTTAGTAGTTGCGCTCGAGTGTAAATGTAAAATTGCCTCCTTCAATTCCGAAAAGGAATATACGGAGTCTGGTAGAATTGCCTATACTTTTGGAGTTTACGTTTTGTAATTAACTGGCGCGAGAGCGTGGCGGCAGCGGCACGTAACTGCCACGTTCGCCAGTAAATACTACAAGAAATCGGGACTATCCTCATAAATTCCTCTCGTAAAAGGCTCTGCGATTATGCGAGAGGGGTGGTATTAGCAAAGTTTGTCCGATCGGGTGGGGGCGGCGAACATCGGGTGAACGAGCCCCCCCTCTAATACATTTTTCGTTGATGTAACACGATTTCTCGGCGTCTCTCGGTTACGTGATGGATTAAGAAGCGGTATCGGCCGCTGCCATCAGATTAAGATAGGAAGGGGCTTTAATATTTAGGGCATCGCGGCTAATATCCAATGTTTGCTTTCGTCTGTCGATAGACATAGTCATTTTCATGTTCTCTGCGCGCCGAGGGGTGAAGGAATCCGCTCGACTCTTCATAATCCTGATGGGCTTTCCTCGTAAAGCTGTTCATAAACGTATGTAATACTAATTTTTATTTTACCTTTATTTTTGTACGGAGTCGTAACAAAGGGCGCTTTCAGGTCGTATATATATACAATACATATATGTACAAGTTCAATCTAATTTATTTATATGGGGTTCCCGTTCTACGTAGACAATAATCATAAATACATTACGCGCGATTGAATCCCGCTCCCGGTAAACAGAGCACCTCGCTAGTTCTTCACCAGCCTTCAAACTCTTTATTGCCTATCTAAGTTTCCCTTCTTTTAATAATACCCTTTTACTGCCTTTCGACGAGGTAATGGAAACACTTTTATGTTGTAGACTTTTACAGGGAATAATATGTTTAACATTTTTATAAAAGTTTGACGTATACCTACTACTCAATTAGGAAATCTTATAAGGCTGTACAGTTTAAAAATATATTGTTTTTCAAAATTATATTATTTGACTATTCATAAATATCCGTAAAGATTTACATGAAATAAATAAATTTGAATTTGGATGGATGAACGTCATTTTTCATAATATTGATATGTAGCTTAATAAAAAAAAAATCTGTTGAATTTTCTTTTATAGTTAAAAAAAGAATGGAAAACAAATCTAATGTTATTAAACTTTTTTTTAAATATTAACACCCTATATACCTACTACGAATTTTGTAGCATTTTTATAGCACCTTAAACAAGACAATTATATATATATTGTTTTTGTAAATTAATAATAGGTACGTTTAAATATAACTTCTTAAAATTTAAAATTGATTACTCTGTAACAACACGGTTAAAGATTCATACAAAATTAACCTTCTGAATATCCCATTAGCGCTGGAAGTAACGTATAAAACGCCTATCGGAAATTTGTACTAATTAGTGTAAATTTTATAAATTTTCCTTGGATCGACCGACGTCTGAGCGACTGGCATCCCCTCTGCGCATAAATACTGAATAAGCAGTAAACTGTATTACTTCTACGAACCCTTTTCACTTGGCGAATTAGTAAAAAGCTACTGGGGAGTGAAAATTTTAACTTAAATGCGTTCGTAAGCTGTACCTGGCTGTGTTTGACAGTTACAAGTGATTACGCTGCAGTCGTTTATTTGTTTGTTTTGATTCGTGACATTTTTGCACACCTTCGTTTGGGTAAATAATAGATTGAATTGTAAATACGGCTTGAATAAAGAAAGACAATTGTATTAGATTTCGAGTTGAATTATTTTGTAATTTAATAGGATTACGGTTTTCCTTATTTTTAGTAAGACCTTATTAAATCTATGAGGTAAAGTTGTTTTTTAATAGTTATAATCTTGGACAGCTTTTTTTTTTAAAAGGCTAACTATACTTTTATTTTACGGTTCGTTTTTAACTAGATTTTCTATTTATTTATTAATAATAATCTAATCTACATCATATTTACATATTAACTTATTTATAGGTATTTTTTTTTTAAATTGTTTATATAAATATGGTATTTACAGAGAAGCACTAATGTTATAAAAATCATTAAATCTGTAGTAATACCTAATTAATTATATAATTTATTTCATTACCTATTATTTATTTTACATATTATTTAAGATCTATGTAAATGTCATATGTATTAATTTTCATTTAAATGCGCTCTAATTATAATAGTAAACTAAATTGTTTCCACAACTGTACGCTAAACTAATGAAAACCGAAAATAAAAACCCAAAAATAAGCTCATAATTGCGCGTTAGCAGGTACGAGTATAATAAAAATTCAAAAGTTATTCCAAAAAAGTTAAAACAAACATAAATTAGACAACGGTATTATTGTGTGTTTTGCGTAATAACACATTAGGCGAGCTCTACTCGGGCCGGAGGTTGCCAGAATTAGCATGCGTAATTAAAAATGCCAACATATTCGCAGACGTTCCCCGACCTCGTCTAATTAGCAAAAAGTTAATAAACTGACGTGCGAGCTGGTTTGACAGTGACATGCTCCCGTGAAAATGCCAAGATGAAATACGTTTAATTTGCTTGCTCGCTACAGTCGCTATACATACTTGTGCTCATCAGTTGATATACAATGAAAACAGCTTGTAGGGCTAAGTGGACACGATGTGCGTAGTTTATAATGATTGTGATTTTTATTTGTGACAATAATAAGATAAATTACGTTTAACGGCAGGTTTTCAGAACAGAATTAGTGTTAAGAAATTAGGTTCAAATCTTGTTTAAAAAATATTTGGAGCCATTATAATAAAATATAATCCCACATTTATTAAAAGTACTTAGTAAATAAGTATTAAGTAAACAGTATTTAGTAAAAGATGTGTATTTTTATTTGGGTTATTATTTTTACGTAGTGGTCTAAGATTTATATAAAATTAAAAAAAAAAAAAAAAAACACTGTCGATTCTTTTTTTCGATGGAGCGAAGTAATATTAATTACGTTTTGAGTCTCACACAAATACCAATAAAATGGTCTTCTATGATATATATTTTGTTCACTATTTAAAAAGTAACATTTTCACGTTGAAAACTTAATTTTAAAATCGGTAAAACTGGAAAACCTCCCGTTAATTTGCTTGTTCGCTACTTTCAATATACTACATAATATGTATACACATATGCATACATGTGCGTACGCATATGTGGTAAATTGAGAGTAACTAGCAAGCAAATTAAACGTATTTTATCTTAGAATTTTAACAAATAACGTACCATCATGTTTGACTTACGGAGCCCGAGAACGCTTAGACGGCTTCATTGTATCTAGTGTTAAGGTTTTATTCTCACCTAGCCGTAGACGAGGATAATCTGAGTATACACCGAACAAGTGAGAAGTTCGTTAGAAATTTAAGGCATCGGTTCCCCATGGACTCATTATTTCCACTGCAAACGCCAACAAAATAAAATGCCACAAAAAAAAAATCAATCATAAATACTTACATCGGGTGATCACCCGATGATTGGGATGAGTTCTATTTTAGAGGTAATAAAACTTAGGTAAATGTTTTTTTACCTTAAAATAAATGAAAATAATAATATACTTTTATAAATGCTGTTTAACAATGTATTTAAGTCATATATCATCAGAGCATAATAATTTACACATATTTCATATCTTCAAATAAAGACGTAAAACCCGCAATTTGAAGGAAATTTTATTTACTACACCCATCATAATTCACCCTTTTGTGGGCAAAATAAAGGGTGATCAAGGCAAGGGTGAAAAGTTCCATGTCTCTATATTCATATTAAATAAAGCCAATTTGGAGCGTCTTCCTATGTGCAATCAGGACTCTGGTAAATTATACACAGGCTTTATCTTTTGGAATCATAATTTGATACTTAATTGGGATTTTTTATTCGGAAGCGATATATATTCATATCCGGAAGCCGTGGTTACAGTAATCAATAAAATTATGGAATCATTAACCTTATATATATTTATTGCTTAATTAACTATTAGAACCTTGCTTGATACTCAGTTGCTACTATTGACAAAAAATAAACAAGAAATTTAAAAAAAAAACCTTTAATTGGCTCTCCTGTAAAATTTGTAAAATGTATGTTCTGACTTTGATGTGCGATATATTGCCTTGATCACAGACAAAGCTCTAGGCTTGTAATATGTGTACCAGAAAAAATGGTACTAATACATATATATTAATATAAATATCTAGAACAAGGCAGATTGTATAGAAAAACACACTAATATTAATTTGCTTTGAGTGAGAATTTTATTGAAAAATTCATTTCAGACGTCTATAAATAAAAAATAATAATAAACTACAAAGAATGTTCTTTGACAAGGATTTTAGAATATTATACCCTTATTCATAAAAACTTATTGAGCCCTTAAAGAACACTTTAGTAATAGAAGGTTTTGTTTCTTTTAGATATATTCACGTTTATTACAAAAAAAAAGAGACAAAACTAAAGTGTTTACTGTGCTATTCATAAAACACTTATTGTAATAAGTGTTTGTTAAATTTTACCTTACTTTATTTTATAGTTAAATATTTTTAATATCGTATGTATATTTAATTTAAAAAAAAAATAAGTAAATTTTTGAACTATCAAAATCCAATAAATTAAAACCTACATAAATATTAATAATCTTAACAAAAATTAATGTTCGAGGATTGAGGGTTCGATTCTCACTCAAGATAAAACAATATTAGTAAATTTTTGCCTTGGCCTGGATGTTTATAATAATAATATGTATTATTACAAATTTTTCTAATACACATAGGTATTACAAGCCTAAATCTTTGTCTGTGATCAAGGCAATATGTAAAAATGTACTGCATAAAAAATCAAACCAATCTTGCAGCAGAAATGATTATAATCACAATGTAAAAAATATTAAATCTACAAATAAGTAAGTATAAACCCATTTATTAAAGGATAGCTTCTCTATCCTTAAAAATAATAATATTACACACAAAATAAAAATACACGGAGCAATAACACATTGTTAGGTGTGTACCTAACAATGTGTTATTGCTCCGTGTATTATACAAGTGCAACCAATCTCGTTGCAAAACATGTCCCATAATAAATTCCGATATCAATATACAAACTCATCATAACCCTGTTGTCATCAAAATTCAAAATTTCGCACAATGTACTACTTCTCATTGCGTATATATGCTGGAGTGCAGATTTTGTAACAGTTTTTATGTGGGAGAGACTACGACACCCCTTCGTACTCGCATGAATGGACACAGACATTCAGTAGATTCTCAAATTAATAAAATTTTACCTTTGCCCACCAATGCGCATACGCGCATGTATACACATAACACTACCTTTAACAATTGTTTCACAGTAAGAGTATTAAAGAGTTTTTCTAAAACTATTCGGTCTATTGATTTAAAAACATGGGAAAGCTCTTTTATATGGCAGCCTGGTGCATACTATAGCCCTGGTCTGAATGTAATGCATTAGGTTTTGTCTAACTTGTTTTGTAAATTTATTAATATCGAACCAACAATGGACATAACATGCTGATGATGTTTTCCATGATGGGCTAGGTGATGATGATATATTTCTAAAATATAAATACAAAACTGAATAGTGCATTACCTTTACCATTGCTAAAAGAAATAAAATTAATTTTTTTTAATTTATGACAAAGACCTTCAGTTACTGTCACTGATGACGCCGCTCCAAAGAGAGGCGAAATATTTGGCAATAAAATTTTATAGCTTCAATTTATATATTTTACCAAGTAAGTAAAAATAATAAACCCAGCAATTTCTTCTTCTTCAGGATACATCAAAACTATATATATAGTTCAACAACAGTCATCAATTCTGATAGTGATATATCGATCTATCAAATTAGAGGCCTTCAAGAAGCAGATCTGAAGCACCCTCACAGCGGAGACGCTGGCGATGGCCTAACAAAGCCAATCAATCGCCACTCTAACGTAAGCGACCAAATGTTCAGATCCTCAAGATGGGATGGCTTGTCTTATTACACCCGGAATTTTCAAGATGATTTCGTATTTGATTGGTGACATGTGATTAGTGTCGTTGTTTTATAATAATATATTTTTTAGGGTCAATAGTAGTAAAATTTTGTATCTTTTCGTTGTCTGAATCATAATGAATAAGAGGTCACAAGAAAATAAGGATTATTAAATTAATAGTTTGATTTTAAAGGTAATTATTATATCAGTAACTTTTCGATATAGATAGTTAAAATTTTGAATAATTAAAGGTTTAGTTAATTTTGGGTTTAAGAGTTTTTTTTAGAGATATTCATTAAAAACTTTTTAATAAAAGTTATTTCAAAGAGCGATATTCTAAACAGAAATTTATATTCTAAATCTTAAGATCTTTAAATAGGAAAATATTTTTTTAAATAAAAATTGTAGTTAAATTTGAGTTTTTTCAATATTTTTATTGGAGCGCGGCATGTGACCCGTGTACTTTGTAGATCTGCTTACCTGATGGTAAACAGACCTACAAAGGCCATAAATGGGGTCAACCAATAAAAAAAATACAATATATACTATAATAGATATTGATAGCTCCCACTATGCCCGGCTAAATGATGCGGTTACGAAATGGGCGGAGACAAAGACGAATTTGCATTTCGAGTATATTTTAATATCCTCGCTGCTTTATCATCAAATCAACTGCTCGTTTCGTAACCGCGCCCTGAAAGGAGACTACGACCTCGACAAGAAATCAATGGAGAATAGGGGACTGAACCGGTGTTGTTGAAAGAAATCTGAGTCCATAAACAGTATTCGCTTTTGACTTATTTTACTGTGTTTAGTTTTATCCCAAAGTGAAAGTGTTCACATACCCTGTAAATAGGATATAGCGTTATTGTTACCCTTGACACTTCAAAATGACAGCCCTTTCTACCGCTATCGATTAATTTGTCCTATTTTGATACATTAGCAACGTATGGATACCCGCTACCCCGCTAATCTATCAAGGTTTAGTTAAGATAGATTTTGCATCTGCTATTCTGCAAATGTGTATCGTATCTAAATTGAAAACTATGTCTTTGAATTTGGAATGTGGATTTTAAAGTATAAGTTCTTTAAGGATTCATTGAGGGTAACCTGAAGAATGAGCGGTTTCAGCTCATTCATTGGGCTACCGTCAAAGAACTGTCTTAATCTGAACATTGGATGAACATTTTCCAATATTAAGATCGAGATACTCCATTGGTATATTTTATCAATGCACTGCTGAAACCGTTCATTTTCTGGTCCGCTCAATAATTTCTCGCGCTCTAAAATCGTATTTGTTCAAGTTGCTAGAGCCCCGCTTTTTCACACTACCGAAACGGTTAAGGATTTAGGAGTGTTATTTTGCAGATATTTAAGTTTTCATACTCATATAGTAACGATTTGTGCAAGAGCTAGAAAAAAAATAGGCTGGGCAAAATAAAATTATTTATTCAATAAAATACAAAATTTATATTATATAGCTATCTCAAACTAACATTAATTATGATATATTTTTATTATAGGATGCATTAAATATTAACATATTGTACATTTATTAAAATGGTTACACCCTCAGCTTTTGCGTGGATACTTTGGAGTAAGAAATATTTGAATTTCGGATTTTATTTCCGAACCAATTTTAGAATACTATTTTGCATTTACTGTTTTAGTCATTAAACATCCTATAATATCCCATATAGTTGATTTTGTGGTGGTGTTCGGTTATGTAGCCATTTCTTTTACGATGACTCAAGTTGCGACCGCCTCCGTAGACTACATCTCTGTAGGGTACAACCCTACCACCTGGAGGTCGTGGGTTCGATTCCCACCCATGCCAAAAAGTAATATTACGTTTTTCTGTACAGTTTGTCATGGTCTGGGTGTTTATAATTTATAATATGTATTATATAATTTTGGTTGGTACACATAGTACAAATATATGTAAATTGTGCCTACATATAAAAAAATGTATTGCACGTTTAATTTCGTTAAAAAATACCAAATTATGAAAAAAAACGATGACCCTGCAACTTCTGCTGGCATGTTTGGAAATACATGCATTATTAGTACCTTATTCAAAACTTATTTTTTACTATTTATAAATGTCTGTAATTACGAATAATAAATAATTTTGATTATTTCTTTTTTCTTTCATTATAATAATTGTATTTATAATAGTGGATAGTATGTAAAGTACGGAAGGAAGTAACATTGAGAGTGGTGTAATGAGGGGTTAGCGCAATGCGGACGGAGGCTCTGTACCCGCGAGATGACGTAATCTCTGCCTCTCATAAATCAACAAGCTTCGGTTGCCTTATTGTAAGTTATTATCGCAATATTTATATTATATAAAAAAAATACATACATATTATTTTATTTTTCATTAGGGACCTGTGCTATTTGTTAACAGATTAAAATGTCAGTATACAGCAGTTACATCTTGAGTTTTGTTTTTTTTTTTAAATTATAGTGTTTTTTTTTTATAATCCAAGTTTTAAGAAAATATTATACTTAATCAATTCATAGTTTGGTGGACCAAAACTGTAGTGTAAGAAACTTTCATTTAATATCTATTTTAATTAAGCCAATTAATAATAATAATAATATTTGTAATATCTCGTACAGAAAAACGTAAGTCTTTACTAATATTATTTGCCATCAGTGGGAATCAATCCTATTTTACCTACTTACTGCTTAATTTGTCCCAAAGCTTGACTGGTAGAGAATGCCTAGAAGCAGTCAGTCATTGTACTAAATTTGGCAATAAAGTTTTTTAAATAAAATAAAATAAAATAAAACCCAGGATCCCCGTATTCAACCGCAAAATTACAAAAAAATCAACCACAAAATCAGTCGATAACTAACTTATTATTCTAAAAAACTAAGAGAGCCTGTTAAAAGGTATCACAGACAACAATTACATCTTGGATCACGACGAGACCTCAAATCTAATAGTTTTTTTTATTATAACAGCCCCAGTTACTTACACTCCAGCATCTGGTTGCAACAGCCTTTCTTGTCTTCTTACTTTCTGCGGCACGGAGGCTGTCCTCTAATGAAGCGGCCGCGGTGCCGACGACGTCGAGTGCCATAATGGTTTCCTATCCAAGTCTTTGTCGAGCCAACTTCAGAACTCCTGCCTGGGGGACTTGACACACTTACTACATCCCGCCTCCTCGATTGAGATGAATTAAATGCTATCCTATTTAGTTAGGTAGCTTAGTTGTCTGCGGCTTTTATATAACTAGCATAGTCGTTTAATAAAAAAAAAAAAGAATTATTAGTTCGTTTACTCTCACCGTTCGTTGCTTCTGTTTTTGTTAGGAAAAAAAAAGAAATTCTAATTAATAATATCTTTTATTTTTTTGAGGACAAAAGTATTAGAAAGTATTTTCAGTTACTTGCCTTAATTTAATATAATTAATAAATATATATTTTTAAATAAAACCTATTATTTAGTATGTAGGTTTTTTAAATGGAATAAGCAATTAATTTTAAAATTCAAATCGAAGTATTCAAATTCATTTTTTTTTTCTAAACGTAAAAAATATGTACCTCCGTTGTATTAATATATCGAAGATTCGTAGCACTTAGATTTTAAAGCATTGCATTAATTCCTTTCATCGGTGATACCCTATCAGCACGCAAAAAGCATTTTGCTTCATATTTTTTAGTGCGCAAGCCTGAAGCGTGGACTGTCTCTGTGTCTTTATTTCCACTTACAATCTGGATGTCTTTAAGAAATAAATGAATAGGCACTTATTATTAAGCGTGCTCTACTTTTGACCATATCGATGTTTTCCATCAGGAAAGATTAAGGTCAAAGGCAACTCAAAGTCAATTACTAAAAAAAAAATGGTAGCCTCGTAGAACCAAAATGTCGGAATTTTATATCACAATTTTTCCCGAGCTACTTAGAACCAATACATCAAACGCAACTCTTTATATATAAAAAATATATAAAAAGTAGTCCCATAAAACCAATATGTCGAAGTTTCATACCATAAATATACCTGAGCCATTTAGAACATCACAGCTTTGTAGGATCATTCGGTCATAGCCTCGTAACACCTATATGTCGTAGTATCTTAGTACCAATTTGTGTCGTAGCGCTTGTGGCTTCAATATGCCGTAGCACTCTTCACATCAATTTGCGTAGCACTCTGGTAGCATCAACATACCGTAGCTCTGGTGGTATCAATATGCCTTAATACTGCTGGTATAAATATGCCGTAACACTTGCAATAAGAACTAATTAAGGCCTTGCTTTACCTGCGTGTCGTATTTTTAAAAGGTAGTTCCTATGCATACTTATTTAAACATATTAATAGGTAATACAATTTTTTCTACTTTTCAAAAATATTTTTTTTGTGTTCCTTCATTTATAAATATCATCTGTGTTAGGGTATTTTTTTCCATTTTTTTTTATATGACCATTACCTACTCTGCAAAAAAGAGACTACCACTTCGACAAGAAATAGATGGAGAAGTCCCCCGAAACTCGGTAGAACCACAGACTAAAACCGAAATAGGACTAGGTCACTGACAGTTTTTGCATCTGTATGGGCGGTGGTAACGAGACCGGGCGGTTGGCCTAGTAAAGCTATAGAGGTCCCACCTAAATTATATTAATAATATAATGTTTTATTATAGTCTAGAAACTGATGATTAGATATAGGTGTGTAAATATACTCACGTATAGGTGTATTTTTATATGTCTGGTTGTCTACACACATATATATGTTAAGTAGATATATCACTTTTATTGTATTTACTAAAATAGTCAATACGAAAGGGTTCTGCTTTTCAATGACTTTAAATGAGTTGAATGCAGATAAATAAACCCCCTAAGAGTTGAGTTTATTTATTTCTTCCTCTTTAGCAAACATCGAGATGAGATGGCATAGTTCCTCGCGACTTCTTAAGGCTTTCATTTGCGCGTATGCAGTGATACATTTTCTTGATTAAATACGCCTGTGTTTGGAAACTCTTAATTACGAAAACGGGCGTCTTCACTTATCAAAAGAAACTCTTCGGCGTGTGCGAATATTTATTAATTTGCGAAAAGTAAATATTTGCTTTTAATAAACGGCGCGTCGGATTATGAACGCGGTTCCTTTGAAAAGTGTGATTTGGGCCATAATCGTAATCAAGTAGACGCTATGACGTCTGGTGTTTATTAATATTATGATTTGAAGTTTGATTAAATATCTTATTAGCTGTGTTTCGATACAAATGTAATTTATATTCTTTGTGATGGTAGTTTAAAAATGTAATTTTCAATACTTCGTTATCTCATTTAAAAAAACTTATGCATGAAATACAGTTTATTGATTAATTGCTATATGCCCCGCTCGGGGCCTTGTTTATCTAACACTGTTATATTATTTTTTTGATTATTTATTATTATTAAATTAATTAACTTAATTAATAAAATATTTATTCATTAATTTTGTTTTGGTTTTGTGTAAGTTTTTGTTATTCTAAGAAGATTGCTAATTTGAGTATATTCTATATAACTATATTATAAAATACAGCATTTAATTGATACAAGTTTTAGGTATAATAATTAAATATAAACGCCCTTTGAAATAACGTCACAGACATTTGCGAACTGCTCCGCTCCTATGGGACAAAATAGTGGTATTTCTATGAATACTTTTTTTTTATTGGAGCACGGCATGTGACTTTGTATCTGCCTGGTGGTGAGCAGTTCTACAAAGTCCATGAATGGTGTAAATTAACATTTGTCGCTAAATGATGCGATTACGAAATGGGCGGCGACAAAGACGAATTGCATTACGAGTATATTTTAAAATACTGTTGTTTGTGAAATTGTTCATAAGTATATACAAAGACCACGACGAGCTTGCTGCTTGTTTGATGTAGATTTAGAATATATCGCAAATTGATGGATGCGATGTGGTGGAAATTAAACCCCTCCGCTAGATACGTTGAGACCGCTTAGGCAGTGTCAGGCGGCGCCGTCAAGTTTTTTTATAAACTGCCTAGTTATACGTGGTGGCCGAGTTGGTTAAACCTTAGACTTAAAAACACTTAGATCCCTGGTGCGAACCCCGGTGTGTACCAATGAGTTTTTAATCTAAAGAATTATGTACATTTATTTAACAACATCACTATAGTGCCTCAGAGAGCACGTTAAGCTGTCGGTCCAGTTTCACTATACTAACTAAATACCCTTCCGCTGGGTACTCTGAGGCCGTCTAGGTGGTTTCGGCCGCCGTAAAGCACCCGTGATGATATGATGATGATGATGAAGTGCCAAAGGCTTTTTACATTAAAAACATAACAAACCGTTTTAAGTAGAGATTTTTTATTATTATTCCATAAGTCAAAATAATAAAACTATTAAGATCAAAACAAATAACCAAAGTACTTAAAATTTAAAATAATAATAAAACCCTTAAACATGCATATGATACAGATATATCCACCGCATCCAAACTCCTTCCAGGGCTGAAGGTACCCAAAACACTGGCTACATTGCCTCTTTGTATCGACAGTGATATGCGTGGCTTATATTATAAAAAAAGGTCGCGGGAAGCCGATGGATACAGGCAGCGCAGAACCGGTCGTTGTGGCGATCCTTGGGGGAGGCCTATGTCCAGCAGTGGACGCGCAAAGAAAGGCTGGCATAATATTATAGCTTACATATTCAAGTAATACCCGGCCCTAAGATCACCTGATATTTTATTTAGGAGACCACATAGTCTCTTCTTAAAGTTCTTGGCTTCAGAACCCCAAGTTTTTTAAACCGTTTACAAAATATTAAACTGTATGAGTAAATAGACTCTGAACTTAATTAAAGCAGCGACACCTGTGAACGAGCCGTTTGTATGCAAATATATCTCATCGGAAATTTCTGCACCTTATTATAAGAATACGAAAGTGTTTGGCGAACTTTCGCCGGGCGCGATCTCTGATACAGGCTTATCTGATAAATATTACTCCCTCCCAATTTCCTAGCGGCATACATTCTCCCAATTCGAATAACATTTAGGGTGAAAATATTGAGCATAACTAATTTATTTGCTCTCACTCGGGACTGAACGCAAAAATGAAGGTGTGTGTACAATATATTTTAATAACGCACTCTCTAGGGACTGTGATACGCATAACGAAGTGAAAATAACGCTTTTTTACTTTTTACCTTTGAAAATTTTAAAAGGGAAAAATTAAGTAATAAATTATTGTTTTGAATATACTTCATTAACTGTAAAAGTAATCTGAAATATAATATAGACCAGTAGCTCTACTTTGAGATTGTTAAAAAGCTTACTGTACAGTTAAAGCTGTAGGAATCTACCAATAAACTGTCCCTATTGGTGGATCCCTACACTTTAAACTGCGTATAGTAAGTGAAATATTGTTTAACAGATACTCATGGTAAAGTTATCTATAGGTGAGTGGATACTGCGTTTGGCGTTTTGTGACAAGATCTCCAGTGCCATCAGATCTACAGTGATATCCGCTATAGATCGACGAGCTGCCTAAGTTTAATCTATAGGTGAGTTGTTACTGCGTTTGGCGTTTTGTGACAAGATCTCCAGTGCCATCAGATCTACAGTGATATCCGCTATAGATCGACGAGCTGCCTAAGTTTAATCTAGGAATTGATATTTAATGACTAAGTTTAATCTAGGAATTTATATTTAATCTACCTTGGAAGCCTCCAACCGTAGAGACCAGCTGTTGAATGTTGATGAATATTTTCTTACGTCAAGTTTTTTTTTTTTTAATTAAAGCACGGCATCTGATTTTGTAATCTACCTTGTGGTGAGTATATAGACCTACAAAGTTCATGAATGGGGTCGATCAATAATTGTTTTTTAACAACATTGATCACATTCACTATGCCGGCTAAATGATGAGATTACGAAATGGGCGGCGACAGAAACGAATTTGCATTACGAGTGAGTATTGTGAGTATTTTAATATTCTCACTGTCTTATCGTCAATTAATTATTATTTAATTATTTATTTCTTTATATAAAGTTTTTTATTCTAAAATACTCAAATATTATATCGTATACTCACAATAGTAAGATGTAGTCCAGATGTTAGCTCAATTTGTGAACCTTTTAAGCCTTTTACAACAATGTAAAGGCTACATCTTGTCGTGAGTATCATACTTAAATAAATAAATAAAATTCAACTGCCCATTTCGTAACCGTACCCTGAGATGAGACAACCACCTCGACAAGAAAACAGTAGATCTGATCAACAGATGCAGTAGTCTCCTGAAAGCCGATGAACCCACTAAAAAAGCGAAACATGACTAGTTCACTGGACGGTTTTTGCATCTGTATTGGCGGTTGTAAAGAGACCGGTCGGAATTATTCTACTCGTAGCGGAAACAAGTACCGAGATAGGCCGCGCTCGCCACGACAGCGCTATCAGCTCCAGGTCGCCGCGACGACGCCCACAGATTGGATCGAGTTAATTTCGCTCGACAAACAAATTGACAAAGTTTAGAGCGAGGCATATTTCTTCGTGGCATCGTACCCCGTCTCCTTCCCGCCCCGCTGACAGATTCTCGCGTAACGGAAATTAAATTTCACATCCCAACAAGAGTGAAGCGCGAGTGTTGCCGCGACAGAAACACGTGTCGCACGACTCTGCGGTGACGCCAAGACGCTGCTGCGGTTTGCTCCGATATTAGGGTGCGGTGGCTTTCACAATGAAAGATTGATTACAAACCAACTTAAAGCAATTACTTAAATAAAACAAACATACATACATACAGACTTGATATACAGATGCGAAAACCGTTAAGTGACCTTGTCATGTTTCGGTTTTAGTCTGTGGGTTCACTGTGTTTCAGGAAATTGTTGCATCGATTTCTTGTCGAGTTGCTCTCTTTTGAGGATGCGGTTACGAAATGGGTGGTTGAATTGACGATTAGGCAGCGAGTATATTAAAATCAAATACGTGGTGGCCGAGTTGGTTAGACCTTGGACTTAAAAACACTAAGGTCCCTGGTTCGAATCCCGGTGTGTACCAATGAGTTTTTAATTAAAAAATGTATGTACATTTGTTTGACAACACCACTATAGTGCCTCGGAGAGCACGTTAAGCTGTCGGTCCCGGTTTCACTATACCAACTTGTGAAACTGTTTATAGATGGGTTATTGAGTCTATTCAAAACATCGCGACGAGATAGCCACTTGTTCGGTGTAGACTCATACCATCGGCTACGACGAGGTGGGATTAAAACCCCTCCGCTGGGTACCCTGGGGCCGTCTAGGCGGTCTCGGGCGCCGTAAGGCACCCGTGAAGATATATATATATATATGTATATTAAAATATACTCGTAATGCAATTCGTCTTTCTCGACGCCCATATCGTAATGTCATCATTTTTCCGGCATAGTAGGAGCGATCAATTTTGTTTAAGAACAAATATTGACCGACCACATTCATGGACTTTGTAGGTCTGGTTACAAACAGATCAAGATACAAAGTCACATTTCGTGCTCTAATAAAAAAAAAACTTAAATAAATTTGTATGAAATTTGCCTAATATAAACAAAACGGGCACTCATAATTCAAAACAAACGTGCCAACTAATCCGAATACGTTCTATCAAAATTGCAATTAAAAGCCCATTTACCGAGGTGAGCGGAGACGGACCTCGGGTCATCTCGAGAAGGCCGCTCGAATTGGCCATTAGCGGCAACGTCAGAGGGCGCTTCGGACCTTGTTTACACCACGCTTGCCCTAATGACGACCTTTGCTCGGCTTCCCTTCGTTAAGGCGAGGAAAACCTCGCACTAAAAGGCAACACTCCCTGGGTTGGACCCGAAAAGACAATGAGCAAGATAGCTTTTATAAAAGTGCTAAAGAGAGAGCGAGATAAAACATTATAGCTTTCGGATTAATGCCCATGTACATGGACGTTAAAAGGCTACTGCGGGTGCGCTAGGGTTAACAAGGTTATTACGGGATGATCCCACTGTAACCGCTGCCGTAAAAGTGTTAATTATGTTTTGGGAAATAAATTATTGTCAATGAACTTTGACTTCGTATAAATAAAATAAATTTATTGTGTAGGTTCTAATAAATCCTATACTGTGTCTTGAAAGAGGTTTGTCAAATACTTCGCGTTCTGCTTTCTGATGAAGAGTTTCTTTAATCAGATCCTGAAAAAAAATCGTACAAACTTTGTAATTTATAAAATCGGTATTTTTTTTTTTTTAAGTTACGGCCATACATATATATATAGGTGGAGTTGTGTTAACCCTCATCATTGTAGTCGTTAAATATAAGTATGAAATAAATTAGATATTTAATATTGTTTCTATTACTTGTTTACCGCCCATACAGATGCAAAATCCGTAAGTGACTTAGTCATGTTGCGGTTTTAGTCTGTGAGTTTACCGGTTTTCCGGGACTACTGCATCGATTCCTTGTCGAGGTGGTAATCTCATTTCATGGTGCAGTTACGAAACGGGCGATTAATTTGGCGATAAAGCAGCGAGGATACATTTAACCGACATAGTAGGAGCGATCAATATTGTTAAACAACAATGTATTGATCGACCCCATTCATGGACTTTGTAGGTCTACTTACCATCAGTTAGATACAATGTGTCATACCGAGCTGAAATAAATAAAAATATACTATAGTTAACTATATAGGTACAAAAAATAAAAGTGAAGCAAAGCGACTGAAAAACATTAAAAAAGTCTCAAACTTTGTAGAATCCTAATAGACTTCATTGACATAAAATGTTTTATTCAATTTGAATCCAGAGCCAAAACAAAACGAAGTAGGTACCATCATTACTGGTAGAAAAAGTTCTTGCTTTTCTATTTGTTACAGTTAATAATATGATGGCCCTTAAGATAAAATTGTAAAAGAAAATAAATAAGAACACTTGAGTTGATGAGAGTTTGAATATGTTTTTTTGTTTTTCAAATATTTGCAAATGTAAATAATAATTACTTATAACGAAATTTTTAATAAAATTTAGTGGGTAGCTAATTTGAAAACCTAATTATAATTATTGTATATAAAAAAAAAAATTATTTACAGTGAATACTTTTGTAATTTGGAGACACTAACTACCCTTTGGCGGTAATTTAAATGAGGTATTTATATTATTATTTAAAAAAAAATATATTATTAGTGAAATAAATTAAATACAATATAATATATTACAACTTCTGTTCTAATAAATTATTAATTCAACTGCTTTCTAAACAGTATATAATTTAAATTTAATTTAAATGTTTATTTTTTCAATTTACATTATTGGCTAAATGAAATACCTACCTAGCTAGAATCCGTTGCCCTCAAACCAGCAACCGCCAAAAAGTAAACTCCAATTATTTAATTATATTAATGTGCAGTAATACAATAAATCTGGGCATTAGGTAAAAGCCTTCATTACTTAAGTCCCATAAACCCCTTATCCCATAACGGTAATAACACAATTACTATAAATCTATCATCAGTGAGCAAACATCGTCCGAGTTTCAGCCTAAGCTAATACATTTTGTCCACACCCGTATTCATACTTAAGTACAAGAGTGGGACTAGTATTTGTCGAGCACACACGCCCGTCGCCCGCACATCGCAATAACCTGCAAGACGACGGGTCGGGCCAAGGGTTCCCCCGCCGAAAGGACAGTAATTACGGTAGGCAAATTAAGCAGTAAGGGGAACGAATCTGCAGCGTCCATCGCGTCTTTGTCCTGCTACGACCGGCGGTTTATTTTCGGTTATTCCACCTCTTATTACAATGTAAGCCTACCCCTGCGGCGCGCACACCTCCGAAACTGATTTCGGCCGGCATCAGAGTTTCATTACGGTCTGTCGAAAACAATCCACTCTAAATATCTATTCTTCGGCGGGCGCACTCCCGAATTATATTAGTCTGAGGTGGCGAAGGTTCGACTCAATTTGTTCGCTCGTAATAACTTCTCTTTCGGGGTTTAGCAAATGAGCGAATCGGATGAGAACGCTTTTGGGGATCGATCATGGAGTTTCGATCCTTCTATGGGTCTACCCTACTCTTAGCGAATAAAAGTCAACACGTCTCCCTGAATTTCAACATCAACAACGAGATTGAAAGAAGAGCACGCAAATCCCGAGGGACAGGAAGCAAATATAATTTGTCCATTAAAAAAATCAAGTTCGCAAGTGACCAGGGCCGAGGAGGTCCACAAAGCCTCGTTAGCGGTGGCCGAACGTGCCGCGTGTCACACACTTCAGGCCCTTCGTAAATAATGAGAGGGGGCGGCTCTCACACACTTACATGTCTAAGATGTTCACGACAAATCTGATAGGGCAAGTGACCGAAACTTTTAAGATAAAGGTGTTTGTCAGAAGGACACAAAACCGTTTTTGTTTTATGTTCTCAGAAATTTGTCGATAATAAAATTATAGATCAACTTATAAACGTAGAAAAAACACAATATTGAAAGACATAGAATTGCCTTACTAGACAAGACAAGTCTTGTCTTACAGATAAATCTTGTATTTATTAAATAATTAAAAAATATTAAATAACATTACATAATACATTTTAGATAATACGCAGTGCAATATTTAGGAGTACGAGTATTTACGTTATTAAAGGACTCATAAAACCACAAATTTTGATACAAAATTATATATTGCGTTACTTCAAAATGTATGGAAAATCAACACTGACCCTTGCAAATCTAATTGCCACGTCCGATCACAAAGACAATTTTGTAGTTCCGTAGCTATTGCCCTTGGGAGACGGAAACCTACGTGGGTCTATGCGTCGACTTGTCGGCAGAAGGTCCCAGGGCTGAATACCTCTTAGATTGCCTTCGAGCTGCCACCTAAATTTAGCTCCTCTATACACTAAACAAGGCGTTGTATTAGCCACGTGGAATAGAATTTGTAATTGAAAACTAAATTTACTGTAAAATAATTCTTAATCATTCTTCACATCTTCAAATATTTACATAAGAAAATTTATTGTATAAATAATTAATAAAAATATGTGTAAGTATGCAGTTTACACGGAAAAAAAATATAGGATCAAAGCGTTTAAGAATATATTTATTCTTTCATATATGGCGGAATAACCATATTCTTAAATAAAGTAAAATTTGCCTTGGGTTAAGAGCAACTTTAGTAAAAAAAATATTTACTTAATACAAGATAATTGTTTTGATTCAAGAATATATGAAACAATATATTTTTGATACAAGATTTTATTTTTTTCCGTGTAGGAGTAATATTTATTTATATATTATTCATAAATTTATTCAATAAATATAATAAAACTATTCCTATAGCTATATTTAAAAGGCCTCCATGTCCCAGCTATTTTTAGAACTAAAAGTACCTATTCAAATAATAATAATAATATGTAGGACAATTTATACATAATTCTCTGGTCACACCACAAACCACGCTCTAGGCTTGTGCTGTGTGTATTAGAAACAAAGATATAATACATAATAATATTATATTTTATAAACCCAAACTGTATAGAAAAACATACCAAAAATTTTCTTGACATGGGTAGGAATTGAACCCACCATCTCCGGAATACTCCGGATACAACGCCAAAAGCGCAACCACTGGGTGTAAATGGTTACCGAGATAACAATTTCTGAAATGAAACTTAGGGAAAGTTTGGTTTCAGATACTATCGCCGATAAAGCTATTTAATTATTCTAATATTTCGGTCACCGATAAAAGCAAGTTATTTATTTTACGGTTATTATATGTTCGGTGAACGATAACAGTGAGCTATTTATATTTCGATTATTATAATATTTCGGTCTCCGATAAAATGAGCTATTTATTTTTCGAATACCGAATATAATTTTTTGATCACCGGTAAGACCAAGATCTACTATTTTCCAAATTTAAATATTCTACCTCAACTGGTTTCCGAAGTATTGGTCTGGACAGACAAATAGTGATTAAAGGTATTGTTTATCTTAAAAAATAAACAGAACTAGATATAAATATATTGGATATCCCCGACTATAATATATAGGTCATTGCTATAAGAGCTTGAAATATCTGTATCTGCCTAATGGTAAGCAGGCCTACAAAGTCCATGATTGGGGTTGATCAATACATTGTTGTTTTACAGTATTAGTCGTAGGTTAAATAATCTGGTTACAAAATGAACTGCGATAATTTGCAAGACGAGTCTATTTGATATCCACTGCTGCTTTGTCGCCAAATCAATTGCCCCTTCCATTGGAAAGGAAACTAACCACCTGTACAAGAAATCGTTACATGAAAAGCGTTAAACCCACAGACTATACCTGAAACTTGACTTAAAAGTAACGTTTTTTTTGGCATTTGATAAGGAATTTGTCGTCACAATTGATCAAAAAAAAAAATAATAATAAAAACATTTACAAGGTATGTTAACATGGTTTGGGACTCTCCTGTTAAGTGTTAAATATCTGTATTAAGAGAGCCCCGCTCTTCCTACAGATATTACACTTGTAAAATATATAATAAAATATTTATGTAAATGAAAAAAGCGGCCCCAGCCTAGTGGTTAAGTCACTGCGCAACTGATAACAAGGTTAAGCAGATGACAACAAGACCGGCCTGGGATGGGTGACCGCTTTATACAACGAGGCTATTTCATCATAAACACAGCAACAAGCTCGCCACTTGTTAGGTGTTGCCTCTGAATACCATCAGCGAAATGAGGATGGGTTAACCCCTCCGCTGGGACCCTGAGGCCGTTTAAACGGTTCTCGGGAGCCAAATTGGCACCCGTGATGGTATTTATTTATTTTATTATGAAAATATACGCATAAAGAGGTGCCTCACCTATCTAATTACTTCGTAACCACACCATTATACTAAATATTATATATTATGTAATCTATTATAATATAGTCTTCTAAGAAAACAGATCGATTAAGAATCACGTGTTGTATTAGTAAATAATAACAAAACAACCAATAGAAGATTAAGTGATTGGAATGAGTCGTAAAGAATAGGCAGTAGACAAGGCAAACTTTTCCCATGGAGGACATAAATTGGGTACGGAAGCAGATCACGTAACGGTTTAGAGTTCACAAAACTGTGCCATAAATCGGACGCACGGAGGTGCGCCGGAGACAAACGGCACCGGACGAGCACATACAATGCTTGGAGACACCTTTTATTAATAGTAAAAATGTACTTCTGTGTCGAATTCTGTGCCCCATTTTTGTCGTCATAAGTTACAATTGGTTCAATTTAATTATGGATATTTTTTTTGGTACAACCAATCTTGTCCGAAAAATCAGTCGCTTCAAATTCATTAAAGGAGACTGACCAAAAGCTGTTGCGCTATAAAGAAAAGTAGTATGGTCTTAAAACATTATTCATAATTCATGGCTATATTTTAAACGACATATACATTTAACTCGTTGAAATATTTTGTGGGGTTCATTTTTCACTGTATTAGTAAGATATTGATTTCCGTTTGAATTATCTATCATGAGGCAGTAATGTACACCCCGTCAATGTTCGCTATCTGAAACTGAAAACTATAAAAACAAATGTTTATATTTTTTTACTTATAATACTGTACCCCTTATTAAAATAATACGCCCTCATATAACATATTGGGTTAATCAAATACATAAAAACATACAAATACGTTATCAAGTAGTCGCGTTTGTCTAGTCTGCACATTTGTAAAACAGACTGAGTTGGGGTGCGTACAATTCAATGAGTACGCAAATTAAAAATAAATTTCAGCAATAATCAGTCAAACAAAACTATAGTCTGGCCACAGAGATATAGGAACAGTCTGTCGCCCTTTCGTTAAGTCATTTATTTTTAGTTTTGTTTGGTTAATTATCTTTTTTTCGGGTGTCGAGTCGAGTCTTCGGATCCCTTAACTTTTTTGTAATTTCAATATCAAGATAATGGCAGGGACAGCTTGAAAAAAAAAAACCATTCGAATAGGTTTATTTTTTACCAAATCCCGCTAATAAAAATCTCCAGCTTTACTTATGTACTTTTATTAATATTACCTATAGCCTTACTTCTTAATATTTTATAGTCTTTACAGAGCAATGATATTATAATATACTTAAAATATTATTGTTACGGGGGCGATTTTTCGGCACGTATGAGTGTTGTTTCAAATGGACGCCTATTTATTAGCTTAGACGAGTATATAAACGAACTTAAGGCGTCGAATGTACGCCCAGTCTCTAAAGGAAGTTACAGTTGTCTCTTTACTTTACCCGATAATCGTTTTGGAAGACAACCTTAGACATTGTTTATTTGAATACTAACCTCAAAATCTTAAATAAAAATTTAAGTTTACAGAAACCACACAATTTTTTTTGTAAAAAGGTGTCTATTAAAAGTATGATATTTATCCTCTTTTGTGTTTGGTTATCATACAAACATATTTTTAGCGCAACCGCCGTGCATACACAGATGAACGGTCTCCTTTACATACTCAAACCGAAATATGACTAAGGGCTGATTTTTCAATCGTCAGATAAAGTCGATAATTAACTTGTATGAAGAACTGACAGTTCTTCATACAAGTTATCTGTTGAATAACTTTATCAGAGGATTGAAAAATCAGCGCTAAGTTATTCTATGGATATATATCTATGAATTAATAAACATTTATACGAAAATAGCTTTTCTAAAGTCTCCAAAGTGTTAATTTTAGTTTGCCAACACCACAAACTAAAACTCAGATTGACTATACCAACTTTTAAAATCATATTCAAACAAGAGCTTAGCATTTATTCTATATAGATTTTTCAATACAACATATATTATATATTCGTCAAGGTAAAAATAAAACATCTCCTATAAAATTTTTAGTAGTTTAATCGTATTATCACTACAGACAGACAGACTCATATTACTAATAGGTATGTATAATATATGTATATTTTACAAACTTATAAACTAGCTAAGAAGTCTACGCTATCGCAATAATAGGTGCAATTAGGTAAATTACCCGCCACAAAGCGACTGCATAGCTTTCTTGTTCCTCACCACCAAGGACCTATTTAAAAGATAGCAGAGCCAAAGCAGAAGCAGGCAGCGGAGCGCGTAACGACCACGTAATTTTCGCACCCAGGTGTCTTGTGACGGCGCTGGTTTTTTTTCGATTTAAATTACCATAATAAGTCTGATTTTGAGTTTATTTATCGAGTATATTTATGTATATACGTGGTGGCCGAGTTGGTAAGACCTTGGACTTAAAAACACTAAGGTCCCTGGTTCAAATCCCGGTGTGTACCAATGAGTTTTTAATTTTTTTAAATTTATGTATATTTATTTGACAATACCACTATAGTGCCTCGGAGAGCACGTTAAGCTGTCGGTCCCGGTTTCACTATAACAACTTGTGAAACTGTTTATAGATGGGTTATTGAGTCTATCCAAAACATCGCGACGAGCTAGCCACTTGTTTGGTGTAGACTCATACCATCGGCTACAACGAGGTGGGATTAAAACCCCTCCGCTGGGTACCCTGGGGCCGTATAGGCGGTCTCGGGCGCCGTAAGGCACCCGTGAAGATATATATATATATTTATTTAAAAATAAACTAACTTATACATGAATAATAATAAAGATTAATCTATGAAGAGATTATTTATTTATTATTATTTTTAACACAGTACAATTAACAGAAATAAACAAATATTTAATATTAGTATAATAAAAAAGCGGCCCCAGCCTAATAGTTAAGTCACTGCGCAACTGATAATAAGGTTAAGCAGATGACAACAAAGCCGAACCTGGGATTGGTGACCGCTTTATACAAGGAAGCTATACCATCACAAATACCGCGACAAGCTCGCCACTTGTTAGGTGTTGTGTTGCCTCCGAATAACCTCGGCAAAATGAGGATGGCTTAATCTCTCCGCTGGAATATATAATAACATATTTTTACAGTAATTATATCGGATCTGATAATAACATATTTTTACAGTAATTATATCGGATCTGATAATAAAATATTTTTACAGTAAATAATACGGCGTCTTTTCTGGACTGCCTCCTTAATCTGAAAAAAAAACATTTCTTTCATGACATGTTGCTGCCTATACTGCCTACAACTACATACGACGCGTAGCAGTCTTAATTCTATAATCATTATAAAACTTAGACTTAGGTAATTTTTAAAGGTTTCGGGGGAGGTGGGTGGATTCATAGCCGGGTCCGTCACTGATCTGTGCGATCTAGGCAAAAGCAAACAGTAACGCACCCATGATGACTTTTAAGCTAATTAAAAATATTTAATACTTTACAAAATAATCAATAATACTTTACAAAATAATCAATAATACTTTACAAAATAATCAATAAGAGAGAAAGTAAAATATTACTTAAATGATTTTGACTTTAAAAAGCGCCAAATTTTACAGAGTCAAAATATTTTTTTCTATAAAACAACAAAACAAAAAAACTTGAACAAAAAACTTCACAGCTTTAAATAACAAATCAAACTTTAACTCGTCAGTAAGTAACAAATGAGATGGAATCAAGTTGACCCAAACATGCAAACCTACGAAGGGTTTCGGTGTCCTAACAAAATAGATCCTAAATAATTAGCGTCTAGAAGACCCCTACCGGCCCCTCGCTGGACACACACTATTATTATTTATTGACTCGGGCCGGATTTCGTCGCTTTTCATCAGCCCCTGCTCCAAATATATCGAAAGAAAATGTAATCATTAAGAATAGGCAAATAAGGGGCCGTTTCGTAAATGAGCAATTGTGCAAGATGAAACGGTGGGCCCTGTATAGATAGATGTGTTTTTGTACTTAATTAACTCACTGGTATTGAAAGACATTAATAATATAAAATACTTTTATTTTTATTGAATGAAGCACGGCATTGGATTTTGTATCCACCTGATGGTAATCAAACCTACAATCTATCAATGGGGACGATCAAGCAGTTTATTTTTTATTTATTTTATTGGAATATGTGACTTTGTATCTACCTGCAGACCTACAAAGTCCATGGCTGGGTTCAATAAATAATTGTTCTTAAACAACATTGATCGCTCCCACTATGCCAGCTAAATGATGCGATTACAAAATGGGCGGCGACAAAGACGAATTGCATTACAAGTTTATTTTAAAATATTGCCTTATCGTTAATTCAACCACCTATTTCGTACCCGCACCCAACGCAGTTTAATATTTTGATCGCTGCCACTAACTATCCGCTGACTAAAAGGTGCGGTTATGATATGGGCGATGACAAAGACGATTTTTTATTATGGTTCTACTTTAATGGCCGTTTCGTAACCGCACTATAAAAGGCGACTACCACCACGAAAATAAATCAGTGTAGTAGTCTCCTGAAAACCTGTGAACTCACAGACTATACCCGAAAAAATACTAGGTCACTAGATGGTTTTTGCATCTGTATGGGGTGGTAACGAAACCGGTCGGTTAATCTATCGAAGTTATAGAGACCTTCCTTCCTACTTAGAGCTTTTGTTGACCTGGTTTTGCCCTTCATATTGAAGTTTTTTCAATTTGGAAGTAATAATATGTGTCTATTAATCCCTGTATTCTAAGTCGTATTTTCCACTTCACTTTCACTCAAGTATAGAATGCCTCATTCTATCTTTCTTGATTTGATATTTGGTGGAAAGAGACAGACGTTCCTTGAGCGAAAGTGGAGTGAAAAACACGACTTAGAATACGGGGGTAAGATCTCGTGATAGAGGAAATCGTGATAACTTTGCTAAGCCGACCAGCATCTCACCGTCCATACATATGTAAAAACCGTCAAGAGAACTTGTCATGTTTAGTCTGTGTATTCAACGGTTGTCAGTAGAATTTCCTCTCAATCTCCTTTCAGGTTATGGTAACGAAACGTTCTAATGATTTAACGCTAAAGCAACGAGGACATTAAAGTATGCTCATAATTCAAATTCATTTTTGTCGCTGCCCATTTTATAGCCGTATCATTTAGCCAGTATGTATGCAGTTTGTAGGCCTTTTTACAATTAGCTAGGGACAAACGTTTTGGTGATTCATACATCTGCCGTACTATTAAAATGTGGAATGCTCTACCAGCTTGCGTGTTTCCTACCTCTTATAACCTATAGTCCTTTAAACGAAGCATTAATAGGCATCTTAAGCCGGCATAATAATGGCAAACAGCCGTGCACCTGTCTTGCTATCATTTCATGCCTCCGCTTGTTGCTATCATTCCTGGGCTGCTTAACATCAGATGGATGCAATGTCACATGTTGAGCTCTTATAAAAAAAAGATATATATAAAAATACAAACATGTCAGTCAAACAGATATAGAATCCTGCCTTGTTATTTCACGCGCAAATTCTTTTGTTGCATGGATTCGTGTTAAATGACTGGGAAGTTACGGCCCGGGGAGGTTGGCTCGATCGGCCGAACAATCTTTGTTTCCCAAGGAAGCCGGTCCACCCTATCGTCTCTGTTCACGAATAAATCAGTTCCTAATACACTGATACCGTTGCTTGAATTTTCTAGCTCATTGAATGTAAGATGTTTTTTTTTTATATTTTATTTTTTGTTTTGTTTTAAGCTGTACAGTAAGCCGAGTAATTTACAATTCTAAAAATAAATTCTCGCAAATTTGGATAGTGTTATATAAATAAACATGTTAAAAAAAACAACTTTATTTATTTATTTTATTTAAAATACTTTATTGCACAAAATTAAAAAAAAAAATGTACATAGGCGAACTTAATGCCTTAGGCATTTTCTACCAACTAACTTTACAACCTATAACAGTCAGTTATACCTACCAACTTTATCCTATAACAGTCAGGTATATATAAACATTGCTCCGTGGTCTAGTGATTGCTCTTTGACGTCGTACGTATACTGTGGTCGGTTCGATTCCCACTCATGGAAAAACATTAGTACGTTTTTCTGTACAGTTATGGTAAACTGCACAATATTATGTATTAGTATCATTGCTTCTAGTACACATACGAGTATTACACGCCGGAGTTTAGGCAGTTTCTTTTTTATTAGCTCAAGTAAAACCTAATTAAATCGATTAGATTTTTAAAAAAAACCTAACGAAATTTTAACCCTAACTCTATATAAATAAAAGCTACATTAGCTGAGTACATTACATAACACCGAATGCAATTATTAAATTTAATATCCAGTACGTCTGCATTCGATAATAGAATCCGCTTCAATATCTTCAGGGCATCAGTTCTCAAGACATGCATAGTTATTTGAATATGGAATGCACGAACCCTGGCCCAGACGATTCGAAAATTAATTCCATTGGTTCTGAGGTCACAGAACCGTGTAATGAGTCTCGCGGTGCTTTCAGGGTGCCTTCGACCTTTCGGTAAGTCTTCAGGCTTACATGAGTAACATATTGACTTAGTACTATAATTAATTTACTAATAAGGCATATTTAGTATGTATTTTTTATGTATGTCAGTGTGTAAATTATATTCATTAATACGCCGGACCGAGTTCCATTTATCCATGTCTCTACAATACCGTTTAACTATTTAAATGGCTCTAAGTTGACAATTCGTCTTTGTCGCCGCTCATTTCGTAATCGCTATATTTAGCCGGCATAGTGAGAGCGTTCAATGTTGTTTAAGAACAATTATTGATTGACCCCTTTTCATGGATTTTATATTTTTATATTATGCCGTGCTTCAATAAAAATAATTTAAAAAAAAGTTGTTTTATTTGTGAAAAATTGAAAAAAAAAAAAACATAGTTTGTGAGGTCTCAGAACCTTTCAGGGCGACCTTCGACCTTTCGCTACGTCTTCGGGATTTTACAACTAACTACAACTATAATTAATTTACTAAAAAGGCATATTTATTATCTATTTTTATGTATGTTAGTGTGTAAATTATATTTATTAATACGGACCGAGTTCAATTTATCCTTACTTCTACAATTCCGTTTAATTGAGTCGATATATTCTAATTGATTTCATTAAAGAGGCACTAAGTTAAAGTTGTTTAATTTGTGAAAAATTAAAACCAATTGGTTGTGAGGTCACTAAACCTTTTAGGGTGGCCTTTAATCTTTCAGTACGTCTTCAGGCGTACACGACTAAAATATTGACTTAGTACTATAATTAATTTATTAATAAGTATTTTTATGTAAGTATGTCTGTGAGTAAATTAATTTATTAATACGGACCGAATTTCATTTAACCTTGTTTATAAAATTCCATTTAATTATTTAATCGGGTCGATATATTCTAATTTATTTGTTTAAAGAGGCACTAAGTTAAAGTTGTATCATTTGTGATTGTTTTATTTTATTTATTTATATCATAGGTTGTGAGATCACAGAACCTTTCAGGACAGCCTTCAACCTTTCAATGCGTCTTCAGCACGACTAACATAACTTACTTACTAACGCATAACTTACTAACTTAGTACTATAATTAAGTTACTAATAGGTACTTATTTAATATTATATAATGTATGTCAGTGAATAAATTCAGCAGAATCGAGTGTCACTTATTTTTCTCTATCTTTAGAATTCCTTTGGGTTATTTCCATAACTAAAAACACGAAACTAAAAACTGACTGACATTTAATATTTTTAATGCTGTTACATTATCTGACAGTCAAACCTTCGGGACATCAATACATTATAACCATCTATCTAATAAATACAAATATTTTAGTATGCAACGTATGCAAATTTTATGCTTAATTTTTAATTAAAAATAACTACTTCTCTAAATACTGTACCAATGAGTTTTTAATTAAAAAAAATATGTACATTTGTTTGACAACACCACTATAGTGTTTGACAACACCTCGGAGAGCACGTTAAGCTGTCGGTCCCGGTTTCACTATACCAAATTGTGAAACTGTTTATAGATGGGTTATTGAGTCTAGTCAAAACATCGCGATGAGCTAGCCACTTGTTCGGTGTAGACTCATACCATCGGCTACGACGAGGTGGGATTAAAACCCCTCCGCTGGGTACCCCGGGGCCGTCTAGGCGGTCTCGGGCGCCGTAAAGCACCCGTGATGATATGTATATATATAAATATATGTATTTTAGTAGGCAAAGTATGCAAATTTTATGCTTAATTTTTAATTAAAAATAACTACTTCTCTAAAAAAATATATTGAGTAGATTAATTTTAAAAAGCATTCACGAATGATAGTTTATTAATTTTGGTAGATTTTCCTAGCTGGGAATCAAACCGGTTGATCTTGAAAAAAAAAAACTCACCTGTATTATTGCACCAGCCGATAGTGTCACACAAAGTAACTTCAAACGGCAAACTTAATTTTTGATAAAAAAATATTAATTAAAACATATTCATAGATTTCTAGGAAATAAAGTTTTCAAAAATATAATGATGCAGTTTTAATTTTTAACAAAATCAGCCCCGAGACTCCTTTGAGCATTTTTCGCTATTAGTTTGTAGTTTAGAATTTGGCCTTAAAGGATTACTTGAAAAATCCACCCTGTATAATAATATAGGTATTAAATAATTCATTATTCAAAGCATTCTAAAGTCCATACTAAAATTATTGAAACCTTGCACAATATTATTATATCAGAGTAGTATTGATAGACTGATGTATTCAATTTGCCAGAGAAATTTGCAAAGCTCGGGATACAGTCGAGGCCAACCGCACGTAATTATCGCTTATTATGAAAGGCGGACCAAGTCTTGGCGAGATTCTGACTGAACGGGACTTCGTTATTAGTGTTACATGGTTCTAATTGATTCATGCAACATGAATAGAGTATTCGATTTGATTGCCTAGGTTTTATATATTAGACATTTGCCATTCATTATGTGGTGGCTAAGTTGGTTAGACTGTAGATTTAAAAACACTTTTCGATGTGAACCAATGAGATTTTAAGTTATGTATTTTTTTTTGACAGCATCACTATAGTGGCGAGAGTACGTAAGCTTTAACAGCATTTTTTTCCTCCTAGTCATATTTCAAGGTTGTATAAAAATAAAATAAAAAGTTAACAATACAGCTTATTAGCTGTATTTTACCTAAAACAAAGACATTTTAAATTAAAATACCTCTTAAAATAATATGTAGGGTAAATTTTTCAAGGCCAAATCCTAAACTATACAAAATACATTCCATCTACAACTTACATTCCACCATTTGATCCTTATAAGCAATACTATCAGCTGGTGTAATAATACAGGTGAGTTTTTTTTTTCAAAATCAACCGGTTCGATTCCCGTCTAGGAGAATAAATTTTTCACAAATCTAATGATGCAGTTTTAGTTTTTATCAAAATCAGCTCCGAGACTCCTTTAAGCATTTTTCGTAGTTTGTAGTTTAGGATTTGGCCTTGAAGGCACACTTGAAAAATTCACCCTGTATACATCCCGACTATTGCGTTAAATTAGATCCAGAAACTATCTGCAACAGAAATTCCAATTTTGGAAATCGAGAATGTTAATAACCCCAAAATGGTATACAATAAAGGCTGGGCGGGATAGTGAGTAGTGAGTGAAAGACGTGCGGGAAGCCAGGCGCGCGTCACTAATTCTACCGTCTAACGTCACCGGATATGAGCTGGTGTACGCTTGTAACCGCTCCAGCCTTTGGTGTAGAAAACTTAATAGCAAAGCTTGAAAATTTTAATAGCTACTTTTTTTTATACAATTTTAATATATAGTAATAATAATATGTAGGACAATTTACACATATTGAACTGGTATGGAAACTAAGCACTAGGTTTATACTATGTGTACCAGAAGCAACGATATAATACATATTATATTTTATAAACACCCAGTCCATGACAAACTGTACAAAAAAAACGTACTAATATGTTTTTACCATGGATGGGAATCGAACCCACGACTTTCAGAACGCCAAAGGCCATATTATATAATTATACTTTTTGTTTTATAACAAAGAGAGCAGGTTATTAGTAGGAACTTAAATAGTGCCTGGTAACGTTATCAATAATGCAAAAATCGTCAAGTGATGTAGTCATGTTTCGATTTTAGTCTTTGGGACTTTCAGGAGACTTCGGCGTCGTTTTCTTATGGTAGTCTCCTTTAAGCGGTTGATTTAACGATAAAGCAGCGAGGATATTATTAAAATATATACTTAATGCAAATTCGTCCTTGTTGCCGCCCATTTCGTAACCTCATCGTTTAGCCCGCATAGTAGGAGCGATGAATATTGTCAAACAACAATTTGTTGATCGACCCCATTTATAGACTGTGTAGGTCGGCTTAGCATCAGGTAGATACAAGGTGATATGCTGTGTTCCTATGAAAAAAAAATAGGATGATTATACCTCGTAATTTTTCCACTAATCATGTGCATTGTTTACAAATTTGTAATCAACAATAAATTTTATTCGCCTTCTAGAAACTGAGGGATTTAGTACTATTTTAGTAATGTAAGTAATGTAGCTTTATAATAAAACTTGTTTTATTCCACTAACCCCAAGTTACTAGAGGGTGAATCATATTTATTGATTTTAAAAATTAATTAAGCTTCTACATGTTTAGTGGAAAAAATACGTGATATGATATCCCACCCGCAATATGCCCTCCTAACTAATTTTGATCATAAATTAATTTGATTAAGAACTTGTTGGATTGTCTTACTATTTTCACGTAAAAACATTTGTTTGGTACATGTATGATTTTGATAAGACTTAAATTGTAAAAAGTGTAAAATAGTACGTGTAATTAAGATGGGTATACAAGCTTCGCTTAAACAATGATATAAAATAATAAATATCTATAAAGTTAAGTTGTTTATTTTTTATTGTTATTATTTAAATTATTTATTATACTAAAAGATTTATACAAGGGCGAGCTTAATTCCTTAGGCATTATCTACCAGCTAACCTTTAGGAGAGTGAAAATTTTAATATAGGGTACACAGAGATAACAGAATAATGTAAACAAAGGCAAAATACATAAATTAGACACGGTTATAGATATACATACGCAAATATACAACTACATAAAATACATAAATAATAAAATAAAATAAATTAAATAAAATATACGTGTATATATTTGTGACGAGGTAGGATTAATAACCCATCCGCAGGGTACTAGGGCCGTCTAGGGCCTAGGCGGTCTCGGGCGCCGTAAGGCACCCGTGATGTGTATGTAAAATATAAACCTAACCTGAATTACTCATTTCTCATTATCACAAATAATGAGAAATGAGTAAATTCCAAAAAAAAGGCGAGAGGCGCATGTAGAAATTTATATTTAATACAAAATATTTTGAATCTCAATTCGCACACGCAAATAAACAAAATTCATAAAAGTAAAATAATTGAAAGATTTTCCGAGCAGAAAAATCTCAAACCCATACTATACTTTAAGGTCCTTTAAACATCCAAGTGGGCTCTCCATACTTAAGTGACCGGTCCCTTATTCACTCCATGGCATCTCTAGCAATAAGTACAGCCAAACCACCTTATACATGCCGCGCTGCATGACTGGCTTTGCATGGACCGCATATTAGACGTGAATGCTCACAGGCACATTCTGGGCCCTTATTTCATGCTTCAGGTAACATCTTATCGCCGGAGGACTTTGGATGTATGTACATAATTACCTACTTACTATTATCTACTTTTGTTATATTAACTTTATGTTAATCTAAAATTAATTTACTTTTACGTTTTGTTGTTTACCTTTTTTTTAAACCAGGATTAATTTTTTTTTGGAAGCAAAACTCTTTTGGTAAAATTTTTGTCCGTCATAGTATGTGTCATTATTTTTAAGGTCTTATTAAAAAAATGTGGGGTATTAAAAGAAAGCTCTATATTTGGTTACTTACCTTAATTCGGTTTTTTTATCGTAATCAATGTCGCATAAATTTCAAATCTTTTTGAACCGATATTTTTGTTGATAAAATTAGGAACTGTTTCACATTTGGGTAATTATACACAATACATAGTTACTTTTGGGTAATTGGGCAAAAAAAGATAGGTTTCTCCGCAGGCGAGTTTTGCACTATTTTTCATCATATGCTCAAAAAAATAAAACATTTGAATTTATTATTATCTGCAATCACTTTAAATAATAACACAAAAAGTATAAAATAATTTTCTTAAATTTTTATCATTTGATTTTATCCAGATTTCTCTTAATTTATTTAAGCTAGTTTCCTCAACAAAATATTTATTTTTACCCTATCGTCCCATGATCGGTAACACCCTTAAACACAAAAGCTATAAATGAAAGATCGCGAATTACAGTATCTTTACCCCATTTTGAGGCAAGCAAGCTATTAATCTAAGCTCTTAAATTAATTGTAAAATGTATTAACAAAAGCCAAGAATTAAGTTAATCGAATAGTTGTTTACACGGTGTCACTGTTAGCAATTAAAATTGTTTCGGGAGACAATAAATCATTGGCCTGAAAGTGAAACATCATTGTGCCTCGAGCTACAACGCGCAATAAATTTCCCAATTACGTGAAAATTCCGCACCCGCGTAGCTCGTAGCACCTCACTGACTACGGCGTAGAAGAAGATAAATTTACATGGGTTACTAAAAAGCTAAGAGTTCAGGAGTATTGTAACCAACTAAGTACAGTTGAGATATGTTATGAAAGTATTTGTAGCTATATGGTTGCAAAAAGGTTTTTTTTCCCAAAAATAATATAATATTAGGCATTTTACAATCAAACTGAGAAGAAGTTTAAAAAAATGGATTTGCTACCTTATAGTCGAATCAAGTGGCCGTTTTAAAAACGCACCCTGCAAAAAGATTACCACCTCGACAATATTTTTTTTACAAAATATACTATAGTCATTTTTATGAAAAAAAAACCGAGTATTACGGATTTTTTTTTGTGTCTCAATTTATATTTAGAACTAATTGTATAATAGCATCTGTCTAAAAGGTAAGACTGAGAGACAATCAAGTTTAAAACATTTTGCTACAACAATACTATAGGATTAACATTAATTATTTGGATTATTATTATTATTATTAAGTAGTATGTAAAAAGGATAGCACAAAAAATGTGCACGGTCAATTCTCATGTTCTCTCACTGCTTTGTTCGATTCTACTTTTTTATCTATATATTGGGTGCAAGGTATTATTAAAAACTAGCATTACACTTTTGAAGAAAAACTTGTATATAGTAAACTTTTACTAAAGGATTATTGTCTATTAGATTATTATTAAAAAAAAATATTAGTACACACTCGTTAATAATTAAACTTAAATCTAAACTTTAACACCATAAAATACTTAGGTATTTCCAAGCCAAAAATTAAGCAACATTAATCTAAGTCAGTAGTAATTTTCAAGTCTTTCGCGAAGATGCAACGTTGGTATCCAACAAATTTCATTACACCCCAGTGCGTCCGAACTTGATTTATTCTTTGCCGAGGCAATTTCATGATAAATACACCATATTACCCAAAGATAATTTGCTAGGCAGCCGCGTCTGAGAGGAGTAAATTAAGTCACAATTATCTACTGGTGTTTTGTTCACCTTTTACCTTGTTTATTTTCGTAATTTGTAGACTATTATTGTAAATTATTTGACAATTTTAGACACAGAATTTAAGGCATAGCCTTTTACTCTCTTTCATGTTGACTTCAATAATCTCCATATTGTTTTGGTATAATTATTAATTAACAAGCTTAAAGCTTAGTTTCTTACCAGTTCAATATGTGTGATATTGTGTCCTTCATATTATACTACTAACACCGATTCGAGGGTTTAAAATATAAATTTATTTACGAGTATAAACGTTTTAAATATTTTATTAACAAACAACATACATACATATCATCACGGGTGCCTTACGGCGCCCGAGACCGCCTGGACGGCCCCAGGGTACCCAGCGGAGGGGTTTTGTTTAATCCCACTTCGTCGTAGCCGATGGTATGAGTCTACACCGAACAAGTGGCTAGCTCGTCGCGATGTTTTGAATAGACTCAATAACCCATCTATAAACAGTTTCACAAGTTGATATAGTGAAACCGGGATCGACAGCTTAACGTGTTCTCCGAGGCACTATAGTGGTGTTGTCAAACAAATGTACATATTTTTTTTAATTAAAAACTCATTGGTACACACCGGGATTCGGGACATATAGTTATATGGCAATACTGATTTTCTGTTTTAAATAAGCATCTTCACATTCCAAGACATCAACGCTCTCGAATAAATACGTGAGCCTCGGTTCTCAAGGGTTCAGTTTATAAAAAAAATACATTAAAATTAACAAATATTTTCATAAAGAATTTATTTATAGTATAGTATTAAAGAAATTATAGCATAAAAAGTGAGTGGGTATAGTATATATTTATCAAAACAAAAGAGCAACATTGATCAACGTTAGAATGATTCCTCCCTCCAAAAATATTTATACAGCATTTCATCGTGTTTCATGAACGAAAGCTAACAATAACGACATTCTAATAATGATATTGTACATTAATATCACCTCGTAAGTGTCACAATGTGTACACATTTCCGCACTTAGCTCCCGAGTGTGGTTAATTTGACGATGACTGTCATCTTGAGCCATCGCCTGTGCCGTCATCCGTCATACTTCCTAACGCCTGTCATCACACTCCTTATGACGCCTAATTGTAACATCTTTAAATGATATCTACTTTTATATATCTTATGACTACTAACTTTTTTGTATGTATATGTACATATGTTTGTATTTATTTTTAGTTGCCATATTCTGTTTCTTATAACGCAAACGTTAGCTTGCCAAAATAACGAAATCCTTTACAAATGACATTAAACAATCAGCAACAACAGTAATTAAAAGAGATATGAATAGTATTCCCTTGAGTGACAGTTGATTTAGCTTTGGCAGTTTTTATCATTCCGTGTGGTGACTATTGTACCTAAAAAATTTCGTTATTTTGACAATCTAACGTTACCTTTAAAAGAAGCATAATGTTTCCGCTGAGCGAAGCTTTGTCTTTCATTTGTCGATCCCTCAAATGTTGGAGTCTTATTCTAAGACGTTTCCTTAACTCCACTATTCACTCAAGGAGCGTCTGTCTCAACTTGCTTTTTATAGTTGACATTTGGTGGAAAGAGACAGACGTTCCTTGAGTGTAAAGTGGAGTTAAGGATACGTCTTAGAATACGGGGGTTAACCTTAGGCAATAAGCTCGTAATTGTATACTAGGTTTGAGACCTTTCAAAGCAAATATAATGTCTTTGATAACAATAATCTATTTGTTACTGGGGTTTAGTTAATTTTACTGTTTATTCATTTACTTTACTTCATTTCAGTTTTCCAATAGTAAATAATCTATACATATATTGTATAGATAGATGAATTACTAGAAGAGTTTATTTTATGTAGGTATTAAAAAATAAATAAACAGTATTAAGTACAAGTAATAACAAGTTAAAGTAATCCACTCTAAAGTATATAAACTCGGTTACAAATTCAGTTCGTACATGAAATATACTTCAACATATAATATAGCAGAACTTTAAAACAGAATTCGACACGTTTCGTGAATTTGCTATTGTCTATTGAGAATTTGTTGTTCGGTTTACAATTTTCGGTGTCGCTAAAACAATTTCACATCGCTACATCTGTATGGGGGACAACAGCGATCCCAACAAAAGGTCTCCACGGCGGGTTCCCGCGATAATTGGATGCGGCCGTACTGAACACTCGCTAGACGAGACTTAATTGAGGTTTTAGAGCGCCGGGCTAATTCGGCGCCCACCTTCGATTCCTTCCCCGAGACGCTTTGAGAGGCTTCGTCTACGGGCTCGTATTAACGGGACTAACAATAACACAGCGCGTCTGCGGGATTCCCGGTTGACTTGTACACCCTGGGGTTAAATGCGGTTGACCGCTCACTATTTCATTCAATTGTTTTTGTCCTACAACAAGAAATAAAACGACACATTTAAGATTTCCCTCACGTAGAGCTTACAAAAAGTTACAACTAAATGCTTTGGAGATTCGTGATCAGGGTCGGGTGCGGATAACAAAAAGAGGGCCGAGTCCCGGACCTCGAGAGGGTACAGATATGATAATCCCGACTATGTAAAATAGTGAAATTTAAGGCCTCTCCATGTGAAGAATTGTGCTCGTTCGGTAGGCAAATTATTCTAATGCGACCCTTTTATTCTGGACACACTCGTTCAGTGTGCCCCAGTCTCCACGCATTGCTACCTCTTCAGTACATTCATTTTGTAATTCAATAAATTCCCACTTGGCCCCTTTTACGGCCAATCAGAGAAAATTTAAATAAAAAAAGTGAAGATTTTTCGTACAAGTTGGGTATAAACATAATGTTAACAGCTCTATAAGATATATTTTTTTAAATAACTAAACAGGTCATGAGGTACCATAATAACCTGTAAAAAACACAATAAGGCGGTTTTTGAAAACAGCGGTTTAAGCGAGTAATAAAAAGTTGTTTTTTTTTTGTATCATCAAGGATGCCTTACGGCGCCCGAGACCACCTAGACAGGGTACCTAGCGGAGGTGTTTTTAATCCCACCTCGTCGTAGCCGATGGTATGAGTCTACACCGAACAAGTGGCCTATCTATAAACAGTTTCACAAGTTGGTATAGTGAAACCGGGACCGACAGCTTAACGTGCTCTCCGAGGCATTATAGTGTTATTGTCAAAAAATGTACATATTTTTTTTAATTAAAAACTCTTTGGTACACACCGGGATTCGAACCAGGGACATAAGTGTTTTTAAGTTCAAGGTCTAACCAATACGGCCACCACGTATTAAATTTATAATGTAAATTTAAAGGTTATATATAAAGCTAGAGATAAGCTACCTATACCTAGAGTACCATAAGTAGGTATATAATTAAGTCGGTAGTCCATGTAGTTTTAAGGCAAGAGGGTAGGACGGACGAAGGCGAAATGCCAAGGGACAGGCAGTCTTGTCAAACGTCGCACGTCGTGGATGCTACCTGCTTGGGAGGTGACTCACGACCTTCGACACGTCAATCAATTAGTTAAGGGGAAATTTTATCAACAATCTATTGACGTTGGGTATAGACAATCCAAGTGAAAAGTTCTGAACGTCTATCTTAATTTTAGGGATAACGAAGCTTTGTACTAATTGAGTTGGTTATTTTATTTAAACTGTAACTACGTACTCGTAATATTATTTTGGAGCGTGATTGTTTATTTATCTAACCCTCTATGATATAAGGGTACAGAAGCGACTTTATTTTACAGTAAGTATAGATTCTATTTAGTTGATTTATTATAAAAATTACACTTTTATTTTTTACTGCTTTAACGATTTATATTTTTGCCAACCGCAACGTTTGGGGCTATGTTGTTCTGTACGATGTTTATCCTGTGTTAATGAAAAATATTTAACAAACTATGTAATTAATACATAGTTTGTTAAATATTTTTCATTATAATTTTTGCTAAAAGGTCTTAGAGAAGGTAATTTTAAAATATTAATAGTGTAAAAAGTAGTTTTTGAAACTGTAGAATAAACAATTAAGAAACGGAAATAAATTACTTAGATATGGGTATTTTTTTTATATTATATTAAATAAATATTCGTGGAGGTCGAGTTAGTTAGACCTTGGACTTATAAACACTTAGGACCCTGGTTCGAATCTCGATATGTACCAATGAGTTTTTAATTTAAAAATGTATGTACCTACATTTGTTAGACAACACCACTATAGTGCCTCGGAGAGCACGTAAAGCTGTCGGTCCCGGTTTCACTATACCAACTTGTGAAACTGTGTATAGATGGGTTTTTGTGTCTATTCAAAACATCGCGATGAGCTAGCCACTTGTTCGGTGTAGACTCATACCATCGGCTACGACGAGGTGGGACTACCCTCCGCTGGGTACCCTGGGGCCGTCTAGGCGGTCTCAGGCGCCGTATGGCACCCGTGATGATATCTATGTATGTAAATAAAACATATACATATGCAAACAATATCATAGTTTATTATATAAGTATATATTGTCGTCTGTTGACGTAAAATATACACTCAGGTCAACAAAAAAATCTAAAAATACTTCAGAACCCTTCAGCAGGAACGCAAACCATGAATGAATGAAGGTTAAAACAGGATGCCCAAATAATTTGAATACGTAACAAATCAGAGGGCGACGCACGGTCGAGCTATTCTTTAACATACCACAGAATAAAAATCGTACAGAACAACATACGTTGAATTTGCAAAAATATAAATCATTAAGGCAGTCAAAAATGAAGGTGTATTTTTATAATAAAAAACTAAATAGAATAAATACATAGTATAAAATGAAGTCGCTTCCCGGATCTGTATGCTTATATCTTCTAAACTTTGATGCGGTTTTCACGATTATTTAGGTAATCTCTTCCGGAAAGTTATGGTAATCAGTGCAAAGCCGGGGCGGGTCTAGTATTATTTAATAAATAAGAACAAAAAAAAACTGAATAGATAGTAGAGTTAAATTCATTAGTATACTTTAGTCCAGTTAGCATTTAACATTCAGTGAGAATCAGTACGATAAGGCATTTAAATTAATATTACTAACTATTTTAATATCCAAGCAGTTACTAATCTGGCTTATATATAATAACTTATAATTTGTGTCTCTCAATTTTTTTTTTTTGTATCAAGATATTAGATAAAATAAATATTCAACAGCTAAGAAAGCTGCTTTTTATCTGTACAAATTTGTACTCTGTAACATACTCTCGTAGGGATAAAGAGCTAAACTTGTTTTTAAGGGATGACCGATCGTGGAAATTTATGTATCGCGAACGTTGCCGGCGGCCGGACCCTGTTCGCAAAAAGAGGTTTCCGGTAAGGGTAGATTCAGGAAGATGGCAGATGGAACGAAGAATTATGCTCCCCGCAGGCTGATGAGCAGAATGCGATTGTAAACTTTTCGTCTCCATGCAAATCGGACGGGCAGGGAAATATACGATGCTGCCAGGATATCAGTCGCCGATACACCCCTGGCTTTATTTATTTGGAAGTCTCAATACGCTGTATACCTATTAACTGCTCCCTGTTGATACAATATCATATTGTATTGTATTGGATATATTTTATAGCTTTTTACGTGAGATTGGGTTACAATTATATACAAATTGATTTAAAGGACGTTATGATTTTTTTATGTAGATTAGTTTGACTTCTATACGGTGCCCGAGACCGCCTAGACGGGGCCCCAGGGAGGCGGTTTAGGAGCGGAGGGGTTTTAATCCCACCTCGTCGTAGTCGATGGCATGAGCCTACACCGTACAAGTGGCTAGCTCGTCGCGATGTTTTGATTAGACTCAATAACCCATTTATAAAGTGTCACAAGTTGGTATAGTGAAACCGGGACCGACAGCTTAACGTGCTCTCAGGAACTTTGTAATATCAACATAATACTGTTAAACTAGTTACTGTACTAATTATGTATTATTTTTTCTAGATACGAAAAAGAGGGGTCGCCTAACTCAAGTAACCTTATACTTAATAGGTGACTTTTACCTTTTATTATTTTTTATGTAAATTTTTATTCTGTAAAGAAAATAAATATAATATTACATTTCATACATTTTTGATTTTTTTTACCTACAAGAACTTTTTAATAAAAGTAATTTCAAATATCATTCTATAATATAAGTTTAAAAACTATTATAAGTCAAACATTCTAAATATAAGTCTATATTATATCTAGACTATTTTAATGATATATTTTTTTTATATTAAATGTGCACTAATTAAATTATTCGTACCGCTTTTTTTATACTTCTAAATAAACTTGTATGTATTATTATTAATGATCGCTCCCACTATGCCAAGTAATTGGATTACGAGTGTACCTTAATATACTATATCGTTAAATCAACTGCCCGTTTCGTAACCACACCCTGAAAGAGACTACTACCTTGGCAAAAAAATCGAAGCAATAGTCTCCTAAGAACCGGTGAACCCACAGACTAAATGAGCGGTGGTATAAAAAAAAGGAACAGTCAGACTATCGAAGTTATAGAGGCCTGTCTAGAAAACCTTGTGGAGAGTTGACAAAAACTAAACCTAGAGCTATGTATCTCTAGTTCTTATGTATAATTTACTAAATTACTATGAATAAGCTACAAATGTATATACATTACATAGTAGTTTTCTATAATAAACGTCTTCAAAGCACGTGGCCTGTAGCCATACTTGAACAATTGCAAAATGAAGAAATAATACTCCAACTTAATATTATCAGCGAAGCTTCCACCATCTCTATTCATAGACAGGAATACGAAGAAAAGTTTTCCTTGAAGAGCTCGCAGATAAAGGCACTACCATATGCATGCCGGCCGCGTACGTCCACGCTTTACAAATTCATCTCCTAGATGAACTTATTCAGGCATTACGTATGTATTCAAGTACAGAATAAGTTTGGCCGCCCTGCTCACTCAGTAGAACGTCGTGATAAGCCAAGCATTGTCGCAGAATCAAGTATTACAACTTTGTTCGCTAACTTTCGTTTAAGTAGGTGGTAGGTACAAAAGTTGGATATTGAAAAAGATACATATACATACATATCATCACGGGTGCCTTACGGCGCCCGAGACCGCCTAGACGCCCTCGGGGTACCCAGCGGAGGGGTTTTAATCCCACCTCGTCGTAGCCGATGGTATGAGTCTACACTGAACAAGTGGCTAGCTCGTCGCGATGTTTTGAATAGACTCAATAACCCATCTATAAACAGTTTCACAGGCTGGTATAGTGAAACCGGGACCGACAGCTTAACGTGCTCTCCGAGGCACTATAGTGGTGTTGTCAAACAAATGTATATATTTTTTTTTATTAAAAACTCATTGGTACACACCGGGATTCGAACCAGGGACCTTAGTCTTACTCTTAGATTGAAAAATATATTTAGTAATTTTATAAATTTAGTATGTTATTCACTAAAAATCTAGTGCCCGTATTTATAAACGCTACTCGAAATTTATTACTTGGTAGATCTTTTATATTTCCACCAAATGGCTAATCTTGAAAGAACAAAAGAGACAAAGGTTACTGTAGTAATAGCGTATATGAGATCGATCTATAAATACGAATTAAGTCATAGGTGGGACTGTATATGTATATCTGGCATCATGGCAGTGCCATAATATGGCTAATAATAAAAAAACAACAAAAATAGTGATGCACTTTGTTTCCTAATATTACAGGTACTTGAAATCATATAAGTATTCAAAGAAAGATTGTTTCTTTTAAAGGTATCGTTAGATTATAAAAATAACAAAATGAAGGATTTTGTTATTTTACGTGGTGGCCGAGTTGGTTAGACCTTGGACTTAAAAACACTTAGGTCCCTGGTTCGAATCCCGGTATGTACCAATGAGTTTTTAATTTAAAAAAAAATATGTACATTTGTTTGACAACACCACTATAGTGCCTCGGAGAGCACGTTAAGCTGTCGGTCCCGATTTCACTATACCAACTTGTGAAACTGTTTATAGATGGGTTATTGAGTCTATTCAAAACATCGCGACGAGCTAGCCACTTGTTCGGTGTAGACTCATACCATCGGCTACGACGAGGTGGGATTAAAAACCTCCGCTGGGTACCCGTGATGATATGTTATTTTTATAATCTAACGATACCTTTTGGCTGCAGGACAATATTACATTAAACTATTACAGTTATTTTACTTACTAATATAATAGTATAAAGTATTTATAAAGTAATAATAAAATAAATTTAATATAAAAAAACAAAAAAGCGGCCCCAGCCTAGTGGTTAAGTCACTGCGCAACTGATAACAAGGTTAAGTAGATGACAACAAGGCCGGCCTGGAATGGGTGACCGCTTTATACAACAAGGCTATTTCATCATAAACACCGCAACAAGCTCGCCACTTGTTAGGTGTTGCCCCCGAATACCATCGGCGAAATGAGGACGGGTTAATCCCTCCGCTGGGTACCTGTGGCCGTTTAAACGGTTCTCGGGAGCCAAATAAGCACGTGATGGTATTTATTTAATTTTTATTATTTAAGTAGGTAATGCGTCACAAATCAAACTTTATGGTCACTGGTCAGGTTTCGCTTGAGAAACTTTCAACAGACGACCAAAAATCTATTAAAATAATAATAACAAATGTAATATTTATGGCATTAGAATTAAAGAAAGTTAAAACTTTCCCGGATACATTGACAGTAGCTTTGTCGAACAAAACGTATGGGGCCGAGCGAGGCCGCTGGGCCGTAACGGCTACACGCTACAAATATCTATTTACGTCCGCTAACTTCATAAAGCCCTGATGGACTGTTTATTTGAAGCAAATGAAGCGTTATTATGTATGGCGTAGCCTTTATAAATTGTTTTATTATTTATTTTGTTTAAAATATTATTTTTTGTTTTAATAAATAAAACTTTGTACTTATCTAAATTCATAGGTAGTTTTTATTCATCTTTCATTATCCTATGTATTCCAAGTTTCTAGATCATTGTATAGTTGGTAGTATTATGTATGTGCAGTTTATGTATATATATTTAAATAGTTTATATTAGATTGTAAGTATTTTATATAATACCTAATCACTTTGCTTTATACTCAGTTACTGTATTGCACCTACCTCACTTATTAACTGCTTTGATTGTCCCGAAGGTTTGAGTTGTACAGAATGCCTGGCGGCATCAAAATATGAAATATGACACCTAAGCAAGAAACCTATGAACCCGCGATTTAAAACCTAAACACTTCTAGCAAATACAGAAAATTCAACTTAATTTCAATGGAAAACAAATATATTAGGTAGAAACATAGAAGTGTAAATTATATGACTCCAACACTGGTTAAGAAGCAAAAGTTTCAGTACCGCATGTCACATGATTTGTGCGTCTCGCCGATATGAAAGGGTATACCCCTGTCGATTGTACGGTATGGCGCAGTCAACATATATATTTTAGTTATTTGTTGCCAAAAATGTATTGAAGTAAAATTTAAGTGAGAATCAATAGGACCGCCTCTGTAGACTAGTGGTAGCGCCTTTGGCGTTGTATCCGGAGGTCGTGGGTGCGATTTCTACCCATGGAAAAAAAAAAGTTTTTCTGTACAGTTGGTTATGGTCTGGGTATTAATAAACAACAATATGTATTATATCGTTGTTTCTGGTACACATAGTACAAGTCTAGAAATTAGTATATGGCCAGAGTAATATGTGTAAATTGTTCTAATATAAATGAAAAATGATTTTTAGGAACGGTTTACCAATCAAAATCTATCAAAATTTAAAACATTAAAACACGGTCGCGAAATATAATTATTGCTTTCGGAAAATCTACCAAGTGCCAGATAACCCTCCACAGTCTACAAGCCCAACGATTTTACAGCGCAATAAAATATTGAAATAAAAATTCATTCGCAATAAAATAAAATGCTAACCATTTTTACGGCGCCGACAATATAATGAAATAATCGTAACGGTCGTCGACGTCATGAGAATTGCCCAATAAATCTTCCTCGGGTCATATTGTCCTGAGTTCTCTTGGTAACACTTTAATATCGAGAAATATCATCCCGATAATCGAAGCGCGCACTCGCCACTCGGGATAAATCATGTCCCTTCCCCGCGCTAGAGTGTCGTTTATTTTTTCAGACTTTCCTTTTTTTAAATAAAGTCCCTGAGCAACGGGCCAGTGCTTCCTCCTTCCGGGGCGGTCTCTATGATTTGTCGACTGTCGACCGGTTCCCTTTAATATTGTCAGTATTTCAAATATTAATTGCTATAAATCACCAAAACTTTATTTATCTGTCATGAACGCGCTTTCGACGATTATCCTTAATTGAAATTTTATTTTAGTAAAATTTACGATAATTATGTAGCCGGCGATCGTTTTTAAATTGCCACGTCTAACATAGTGTGCGTCGAAATAGAAACGTGTTCAATTATTTAGGTTCACTTAGCGCGTCAATCCACGGACCGTTGGAAAAAAGTTACGCCCATAAAACATTAACAAGCACTCAAGAAAATGCGGACTGTCCGTTAAGTAGTGTCAGGCGGTAGTTTTTCCCACCTCGTCGAATGTCCAGAGAGGGCAGAGGGCGCTGTCGTCGCGATTGTCAGCCGGCGATGTCCCAAGAGTGTCCCGTCCCTCTTAGGTCCGCCCTCGCAACAGAAGATCATCGCAAAGCCCTCAATTAATGACAAACAATACTTTTGCTTACACTTTCAATTTTCAGTTGTCATTGTCGTTTTGGACTGCGACAGTTGGTACGGGTTAATTCCGCATGATTTAGGGTCTGTTTGAAAGTAAATAATTGCGTTTTTTTAAATTATATTTGCGGTTTTGAATAGATGTATTATTATATCGTCATAGGTGCATATTGGGTTCGAGACCGCGTCCTCAGGGTATCCAGTAATATAATAATAAGAATAATTCCTTTATTTTCTTACAAAAAATATAAGAACATAAAGAGTAAAATTAAACAATAACTAATAAAAAATAGTAGGTCAATTTACACATATCGCTCTGGTCACAAGCTAAGCTCTAGAATTGTACTATGTTTACCAGAAACAACGATATAATACATATTTATTAATTTTATTTATAAAACTTTATTGCTTAATACAAAGGCTTAATGTACAGAAAAACGTTCAAGTATTTTTTTTGCCATAGGTGGGAATCATACCCGCGACCTTCGGGTTCAACGCCAAAGGCGCAACCACTAGTCTACAGAGGCGGTCCTATTAATCCTCATTAAAATTTTGCTTCAATACATATTTGGCAACAAATAAGTAAAATATAAATGAGGCGGTCGCAATTAGAGTGTTAGACTGTGGCAAAAATAAATAGCACGTTTTTCTGTACAGTTTGTCATAGTCTGGGTGTTTATAAAAATATAAAGTATCGTTATTTCTGGTACACATAGAACAAGCCTAAAGCTTTGTTTATGACCAGAGCAATATGTGTAACTTTCTCCACATATTATTATTATTATTAACTATTAAAATGCAATCTACTCAATTGCCATAAAAATAGTAAATGTCAGATAAGTACTTAATTATAATAATGAAAAGACAATGCAGTCAATAAACCATAATAAGATACAATGTGTGATATTTTGGGTGTAGTCCGGTGTTTTCGTCAACTGAGACCCGGGGCGTAGCGTACTCTCTCGGCTATCGATCCAGGGGAAGGCGGGCACAGGGGGCTGAAATTTGGGAAAACTTTGAAAGTTTCGCGTCTAATTCAGGCGCACGCACACAGCCGCGAACGCTCTCACAGCTGCGATCGCTACGTCCGTGTCGCCTCGTAATTTGTATTTTGTTACGACCTAAGCTCAGATCCTCCGTCTCTATGACCTAAGTAATTAACTTGGTGATTTTAAATACTAATTTTAATAGTTGTTCTTACAGACCACGTTAAGCTGTCGGTCCCGGTTTCACTATACCAACTTGTGAAACTGTTTATAGATGGGTTATTGAGTCTATTCAAAACATCGCGACGAGCTAGCCACTTGTTCGGTGTAGATTCATACCATCGGCTACGACGAGGTGGGATTAAAAACCCCTCCGCTGGGTACCCTGTATATGTATGTATGTATGTACATTGAGTAGAAATACAACTATCTTTCATCTTTAGGATTATTAATGAAACGAATATATTTATTGTTTATTTATATATGTTGTATTAGATCATGTCATGTGACTTCGTATCTACCGGATGGTAAGCATGCCTAAAAAGTCAATCAATACATGTACCAGTTACTAAAATGAGTGTCAGGATTGAGGGCACATATCGATAATACAAATTTGCTAATAATTATTATGCCAGCAATTAGTAAAAATGGATCAAAACCCTCAAGTTTGTAAAAGTTAAAATAAAATAGTTACATCAGATTATATAGTGTTGACCTTTTCATTAAAGGACATTTAAAAATCTCCAAATCTACACTAGTTAGAAACATATATTTAGAAAATATGTCTTTAATTTATAAAAAAATATACTCTCACAGCATGTAAAACTGTTTTTAATCAGTTTAGTATTTAACGGAAATATAAAAAAAAAAAAAATAATCTCCATATCAGCGTGAAGTAGAAGTAAGATACTTTTTTTATTTTAAGTTTTACAAACTTGAGCCTTTTTTTGCAAACTTAAGCTCGAATTTTACTACGGTCATAAAAAATATTAGCAAATTATTATTTAAAAAAAATGTGTCCCCTCAATCCTGATGCTCATGCTACGAAATCGTCGGCGACGAAGAATTTGCATTCCGAGTCCATACATATAAAAATTTTGTTAACTATACATATCATCACGGGTGCCCTACGGCGCCCGAGACCGCCTAGACGGCCCCAGGGTACCCAGCGGAGGGGTTTTAATCACATCACGTCGTAGCCGATGGTATGAATCACAACAGTTTCACAAGTTGGTATAGTGAAACCGGGACCGACAGTTAACGTGCTCTCTAAAGCTCTATAGTGGTGTTGTCTAACAAATGTACTTTTTTTTTAAATTAAAAACTCATTGGTACACACTGGGATTTGAACCAGGGGCCTAAGTGTTTTTAAGTCCAAGGTCTAACCAACTCGGCCACCACGTTAACTCTAAAGTACATAATATACAATTGCCTACATAAATAAAAAATACTATACCAAGGACAATAAAAGTAGACCGCTACAAGATCAAAGGCGGTTTTTCATCGTTAATGTATATTCCTCGTCTCATGTCCAAGAGACAATTAAGACGATGAGAACAGTCCTGAATATTGTTGTGATGGCGACGACGAACAATGGACCGGAGACTGTCACTTCCTGAGTCCGTCCCATCAAAGGACATCACCCTCAAAGCGAGTGTGTAACGCCTAAATAACTAGCCAATTTTCCTAACAAACAATCCGAAAATGCTAACTATAGAGGGGTTATTAACCGTTGTTAAAGATTATGGTTAAAAAATATTTATTTTTATTTTTTTAAGCTATCTTCCTTTAGATAATAGTTTTAAAAAAAATGGCCTCAGCGTAGTGGTTAAGTCACTGTGCAACCGATAACAAGGTTAAGATTAAATGACAACAAGGCCGGACCTGCGATGGGTGACCGCTTTATACAACAAGGCTATACCATCATAAACACCGCAACAAGCTCCCCACTTGTTAGATGTTGCCTCCAAATACCATCGGCGAAATGAGATCGGTTTAATCCCTGAGGCCGTTAAAACGGTTTTCGGGAGCCTAAAAAGGCACCCGTGTCGGTATTTATTATTTATAATAGTTAACTGTATTAAAGATTCATGCATGTATACCAAAAATAAAATTAAATGTATAAAGTTAAGTTTTTATAGATTTTAAATATGGGTTCACTGAGTTGATTAGATATTTGACTTAAAAAACTTTTTTTAGGTTTACATAAATGTAAATGTATCATACGAGTACCCAAAGTTACCCAGCGGTGAGTTTCACTCCCATCATGTCGTAACCAGTAATGTTTATAGGCACGAGTTCAAATCACGATGAGTACTAATGAGTTTTTACAAATAAAAAATATATATTTGTTTGACAACACCACTATAGTGACTTAAAGAGCACGTTAAACTGTCAGTCCCAGTTTCGCTATACCATTGTGAAACCGTTTATAGCTGGGTAATTGAGTTTATCTAAATACCGCAACGAGCTGGCCACTTGGTAAGTAGAAAAAAGTTGTATTTTTTTAGATAGTACACTTAATGCGTGACCAGGACAATGTGGGCAATGACCTAATAAATATTTTAAAAGATATGTATAGATATATGATATTTAGTGTTTAGCCTTTTATAGTATACATTAAATTGTTTTTTTTTTTTTTGATAGAAATACACTACAGAATTTGCCCAAACGCGTGACGAAATTAAATAAAATCTTAATAATTAAAAGAGCGTGCAATAGTTTATACCTAAATGACAAACAAACTCATAAATCTCAGAATAATTAGCCATAATTTGTCTAAAACTAACTCTTTATATTTTTTTTTATCAAAAAATCGCATATTTCCGCGTTATTTATCGCTGGCATAATTTTTGAATCCTTTGTCATTCCCCTCTGTTTAGTAAACAAGCCGTTTGTCCACGGGCAAATAAAGGAATTCCATCGAGACCGCGGTTTTTAAGGACACAAAAAATATGACCAAAATTAAAAACAAAGCCACGGCCGGCAATTCAAAAGATTTAATGCTCACATAATTAGCCATAATTTTTTTTAAAAATAAATAATTATCAAAAAATTCGCTGAAGCATTTGCAGTTTTACAAATAATCATTACATATGTAAATGGTTAGGAGTAAGATGTAATAAAATAAAATAAATAAAACTTTTAATTACTCTCAGCTTATACGTGAACCACACCACGTTATTTTCAAGTTCACGTCATAGTAAATAACCTATTATTGTCTATCACGTGAACTTTATAGGATATGCTGGATATACGTAATATGCCATAAAGTTCACGTCATAGCACTTAATATACTAATAATAATATGTAGAACATTTCACACATGTATATTTTCCTGCGTCACGTTCTGTTTCTTTTAAATGTAACGTTATATAATCAAAATAACGAAATGTACAAATGGGCACGATTACTGTTGCTGATTGTTTAATGGAATATTTTAGGATTTTGTTATTTGCGCAACATTTCCGTTATAGGAAATAGATCATTACAAAGTCCAGAAAGCTTATAGTGCCGATATAAATATATTTGAAATATAAATAATGTATTAGTATAAGGACACTCAAAAATAAAAAATAACAATTGAAAACAAAAAATTTAGAAGTTGAATTAGCCAATGAACGAATAATAATATATTTAAATAGTACTCGTAGAAAACAAATGCAACATTAGTCATAATTTGAATCGCGTGAATCTCTCGAATGTTCGGGGTGGCACTTTAATTAAACTAATGGTAAGCGCAAATGTTAATTATCATGGAGCTCGTGAATGAGTTCCGTAGAAGATTACGCGACTCGCTACATCCATTTAGCATTTTGTTTCTAAATTAATCAATTAAAGAAGCCATTTCGCAATCATTAAAAAAATATCATTTATTAATTTACGAATCGCAATTAACTGAAAATCTAAATAAATGTAAGATGTTGATTTTAGAATGAATGATTTGTATTTTTGTAGATTCGGCCAACTCCACCTTAGACTTAAAACATTTACCGGGTTTAATCCCCAATGTCTACCAATAATACGTGTAATAAATTATAAATAATAAGTAATAAATTATATACGTGGTGGCCTAGTTGGTTAGACCTTGGACTTAAAAACGCTTAGGTCCCTGGTTCGAATCCCGGTGTGTACCAATGAGTTTTTAATTTAAAAATGTATGTACATTTGTTTGACAACATCACTATAGTGCCTCGGAGAGAACGTTAAGCTGTCGGTCCCGGTTTCACTATACCAACTTGTGAAACTGTTTATAGATGGGTTATTGAGTCTATCCAAAACATCGCGACGAGCTAGCCACTTATTCGGTGTAGACTCATAACATCGGCTACAACGAGATGGGATTAAAACCTCTCCGCTGGGTACCCTGGGGCCTTCTAGGCGGTCTTGGGCGCTGTAAGGCACCCGTGATGATATATATATATATATATATATATATATATATATATATATATGTCTACCAATAAATGAATAAATACCATCACGGGTGCCAATTTGGCTCCCGAGAACCGTTTAAACGGCCTAAGGGTCCCAGCGGAGGGATTAACCCATCCTAATTTCGCCGATGGTATTTGGAGGCAACACCTAACAAGTGGCGAGCTTGTTGCGGTGTTTATGATGAAATAGCCTCGCTGTATAAAGCGGTCACCCATCCAGGCCGGTCTTGTTGTCATCTGCTTAACCTTGTTATCAGTTGCGCAGTGACTTAACCAATAAATATTTAATAAAAAATATCTGAAGTGACAAAAATCATGCTAAATAATAGATTGACATGTTATACTCTATACATACACCACAACAAGCATGCCGCTTGTAAGGTATTGACTCAGAATTTCAATGATATACCTCCAATAGATACCAAGCTTGATCTTTTATTATCAGTTATTTAAAACATAGATTACTTCCCACTTATAACTAATACAGACAGCCTCCGTAGACTAGTGGTTGCGCCTTTGGCGTTGTATCCAGAGGTCGTGGGTTCGATTCCCACCCATGGCAAAAAATATTAGTACGTTTTTTTCTGTACAGTTTGTCATGGTCTGGGTGTTTATAAAATATAATATGTATTATTTCGTTGCTTCTGGTACACATAGTACAAGCCTAGAGCTTAGTTTGTGACTAGAGCAATATGTGTAATTTATCCAACATATTATTATTATTATAAAATACAACCGCTTGTTTGTTTTTTACCTCGAACCACTTCTAACAGGATACCTCGTTATTTAGTTTAGTTGTTCGTATTGGTATAACATAATTTCTGACGTCATAATGTAAAATTTCTGACGTCATAATGTAAAAAAAAATATTGCTCATTGTACTTATCATATTGTGTGAAAATCATAATTTAAGTAGGAAGGTATAAATAATTATACTAAAGTCACCTAGCCGCCCTAAGGTCCCCGTGAATATTGTTTTTTTTTTATCAGCACTTTAAAATATCTTATCTTTAGATAAACTTCCACGTATTAATATTAGTAAAGTAATATTCATTTAAGTACAAATGAAAGTCGATCCAAATCCTAAAACATACAGGTATTAAATATCGTAAGGCGAACTAGTATGCGTCGTCACGTGTGCCTGAGAGACGACGAGTGCACTTGATCCGTGAGCCCGTGACCAGACTACCGATCTCTTGACTAACAGCTTTATTTGTTTCCACCATTCTTTTAAACTCGACCCCAACTATGTGCTTGGGAATAAATAGTTTATTGCGGAAGATAAGTTCATTGTTTTTTTTTATTTTTGCTACGATATATCTACTAAGAGGTTTGCTACGATATATCTGCTACGAGTTTTGGTACGAAATTTAAGTTTGAAAAATAATTATAATAAGATTATAATTTAAAAAATATATTCATATAAATTAGTTGCATTTTTTTATATATATGGTTATACAAAATAATATAAGTTCGAAATATAATGTTAATGCCAAAACTATCAATAAACAAAACTTTTGAATATATTAAACCAAAATTATTTCAACCCCACTTTTTAAAAATAAAACAAAAGATTAAATTCTTTAAAAAAATACTTAAAAATTATTACGAAATTCTTTTTACAATTATTTTTTAAGTAATAAACTCATTAATTAATTTATAAACAAAACAAAATCGAATGTTCACAAATAAGCTAAACCCACTTTGCTATCAAAACCAATTTCCCGCATGACCTGCATAAGGGCCAATACCTACTTAATAAGGCCCACAAAAATGTTTACCCTTCGGCCAAAAATCCCCATCGACACATTAGCGATTTCAGTCGCGTTCGTTTTAATGAAAACCACGCGATAGGCATCTGCCGAGGCGTACTCAATCCATACAGCTCTGTTTTATCTTTAAAGCTTGTTAATTATTTTCTGGGTTTTGGTGCCATCTGTGAATACACAATTGAGGTTGTCCTTATTTTGGTTTATTTTTTGATATGATCGTAACAGAATAATATGTAGTTTAAAACAATTATGTATACATTATTAAAAAAACACACAATGACGATAAGTTATTATTTTTAATAGCATCTTTGTACTTAACTCTGTAAAGTACTTAACTTAAGTATCGTATAATTATCACCTAAGTAAACCACCTAAAAATTTTTATTTACATGTAAATTTTCTTTGTTACAAGAACTTAAATTCAAAACTCAACTTCTTACTTTTTACCCCTTCGGTGCAATAAATCTTCTAAGATCCCGTGTGCGGCAGACCTCGTCCGCAGCTCAAGAAACCCGAATGAAAGTATTAAGAAAAGGTAGGTAGGTAGGAGTGCCCCATTGAATGATAACTCGGGCCTTTGTCTCCCGTGTCCGTCTTGACGAATCGAATTAAAAGGCTTATTGTGTATACGTGACAGCTTCGGGGGATCCCCTCGAGCCGGCGACTTCAACAAAGGTTTTTGTTTCAACCAAACTAAAATATTACTCCCATTCACTAAATTCTTTACAGACTTCTGACTGGGGGAGCGGAGATTTGTTACTCAAATTTGTACTCAATTTTTAACGGGGACTGTTAATTAAGAGTTGCTCTTTATTGGTAAATCTTAATGCGTTAATTGTTGGAGCGCAATCTTGGCAGTGGGGATTTTTAATCATTCAAATACGTCGTATTTTATTTTTGTCTTAGGGAAAGTTTTGTTATTAATTTCGTTGTTTCATGTTTCGTTTACTAATGGATGAATATTTAATTAAAAGTAAATTGTAATATTTTTATATTATTATTTTTTTCTTTTTACAGTAACCTGATATTTGTTTTATTTTGTTGCAGAGTTTATTTCGACCGCCAGTGCCTTCTCATTTGGTTCAAGGTAAGTTCCAGCAGTTGCGAAATTACCAACACCATTTTTAGAATGTAAAAAATGAACTTTTTATGTTTAGTTCCAATTTAGAATTCGAAATTCTATAATATAAATATAAATAATATAATTCAATTTAATTAAGTCACCCAAAATACGCTTTTAGTACTTATGAATGATAATTACCCATATCGCAATTTGAAGAAAAAAATAACTGAAAGCTATCGATGTTTACCTTTAATAGAGGTCAAAAAAAAAATTTTTTATGGCCTTCTGGGGTCAGCCATCAACGGTTTCGAGTTCAGTTCAATTTAAGTGCCATCGGAAATAACGTATTTAGAAGAAATACAAGTTCAATAAGATTGGTACTTGGTACTTAATTTTTAATTTTCGATCGCAACTCTAAGCAAAACCTCGACGCCATTGGTTGTTACTCATTTATTTGTTGCTGTCATTTTAATGAAAATAATAATAATATGTAGGACAATTTACACATGTTGCTCTGGTCACAAACTACGCTCTAGACTTGTATTATGTGTACCAGAATCATGATATTATATTTTTTTCCAATGGTGGGAATCAAACTCAAGACCTCCAGATACAACTCCAAAGGCGCAACAACTAGTCTACGGAGTCGTTTAATAAATAATAATAAAGTACAAACGTTATGATCTTTTATCATAAAAGCTTGTTGTTATTTTAGTAGTTTTAACCCGACTTTAACTAACTGAAAGACAAGTCAATTGTTAAAAATACACGCAAACAACTTGACTTTACAATACCTACTAATTTATTCATTACATCCCACGACACAGCCTACTTAGAGACGCCTGAAAAAACTCCAAGTATAAAAAAATCTACTAAAAACGAACACGCACATTAATGAGGGCCGTGCAATATTTATACACAAGGTACCCCTAATTGCTAGGGTGGAGAGTGGAAAAAATGGGCAATTTCACGTAATGTAATATGTATATTTAGAAGAAATTCCTAAACCCGCGGTGAAACTCTGTCGCGGCAATACTTATTACACAAAACCACTTCAAACGTCTTTTCTGGGCGGTGGCGATGCAATCGCTGCGACGGGTTGTATGCTCCACTTCATTTATCTTTCTTTTTTTTATAACATGTAAATTATTTCTTAAACATATTGTGCTGGTTACAGATGCTTTATAAGTTTTATACTAAATATACTCGTATTAATATGTAATAAATTACTTTTTTATTTTTAAAATCAATTCAACTTGTCAATTCTAATTCATGCTGCTTAAAAGTAATAGTTTTATCATTTAACACGTCGTTTCATTATCTTATATAAACTCAACATAATATGAGCTCAACATAAAATAGTACACAACATTTAATCAATAAAGAAAACAGTATTTAATGCTTTTAAACCATTATCTTAGGATAATCCATTTGGTGCGACTATAAAAAACACTTTTAATTTCTAAACATCATAAAGAAAAAAAACTAATTTATAGTAAAGAATATTATTTATTAAAGATTATGCGAATTAAATATTTGGGATCTATAACTAAAAATTTTGCAAGGGCTCTAGTACAAAATCAAAATAAGTAGTATAATAAAATAAAGTAGAGCAACATTTAAGTTAAGGAAGTGTGTAAGTGGCTGGGATTTTTTATTTTTTCAATATGTTTTGGTGCTCGTCGGACTCCCCTAGCTGCCACAATTTCCTCTTGACGGAAACCCTCAATCTAATGATACGGCTGTGTGTTAAAAAACACAAGGAAATTTAATAACGCGTCTCCTTCGCGGCTACCGACCGGTGGAAAACAAAAGAAAATTTAATTTTGACGATTCCCACATGCTTAATATATTTTAAGAAGTTGGCGCGGTGTGCTAACAAAAAAAAAAAGTTTTGTGATGAGGTATATTTTTTTATTTTGAATTTTGTTATTTATTTTTAACGTTTATTTATATTAGTTATTAAATATTTAGGACACTATAGAAATAAATGAAGATGTGTAAACAAAACACGTGTGTGGTATACCTCAAAGCCGTCTAGGTGGTTTAGGGTACCATAAGGTATCCGTGATGATAAATAATTAAATTAATATCTAGTACCATCACGGGTGCTTTACGGCGCCCGAGACCGTCTACACAGCATCAGGGCAACCAGCGGTGGGGTTTTATTCCCACCTCATTGTAACCGATGTTATTCTGAGTCTATACCGAACAAGTGGTCAGCTCGTCGCGGTGTTTGGATAGACTGAACTCATCTATAAACTGTTTTACAAGTTGGTATAGTGAAACTGGGACCAACAGCTCAACGTGCTCTCCGAGGCACTATAGTTGTGTTGTCAAATTATTTTTACGGCGTAGATTAGCCGTAGCCTCTCGTAGTCCCCCGAAGTTAGTCAACATTGATCATTGATTTGGTGGTTAAATAATCGTTATATTTATTTAAGTAGTATAAATATATTTATTTAAGTAGTATAAAGTTATATTTATTTAAGTAGTATAAATAAGTATTTTATATAATAATAATGACTATATTATTTCATACTCAGTGACTGTATTGCAACTGCTTTAATTGTTAAGGTTTGCCTGGTATAGAATGCTTAGCGGCATTAAGTGCGCCTTTGTATTTTATGCAATAAAGATTTAAATAAATAAGAATAATATAAATAACTTTTAACAACTACGCTTACTGTTTAAAAATAACAAAATTAAAACTTTATCCAAATCACAAAGTTACGAAGCAAATTCCTAACAAAAATAACGAAGAAAAACGTCACCGAACGGGTCGAGAAAATCTGCATATCACTTTCCTGGAACCCCACTCGTAATTACCCTAACAAAAGCGTAACACATTGCAAAGGTAAGCAAATTAGTTCCACACTTAATGATCCGACAAAGCGGGTAAATCTTTTTAAAATGCGTACCCGAAGTGTTTCCTTTTCCGGGCGAAGGGCAAGCAAACAGGTTATAAAAAATATTTACATATCCCCGACGACACATATGCAAATCACACCGGGGAAGGCGAAAATTGTATCAAATTGTAGTACCGACACGTTAGCTTAGCGTTCAGGCTACAATTTGTCAAGTGAGCAATAATTATTTTGAGCCCCCGCCTGGCTGTGAATAGACGATGTAATTTGTTGAGAATTTTCGCTGGTTATAAAGGGTGTCCCAAGAAGAACGCAATTTTTAAATCTGGCAACATTCGAAGTGTCATTGTTTGACATTTGAACAATTGTTATTGTTTGCTAGTAGAAGGTACGAGGTTAGTAAAAATGGAGCGCTACACGAATGAACAACGCATTCTCATTGTGAAATTGTTTTACCAAAATGGTGAAAGTTTTGCGGCTACAGTTCGCAAATTGCGATCAATTTGGGGTCACAATAATGCTCCAAAAGAGTCAACTGTAAAGAGATTAATGGATAAATTTGCCGAAACTGGGTCTGTTAGTGATGTAAAGACAACAACGCGCCATCGACCAGGTCGTTCGACCGAAAATGTCGCAGCTGTACGTGATGATGTCGCTCAAACTCCATCCACCTCAATTCGACACCGAGCTCAGCAAATTGGTGTCTCCAAATCCACTTTGCAGCGAATTTTGACGAAAGATTTGCATCTTCATGCATACAAAGTTCAATTGACTCAGGAACTGAAGCCAGCTGACCATGGACAGCGAAGGGAGTTCGTAAATTGGGTATTGGAGAGACAACATGAAAATGCTGATTTTGCCGATAAAATCATCTTCAGTGACGAGGCCCATTTTCATCTTGATGGCTTCGTCAATAGGCAAAATTGTCGCATTTGGGGTGAGGAAAATCCTCGAGTGATTCACGAGAAGAAAATGCATCCTCAACGTGTCACTGTGTGGTGTGGTTTTTGGGCTGGAGGAATCATTGGACCTTTTTTTTTTGAAAATGAGGCAGGTCAAGCGCAAACAGTCAATGGTGTTCGGTATCGTGAAATGATAACCAGTTTTTTCTTGCCTAGAATTGAAGAAATGAATGTGGAGGGCATGTGGTTCCAACAAGACGGCGCCACATGTCATACAGCCAGAGAAACAATTCAATTGCTGCATCAGTCATTTCCCGGTCGTGTTATTTCGCGTTTTGGAGATCAGAATTGGCCGCCTAGATCGTGCGATTTAACACCATTAGATTTTTTTCTTTGGGGTTTTTTGAAGTCGATGGTTTACGCGAATAAGCCGACGACGACTCAAGCCTTAAAAGAGGAAATTGGACGCTGCATTAATGAAATACCGCAACATTCATGAAAAACGGTCATTGAAAATTTCATTAAAAGATCGCGTGCATGCCAGCAAAGCCGCGGCGGTCATCTGCACGATATATTGTTCCATACATAACCTCATTCTGTCTACTTTACGATATAATAAAGTTTTACGATTTTTTTTTACATATCTGTGTTTTATTTAAAATTTAAAAATTGCGTTCTTCTTGGGACACCCTTTACTTAATGTAGTCGGTTTGTATAAAATAAACTGGTTTTTAGGTGGTAAAGTGATTTTTATTTATATTGTGTTTCTGTTTATATGAGATTTATTGTTACTTATAATGTGTTTCTGTTTAAATGAGATTTTTATTAATCTGATTATTAATAATTGTTTTTTTTTTTTAAATTAATAACAGATTTTTACTACCAAATTTCATATTACTATTACCATAATAAATAATTTTACTACTACTTACATAATTTTATTATTAGTTATCTCCACCTAATACAAATATGTGATTTTACTTCAGCATGATTGACATCTTTTAAATCCATTTATGTTACTTTAATATCTTAGTCCGCCTTTGGCGTTGTATCCGTGGTTCCGCCTTTGTTGTATCCGGAGGTCGTGTATTCGATTCCCATCCATGGCAAACATATGTTAGTACCTACGTTTTTCTACAGTTTTGTCATGGCCTGGGTGCTTATAAAATATAATAAGTATTATATGGTTGTTTCTGGTACACATAGTACAAACCTTAAGCTTAGTTTTTGAGCAGAGCAATATGTGAAAATAAAATTGTTTATAAGCAGAAAACAAAAATTAATAGTCACCACATTAAAATAATAATAAAAGCAAACCGCCCTAAATATAAAAAAAAACTATTTAGAAATTTATACAAAAAATCGTGTTAAATTTAAACCACGTAACGATCAGAAATGTTATCACGCTTAAGCTGCAGTCATCGGCCCGTGCCGCCCGAACAGCCTTTGCTCCTGAAAAATGTTATGGGCCACCTGTAGCTTCACACGTACCAACATAATCGTATGCGTTCACAGGGAACACGTCCCTCTGTTAAGTGTGCTTGATGAAAATGCATTGTTTTCACTTAATATAATTATTTTTTATTGTATGTTTTTTGTTTAATAAAAAAACTGTAATGTATAAAAAAAACTAATATTTTAATAAATGCACCTTTATTTGGGTTTTTTTTTTAAATAATATCTCTCCAAAAATTCTTCTTTTTTAAGATGATGTAATGTTAAAAAATACCATAAAACTAAAGTCTATAATTATATTAAGAAATAAATACTGTATTTATCACTTTACAGATTTATAAACAATAATATACATAAATAATTAATACTAGAGAAATAAACACTACTTAGTAGTTTATAATCATTTGCAATTTAAATGATAAATTAAGCGACCAGCTCATCATCAGCAGAAGCTGCAGCGGGTCATGCCGCAGCGCTGATTTTTATCAATAATCATATTATTATTATCCTCATTTTATTTATTTAAAAGCTTTTGTAATGCACAATTAAGAACACTTCAGTCGCGATCGCGTACTCTGTGTTTCCCATAAAAAAAGCTTTCTCACTTTCTGTATTTCTCCACTACTATTTGTCGCAGGATTAAAATAATATCTTTGTTATCGTGTTAATCTTTCGGTTACAAACAAAAAAAATTTTTTTTTTTTTTTTTTTAAAAGATTAATAATACTAAACCATTTATTACAACAGAAAGATTTTTCGTACAATTACCAACATAAAAATAATAATTGAAATACGACGAACAACCTGTTGTAATATTGGAAATGCGTTTGTATGGGCGTCAAAACGATTGTAGAGCCCTTAATACCTATAAACTCGCAAACCATAAATCATTAGACTTTTAAAAACCAATAAATCAGTGTTAATTTAAAGCACCGAGCCACACCGATCGGCTCAATTTATGCCGCCCCATAACAATGATAATGGACAACGAGTGCCCACTCTCTGCCCATCGGTGGCTTCCAGTCCATTGAATGGCTTGACAAACCAATTATCGCACCCATTGCACATCCCATGCAATTTATACTGACTCCATTGAATTGGGTGTTTTTGAAACTCATCGTTTTGTTTTCAATCACCTATGTGGACGGATAATAGGATCGTTAAATAAGTATATATTTATTGTTATAAGAAGTTATTGGACTTATTTACTGATGATGGTCATGAAAAAGTAAAACAAAGCCTTACTGCACCCAATGTATGGAAATTAATGTCGCTAAAATTACATGATTATTGATTTTATATATAGGTATATGATAATAAATATATAAAAATTAAACGCCGTTCGTTAGTCTCGCTAAAACTCAAAAACTATACTAATTGAATATATTTTATTTTATTTTGTCCGCTTTAATACAAGGGTGGTTGTAAAGAAAAAAATATGGGGAAAACCCTAATTAAAACCTAAAAAAAAAATTTAAGTAATTTTGGATAAACAATGACGATACACTTTTTTTTATCGCTTTTGATTGTTTATTTTGATCCGTCAGGTGTATTTTTTTTCTATATTTCCACCAGTGTGGTAAGCTAAGGACCTTTCGTCCATACAACCCTATCATCATCTTTGTAGGCGATACGAAGTTCACCGGCGCTAATATTAAATAAATTATAAAAAGTTAATTCACCAATCATTATACCATTTAAAATAGTTTTACATGGACTATTGTTTTATCAATGGAGTACAGAACAGTTAGGCAAATTTACGAAGTTTTATGCATATCATCACGGGTGCCTTGCGGCTGGGTACCCCGGGGGGGTCCCCGGGGTACCCAGCGGAGAGGTTTTAATCCCACCTCGTCGTAGCCGATTGTATGATTATTATTCTTTAAGTTTTATACAATTTATTATCAATTAAATAATAATATAACTCGTCTAAAAGATAATAGACCACGTGGCCTACCCATAAAATTTCCGCAGATCGATTGAGCCAAATGTCATATTTTATTTTAGTTTTAACACCAATAATACTTTAATCATTAAATTAAAGTTTAAATTAAATTAACTGTTGATTTTATAGATTATTTTAAAATATATACGTGGTGGCCGAGTTGGTTAGACCTTGGACTTAAAAACACTTAGGTCCCTGGTTCGAATCCCGGTGTGTACCAATGAGTTTTTAATTTAAAAATTTACGTACATTTGTTTGACAACACCACTATAGTGCCTCGGAGAGCACGTTAAGCTGTCGGTCCCGGTTTCACTATACCTACTTGTGAAACTGTTTATAGATGGGTCATTGAGTCTATTCAAAAACATCGCGACGAGCTAGCCACTTGTTCGGTGTAGACTCATACCATCGGCTACGACGAGGTGGGATTAAAAACCCCTCCGCTGGGTACCCTGGGGCCGTCTAGGCGGTCTCGGGCGCCGTAAGGCACCCGTGAAGATATATATATATTTTAAAATATTGGCTATAAGTAATATATGAGTTATTGCCAACAAACTCTTTAGAAGTGGCATAAAGTACAAACATTACTTCTTCTTATATAAAACCTTCAGAAGCTATTACTGAAAACCTTAAAGTATTTCATTCAATAGAAAAAGTTTCCCACGGTCCTAACTTCTCATAAACGAACCGCAAATTCTTTATGAAATCAAGCGCACACAATAACTATAAAGGTACGAAAATCCAGACAATAAACCTCGGACAAGCAAAAAAGCTGACTCCTAGAGGGCTAGTGCAGGGCAAATAGTTCGTGAAATCATAGAGGGTCCCGTAGTGAATCCGCAACAACCCGTAAGCACTCCACATTCTACGAAGCCTGGAAAAAGCTACTGTTACTCTAAACTCTTTTCCTTGGGTAATAAAATTCAATATCGTACTTATGAAAATAACTGTATAGTTTAGAATGTTGTAGTGGATACGGGTCGCACGGTTTACGACGGTCCTCTTACTAAACCTGCCCATTATGTTGGGTTAAAGGATCGTTCTGCACGAGTTATAAAGATGGTGAACGACTTGAAAGATTTGTAGTCACTTTATGGATATAGAAGGGTTACTTGTAAGCTCATATCTTGTTCGGTTGCCACTTGAAACGAGATTTATTAAATGACTAATAAAATAATAATAATAATAATATGTAGGACAAATTACACATATTGTTCTGGTCACAAACTAAGCTCTGGGCTTGTACTATGTGTACCAGAAACAACGATATAATACATATTATATTTTATAAACACCCAGACCATGAAAAACTGTACAGAAAAATACGTAATAATATTTTTTGCCATGGGTGGGAATCGAACCCACGACCTCCGGATACAACGCCAAAGGCGCAACCACTAGTCTACGGAGGCTGTCAAATTATATATTTATTTGTACCTACTTAATTAAGTAGGTGTATAAAAAAAAATTAACTAATCTACTTAAAATATAAGCTGTGTGTGGTTATTTTTTATTTATGCCTATATTATATTACGTTATTTTATTTAATAAAATAAATTAAATTAATCTTATAGAGATTTTTGGTTTTGATTTTTTTATTATAATTCTGTATTAACGATTCTTTTATCAATGCTGTTTGTGCATAATAATAGAAGGAATATACATCATCATTTACGAAATAAAATGTAAATATAAAATATAACATATTTGTATGAATTATGGATATTTATTAAAATTAAAGTATTAGTCAATATTGGACTGAGAATTCCGTTTTTGTTTTCTTGAATCGTAAAATACGCAGTTACTTTTTAATATTATAAAATCGCAAAAATAGTTTAAAAAAACCTGGCTTCATTTATGTAGAAATATTTTATATTGTTCTTTCTTTTACTAAAACAAATGAAAATAACATTTTAATTGCTAAATGTTATTACTATTTTAGTAATCCAACTCCAACCAAAGACTGAAGGTGTTAAGCAAACAGTCTTTGTAAAGTGCCCCGCAGACGTTCGTATTTGCCATTTGCCCACACCTGCAAAGTGGCGTTATTTATACTGGGCACCGGTCACGGCATCGTGTACAATTACCCACTATCAACACTACATCTGTTTGTGGACCTGTCTAGGTGCTCATGGCCTTTAATGAGGAGAGAAATTTCTTGCTCTGGTATTTAATTTGTTATTTAAGTCTTTCTTTACATTAACTACTAAAAACTGTAAACACTTTTTTATTTACCAACTATTATCACTACATTTGTTTGTGGACCTGTCTAGGTGCTCATGGCCTTTAATGAGGAGAGAAATTTCTTGCTCTTGTATTTAATTTGTTTGGTGTTAGTATTTATTTACGTTAATAATTAATACCGTAAACACTTTTTTACTTACCCACTATCATAAGGAGAGGCATTTCTTGCTCTTGTATTAAATTTGTTTTGTAATAGTGTATTTTTCAAAATAAATAAGGAGAGGCATTTCTTGCTCTTGTATTAAATTTGTTTTGTAATAGTGTATTTTTCACAATAAATTAATACTGTAAACACTTTTTTCACTATCAACAATAGATCGAATTGGGAACTCATTGTTTGGATCAGTTTCGTGGGTTGGTATAGTGAAACTGGATCGACAGCTCAACATGCTCTAGAAGCACTAAAGCTTATTGTCAAACAAATACCTACGTATTGGTATCAACCGGGAAATCTAGAAACTGTAGTGTTTATAGACCTTAGAGTTTTAGAGGTCTTACCCACGAAGTAATAATAAAGCCTCCATGTACATATTTGTACAATAAAAAATCAACCTGGAAATATTATAAGAGCTAGAAAAGCAATACCAAATATTGACCAATCGATACATACTTGTTTATATAAATTGTTTTATTTTTGTTATTACTTTTTTTTGGTTGCAATAACATATAGATACTATTTAACTTTTATTTTTCTACATAATGTTCCATTCTAAATCCAATAACCTTAAAAATAACAAGCTTAATTATACCACTTTGAATTTCTGGCCTTTCCGGTGGAAACTTTAGGCCCCTGGTCACCTGATGCTTTAGCATTTTCTCAATCATTGGAAAAATTACTAATAGAAAAATCTGATGATCGACCTTTTTCCAACGCATAGGGCTAGAAATTCAAAGAGGCAATGCGGCTGCAGTTCTCGGCACCTGCGCGGCTCCAGAGGAACTCAATGAATTATATTCATTAATTTTATTTTTATTATTATTATTTTATATAAATTAAATAGCTTAATTATATAATGTATATACTGTTTTGAAGTTGTTAATTATTGAAACAATATTATATAAAGAAAACTGCTTTAAACGACCCCTAAAAGAAGTGATTCCATTTCTTTGCTAACAAGCATGTAAATCGGCATAACGTATACATCTCTCCACTTAGCTCTCTTTATGATGGAACCCTTTTTAGACACCAAACACGAGGTTTGTGCAACTAGATTGCGGTTTAAATATTCCGGTCCGTAGAGAGCAACCTTTTGACGCCGGGCGTGGTAGCCTGTCCACAAATTGCAGGTCGTGTGAACTGGCCTTTACAAATCTCACCTACGACCACAGACCTTTTGCAACGCCTACCCACAATCTAGCATCGTTTTGTATATACCAACGTTTATTTTGATAAATTGTGGCATTTAACTGAACTAACTGTACACCAAATTAGGTAATAGGTTAAAATATTTCTTAAATGCTTATTCTGGTGGACTTTAAATTTGGTGTGTGTGTGTGTACTAATGAGTGTTTAATTTAAAAAACGGATTTTTTTTGACAACACAACTATATGTGACTCAGAGACCACGTTAAGCTGACGGTCTTCGTTTCACTATACCAACTTGTGAAACTGTTTATATAGTAATTATTGAGTCCGCGCGTAATCTACTTGTTCTGTGTAGACTCAGAACCATAAGCTACGACGCGGTGGAAATAAAATACTGGATACCCTGAGGCCGTCTAGGAAGTCTCGAGCTGGTCGAGGTACCTGTGAAGGTTATTTATATACATTAAATAATTTTATATAATACTAGCTGTGTCTTGCGAGTGAAACTCACGTTATAGTTCAACCGTCGCGTCGCTCGTATCTTGATACGTACAATATTTTGTTTCTCATCAACAGTTTTCACAGCGCACACAATTTTAATCCCTCCAAGGTAGAATAAACGAGAGCAGGGATAAGTGTCGAAGTTCTAACATGGAATTGTAGGCTATGCCAAGAATATGCTAGAAGTTGCCGCAAGAAGGCGCACCGCAGAATTTTTGTGCGCCTCCCGAGCGCTTACTGCATATTGTATGAGGACAACTTTACAGATTTCTTTAATATTTTACCATAAAATTTTGTCCGCTGATCGTGAGATTTTTATTTTTTTATTTATTTAGTTTTAAATAATTAATATTCTTGTTATGAGGACGCGTTCAGAAATTGCTTACAACTTATTAATTTTGATAATCGTGGCAAATTTCCAAGTTATATTTTACTACTTATACCAGGGTTTACTTAATCCCGCGTCATAGACTTTCATAAAAATCGTGCTGTAAAACTAAATCTTTAACATCAAATTTAATGTCTTTCACAATGAGCAATTAAAATTCCAATTAAACTGGTGCACTTCAGACTTATAGCAAATAAATCAAACAGCAACTCCTCAAATTTAATTTTCGCCGCGTGCTTAACAAATCCTCAAGACACGCTTGCACTCAGCAACTCATTACGTCCAAAACTTTGCAAAACGTCGTCGCACATTTCATTCCATCAGAAATAACAAACCACACGAAGCAAACAGAGCGCATTAAATTCATTCCACCACCGACAAAACCATCAGCCTTACCGACAATGGACTGCTTAATAAGTCACGAGACACGGACGCCAAGCCTTTGTCTAATTGGATAGACTTTACTTTCCCGATGGTACGGAGTTGTAAGTACTATCGCACACGTCGGAATTCATTCTCTTAAACGATCGCGCAGACAAAACGCAAAGCAGTCTGCCTGAAACCGCACGTGGGGGATCCCCGGCTTCTCAGTCACCAACAATAGAATATCCTTGGATAAGCTATTCCAGATTAACTCGCGAATTTACCAGAAATTATATAAAACTTAACATACTAGTTGTTAGTTGTGAAACAATAAAATATTCTGGATGATTCATAACAAGATGATTGAATAAATTTTAATGGTAGGTACTCGGTAATCCAACTGGACTTTGACAAGTGACATGTCATATATAAAAAAAAACTTTTGAAATAGAGAATATACAAACCTTCATTTATTGATTGACTATAGCACATCATACAATATCATACAATGTATCCCCATTTCTGCATACTCATTTTGACCTATCCACCATAGCAAATCCTACAAACAATACTTAAATACATCAAATACATGGCAATACCTAAATACATTAAAATTAAAGAGTTAAGTTTAAAATAAATATTAAAGTTCTTAGTCTAATCCAGAGCAAGCCCCAACCACTGCTAAGACTATCTGCGTGTAAGCATTACTGTGAAACGGCCACAGTTATGAAGGAGGCTAGAATGGCTCGCTATTATGATAAGGTGGATACCACCTATTATCTTTCCGCTATGAATTCTGTCGAGACGAATATTGCAACATCTAAATTTCTAGGTAGATTTCGAAATTCGAATTATTTATTTGATGTAAATCATTACAGATGTTTATAAAGTGTCAAACAAAAAAATAGTGTAAGTGTTATTTAATTGAAGCCCAATTTAATGATAGTTAAAGAAAGTAATTTATTAATAATAATAATCTTGAAGGTTTAAGTTTCCTAAAGGTAAAGACTGCATCATAAATTTAGATAATTTTCAACTATAAAGACATATACAAGGACTCGCCCTAATGCCTAAAATCGCCTTTTCAAACGTGAGAACATTAGATGGCCGCTGCCATACAAACTCAGAACAAAAAGTAAACACAAAAATTATTATAACCAATCATTGAACGTTGATTGGTTAAAAAGTAAGAACACATTAGGTTTGACGTATTGTGTTCTTACTTGGTAACGAACACGTTTGACTTTTCATTTTATAGGCGATTTTAGGACTTGGGGCTTTCATTCATAGTTTTAACTAATAAGATTAAAGAAAAAGAAAAATATATATATGTTCGTTCATAAACACAATAGGATAAAGGTTTTCCGGTAAAGTACAAGTATTTTTAAATCACCATATGCTGTAAAATATAATACAATAATAATAATAAAATATGTTTCATAAACTAAAAGAAAATAAAGTTATTAGAATTAGACCAAAATGGTATTAGAATATTTAAATTATTTTATAAGACGGAGTAATTGAAAGCCTCTGAAATCGGTGTGTACCTATATATGAAAAGAGTTATAACTGTGGACGAGGTAAAAGGAGTATGTTATGTAGAGATAATTGGCGCCGGGTTCAGTCTCTACTACCCTATATAAGGGACGTTAAGATAAATAAAAAATATGTTAACAAAAAGTAAAACAGAAATAGTAAATACCTAATATTAGATTAAATAAATTTAATAAACGTCATAGTAGATTTATAAACCTTAATCCTCATGTTACATGGCATAAAAGTTGTTGTACATCATAAGACAAATCAAACCTACATATGTATAATAAAAACATTTGTATGGATAAATGGAAATTCAGAAGACCTCAGTTCACCCTTTCGCCTCGGGCGCTAGTTTGAACGTTCGCATTGTGAAGATTGCACTTCAATTCATTCCCTAATACACATTATATTTACACAGCTTCCATGTTTTAGAAAGCGGTTTCGTTTTACATTTCAATTTAGTCTTCATCTTTGTCTAGACTCTAGACTGTTCATTGATTGAATATTGTGGTTAATTAAAATTGGTTTTGATGAGTATTATTTTGTCTATTATTATATTGTGTTACATTAATAATACCTTTTAATACACTAGGTAAGATGTTCTGTCGGTATCCTAATAATTGAGTTCAGTACCCAACAAATAAATTGGTAAACATAAGGCTCTTTAAGCTATTAAATCCTCAATCCAAATTTCTATTATATATTCTGTACTAATAATAACTCTAAGTTACATTTCCTATCAGTATCCTAATAATTAAGTTCAGTACCCAACAAATAAATTGGTAAACATAAGGCTCTTTAAGCTATTAAATCCTCAATCCAAATTTCTATTATATATTCTGTACTAATAATAACTCTATATTACATTTCCTATCAGTATCCTAATAATTAAGTTCAGTACCCAACAAATAAATTGGTAAACACAAGGCTCTTCAAGCGGTTAAAGACTAAGAAACATTCCAAATTTCCTTCACAAAACAAAAACCATATTAAGTCAAGCATTATTACGTAAGACGCACTTGTATCCCCAAATTGCGCATGTAAGACAAAATTAACCCTAACCCACATTAACACAGATAAGTCTCCGAGCTCATTTGCGAGCCTCCCGGCGTGGTTCACTACATCTTGATATTCTTTACCCTTCACCGATAGCTCGCGAGGCCACACGCGAACGCAATAAATGGCGTGGAAGCAGCCCCTATCAGACCCACTCGATATCTTCCATTCGAATTAATTTTCAACGCTCATATCGAAGAAAACGTTAAACTTAGTTCGCGGACTTGTTATTTGTTCTCCAGCGCCAGTTGTAATCGCGAGATAAAATGGCGACCCATAATTACCATAACGCCTCTTTCGAAGATATGTGGAGAATGTTAATGGTACAATGGTTGCGTAAATAATGGGCTCTTATGGGAAAGTTGAGTAAAGAGCGCGCTTCCAATGTAATTTTAAGGGTCTTTCGCGCCTGACGTGCTTTTAGGGAATAATGTGTTGAGACGGGATGATAATGGTGGTATTTGTTATGATTTAAAGTTTTTAATAGATGGCTTACCTTCGAAACGTTTATTACGGAGGTTGCCATGAATAATTATGTCGCTTCTGCCGCGTAGAAAACCAGAGTTTGATTAATCTAAAAATAAAAATATATGTTCTTTCTAGATTAAAACGATTTTTTATTCCATTTATTTAATGGTTATATATATATATATCTTTCTAGGTCTGCTTACCGTCAGGTAGATACAAAGTCACATGCAGTCTTTATAAGCGATACTTTCAGCTGGTTCAATAATACAGGATGAGTATCTTTTTCAAAATCAACCGGTTCGATCCCCGGCTAGGATGACACTTTTTTTTTATCTAATGAAGCAGTTTTATTTGATTTAGTTTTTATCAATTTCGGTCATGACTCGACTCTATGTTAGAGTTATAAATGAAAATAATTTAATAAATAAAACTTGGATATTAAATCGAGAATATTAAAGTATACTTGTAACCCAAATTCATCTTTGTCGCCGATCTTTTCGTAACTTAGCCCGGCATAGAGGAAGCAATCAATATTGTTAAACAATGCAATGCGTTCTATTGATCGAACCCATTCATAGACTTTATAGCTCTGCTTACCATCAAATGGATTAAATCCGTGTTCCAATAAAAATATATAATGTTCCAAGAGGCGTTTATCTGTTATAATATATTATACAAACAAACCATATGAAATTATAAAATAAATATATTATAACAAAAATACTTCTTCTAGATCGCTGGCTGCCAGAAGGAAGTGTGCCCAAAATGCTGACTGCGTTACCTCGCTGTATTGCGAAGCTAATACGCTGACCGAATAACGGGCTAGCCTTTTGGTCACCAGATGTTTCGACCAAGCGCTTCGAAATTATAAATTTAATGTGACCACGGTCCCATTGTTTATTATACTAAATAATTTGACTTCACAATTAAATTAAAAGAATATTCCTACATACTATATTAATTAATAAATCAGGCCGCTGATAAAAAAGGATTTTTTCGTTAAAACGTTGAAAATATAAAATGAATTGTACCTATTTAACTTATATAGTCGCGAGTGTATCTCCAAAACGAAAGGCTTTAACCCCAGCTAGCGATTTCGGCAACACCTCCGTAACCGAAGCATTTAGCGATTTCCCATCTAAACAGGATGCCGCTCTCTGCGGTAGATTACTCATGAATTATGGCTGGAGATATCTAATTGCGGTTGCCCGCGGCTGCGACGTCTTCTGCGCTGACGCTTCTTTTGCGCGTTGCGTTTAACGCTGCTTTGTTGTCTAAAGATGTGTTTGTGGTAAACTTGTTGGCGTACAATAGATTCGTTTCTATATGTGTTTTGGTTGTGTGAGTATGTATGATTTTATAGCTTATGATATAGGTACTCGTATTTTTTTTTAGTATATAAATTGTTTATTCGAGTATATATAAATTTAGATCACAGCATGCGACCTTGATCTATCTGATCTTAAGCAGACCTACAAAGTCCTTGAATGGGGATCATTAAATAATTGTTTAACAATTTGGATCGCTCCTACTATGCCAGCTAAACGATGCGGTACGAAATGGGCGACGAATTAGCACAAGTCTTTTATTAATATTTTCCTTTGAATTAAGTTAAATTTGTCTTATCAGAATATTTACTTTAGTTAAAAATATTTATTTATTTCAAGATTTTTTATATTCAAGAATATTATGTTTCCACTATATATGAAGCAATATATTCTTGAATGGTTTTGTCCAAGATTTTTTTTTTGGAACCTTATAGAAAAACCAGGAGTTTTTCTATAAGGTTCCCAAAGTATTACATTAAAAATATATAGTACAGTTTTAACGGTCCCGTGTACTACAAACTTGTATAACTTTTTAAAGAAGGGTTACTTTTAAGGGTCTAGTTAACTTTGTCTTCTAACTTTAAACGATTTTTTTTTATAAGCATTCATTTAATTAATGTTATAGCAAATATGATTACTATTAATTACAGGGATGTTGCAAATACTGTTTACCCAATTGTATAATATCTGCCATAATATACACAATTTAATACAATTATAAGAGCAATATGTGTAAATTGCCCTACATACTATTATTATAAATAGCTAAACAAATGTTGTTCAAAATTAAAAGACAATTCAAAGTTACCAGATTTTAGTTTATTGATTTTATTCAAATATAGGTATAAGCTCGCCATTTGTTCGGTGTAATCTCAAAATTCCATTGGTTACATCGAGGTACAGTACTGGTTAATCTAAGATTCACAGAGAGAATACCACTATAATGCCGCGGAGAGCACGATAAGCTGTCGGTCCCAGTTTCACTATATCTTTTTTATAATCTCGAGTCCTTTAAACAAAGCGTGTATATCTAGTTACATAGCTCGTAATTGTTGGTTGCATTTGTTTTGGACCTTCATACTGTTTCCATCAGGTAGATGTGAGGTCATATGCCGAGCTCTCTATAAAATTATTCTAATAACTACGATTTAATCCTAAATATCCATCATCCATCAATATACAGTGGTTAAGTTACTGCGCAACTGATAGCAAGGTTAAGCAGATGACAACAAGACCAGCCTGGGATGGGTGACCGCTTTATACAACGGGGCTATTTCATCATAAACACCGCAACAAGCTCGCCACTTGTTAGGTGTTGTCTCCGAATACCATCGGCGAAATGAGGATGGGTTAATCCCTCCGCTGGGACCCTGAGGCCGTTTAAACGGTTCTCGGGAGCCAAATTGGCACCCGTGATGGTATTTATTTATTTATTTTTAATCCTAAATATCCTTAGCTAAGTAAGCTTATAACCTTTAATGGCAGCAATTCCTTGGACCAATAACAACAATGTAATGCTCATATTATTAGCTCAACAAATTCCTTCGCAAATACGGTATAGTCATGAACGTGAATATTGTCGGTGTAGTTTTAGTCACCTATTAAGCTGCTTCTAGGCTGGGGGCCAAGTCGCGCCGCAGACTGCCTGCAAATCTTGTCTGCTTTTAATATTAGTATTAGTTCAGAGAGAACTGGAGCTGTAGTTTGGTCTAGTTTTTGGGTTATCATTTTTATAGCCCAATCCAAGACAGGGTTTCCTTGCTAATAAAAAAATCTAAAGCGTATCATTTGAAGCTTTGGATGGAGTTCTGATTCGGGGAAAAAATAAAGATGGAAAATTTCACGTACCACATCAAAATTAGAAGATTTTTATTTATTTTGTTGGAGTACGGCATATGACTCTGTATCTACCTCATAATAAGAAGACTTACAAAGTGCATGAATTGACAGATACTGTTGTTTAACAGCCCTGATTGGTCCCACGCAACAAGTGGCGATAAAGACGAATTTGCATTATGAGTATACTTTAATATATTCGCTGCCTTATTATGAATTCAACTGCTGGTTAACTAACAGTACTCTGAAAGAGGAAAACTATCACCTCGAAATCGTGTTAAGAGACTCCTAAAAAATAGTTAAAACACAGACTAAATCCGTAACATGGCTAGGTCACTTGTAGGTTGTTGCTTCGTCGTATGAGGTGGTAATGAACCATTTTCATTACCAACTTTCTTGCCGTCATTCCTGCTTAAATACAATAATAAAATTCATATATCAGCTAACAAAATCGTCGTAAAATAATGCAATGACTTTGTATCTAGCAGATTTCAATTACACATGACACTTTTTATCATTTGCTGAGTAATATCTTTTGCAGAGGTGCTGCCTCTATTAAAATATACTTAGCATCGTGTTGCAAATCTTAGCCGCGCATTCCCGAACATTCCAAGATATGTAGTCTGGATTAAACGACGTGCAATTACACTATATTTGGTGGCGAGAAGAAGCCAGGTGAGGTTTAGAGCTTGCATATTTTGAGAAAGGTACCTTATATGGTTTTGTCTGGTTAGACCCCTCTAACCAGACAAAACCATATAAGGTATCCCACTCAACCGTCTTTAGGATTTTCGGTAAAACCTTAACTCGCTTATGGTATTTTATTTTATGAGGTTTAGAGCTTGCATATTTTGAGTGGGATACCTTATATGGTTTTGTCTGGTTGGAATAGTCTTAAGTATTAGGTAATAATTTAAAATGTATATTTTTAATTTACACAGCTTTTTAAGCTTTATACGTAAATATTTTAGATCTATAACGCCCATTTTCTAGAAATTTGATAAAAAATATTCTTTGTTCAAATTAGTTAACGAGACACATGATTGGTAGAATGTCACATCACTTCAATTTTTCACCAATCATGTAGCTTGTTATGTTATTTTAATCATAGAATGATTTGATCAGCGTTCTAGAAACTGGGGGTAAGTCAGAGACCTAATATCTTAGGGTAAGTGACGTAGATTTATGTGGTGGATGCCTGACATCATATAAATGATGTCAGGCATCTGAATGGTCTTTGGATCTGACATCATATCAAGATTCTTAAATACTTTATTGCTTAACAGCATTGGTCGTAGAACTATGCCAGCTAAATTATGCGGTTACGAAACGGGTGGTCAAAACGACAAATTGATATTACGAGTCTACATCAATATCCTTGCTACTTTGATATTAAATCAACATCCTGTTTTTATAATCCCACTCTGAAAGGATACTACCACCCGACAAGAAATCAATGCAATAGTTACCTGAAAACCGGTGAACCCAAAGGCTAAAACTGAAACATAAACTGAGGGCTTTTACATCTATGTGGGCGCTAACGAAACTGGTCGGTCAAGTGACCTAGTCATGTTTCGGGTTTCTTCTGCGGGTTACCGGTTTTCTGGATACTACTGTATCGTTTTTTGTCGAGGTGCTAGTCTCCTTTCAGGGTGGTTGGAAATGGGTAGTTGAATTAACGAAGGTAGCGAGAATATTACAATATACTCAAATGCAATTCGTCTCTGTCGCCGCCCATTTCGTAATCGCAACGTATTATGAGCAATTAATATTGTTTAACAACAATTATTGATCGATCCTAATCATTGTCTTTGTAGGCCTGCTTACCAACAAGTAGATACAAAGTCACATGCCGTACTCCAATAAATATTGCAATAGAATAACAATAGTGAGTATAACAATAGTGAGTACAAAGAATCAATTATTCATAACTTCAACTCTCGGAGAAATAAAGACAAGGAATTAATGGAAACGAGCACCCGTAGAAACTACTTTGGCGAGAGGACGCGACAGTACGCTGTTCCTAGGATACTAAACACACTATCACAAGACCTAAGAACAACGGAAATGTCGAAAGTCATCTTGCGTGGCTCCATGCAACTAGTATGTGTGATGTATATGTCTCCGTGCTTGTATGTGCATAGATGCGTAATAATTTTAACCATTTTTGGTAGGTAGGAAAGTAATGTAAACTATTGTAAACAACTTGTAATGTAAATCACTTGTCACGACACAAGTTTTTACTTGGTGTGACGTTTGATGAGCTAACCCATATGTACATTGTTTTGCTGAAATAAATAATTATTATATAGTATAGGCATCTTAAGCCGGCATAATAGGTGCAATCAACGGTTACGTAGATCGTAATTGTTGGTTGCATTTGTTCTTGGACCTTCATACTGCTTTCCATCAGGTAGATGTGAGGTCACATGCCGAGCTCTCATAAAAAAAAAAGAAAAAAGATCCAAGTTAAAAAATATTTGTTGGATCAGATTGAATTCAACCTAAATATATTGTTTCTTCCAAAGTAAGCAGTTTATAAGCCTGTACTTCATTCTGTTATTGTTGTTTTGTGTGTATTAAAAATAAATAAAAATTGTGTTAGAATTAAGTACCAAAAATGTAACGAGAGCAATCTGCCGACAAACTATTTATATAGTTTGGCAGAGAAATACTTGTAAAATTATGTTTTTTTTGTTGTTGGTTAAATAAAGAAGAAAAAAATGACAATAATATAACACTATGACGCTCGAAGTTTACCTGTAAGGAAACTTAGATTATACGAAGTCTTCAAGGAAATAGCTTGCATAAAATTATACTTATGACTAAGGATATTTACCGCAGACTTACTTGCGGGAAAGCGCATCCCTGCTGCATATTTGAGGACAATATTAGTTGGGAAACCAGCGCATAATGAAACCACTCTCAAAATTAAATACTGTATATTATTTATACATAGTCACCGTTAGTGACTTTATTAAAATTTCTAACTTATATGAGGGTATGTAAATATTTATTTATTTATATTCACGCCAGGTTTCTCACCGGGTAGGCTTAGACTATTAAGGGGCACATCTCTATCTTAACGTACTACTTTAGTCTCGGGTACAGCCACAACTCGACTCATATATGCACAGGGTAGTGTCAGGGGTTTCCCCCCAAAATTATCGAAATTTACCTAAAATTTACTAATATCTAAGTTTTATAAAGCTATAGATAAGTAGGCCATACTGTGCGTTGACGAATTCAAATCATTGAAATTAGGACAATATTAATATAAAAAGTTTTTGAAAAGAGTACCAAATACAAATACAAAATAAAATAAATCCTATATCGCCTGACAGTTTCATTTTCTATTTTATACTTACATAAAAATACATGTTCTACATTAATAATAATAAATACTATGAACGTTGAATACTGTAATGTAAATTAAAACATGGATAAATAATTCATTATCAGATATCTATGAATACGATAGAAAAATTAAAAAATGCAAAGGCTCTACTCATGTAAGACGAAATAAGTAGACACCAAACTCCTTAAGCAGTTCACCTACTTTCGAGCAAACAGCGTAAACCAGAAAACGTCGTGTGGAAGCGAAATTGCAAAAATGTAAAAGAGCTAATGTTTGCACACCTTAAACCCTTCCCGACCCCACGCTACCGGCGTGACGAGTCGGATAAAAGGCTTTAATACACCCTCATCCCTTATTACGAAACTTGAAAAAGACAACAATATAGATCCAATGTGTCGCGGGCGAGGGCAATCATACGCGCATCAAAGGTGACGCTTGCTAATGTGGAGAAGGCTTTATTATATTTTGCACGTGTAAATAAACAATAGCCTATTGTCATTTTGGAACTATTCCGCTTCAGCTGGTTTTATTGAATGAAGCTTTGAATTGTAACACTTTGACTGTGAATTTATGCTGTTTATTAGAATTTATGTAACATTTTAGGTGTCTAAGTGTTAGTATAAATACTGTTGTGAAAATATAACAATTGTTTTATTTTTTCTATAATATGCTCAAAATGGATGGGTATATATTTCAATGGTTCTTTAGGACTTAACTTATATTCATAAAAATATCAATAACTTATTGAACCCAGGGGGTTCAGATGGAACCTTCCTAACTTTAATAACTCAAAACAAATACAGATATTTTTGTGTGTTTTCTCTTGTGCTAGCTGAAGCTGTATTACATGTCTTGTCCAACAATGTTCTTGTTTTATGTAATTCTATTAAACATACATAAATACCATCAAAAAAACTTATTAGTAGTAAACAAAGTAAAATACTATATTAAGAGTATACTATACTATAGTATTAATGACTTTATTGACCAAAAATATGGATTAATAACAATTGCCTTATAAAAATATATTAGTACCTAAAACTAGTGGTACTTCCAAAACCCTTACTTTCAAACTAGTTTGAAAGTAAGGGTTCAGTATTAGTATTTCAGGACTCTTCCAAAATGTTGGGCCTGTATTTAGGGCGATACACAGATATTTAGTTATTTTATCAGAATAGGTAGGTAACAGGTTAGAAAAAAAAAACAATAATATTTACAGATTCTAGAGAAATTGTTTTCAATATTAATATAAATTTAGGAATCATACATCAGCATGTTGGATAATTATAAAGTAGAATTTTATGAAAAGTCAGTAAAGATTTATATCAAATTTATGTTTTGTGACACTTCGCAATTTGCTACCAATGTAGAGTCTTGGTTTCGTTTTATAAATTATTTTATTCTAGTTTAACGCCTTCAAGCAATCTTCATTACCCCTACCTTCATATTTAGAACCTGCACATAGTTTTTAGATATTTTGGTGACCGTGACAAGACACCCGTGATGATATGTATGTATGTACTATACATATGTATAGTACATACATACATATCATCACGGGTGTCCTTACATATTTTTGTGTTTTTACATATTTTGGCGACCGTGACAGGACATTTGGCGACCGTGATGATATGTATGTATGAACTATACATATAAAGAATGATATTTTAAAGGGTATGGTAAGAGGGTATGTGAATTTATACGTGTGTGTGGTACAAGTGTATATGGTGCGAGTGTGTGTGCGTTAAAGATGCGGAAGTCAAAGAATGAAAATAAAAAAGACATTGTCATATTCCACACTTGCCAAGCAAGGAGCACATCAAGTCGTCATTACCGCCCTAGAAAAATCTGAGCACCTCTACTTTGCAAGTCAAAACGTTTTTCACTCACGGCGCATATCCTTACATGGGAAGACACCTCCCTTACCTTCCATGTAGACCTCGCTGGAGAATTTTATTTCGTAAATTATGTTGCTAAATGTTATTTTATTTCGAGATAGGTATAGATTTTTATTTCTTGTAAACACAATATTAAACGTATACGTAGTTACTTGTTAATTAATCCACACTTAATAATAATATATATTTACGGGCTTTATATTATATTTTTATTTATTGGAGCGCGGCATGTTACCTTATACCTGATGGTAAGCAGACCTACAAAATCTACAAATAGGGTCGATCAATACATTATTGTTTAACAACATTGGTCTTTACCACTATGCCGGATTAATTATACGGTTACGAAACGGGCAGCGTGACATGAATTTGGATTACGCGTTAGACAATAAATATACATATATACAGTAGTTTCTTGAAAACCCGTAAACCCAGAGACTAAACCCGCCGCATGAAATAATAAAAACAAAACAAAGCTTTGGCGAACTTCTATCGCACAACAAAAAAAATACTCTTCTGTTTGCGTCGTCCATCAATCTTGCTCAATAAAAAATAACTAAACACACGGCCTAGGCCAGCGCCACTTGCTTGAAGTATTTTTTTCGCTCTTTATGATAATTATTTCAGATTAATTCTATTTAATTAATAATTCCTCGAATTACTCGTTTTTATTTACCACGATTTTTTTTTCCAACATGGTTTCTGAAAAAAATCTGCCTAGGAGAAAATTCACAGAATAGATTCAATATAACTCGCTTCAAAATTTCATGGAAGTAACAGACAGCTCTCTTCCTGTATAATGTAAAACCTATTAAATCTATCTTGTCAATAGAATTTAAAAACAAGCCATACTTCTTGCAAGAAACATACTGTAACACGTCCGTAACATATTTTCCAAATGCGATAACGAGCGAGGCGAGCGCGTGGAGCATTCCAATATGTTTGGTGTCACCGCGATCGGCACATCGTTAGGCCTCCTGTTTCCATTAAACGAAATTATTTGAGCAACCTTCCCCAGAGACTTGTTCCAAACCTCAACACGCGCAAATTGAGATTCAATCAGTGTCGCGACATTGTTTTCCTATCAATCCTTATTGGGAATTCTCTGCGCACACGCGTGCACCGCGATATACCGACATCAAATCGCAATTTGTTTATGAAAATTTATTGTATTCGCCATTACCACAGCGGATTCTTTTCCTGCGGGACCTACCCTGCGGAACCAAATCACCTTATTCAATTCCCTTTTTGCATACATCACACACGCGAGTGTCGCGGATGGGGGAATCTTCGTTTTTGTCTGAACACGTGAATCGCGTTTGCTACTCGTGTACTTTTCTTATTAGTCTGGATTTGGGTAAAGGTTTTACGTAAATCGCCGGAGGGGAGATACCTCGTCGATAAGCTTTCGGAAAGAAAGCTTCCTGAGAATCCTGAATTACTTTATAATATTTTTATTGAATAAAAATGTCAGTTAATTCCTTTCCTTTTTCATTATTTATTGTTTAATTTATATTGAGGTAAAAAGTTCCCTTGGAATAACCGAGATATATATTTTTATCAGTGCGTACAATTAATATGGCTTAGATTAAAAATTACAAGACAGAAACGTCATAAGCGCCAGTTACAAATATTAACTACTATATTAACGTCTTTTGACTCAAGACCACACATAATGCACCACTTATACGAATATATGGCACTTATTATTTTTATCTATTATATATTATAATTATATTAGCCAGAATACACCTCATGGCAATTCCACTAAGCCCAAGCACGCTAGGTTACATTTTTTCATTTCGGAGTTCGGGTTTCATCATTATCATCATCATTCATCATCTGATGATAAAGACTGTAAACACCACTATATGACATATTGCTTACAGTTAATTTGATATGAAAACCAAAGTACTGAACTGATATTAATGTAATTTCTATAGGACCAAAATGAAAATATTTTCTTTCATATGATTTTTTTTTTTATTAAATCGGTTTATAAATGACGGAGTTCTGAGGTAACTAAATTAATAAAAAATATATCCTAAATTAATATCCTCTTCTTTTTTTGAAGTTGGTTAATATGAAGAAACTAACTGAAATATTATATTATAAAAAATATTGAAACGTAATTAAGTTAATACTTTTTATTGAAATTTAAAATAATAAACTTTTATTTGAGCAATTAATATGACGTAATATGTTATGTATCACAATAATGGTTTTATCCCTGGATGATCCGAATTTACTAAAATATTCCAACTTTACATGCAAGCAGACGTTATTCCAATTCCAAAATTCAACATTTTTATTCCAAAAATACATCAATGTCAAAATTAACAAGTCTCATATGCAAATCTGCAAGCAAAAGTAGCTTGAGCGATATGCGTAAGCTTGTGAATTTCCCCACCCGCATTCTGCTCTCTGTCTCGCGGATTTGGAAAAAGAATTGTCGCATATATCACCGTTAATAGGGTGAAGAGAGCACTACTTATGCCTAATGCGACAAGGAAACATGCGCTCGGCGCGGTTATGTGGCAAAACTAGATTTTCAATGGTAATAAATAAAGAACCATTTCCGGTGGATGCGGCTCACTGAATTCGCGGTTTATTATTGCTTAATTTATTGTGGAGATTTTTCTCATAAATATTTTTTTTATAAGTACCATCACGGGTTCATCACCTCGTCATAGCCGTTGGTATTCTGTTACTTAAAACACTTGGCCAGCTCGTTGAGGTGTTATGGATTATGGATAGACTCAATAACCAATTTACGAGTAAAAGCTCCGAATTTGTTCCAAAGGTTTGGTTGGTAGAAAGTGCCTAGCAGCATTAAGACCGCCTGCGTACTAAATTTGTTCAATTAAGTTTTTTAAATAAAGAAAAGTAGTTTCACATGTTGGTATAGCGAAACTGGGGCAGACAGCTTATTGTACTCTCCGATACACTATAGCTGTGCTGTTGTGCTGTTAAACGAATTGTCTTTTTTTAATAAAAACTTTTTGTTAAACATTTGGACCAGGAATCCAAAAACTGTAGTTCTTTTAAGGCTAAGGATAGTTAGACCAACTCGACTACGAAGATATACATATATAAATATAACTTTTTTAATAGTAAGCAGACCGCACCGCTATATCGCCTCGGCGGGCACGTTAAGCTCACAATCACTAAACCAACATGTGATATTCCATAATAATTTAATTATTTTTATAAAAAAAACTTTATTGCTCATACTAAGTACAAAGGCGATCTTAATACGTTATTTACCAGTCCAACCTTCGGTCTAATTAACCGGTCCTATTGGATAGACTCTATAACCAATTTAAAATCATCACGATACAAAAGCAGTGCTTTTGTATCTACTGTGTTATTGAAATCGATCGGACGGCCTAGCGAATTTATAGATACCTCCCTGCTACTATAAAATGCTATTGTATAAAGTAATTCTCATATAATAAGAATATCGTCCTTTTGTAAATAAATAGGTAATGAATGAAAGAAAATTCTTCATGTTTAAAAACTTAAAACTATTGTACTTAGGCAAGCTTATTATATTATTCAAGAAAATAATAATAAAATTGTATTTAACACTTTACGTTAACTTCAGCAGTATTTTCATAAGCTTTCATTTGTTTTAGCATAGAAAAACAACTCGTATTGTCATGGAACTTTTCTATCGCATTGTATTTTGCATGTGTAATGAGCCTTTTGAAAGGATTTGAATATTATTAGGTCGTGCATTAACTTTGTTTGTTTTTTTTTATTATTATTTTTGTTAGCGCAAAAAACAGATTAAAAAAAATATATAATAAGATACGTGGTGGCCGAGTTGGTTAGACCTTGGACTTAAAAACACTAAGGTCCCTGGTTCGAATCCCGGTGTGTACCAATGAGTTTTTAATTAAAAAAAATATGTACATTTGTTTGACAACACCACTATAGTGCCTCGGAGAGCACGTTAAGCTGTCGGTCCCGGTTTCACTATACCAACTCGTGAAACTGTTTATAAATGGATGGGTTATTGAGTTTATTCAAAACATCGCGACGAGCTAGCCACTGTTCGGTGTAGAGTGATACCATCGGCTACGAAGAGGTGGGATTAAAACCCCTCCGCTGGGTACCCTGGGGCCGTCTAGGCGGTCTCGGGCGCCGTAAGGCACCCGTGAAGATATGTATGTATATGTATGTATTATAATAAGATTTCAACCTAGCCGGTGAGAGTCTACTGTTCTGTGTCTACATCGATTAAGTGGCTAGCTAGTTTAGATTTAACGAATTATCTATAAAAAGTAGCTCTTATTAGGAAAAATATTGAAGCTACAAAATTTATTGCCAAATAATAATATTTCACATCTCTTTGAAGTCAACGGCCATCTGTCTCAGTGGCAGAGACAGATGGTCGTTGTTATAAATTTTTTTTTAATAATATTTTTGCACTAGTAAAAAGACAATGCAATGAAGTTTTGTAATAATATTTTTTTTTATATCATCATCACCATCATATTTCATATAAACATCATCAACATTTTATATTCATTGTTGGTTCGATATGAAGAAATTAAACCTTATGCATCACCAAGCTGCCATTTATTTATGCCTTTCCTACGTTTTTAAAGTTTCACAAGCTGGTAGAGTGCAAGTTCGGGATAGCTTTAGGGTAACCCCCTTTGGGTGCTGTCAAACTAACAAAATATGTAAATGTTCCCTCATGTGCTGCATCGCTGTTGTTAGAGCTACAGGCTTCTAAGCATAATGTCTAATAATTATCCTTCGCTATTATGCTATAACGAGTATGTCCCCTTTTCTCGTTTTTAGAAAAATATTTCTAAGTTAATAAAGTAAACTATGAAAATCAATTAATAAATACGTCCGTCTCTCTCTGTATATGTATATAATTATATTATAAAAACAAAACAATCCATTTAAATCATCAAAAAATAATTTATAAAACAGAAAAAACAATTGTATTTCCCTGACAGGAATCACTTTCATATAAGAATAAAATTTTATTTCTGAAAAAAATCCACCCTCATCGTTGGTATTTGCGTATCAATAAAGAATTAACCTCCGTGACGGAGATTTAAAATCCACATAGAAAGCGCAAAAAAATCTGAATTGAATAGAGAGAGAGACAATGTTCTTATTCTATCCATGGCTTCATCGTGCGGGTGGCGAGTCCATCGCGTGGTTGGAAGGCAGGGGAATGAACTGCAGCGTTCACGGACTTGAGACCGCGAAGTAGGTTTAAAAGCCTTTTAAACTCTCACCTGCACTGTGTTCACTACCCTTTCTACTCAATCAATAAGAAATGACAAAAATTATCGTAATTTAAAAAAAAAAACAATTTAAAATATAAATATGTTGGGAGCAAATTAATGTCTAGTAGTATTATAATGATTTTTAATTTATTATTACCATAACATAGTAAATTCAATAATTAAAAAAAAAAATTTCGTTCCTTTCGCTGTGGAGACAATTGGTATCTGGGGTTCCGAAGTCCACGACTTTGGGTAGTTATTGTGTGTTCTTCGGAACAAGACCTCTGGTGATTCTCGATCCGGATACTACTTTAAACAGCGAATATCACTGGCAGTACAAAGGGGGAAAGCTGCCAATGCTATAGGTACATTCGGTGGACTTGTAATTATTAATATTATTTTTTATATGTAGGACAATTTACACATAATGCTCTGGTCACAAACTAGGCTTGTAGTATGTGTACCAGAAACAATCATATAATACATATTATATTTTATAGACATCCAGACGATGACAAACTGTACAGAATAAAATATTTTTTTGCCATCGACCTCTAGATACAACGCCAAAGGCGCAACCACTAGTCTACGGAGGCGGTATTACACATATATTATGAATTAAGTTTTATTTATTAGGTTTTTATTTTTAGTTAGTAATTATTAGATTAAATTTTCGATGGTTAATAGATAGTATTATTTATGTAAGTAATGACAATAGACATTCAATTGGGCATCGACAATTTTTTTTTTTTTTTTTTTCTAATATTTCTTGCGCGTTCTAAAAATAAAATTATGTGATGCCCTATGATCGGTACAGTGGTTAAAAATAACATCGTCACAGGCATGTTCCGTTTTGCCAGAGTGAAGACATTGCCTGTCCATATTTACAGGCATCATTCAGTTTTATGACGCCTCGTTGTCCCGACTTTATGACAATGACACCGCTTTATTGTTGTGCTAAAAGAAAAAGGGGTTAATGCAGCTTTTTTAAGTCACAGGTGCAATATCTTTATGCTTCTCGTCGCTTTCTTATAATTTTTAAGGGATGATTTTCAGAAGGCTTTTATTAGGTGAGGAAAAACTTCATTAGGCCGACCGACTGGTCTCGTTACCACCAGCCATACAGATGCAAAAACCGTCATGTTTCGATTTTAGTCAGATTCACCGGTTTTCAGGAGGTTACCGCATCGATTTCTTGTCGAGGTGGTAGTCTCATTACAGGGTGCGGTTACGGAATAGGCGGAATTGCCGAAAAGGCAGTGAGTATATTAAAATATACTCTTAATGCAATTTGTCGCCACCCATTTCGTATAATTTAGCCGGCATAATGGGAGCGATCAATTTTGTTTAAGAACAATTATTGATCGACCCCATTCATGAACTTTGTAGGTCGGCTCAGCATCAGGTAGATACAAGGTCACATGCCGTGCTCCAATAAAAAATTAAAGATCCTGCCAGTATCTTTTGAAAATCTAACTGACCGCAATAGACTAGGAACTATAAACATTTTATTCATCAATAATGTAACAATTTAGTTAAAAATAAAAATAATAAAAAAAATCTACAATAGGTACTTGTAGAAAAGGGTATCGACAAATTTTATTGTGGACTATGTACAATTTTGTGCAATAATAAATTTTAAATAAAATAAATATGTAACAATTGGACAAAATAATAATACCTACTCACTTTAAACTCTAGTAGCTGTGAAGATGGGTAATGGTTAATGGGTAGTTTGTTTCTTTTAAATTTTTACCAATATTTTTTTTGTATTATATTAGGTAAATTGTAATAAAAAGAAACAAAATATTCAAATAAAGTATTTTTTTTCTAAATAAAGAAACTATATTATATACGTGGTGGCCTAGTTGGTTAGACCTTGGACTTAGAAACACTTAGGTCCCTGGTTCGAATCCCAGTGTGTACCAATGAGTTTTTAATTTAAAAAATTATGTACATTTGTTTGACAACACCACTATAGTGCCTCGGAGAGCACGTTAAGCTGTCGGTCCCGGTTTCACTATACCAACTTGTGAAACTGTTTATAGATGGGTTTTTGAGTCTATTCAAAACATCGCAACGAGCTAGCCATTTGTTCGGTGTAGACTCATACCATTGGCTACGACGAGGTGGGATTAAAACCCCTCCGCTGGGTACCCTGGGGCCGTCTAGGCGGTCTCGGGCGCAGCATGGCACCCGTGATGATACAAAAAAAAAATAACGAAACTATTTTCTTTTTATAATTACACTTATAAATAATTATAATATCATCACGGGTGCCTTACGGAGCCCTAGACCGCGTAGAAGGCCTCAAGGTACCCAGCGGAGGGGTTTTTAATCCCATCTCGTCGTAGCCGATGGTATGAGTCTACATCGAACAAGTGGCTAGCTCGATGCTTTGAATAGACTCAATAACCCATGTATAATAAGTTTCAAAAGTTAGAATAGTTAAAACTGGAACCGACAGCTTAACGTGCTCTCCGAGGCAAGGTATAGTGGTGTTGTTAAACAAATGTACATATTTTTTTACATAAAAAACTCATTGGTACATACCGGGATTTAAACCAGGGACCTAAGTGTTTATAAGTGTAAGGTCTAACCAACTCGGCAATCACATATATAAATATAAATAATTATATAAATTTTATATATAAATTATTAGTAGCAAAATAAATGACATGTCAGACGCCTATATCTAGAAGTCTGAATATAAGTGTAGTATTAACTTACTAGAATACAACCGTCGGATTTTGACGAACATATACATAAAATGTAAGCAGTAATCTCGTATAATTGGGCTTCGTATAAATGGGCTTCAAAATAAACAAAAAATATAATCAACAAAAAATATATCAATCAGTCCAATTCCAGCCGTCCCCTGTCTCACAATATAATTTTCCAACTCAGTTAACGACTCTCCTCCAGTTAATAAACACAAAACAAATTGTCTTAGATATCCTCCGAGAGCAAGCAGACGATTAATCAAAACAATCAGCCGACGTAAAATGAAAAAAAATCCACAACGCAGCTGCCATTATAATTATTAAAATCTCTAAACGACTCAACAACACTGCACGATATAGATATAACCCTGCAATAACCCATTTAGAAGGATAAGAAAAAGGGATGCCAGTCATTAGCATATAATGAGTGTAATTAAAATACACAAATAGAGCCATAAAGAAAACTCGCCGCTGAAGGGTTGTCTTCATATTCCGTAGCGTGAATTTATACATGGCAAATATTTTGGCAGCGGCTCAGAGAAGCCAAGAAGATGGTGAATTAAGAAAGGCATTGTTTAATTTATTAATTAATGGACCCACTGTTGCGGCGATGATGGCGTCATTACTGAGGGATTGAGATTTGTTCAGCGTTAGCTTTGCCATAAATCTTAAAGCCGCTGAATTTTATTATGATTTACAATATACAAAACAGTTCTATTTTATGTTCGTATTTCATAATTTAATGTAATAATAAATCTTTCATCATTTATTTTTTATTTATTCTTATATTCACTTTCGTAATTTAATCTACACCAATATCTAGATATACACTAATATCTACATATACACTAATATATCATCTACACTATAATATATCATCTACACTATCTATACTAATATAATAAAGAGGAAAGATTTGTATATTTGTATTCACTTTCGTAATCTAATCTACACTACCCACACTAATATATACAATAATATCTACATATATACACTAATATATACAATAATATCTACATATATACAATAATGTCTACATATAGTTACGCTAATATCTATATATACACTATCTACATCTACACTAATATAATAAAGAGGAAAGATTTGGTATGTTTGTTTGTAATGAATATGCAAAAAAGTACTGGATCGTATTTGAAAATCATTTTACTAATAGAATGCTATATTAACACTGAGTAACGTGGGATATAGTATATTTTTAAGCCGATTTATTTTAAATTAAACTCATGGGCACAGCTAGTATGGAATATATGGAATCGAGTTGGTTAGACCGAAGGTTTAATAACACTTTAGTGTTTATAAATCTACGTCAAATCTTGTGTGTAAAAAATAAGTAATGAAAATTTAATTTAAAACATGCATATTCAAAGTATGGTATAGAACTAATTAATCTATTTAGTCATCATCGTTGATCAGTATTGGTCACTCAGTCACCCACCAATGTCTTGGGGGTACGTATAGCACCTTTACATTTACATTTTTGATTAGAATATTTCTACATTTTTTTTAAATAAAATTTAGGACAGTTTGTACAGACAGGCTTGTATTATATGTACCAGAAACAACGATATAATACATATTATATTTAAAAACCTCCAGACCATGACAATCTGTACAGAAAAATATACTAGTATTTTTTTGCAATGGGTAGAAATTGTACCCACGACCTCCGGATACAACGTCAATGGCGCAACCACTACTTCAGGGGCGGCGGTTTGTTTGATACTCACTATTCTAACTTCTGAAACTGTTTTAAGTCTATACAAAATCGCGATGAGCTTGCCACTTGTCTGATGAAGACTAAGAATTCCATCGGCTACGATGGGATGGGAATAAATTCCCATCGCTGCTGGGTACTCCTTTCCTGCCGAAAGGCACACATAATTGATACGTTTCAAATGTAATAAAAAATATTACTATGTTTACGTGGAATATATACGTGGTGGCCGAGTTGGTTAGACCTTGGACTTAAAAACACTTCCCTGGTTCGAATCCTGGTGTATACCATAATTTTGTAATGAGTTTTTAATTGAAAAATATATGTATATTTGTTTGACAACACCGCTGTAGTGCCTCGGAGAGCACGTTAAGCTGTCGGTCCCGGTTTCACTATACCAACCATTGAGTCTTTTCAAATCATCGCGATGAGCTAGCCACTTGTTCGGTATATACTCATACCATCGGCTACGACGAGGTGGGATTAAAACCTCTCCGCTGGGTACCCTGGGACTGTCTAAATGTTACTCGAAAAACTAAATAGCAGTAAAACAGAACGCTATGTGTAATTTTTTTTTTTTTTACCAATCTATACTAATATTATAAAGCTGAAGAGTTTGTTTGTTTGTTTGTTTGTTTGAACGCGCTAATCTCCGAAACTACTGGTTCGAATTGAATAATTCTTTTTGTGTTGGATAGTCCAGTTATCTAGGAAGGCTATAGGCTATATAACATCACGCTACGACCAATAGGAGCAAAGATATAGTGGTAAATGTGTAAAAAACGGGAGAAATTATTTCATCTTTGAAGCCTTCCGTTGCGTGCGCCGTGAAAACGGTTCAAGATACACAAAAAATATGTATTAAAGAATAATCTAAATATATATGACTCAAAGGTGACTGACTGACATAGTGATCTATCAACGCACAGCCCAAACCACTAGACGGATCGGGCTGAAATTTGGCATGCAGGTAGATGTTATGACGTAGGCATCCGCTAAGAAAGGATTTTGATAAATTCTACCCCCAAGGGGATAAAATAGGGGATGAAAGTTTATATGATAAAAAAATAACTATTCCACGCGGACGAAGTCGCGAGCACAGCTAGTTCATTATATAATTTACATCAATCAACATTTATAAAAATTACAATCCTCAGCTTAAAACTGAGGGTCGTTTAATTTATACGAACGTTGTAAAATTATTCCATTATTCGTCTTAACCCTTCCATCTCCTGAACATTTTATTTCAGTAGCGTTGTTCTGCCTTCATTCTAATGGTTAATACAAGACAAGACACTTTGCTCATTTACCTAATCTCTACTTCTAATGATTAAGTACGTACCAACGTTTATGATTTATTAAAATAAAAAAGTTTTTTTTTAAGTAGATCGTAGTTTATATATTTTTAGAATTATATATTTTTCAAAATAAGAAAATCTCTAAGGCAACAATATTTTTTTATGCAATAATTTAAATATAAAATCAAGAGTGTATGTCACAAACAAACATATATTTTTTAATAAAAATCTTACCTGCATCTCTTTACAATTTTATAGTTTAAATTATTTGTACACCTTTGTGACGGTATATATAATCACCGACGGTTAGACAGACAGTGCTCGGCTTTCACGTAATTAGAATGGATTTAAAAAAAAAAAAGCGGCCCCAGCCTAATGGTTAAGTCACTGCGCAACTGATAACAAGGTTAAGCAGATGACAACATGGCCGGACCTGGGATGGGTGATCGCTTTATACAACGTGGCTTTACAATCATAAACACCGCAACATGCTCGTTACTTGTTATGTGTTGCATCCGAAATGAGGACGGGTTAACCTCTCCGCTGGTTACCCTCAGGCCGTTTATACGGTTCTCGGGAGCCAAAAAGGCAGCCGTGATGGTATTTATTATTATTATTAAATTTCGATTTATTAAAAAAAAAGTATTTATATGCATAATTTAGCAATATTCAACCTGGATTTCGACAGAAGTAAAAATTAGGATTTTAATACCAACAAGAAATTTTAATGTAATCAGTTTTCCTCATTGTATGAACCGACGCTGCCTGTAGGATATCTTAAATTGGCGGCTCACAAATTGGCCATTGATATTTTAATCAAGGCAACCCCACCGACCTCAAGACAGCTGATTAGCATATAAATAGAGCCAAAATATGACATCAGCATTTTAATTTTTCGATATTACAAGCCGATTTACAAATTAGCGAATAAGAAAAACGCTTTTTATAAACCTTGAGAGGGTCGTCCTGCCCGCAGATGTTCTATTTAAATGTAAATTTTTCCCGACACTGACGACACGAATAAATAAAATATTAAAATCATAATATTTGATGGGGAATTGAATATTTACAACATTTTTTAAAAGTAAATTGATAGATTTACATGATTATTCATTAATTTAGCAATTCAGCTAGAACCTATAGTAAAATATTGTAAGGTCGGTTTTGAAAATATTAAATGTCCAAATGTCTTTAAAATAGCAGTAAATGTGAAATCGCCATACAATATTTGGCAGAATACTCTTATTGTATGCACCAGACCACCAGAAATGCGAATAGCAGACGTTTATTTAATAATACAAACTATTTATTGCTCCTTAAAGCGAAAAGTGGCAAAGTAATTTAAGAAATAAAATACTTACAAATTGGTAAACCACACGCTAAAAAACTATTTATTTGTTATAATGAAGATTTAATTTTAAAAAAATATTGTTTACATTATTTTTAAAGTTTTTAAGCATTATTGTGATGTTTTTTCTTTATGGTTAATTTAAATTTGAGTATTTAGTGTTTACTTTCTAAAGTCATTGTTTACTGCATATTAAAATAATATTCAATAAAGTATTATTGAATAAATACTGTTATATTTCTTTGTTTATAAATAGATTGCAATTATCATACATCTACTTATTGCCGATTATTTAAATATTAAATTTTATTTACATTTGTTTCTGTAGCTGTATAAACGTAATTATTTATCAGCCTTACTTTAGTGGCAAACATTTGGGTTGTTGTTTATTAAATATTTTTTTCAGTAAAACTTAAATATATTAAAAGAATTTTAAACTTGTGACTAGTGATACTTCTTTAGATTTATTAGTAAGTATTCGAATCTAAATAAAACACTCAATAGTTTAATTAATTAAATCTAAAAACCTAATACATTACAAAGTTCAATTCAGAGTTCTTATTTTATTTTAAAAACAAACTTTTCTTTAGGAAAAGAATTAACCTGCGACCCCCGTATTTAATCAACGTTCACAACCAACACTAGCTTAAGAAGAGGGTGACAATTTTACGCGGTAAATAAAAGAGAGAAAAACCTTTTCATTTGAAAAAAGCAACAAAGAGAAAAATCCGAAAAAGAATAGAAGAAAAGGAGGATCTGCGGAAATGTTTTTGACAGATCTTAAGCGAGGTTGAAAAGTCACACCTCTTGTTTACGGGATAAAATTACCTATCATTTACTTAAGGCTCTTTATATAATTAGGTGGAACAGCCATTAGTGTCTGAAAAGCGAGGGTCGAGCTCCATTCTTTTCAGGAACTTCTCTAATTGTTCCCTAACTGGGTACTGGACTGTGTGAAAACTGGAGACAATATGTTATTGGGTTGGTAATTATTAATTGTTATTTTATATATAGTTTTGTATACTTTATTACTATTATTATTATTTTAATGATGCACTTTATGTAACTTTTTATCTACCTGATGGTAAGTAGACCTACAAAATTCATTAACTGGGTCGATCAATGCACTATTACTAAATAGCGCAGTTACGAAATAGCCGACGAAAAAGACGAATTTTCATTACGAGCTTCGTACTACTTTTTCGTCAAATGAACTGTCCGTTTCGTAACCGCATCCTAAAGCGAGACCACCACGTCGACAAGAAATCGATTTAATAGTCTCCTGAAAACTGGTAAACCGAACTATAATCGAAACGATGACATTAGTCATTGTCATTTGGCGGTTTTTTCATTTAATAATGTTACTAATGTATTTTAAATTACATTATTTTTTCTTAAAAATTAACCTAATTATTTGTTATACCTGCCTCAAAAACATGACAAACCAAGTAAAATACAACTAAAGCAGATGGTAATTGAATAAGTAGGTACCGTAGAGAAATTCCACAAAGTCGTCCTTTACCACGAATCAAAACAAAAACAGATCCCCTCTGGTCTTTTTTGGTGGCTCGACCACCGAAAACGGCAAAATCTGGCTTTGTTCATTTGCTCGGTAAACCGATAATTTCATTAAACAACAAAGTGGGAGACGCTAGAGCTCTCTGTAAACACGGCAAGAAGCCACTGTCCCCTAAGATGGGAAATTCATTTGAAGAAAAAATTTGAATCGTAGCAGAGCGTTACAAATTAGAAAATTCCGCCTTCAGGTTGTTTATTTCTTTCGTTTTGAGTCTGGAGGTTGTTGATAAAAAAGTTATACTTACAAAAAAATCGGTAAAAGAAAAAACTTTTAACAAAAAACTGTTTTATTTTCGAACTTTAACATATCGTGGCCGAATTTGTTAGACCTTATACTTAAAAACGCTACACTTTTATAAGTGCACCAATGTAATTTTAATAAAAAAATATATACATTTATTTGACAGTGCTATGTAATAGTGCCACTTTGAGACGTTAAGTACGGACCCAGTTTTACTACACAAACTATGAAACTATTTATAGATAGGTTATTAAGTCTATCTATAAATATATATTCCGACAAGCTATCCATTTGTTCGGTGTACTTAACGCTGTAATAATAATACTATCGCTTAAGTAGCTAAGCATCCATTAGGTTTTTTTTTTATAATGAATTTTCAGATACTGTAAATCTTGTTAAGCCTTTATTAAAAAAAAAAAAAAAAAAAATTGGCTACAAATAACGTTTCCTCTCTGGGTTAATAATGTTCACCTAACTTAAAGCGGCTGCATACCTCGATTGAAAATATCGCTTAGAAATTCGAAGCATTCGCTCGGGCTACTCTCAAAAGCTGGGACGGGTAAATGAAGCAAGCCCTCCGAACTTCAACCCTCGATATATTGCATTTGTTCTTTTGAACCTCACCGCCGAGCAAAGGGTTAAGCCAAGAATGCCTCGCTTTTTATAACCCGTCCAATAAAACGGGGTCTGGTGAAGCCTACAAGAATCACGGAGGCTTATGTGGTGCGCATAGCTTGTTAATTGTACCGGAAGAGTTCAGTGTATGGGCTCTTTAATATTCCTAAAAGGAAATTGGTTTAACTTCAAATACATTCATATTAGTTAATAATTATTTATACTTAGGTTATTATTATTCATTTATATTTAGGTGGGATCGACCGGACTCGTAACCATCGACCATACAGATGCAAAAACCGTCAAGTGGCCTAGTCATATTTCGATTTCAGTCTGTGGGTTCACCGGTTGTCAGGAGACTATTGTATCGTTTTATTGATGAGATGGCAGTCTCCTTTCAGGGTATGGTTATGAAACGGGCGGTTGATTGGACGATAAAGCAGCGAGGATATTAAAATAGACTCGTAATGCATGCAAAAAAAAAAAAAAACTGTGTGAAAAACAGTTTTTTACAAACCGTTTTTTTTTATATATTTTTTTTGTGCTAAGACGAGCTGCAAGCTTTAGTAGTCATGGTTCAATATTTTTACTTCACTATAACAATAATGTGTAACTCTTAAAATACAATACCATACAGTTATTTTTTGTTTTAAAATAATACGCACACAAACTTACGAGCAACATACTAGTGTATATCTATATATCACCACGGGTACCTTACGTCACCCGAGACTAGGCGGCCTCAGGGTACCCAGCGGAGGGGGTTTTAACCCCACCTCGTCGTAGCCGATGGTCTACACCGAACAAGTGGCTAGCTAGTCTCGATGTTTAGATATCCCAATAACCCATCTATAAACAGTTTTAAAAGTTGGTACTTATAGTGAAACTGGGAACTGGTGCTTCCCGAGGCACTATAGTGGTGTTGTTAAACATTCTAGTCGTCAATATAATGCTCATAGATTAAAAGATTCGTCTATATTATTGCTCTATGCTGCTCTAGTTATATCCTTGTCTATGAATCCAGTGTTTGAGCTCCTAATAAATATTAATATTAAATATTTTTAATGCATTATTAATATTTATGTTGTCATTTTCCTACTCGTGCATGATTAAATTTCCACATTCGGTTTACCCACAAATATTGTTTTGCCAAGCCAATGAATTATACCTGAGCCAGGTAATTAGGCCGAAAATACCATTAAATTAATAAATAAAAAACACGGTCCGGCCCCATTGGTGCCCGTCCACGACGTATGGCCCCTCCGTCGAATAAATTTATGTAAAAATTTTCATTAATATTTTGGGGGTACGCGTCGACCGCGCTTGCCCCTGGGAACCAAATTCGAGCTCGTGGTCGCGATGGAAAAATGCAAACCAAAAAATATGAGGGCCTTGTATATTTGGTTATGAATGAATAAACATTTTTTTTTAAAGTAGATACTGCCCACAGAGTGCTATACTGAAATACGTCATGAGTGGTCTTAATTAATCAATACTTTCATTTCTTAAATTATTTTTTTACTAGAGCATGGCATGTGACTTTGTATCTACCTGGTGGTAAGCAGACATACAAAATCCATGAATAAGTCGATCAATATATGATTGATCACAGCATTGACCGCTCCCACTGTTGCGGCAATTTTTTTTTAAAGTAATAATCAATACTTTTATTTTCTTAATTTATTTTATAGAATCGTTTTTTTTTACTGGAGCACGGCATGTGACTGGTGGTAAGCAGACGTATAAAATCCATGAATGGGGTCGATCAATATATGATTGAATCACAGCATTGATCGCTCTCACTATGCCGGCTAAATAATAAGGTTAAGACCATTTCTTAACCGTATCATTTTGCCGGCGATAAAGAAGAATCCGCATTACGAGTTTACTTTGACTAACATACATAGAATATATATATATATATATATACATCTGTCGCACGAATATATACTTTAATAATATAGTTTAATGTACAGCCATATATTTTCTCCCAATTATGTTATTTCACATTGACACATGTGCTATGTTATCCCAAAGCAATATCTTACACCTTAAGTATCAAGACGGTACGGCGCACCTAGTATGAAATACTTCCCTCTCGGGATCTCGGGCAGATTATGAAAGATTTGTGAGTTTTCTAGTTTTCTGGCACGCGGGTCCTCGCCCGGCCCCGGCTTAAGAGATTTAAATCGCCCACTGCCCTGGAATGCCAGATACAAACTGATTTCTTTGGAACGTTCTTTTTTATTTATACGTGTAAATGCACCCTTATAAGATACCCTACGTGGTCTAGTAGTCGCCTTTGGCGTTGAAACCGGATGTTCGATTTCCACTCATGGAAAAATTATATTAGTAAGTTTTATTTAAATGTCCTACATATTATTATTATCTATTTTAACAGCAGGTATTCCAGGCCGAATTAGTGCTAAGAAATAAGGTTCTAACTCGCAAACCAAGGAGGCCACTTCGGCTCAATATTTCACTATTATTTTAAATAAAATATATTTAGAGCCCTTAGAATATTTTTTTTTGTAAAAGTTGTGTATTTTTATTTGGCATATTTTATTGTTACGTAGTAGTCTAAGATTTAGATAAACTTAAATAAAATGTTAAAAAGCACTGTTGATTTTGTTTTCGATCGAGCGAAGGAATATTAATTATATTTTAGTTATAATGTTCACAGTTAAAACTTAATTTAATTCGGTAAAACTTAACGGGGGAGTGTTAACTCCTATTTTTAAGAGAGCAATTGCGGGGCACCGCTCGTGTGATGAAAGTTTTAATAATAAATAAAAATAAAAATAAGTAGTTAAAACATTCCTTTAAAGTATTTAGGTTACTACGGCTATACAGCATCCGGCATTGGATACCCACTAGAGGAGGTCCATCACCATCTTGTCGTAACTGGATGGTATTCCGGGTCAAACCAAATAAGTGACAAGCTTGTGCGAAGTGTTTGTATAATTAAAAACCCACCTATAAATAGTTCTACAACTGCTATCCGAGGCACTTTAGTGGCGAAGTCGAACAAAATAAAGTCCATTTCTTTTTTTTAACTAATTTAGGCATTCGCTATGTAGGACATTGCATACATATTAAATATTACATATTTAAACCAAAAATTACCAATGTTTTTATTAATTAAATTGTTAATATATTTATGTTACGTATTTTATATTACATATTAATATAGAAATAAATATCATCATCACGGGTGCCTTTTTGGTTCCCAAGAACCGTTTTTTTAAACGACCTCACGGTACCCATCCTCATTTCGCCGATGGTATTCGGAGGCAACACCTAACAAGTGGCGATCTTGTTGCGGTGTTATGATGGTATAGCCTCGTTGTAAAAAGCGGCCATCCAACCCAGGTTCAGCCTTGTTGTCATCTGCTTTACCTTGTTATAAGTTGCGCAGTGACTTAACGACTTATGGGGTCAATTTTTAAATAAATATGGACATTGAAAAACAAATGTACTTTTTTTTTTAATTAACAACTCATAAGTCTACAGCCTAACTAACTTTACAAATAAATATAAAATACTTTATTTAATTCCTGAAAAATAAATTTTATATTTTCATTATTAAAGGTTTTTATTTCATAACGAATTGAAAAACTACCACCTCTCCCAAATACATAAACTAGTCGCGACTCCACAAAGCGTCTAAATTCAGGATCCCATATCTAACCTCGGGCCTGTAAATCTTTCCAGCATTTTTATATTTCGGCTCCCCAGCTCTAAGCAAGTCGCGGCACCATCCCTAAGATTATATCTTGACACATGATGGATGAATGGTTATTGGCTCTCTACATTTTTATCATTTTGATACAGTTTGAGCCAAGGTGAGGTTTGTGCTCGCAGCGGGAGACGTTTGCTTTTCTTTACACATGCTTTATTTACTATTTCATTTTTCGTTTAAGGTTCAGCTTTAAAAAACTTCTTTTGTTTATGGCCTCTACGCCTTACGCGTAATTTTGCTAATATCAAGTTTCGGGTAGATTAAAAACATCCGGATATAAAGTAAAAGTGGGATAATAGGATGGAAAAGAATAGGAAAAGGACTAGGATATAATTAGGAATTGCCACATGACCGATTGCAAATATATAATTATGCCAGCGTCAAGTGAAGAAAGAAAATTTCAACTGTAAAATGGGTACCGCCATTTTACTGAAGACCAAAAGTTTCGTTAAGAACACCGAGGTCACTGCGTAAATGCTACACTTCTCACACTTAAGATAGAAATGTTTATTTTAGAAAATTGATACATTTTTGCACAATAATATCCTATAAACTTAACCATGAAAAATATAAGATAAACAAATGTCTACAGTCTTCGGGCTACCCTCAAAGAATCCTTAAAAAACCTATTTACAGTACGTTGATCTTTTTCATATTTTAATTATCTAAAATATTTTAAAATAATATTGTATTTTTAGATATATTTTTTTGTTATTTACTATAACTAAGTGAGGGCGCGCTGCTGTAGTTAATATGATGTAAGCAATACAGCGTCATAAGTGAAATATTATTCTGTAACATTATAATTGAAATATAACAAATAATAACATTATTTTTTTATTTTAAAATTTTGGTATTATTTCCTAATGTCTACCGCCTCCAACTATAGAATATATATATATGTTTTGGTAGCACTTTATAAATATATTTTTTTTGCTATAATAATTACAATAGAGTATTTGACTCCTTTTTGAAACCCGTTTTATATGATTCTACATTACATAATAAGCACATTTATTATATTCATCATATTATATATATCATATTTCCGGGATATCCACTCTATTATTAATAAAAATTAATGTTAAAGTTTGAATTTCCACAATGGCTCTAAAAACGCTGTTTTGCAGTCATGTCAAGTGTGACGTCACACGCAAGTAAACAAACAAGCGCAGATTAAATAATCTCCTATATATTATACTCTGTTCTATTTCATCCACATGATTTATAATCAGTGCATTGTTTTACACTTGCGTGTGACGTCACCAGTCATCAACCAATCAAAGATGTTTTTGTTACAAATAAATTTGTAAAAAATATTCAATTTTATTTCGTGTAATCTGCAAAAGATATACATAAAATAGTTTAAAATAAAGTGAAATATGTTTTTTACGCCGTTGTCTGATAGGATGACAACAATTTATAGTATATCTTTAATGTAGTCAAATAGCCTATTAAGATATTAAAATTAACCTAGAGTAAATTTTAAATATTGTCAATTTGGTATAGGTACTATTTTAATTCACAACTAAAAATATAATAATAAATTTACGTGTTCCATATTCAAAGGTTTACACTATCAGCTGATTGAGTAGATGCTCCGACCCGATCGTTTGCACTCTTTACTACGGCCCGTATCTCACATATCACACGATGTAAAAGAGTAGACGTAGGTACTGATTGCAAAACAAAACGTTTAACTATTTTCATTTATGTAAAAAATATTGTGCACTGGATCGTTTATGATGTTCAGTAGTGGATTGGTTAGACTGATATGATGAGAAAAAAATCAAAACTTATTAATACACTCAAAACATTCAAAAGTATTACTTTTGATGGAAAGTTCTTTGGAATAAGCATCATCCGAAGGACCGATGACGAACGTACTCGTCCAACGCCATTCGGGCAACGAACGTATTTTCGAAGAGTGGGAGTTTAGAAGTGGTATCTGACTACGCAATTTAAGAAGCCAGGAGAATGATTCGCCATCTCGGACGTCTAAAAACGTGTACCTAAATGCTGTTTTCAGTGATATCAAAGTTTTTTTTATATAAAAAAAGAATGTAGATACACCCAAAGTTCTTAAAATATTACTTTAGTTGTCATTTCAAAACTTAACAGATTTTTTATAATGAAATTATGTAATTAGGATCGAGTGAATAAATCACTGAAAACAACACTTAGATGTGTTTTGATGTTCGACTTCGCATATTCATTTCCTGTGCACCTAATGGTATGTTTCTCACTATATAAGTTACTTTAGAGAGAGAGCGTCCCAATAAAAAGCATACCTAATATTTTTTTTTTAATCTGTATTATTCCATCTCTATCTTTTCCCCGGTGCACTGGGGGGAAAAGATAGAGATAGAGTGTAAAAACTGTTATGAATAAGAAGTATACCAAAGAAAATGTGAGTAATAAACAATTTATTAGTATGTTTAAATTGGTATTTCATTTCATCGCCTCACAATAGATTGGATTTCATAAACTAAATTTTAATGTACCCCAATATATTTATTTTTTAATATTTAGTCGTAGTTATTTTTTTGCATACCATACCGTGTCCCGTTCGCACCGCTTCTCGCCTGGTTAGCCTCTCACGTCATACGCGATATGCTCGCAAAAATACCGCTACCACGTTAGCGGAAACATATCAATTCAATTTGAAAATCGCTTCGTAGGTGGCTTGCAAAATGGAGGGATGCGTTGTGGACCGACGTGTGAAATCATGAGTTATTTGACGAAAAATTTAATGTATGTAGTTGAAAAAAATGTGTTAGAGATGTGTTTACAAGGATTAATGATAACCGGGTCGCTTGTCCATTTGCGGAACGGAGTTATTTTGTGTTAAATATTTTTTATTTTTGTTTGATTTTGTTAAGATAATGGTGATATTATATTGTTGTCTTGTATATAATCATGTGTGTTTTGATTAATAAGTACTAAAATGAATAAACACTCAGGGATAAAAAAGAAAAAACAGAAAAGTAAGAAACGTTATTTATTTTTAGTACTAAATAAAATGAATAAACTCTCAGGGATAAAAAAGAAAAAATAGTAAAAGTAAGAAACGTTATTTATTTTTAGTACTAAAATGAATAAACAATCGGGGATAAAAAAGAAAAAATAGTAAAAGTAAGAAACGTTATTTATTTTTAGTAATAAATAAAATGAATAAACACTCAGGGATAAAAAAGAAAAAATAGTAAAAGTAAGAAACGTTATTTATTTTTAGTACTAAATAAAATGAATAAACACTCAGGGATAAAAAATAAAAAATAGTAAAAGTAAGAAACGTTATTTATTTTTCTAACACATTTGAGGGTTTTGTTTGAGATATATTTGTAAAGTTTTTTTTTAATTATTTTTTGTATACAGTGTAAATTTAAAGGGATGTACTTTAGGCTAGTATGAGGTTCTGCTAATCAAATCAAACATCTTTTCCCATGAAACCATGTGTCGCAAATGAAAAAAAATGTTGGCTTTCCCATAGTAATTGGTCATTTTAACATTACTAGTTTGTATGGAGTTTGCGATTCATGGTTCCATGGGAAAAGTTGTTCGAATTGATCAGCAGAACCTCATATTTATGGGCGGCTACAAAGACCAATATGTATAACGAGCCAATTTTAACAAGAAATCGATAGTATTCAGTAGTCTCCTGATACAAACACAATGTATGTATGTATGTATCATCACGGGTGCCTTACGGTGCCCGAGACCGCCTAGACGGCCCCAGGGTACCCAGCGGAAGGGATTAATCCCACCTCGTCGTGCCGATGGTATGAGTCTACACCGAACAAGTGGCTAGCTCGTCGCGATGTTTTGAATAGACTCAATAACCCATCTATAAACAGTTTCGCAAGTTGGTATAGTGAAACCGGGACCGACAGCTTAACGTGCTCTCCAAGGCACTATAGTGGTGTTGTCAAACAAATGTACATATTTTTTTTAATTAAAAACTCATTGGTACACACCGGGATTCGAACCAGGGACCTAAGTGTTTTTAAGTCCAAGGTCTAACCAACTAGGCTACCACGTAACAAACACAATACGAGGCATTAAGCTCGCCTTTGTACAAATCTTTTATGCAATAAAGAATTGAAATAAATACACAAAAGCTGCCATAGGGTAGAAATGTTTACGTCAGTCACAAATTAAAAGATTAACAATAAACATATACAACTTCTAGGTCAGCACATTCCAATTTTCAAGAATGTATAAAGAATTAGTTGCGATATCACCCGCCTTATATATATATATATATATATAAAAGAAATATACAATAAGATATAGGAGATATTAGTCGCTGATTAAGAGTTTTGTATCTGTGAAAGAACTTTTAAAATAGGTTCAATATTTTTTCAGATTATCCGCAACAAAGAACCAATAAAATCATATTATCTTTATAATATTAGTATAATTAATATATTTATGCTGAATAAACAACAAAATTTTAAATTAATGATGACCATAATGATGGAATTTTTTAATATATTTTTTACGATATAAAGCACTCTTAACAGCCAAGTAGTGCAAGTGTCTGTGAAGTAATTAAGTTACCCCTTTTAATAAGATAGGAACGGGGGCTCAGAAAAAATTCAGCCCGTCATCTACGGCTGAGAGGGCATAAAAATTAAAAATGCACACTAGCGCTGGAACGACTCAAGGAAAGAGTGTCTGAATACTGAACCAGCCATCTATGTTACTAGATAATTTATAAACTAATTTTAAAAGTTTATTTTTTAAGAGTTTGTAGGCTATTTTTTTTTTTGGGTTTAGTTTGTATGTAATTTAAAAAAAGTTTTTGGTTCTTTATTTGTATTTTTAATGTTATATATAGAATAGATGGGTAGGAAAAGGAGTTTTAGTACTTTCATGTAAACAAACCGCAGACTAAAACAGAGACATGAGGTCACTTGACTGTTTTTTTTGTAAGAAACTGATCGGTAGCTAAGTTTCTATAACTTCGCTTACGATCAATTTAGTTTACAAAAAAACGGTCAAGTGACCTCATGTCTCTATTTCATTCTGTGGGTTGTTTACAGGAGAGTACTAAATTGATTTCTAGTTGAGGTGGTAGTATCCTTCAAAAAAGGTGCAGTTATGAAACGCGCAGATGATTTTACGATGAAGCAGCGAGATTTTAAAGTAGATTCGTAATTAATTATTATTACTTATTGTTTTATATTAATGTTAGTCGTAAGTTTAATAAATAATAATAATAATATGTAGGACAATTACACATATTGCTCTGGTCACAAACTAAGCCTAAGCTTGTACTATGTGTACCAGAAACAACGATATAATACATATTATATTTTATAAACACCCAGACCATGACAAACTGTACAGAAAAAACATTAATTTTTTTTTTGCCATGGGTGGGAATCGAACCCACGACCTCCGGATACAGCGTCAAAGACGCAACCACTAGTCTACTAGTCTACCTAAAATGTAATAAATAAATAGTAATTTGGGTTTAACACAGCCAATTTCGAAACCTCATAATTTAGTCAAAAGTGGCCCAGCCTAGTGGTTAAGTCACTGCGCAACTAATAACAAGGCTACCTGGAATAGGTGACTCCTTTATACAACGAGGATACACCATCATAAACACTGCAACAAGCCGCCACTAGTTAGGAGTTGCCTCCGAATACCATCGGCAAAATGAGGATGAATCAATATCTCCGACCTTGAGACCGTTTAAATGGTTCTCGGGAGTCAAAAAGACACCCGTTATATTATTTATATCTCTATATTTCACCTTTACTTACCTTGTTATTAAAAATTCTAAACTCAAACTAAAAAATTCGCATTTCAAATATTCAGCACAGGTGAAACAAGATCGCATAAAATATTCCGGTAATTGAACGCAACGTTCTTCAGTAGCTATTACGGGGAGACTGCTCGGCTCATTCGCCGCCACAGCAGCGTAATGAACCCACATTATAAATGCAACGACGCATCAAGACTACAGACCTTAGTTAAGAGATAGGTAAAGTGTATCTATCCTCTTAAGAAGTAATAATATATGTCTGCTTTTTATTAGCTCCGTCTGTGTGTAACATGTAACTAATAATAATATATGGAACCGCCATAGGGCCTTAAATAGCATATAAAACGAAATGTCAAACGAGTTCGTTGCCGCTATATTCTGTTCTCACTTTAACCAATCAACGCTCAGTGATTTCTTTTGTTGTCACATTTTTTGTATTTGTATTTGGAGGCGGCCATCTTCTGTTCTCAAAACTGGAAAGGCAATTTAAGCCCTATTGGCACCTTCCTATTTTATCTCCATGTTGTGTAACTACAACTAAACTCTATTCGTTATGGTATGAGAATATATTCAAACAAACTTTAAAAGATGTTTTTTCTATTACATCATATATAAAAAAAAACACAAAAACAATAAATAATATATTAAATCCACTTGAATCACTTTTAATTTTCATCAATCTACGGTTTTATTTTTTACATAAATATTGAGTATATTTTTTATTTTTGTACTACACAATAAAAAACCTATCAAAGGTTCTAAAATTATAAATTAGCAAGTGCCACTTTGTTCGGTTTTATAAAATAATATTTTAAAGATATTGCTGTCAAATATTAAATAGTTTAATTAAAATATATATAATAATTTATACATGACCTAGCAAAAACCCTATAGTATTTTAACTATGTGTACCAAAACCACGATATTAATACATATTACTATGGTATAACAAAACATCTGACTTATATATCGTAGTAGAACCACGTACGTCATGTCTACAGCGTTCTATCATGAAGTATTTCTATGACAAGAACGATGCATCTTGGTACACCGCGTACTACCTCGATGTCTTGAGTTTTAGACGCGATGAGAAGAATTAAATAATTTGCATGTCAAATTTTCTTGCTGATGGCTTAGGTAGTATGATATTATCACCTTGGTGTCTAAACCTAGGTACTTATTATATTAATTTAGGTACAGTAGGATAGGTATAGACATATTTACCTGTATATCTTCTTTGTGCAGTTTAGTTAGTTTTTGTAGTATGTAGGTTAAACCAATACAAGAATCTCACGGTGCGCCCTGAAAATCAGCGCGTGTGATACTGCAAAGTATCCGCGCACAAGCTAAGGTTGTAACCGATTCAATAAATTTACAATATTTTAATATGTTTAAATCGTGCTATAAATTGAAATTTGTCGTATTTATAAGTTTAAGATTATTTTGTTACTTTTTTTAAATATTTTATTGAATAAATTATATTCTATTCTATTCAATACGACCAGGTTAGACCTACAAACTGCAAGTTTTATCAGGCTTTAGTTTAGAGTCCTAGTTTCTATCAAGTTTATCTTATATAAGTTATTGGGGGACTCTAATCAGTTGGTCCCAGTTTCACTTATACCAACTTATGATACTATTTCTTTAAAGATGTGTTTAAGACCAAGACGAGCTCGCTACATTTTTGTAGATTGTAAATACCATCGGCGATGGTGGGATTACCAACCAACAGTCTCAACGATCTCAGGCGTCAAAGAATAAAAGATCTTTTTCAAATAATCCTTTGCCTTGATGTTTTTTTTTATTCTTTCAAAACAAAAAGATGTAGAACTTTTGACGCATGTGCGCTGGACAGTAACTAGCTAGGATTTAAACTATGTGTACCAAAACCACGATACTAATACATATTATGAGGGCCCCAGGGTACTCAGCGGAGGTGTTTTAATCTCACCTCATCGTAGCCGATAGAATGAGTCTGGATGACCTACACCGATCAAGAGGCTAGCTCGTCGCAATTTTTGAATAGACTCAATAACTCACCTATAAACAGTATCACAATTTGGTATAGTAAAACTAGGAACGACAGCCTAACTTGCTCCCCAGTGGCATTGTTAACAAATTGACATTATATTTTTAATTAAAAAATCTTTGGTACAAACGGGGGTTTGAACCGGGGACCTAAATAATTTAGTGTTTTTAAATCTGAGGTCTTACCAACTCGGCCACCACGTATACTATGTGCATAATAGGCTGTTAGTTAAATACAAAATATATTTGGTGTCATTGTATGTTAACCAAACGCGTACCCCTAGCACCCCAGTACATTTAATAGGATCTGTGCGGTCCCCTCGTCTCATCTGAGAGTCTTAACTCAATAGCTTCTTCACTAAAGTATCACTTTTTGCAATCATTTTTCACCTTTTAAGAGTGATCGACGTATTGTAAGCTTTCAATGAATAGAAATTTGAATACCTAAAACTTTTTTGTAAAGTTTTATTTATATATATCACCATAGGTCTAGGTATACCTCCTATAGACCTCAGGGAGTAGTTATAATTCTACCTTGTCATAGCCGATGGTATAAATCTACCTTTACCGAACAAGTGGCAAATTCGACGCGATGTTTAGATATATTTATTTATTTAAAAACTTTATTCAACAAAAAGAGTAGAACAGAATTAATGCCTCTAGGCATTCTCTACCAGTCAAACCTTCGCGATCAATAAACAGTAAGTAGGTAGATAGGTAGGTGCAATAAAAAAAGGCTAACACATTTTATATATATACATATAAAAATTAACTACAAACAGTAATACATGCATACTCAATAACCAGTAAATATATAAACAGTTTATCAAGTTGGTATAGTGAAACGGGGACCGACACCTTAACGTACTCTCCGAGGCACTATTATTTTTAAGGTGTTGTTATTAAGTTTTTTTTTTTAATATATAATTAAAATAATTAGATGAAGTTTATTATTAAACAAATTATATACATCTTTTAAATATATTTCTACTATATAATTTGTATTTCCACATTTGTCTTTAGTGTAACAACATATTCTAATTATCAACATATTTTAATTTAGTAACGACATATTCTGTTTTTATTACATAACGTTAGATGTGAAAATAAAGAAATAGTTTATGTACAATAACCACAAAATGGAATGCAAAACCGTCCAAACACTTTTTTAGTTTTTGTTGTAATATAATTTTTAAACGATGTTGATAAGCTAAATAAAAAACATAATATGTCCACAGAGTATTTAGATATAATATGTTTAATATATTAAGTACCTAGTTTACAAGCTAATATTTATTTATTTCTTAGGTTTTTGGAAAACCAACATCCATAAATCATAACATAACACTTATATAAACATAGAAAAGTAACAATAGATTTATTATAATATATATTTTTATTTTTTATTATTACAATGTGCCACCATTATTCCCACCGGAATGTGGTTAAGTCAGATAATTTTAAATAATGGCTAGAATTAAGCAGAGCAAGATTCGTTTCACCAAGAATAAGTAGACATTGACTATAATCTAATTGATAGATAAAGCTGTAAAGGCTGTAAAAATGTTATAATAAACCAAACATTACTAAATGTTATAAAATAAATAAAAATACGTAATAAATTGCAGCTGTAAAGAAGCTTTGTCAGTAAACAAAACTGACTTTTAGTATAAGAACATACTCAAATATACAAACAATTAACATAAAAGCTGCTGTAAAGTGGCGTTGTCAATTATTATAATAAATCGGAAGTCACTATAATTTAGCTACAAGCAAGGTTTAAAAAATTGGCAAGTTAAAATTGTCACTCTGTTTTTTCTTCTCCCTTTTCTGTAAAATTTAAAAATCTTTTTAAAAATTTTAGTAGGGTAAGGATAATAAACAAACCCCTGTAATCTTCTCAGGCAATATGTTTTGTTAAACTGCGAAAATTTTTAAATATTATAACTTGCTACCTAATCTTGTATACTTTGCTCCAATGAGATAGGTACTGTAGGCAAAAAAGGCAGGCTGCGTGTGATAGCTCCCTTGGGTCCGCACTTATCATTGACATTAACTTTTTTTGTTGTCCATAATATTAGCATAGCGCTAAAGCCCCCGCCTAATACACGCCGATGTGCCCGTAGGCGACAACAGCGGGGCTACAAAACTGTTTTGTACTTTGTAAGATCATTTTCAGACTTTAAGAAACCTTGTCGTTATAAGTAAGGGACTGGATAATTTGTTATATTTATATTTCTGCAAATAAATAAAAATTGCGATATTGTTACATATTTTTTTAGATTAAAAATTGTATATACATGTCAATTGTATAAAATAGACTATCTGTAAATGTAACAATTAAAGTTAAAAATGGCGTCGAATGTACCAATTTCATTTTGCAATTCAAATGAGAGCTGGTACTATTGAAGCCATTTTTAAGTTTAATCGTTACAATCACCGAAAGTTGTTGTTGGTTCAACTCAGCCTAAAATGTTTTGAGCTAAGTTTGAAACCAATGAGTTTTTATTATAAAAAAAATAGTACATGACAACACCACAATTTAACAGCACAGTCTCTGTCCATATTATTAGATTCACTGCACAGATTTCATATTTCATATGACATGTGTTATTTTGCGTTGTCTTTGATGCGATTAATCTTAAATTAAAAAGAAAATTAGGACACTTAATAATACTTAATTTGAATATACCTATATTATATTATTATTATTACTAGAAGGTATCAAAGGCCCTTAATTTTTTAAGATTACTCCTTGTTAATTATTAACTCTATACCACTATACACAATCTGATTTTTTTGTTCGACTATAAATTCTGATTGATGGAAAAGTGGGTAGTAAATATTAAAACCCTCACACTAAGTTAACAATTTAATATCTCAGCAAAAATCGAAATAAAATTCAATAAAGCAATAAGTGTCCTAAAAAAAGGTTATAAATTTTACCAGATTTTTTTTTAATAGCGTTAATATACTCTAGTGTTTAACACTTATTTATTAAAAATCACATTAATAGTATAACACATGATTATTACAAATAATGTTAAAAATGCACAGTACATGACATAATGTGGCCACGGACTCTAGTACCTCAGAAAGCAACTTATCTATATTTATCTTATTTTTTCCGTTAAAAAATATAATGACTTTCTGAATACTTTTTTTAATATTTTCATATAAGAAATCCCGAATTTTAATATTTTTTATATAAAAATATTTTTTAAATCTGAAAAAAATAAATTAAATAAATTAAATTTCTGAAAGCCATTTTTTTTAATTAATTTTAGGTATAAACCGATTACTAATTATAGGATAAACTTGTCTAACTATATTATAACTGTCTATTTGGCTAAACTAAACTAAGTAAAGTACTATTTTTCTGATCAAATAAAAAAATAATTATAAAGTCGTAGGCAATAGTTAGTCTTTAAAAATACACAAAATGTAAAATAAAGCTGTTTAATAAATTAACAAAACCTATATTTTAAATTGAGACAAAATAAATTACATTTAACATCCGATCTCGGAGAAAGTTTGGGAATTAATTCAGTTTCAATGAGTATATTTTGACAGCTGTCATAATCAGACGGCCCTTCGGCAAACGAAGCTAATTCGGTTTCAGCTCTAGGGACTAAGATTTGGAGTAAAAGAGCATTTCTAATTTATATTATTATTTTTAATGTTTTCAGAATTAAAATGTTTATACTAGTGTTTAGGATTCCGTAAGATTTTAAAGAAAAATGAAACCGTTATGGGATTGCTCCATCTTCGACCGTCATCATGCAAAAATCGTCAAGTGATCAAGTCAATGTTATTAGTTTGTGGATTCACCGCTTTTCAGTTCCGGACAACCACCTCTTGTCGTAGTGGTCCTTATCCTTTCAAAATGCGGTTACGAAACGGGTGGTTAATTTGAGATTATAGACTTGTATTGCAAATTTGTATTTAATAATAATAATATGCAGGACAATTAAATTTGTCGCCGCCCATTTCATAACCGCATCATTTAACCGGCATATTATGAGCGATCAATGCTGTTAAACAACAATGTAATAGATCGACCCTATTCATGGATTTTGTGGGTCTGCTTACCATCAAGTAGATACAAATTCACATGTTGTGCTCCTGTAAAACCGTTGAGTCAGAAAGTTAAAATTTGCAATAGTTCTTTATATGTATTGGAAATTAGAAAATTTATATGTATTGGACCACTAGATGTTTTTTTTGGAATTTTATGTACCTATTACGAAAATTTTCTTAGATTGTTTTAAAAATTTAAGATAAAATTTCAAAAATTACGCGGTAAGATTTAATCGCAGAGACCGCGAAACAGTCTAGCTAAACAATCTTACTATGCTTAGCGGAGGAGTTTTGTTCCAACGTTGTCGTAGTATCTACATGCTACCACAACGTTATCATTGTCATGCTTCTTAAGCTATCGGTTTCACTTTCACATGACCAGCTCTATACACGCCAGCCACTTATTCGGCGTATACTAAAAAAGACCATCGCCAACGTTGAGTTGGAATTAAACTCCACTGGTTATGCTGAGGCCTCCATAAGGCACCTGTAATATTGCAGTTTTTATATTATTATTTTTTTTATGAGAGCTCGGCATGTGACCTCACATCTACCTGATGGAAAGCACTATGAAGGTCCAAGAACAAATGCAACCAACAATTACGATCTACGTAACCGTTGATTGCACCTATTATGCCGGCTTAAGATGCCTATACACGCTTCTTTTAAAGGACTCGAGATTATAGGAAGATGGAAACACGCGAGCAGGTAGAGCATTCCACATTTTAATAGTGCGACAGATATACGGATCACCAAATTTTTTAATAAATAATAATCAATGTATATTATTTACGTTGTTTAGGCAGGTAGGATCGTTATTGTACTTAAGGCGATGGATGTCTTAATAAGAAGGTATCGTTGGGAGCAGCTGTTATGACACCGTCCGCTGAGCCGTGGCAACGGTGACTCTGCACTCATCCTTAAAAAATGTTCCGAAGTTTACTAAATATGGAAAGAAACTTTTTATTTAAATGTCTACTATCATATTAAAGATTTTTTTTTTAACTATTAATTTGGGTTGGTTAAGTTTATATTTGTATTTATCTTTAAGTTTACGAAGTGCCTGCGTTTATTTTAAATGATTTAAACATTTTAGTGGTGCACCAAGCACCACTTAATATTTTAAAACGAAGATGGTTTAAAATAAGAACTAATGTTTATATTTTATTCATAAAAACTTATTGAATTATTGAAGGACACTTTAATTAAAATATGTTTTGCCTCTTTTACGCATATTTATTGTTGTTGTTAAAAAAATAGACATAATACATTTTAACTAAGTTCTATAAGAATTCAATAAGTTTTTTTATGCCTCCATATGTTTAGTTAATTCATTAATCAAATATGATATCTGTATATCACTTTTTAATTGTGAAATATTTTTTGAAGAATCTCCAACTCAGGGTATTTATTATTCAAAGATTATTTGGTCCTGTAGGATTATTTGTAGATTATTAAATATAAAAATTTCACATTAGTTTTTAATATATTTATTTTAAAAAGTTTTACTCCATACTTTTCTTGCTTGTGCAAACTGAAAGGCGATCGCCTTTTTTCTCACTTCGCCCTTCGGAAAAAAATAGGGGAGATTCCTATCTTGTCGCTTCTAATTTACTTATTCCTCTTTTAAAGACTTATTTACCTTCAAAATCCCATTGTGTCGCAAGAGCGGGTCTAAGAGGAGATTTCCGTCAAGAAATAACGAGGCTCCGACCTCTACGTGTTGAACGAGTCCTTTTCAGAAAAAAAAGCAATAACAATTTACATAAACACTCGGCCCTAGTTAACAGTTAATAAAGGAAAAGATGTCTCAATTGACGAAGCTGCCTCGTTTAAATGCTTTTTAGATGGAAATGTTGACGGTTCATTGTTTTACAGACTTTTTTGTTTCTTCATTGTTAAAGAAATACTTACATTAACTAGGTAAAGTGGATGTCCTTTTGTATACAAATTTGGATGGCGTTATTTAGTTACAATGTTTTTTTCCTTATTAAAAATACGAGCACCTATATGCTTTTCTTTGTATTTATTATGTTTGTATAGAAGTTGTAATTTTGATTCGTAGAAAACATTGATATGAGAGGAGTAAGCGTCAGAGTAAAGCCTGCAAAACACAATGACCTAAATTTGCCTAAAATTTCCGGCCCAAATTGTTTCATTAAACCGAACCCAAAACTTTTGCGGTACGGACCCCGCGCACTCTCGCCCCGTGCCTCATCCGCCATCGATCCCCAGTTCATCGCACTCGCGAATACCAAATGTGTACCAAACTTTCGACCACCCTCTATGACCAAACTTACCATTGACTAACAGTTGATATCCCCGCAAAAGTTAATGACACCGGCGAACGGCCGCGGCATATCAACCCCTTCCTATTAAAAACTTTCCGTCTTCAACTTCACTAATAGTAATCTGAAACAAAGTTCTCCGGTTCAAGGTCGCAATTTAAAGTTTTTCGAAAACTTTTTTTTTCCGCGCACTTTTATAAGTATATAAATCTTTTTGCCGCCGGAGTTTTGAGAAGTTTTTGGCCTAGATTGTCATCGATTTTTGTTTGGAGAGTTTGTTTTTTCATTGTTCTTCTTTACTTGTTTGACGGTTAATTCATAAAAACTTTCCCGACTGAATAATCGATAGCCGCAGCAGACTTCCTAGAGGTCCTTGCGTGAGATCAGGAGCGGCAATATTTTTCCAACAATTTGAACAAAAAAATAGAAGGTACGAGTATGTTAGAACAACGAAAAACGGACCTTCATAAATATATCGTTTCGCAGAAAAAGCTGTAAATATATTTTCCATCATAAGGCTATGCATGAAGCCGCCCCGAGCGCCGTCATCACCTCGCCGGTCCTGAATATTTTTACATAGACCCTCCCTCTGTCTCAACTTATGTAAATATTGCCCTAACACTTTCTTCACTTTTCTCGCATTTGCCACACAATACTCGGCAATTTGATGGCAGATCCCGACATTATCCGCATAATGTGTGCTTACCACTTCGCCGGGCACGTCTACATACAGACACTTTTACTGTCGCAAGCTTAAAGCGTAATCTACAGACTAACTACACAAATGCAATAAAGAATTTAAATTTAAATAAATAGTTGATATTTTTGTCCTAATAATATAACTTTAATCTAATAAATAAAAGTGCTAATTTTCCTATTTTTTTTTTTATAAACCAGTCAAAACTTATGCAATTTACAACGACAAGAATAGTTGATATTTTGTAACTTGGATTTTAAAGAATGAAGTGGTTATATTCCTATAGTTTGTTTTTTAAACAGGTATTTTTTTATAATGATTAACCGATTCTAATAACAAATAAATTATTTTTACTATATAATAAATTAAAAATTAATTAAGATCTAAGTAATGTATATTTAAATTTATTATTAAACTCCGTTATACATATGAATGTAAATTATATTTTAATGTTACTAATTATCTATAGTAAACCATGTAAAAAATACATTTAAATAAACAAAACGACATTTTGTGGTACCTGTGGTAGCCAAGCGTAATACATCGGCATTTTCTGTTAAAATCTGATGACGTCATTATCAGTTCTCCTGGAATAGAGTAGGTATACTTTCCTTTCGTTGTTGAACTTTTCTAAAGTAAAACAAATTATTTTTTTATATTATTTAAATCAAAATCATTATATAAGCATTCATAACAAAAACGATAAAATAAAATCAGCAAATTATACTAAAAATACAATTACATAACAATATTTTTTTAATTGCTACTTGCGGAAGAAAGAAAGAAAAATAATGAATAGCCTTCCCCGCTGTCCGTCTCGACTGATTTATTTCATGACTTTTCGGATATGCAAATAGCATTAAGATTCAAAGACGTAGGTATTCATCTCGCCCCTTAGCAAGAAATCCATGGCGACCACAAAATGATGCCAATCCCGGGTGAATCTTAATATTTTATGTTGTGTTATTTCCCTTTTCTTTTTCCTTCCTGATATTATTTATCTCTCGCCGACAATGAGATTCCCACTTTGGCGCGTAATAAAAAAGAATTATGGTTCATCTTTTTATAGCGTTCCGTTTTGTAGGTTTTATATTAGCGAGATTGAAAGTGTGTTAGAGGACGAACGAAACGCATTCCGCTTTGCACGGATTGTCTTTCGTCTATTGAGTTATTCGCTTTGATATACGTTTATTAAATTGTTTCCCGGGAGCGTACCTGTGTCAAACGAAATCACAAATAAAGGAATTGTGTATGTTATCCTCACTGAGCGATCCTTCAAACGAGTGATTAAGAGGTCCCCGGCGAGGGAATAAAGAGTGAGAAAAAAATGATGGAGGTAGGCGTGGGCCAGGGGAGTGATCCAGAGGATGATTGATCGGAGTCCTAATTGGATGATGGATGATTGGCGGTGCCAAGACCTGCAGCGGAATGCTTGGACCATAATCAGAAACGAGTGATCTTTATTAGTTAGGCCAATTATATTTTGATCACTATAATATTATGGATTTATATCAATTATTGATTAATGCTTTTTGAAAGTGAATATATAAGTATTTAAGGTGTATATACAGTCTATAAAGTTGGTCGTTTCCGTTCCAGTTAGCATGGCTGTTACTTAATGATTGACACTTACTACTAGTTGATTATGTAGCATACGTGCGATTGCTTTTGTATCTCTTTATTTAACCGACTCTACTTTTTATAGGTATACCTTTACCATCACGGGTGCCTTTTCGGCTCCCAAGAACCGTTTAAACGGCCTCAGGGTACCCGCGGAGGTTAAGCAGATGACAACAACGCCGGACCTGGGATGGATGACCGCTTTATACAACGAGGCTATACCATCATCAACACCGCAACAAGCTCGCCACTTGTTAGGTGTTGCCTAAGAATACCATCGGCATAATGAGGACGGGTATAGGTATAGATATTTACAAAATTGTATAGTTTTCAAGTTGAAGCAGAGGCTGGTTCGGCTAGAATATTATGAACGTCCCGACATCCCACACATTAATATCTAGTTCCGCATCTCATACTTAAATCTATAAATATATTATAAACCATATATATATATATAAATATAAGAAAATGTACATACCTATCTATACTCACATTATCAAATATTTTAAATTATAAAATTAGCTATGCGGCTGACAGCTGACGGGCTGCGAGAAGGGTTAGGGTAGATCTGAAGACATGTTGGCATAATCATGCGTGGTTCTGTAACGTACTGTCATCAGTCAGGGACATATTACAGCATATTTTAATGATAAGTCAGTATGTCATTGAGGTTAAGGATATTTGATTTTGATTGAATCTTCAAACAGGTTTTGTTGGTTGAGATAATATGACGTATATCGCAGCGGGAGTTCCGGACTTATAACTGGAACATATGTGTAGGTATTTTAGACTGTTATAGTTATCTTTACGGAGTTGTAGAATGCTCTCTACCAAATTAGTCTGTCATAGTCTGGGTGTTTATAAAATACTAGCTGACCCACGCAACTACAACTGCGTTACTTTAACCGTTACCGTTTACGTACACGTACACGCAACGGAGCTCTCAAAAGAAATTTTTTTTTCCCGTTCTTACAAAATTTTTCATTGATGCTCTGCTCCTATTAGTCGTAGAGTAATGATATTTATCCTAAATACCAGTCTTCCTCGTTAAATGGGCCACCCAACACTATAAAAAAAAATCAATTCGAACCAGTAGTTCCTGAGATTAACCAAACAAACAAACTATTCGGCTTTATTATATTAGTATAAATAATATATAATAGTATATATAATATATATTAATAACGTTGTAAGCTTGTAATATGTGAACCAGAGTTCTATTACAAGCTTAGTACCTAGTTTGTGACCAGGGAAATGTGTGTAAACGAATACTGTAAATATTGAGTATGATGTGATATTACGGATTTTAGTCTCACTTACTGGCTGTTCTAACTATACAAATGGTGTAAATATTAACACTTAATTAAATATAATTTATTAAACTGAAACTACTTACTTTAATAATAATTAAATAAAAAAATAATTAATTAAACAGAAAACTTTTATTTATATGCGCATATATTAAGTTTAGTAGATACCCTCTTTTAATTTCCATCCTAGTGATTTAAAATTTGTACAAATTGTATTTTAAATTATGAATTTCTAGCGTTTTACACATTTATATAAAGAAATACTTCATAACCAAGTTAAATAATACCTAACTCTTGCCGTAAAATACAAGTACATTTAAGTAGGTATTTCAATTTGCCTCTTGTCAAAAATACATTTTTTTTTCATTCTTTTTATTATGTTCGAAAAAAAAATGTTGTTCATCAGAAGCTAAATAAACATACTCGCACATATTCAAGACGAATTTGCAATGATAATAATGATATAAAGAAAAATTCACTCATTTGGCCCTGTGAGCCCTGTGAGTTTTTTTAACGTTTAACTTCGCGTTAACTATATTCGTTCTCTGCGTTTTCCCCAATCACACGATTGTATTTTTAGTTCTCGAAATTTCCGCTTGAGGCGCTGAACTATTTCCCATACAATTTTTCTCAAACGCAAAGTAATAGTTAGAAAACTGACACTAGGGCTATTGACTAAGCTCTAGGCTTGTGTAGTGTGTACTTACCAGAAACCACAATGCTAATACATATTATAATAATATGTTTAAAAACACCCAGACCACGACAAACTACAAAAAATATATGCTATACGTAATGAGTGGATGAAAAATAATACGCGCTGCCTTAAGTGGGCAGGAAAAGGATTCGCGAACTCGAGCGTCAAAAAACATCTAAATGTTGTTTTCAGTTATAATAAAGTTTTTTTTTGGAAAAAAAGAACATGGAGGTATAGATTTTATTTACTCGATCCTAATTACATATTTTTTTAATAAGAAATCTGTTTAGTTTTAAAATGAGAAATAAAGTAATATTTTTAGAATTATAAATCAAACTTTGGGTGTCTTTTCAAAAGTTAATATATTTTTTATAAAAATACTATCTAATTAGGATCAAGTAAGTAATATTTACACCTCTACGTTCTTTTTCATTAGCTAGTGTAGACCCATGAACCTTCGGCTACGACGAGGTGGGATTAAAATCCCTCCGCTGGGTACCCTGGGACCATCTAGGCGGCCTCGGGCGCCGTAAGACACCCGTGAAGATATATATATATATGTATATAATTAACTGTGAATTTCACCACCATTGGTTTTTGTAATTTTTTTTTTTTGACGTAAATACTCGTATATTTGTAAGTATCTAATTTTAATACACACGTACATATTATAATTAGTAAAACATAATAAGCAATACAAGATAGTAAAACCTAAGTAATACAGAATTAAATCTGTTGATTTTACAACTCTTACTAACCGAATGTGAGAGAACATTTCAGAGATATTCAGCTTTTGGCTTGTAAGCAGTGTAATGCTTATTCCATCAATAACGGTGCTACAATTTATTTTCAAAAGTTTCTTATGTAAATATCTTATAAAATATACTTATTAATATATAACATTTTAATTAAATACATTACAATTTACTAGGTATAAACCAGTAGTTTACCATACTATTCGTCACTTTACTATACTAAACCATACACCGGTCGGATACTCAGCTCAAAACGTATGAAGTAATAATTTTATAATAATGAAGTGTGGCGTATAAACGAGTAATATCGCAGGTTACATAATAAAAACTAATTGTACATTCAGAATGGATACACCTCGCCTTACATAAACAACACCTTTAAGAGACTTTTTGAACCCCACGCGATAATAACTCGTAAAATAACAATTTATTTTCCTAAAATAAATAATTTGACAAAAATAATGTTATGTTTTTGATGGTGGTGTAATTTACCATAGTGTGTGTACTTGCATATACGCAGCTCGACTCATGTCTAGTATATAGTGTCCGCTCACTTCATACATTTTGAGCCGAGTGTCCGACCGGTGTATGGTGTAGTATAGTAAAATGACGAATAGTATGGTAAACTACTGGTTTATAGCCAGTAAGTTTATTTAATGTGTAAATTGAAATGTTTATCTGAAAGCGCTCGGCCAAATCCAACACGAAAGGTAAAGATTTGTTGTTGAGATAAATTCTTCAATTAGAAGTTGTAAAATGCAATTGTATGTCTAGTTTTATTTGTTTTTTATTTATTATTGAAGCACGGCATGTGACTTTGTAACTATCTGGTGGTAAGCAGACCTACAAAATTCATGAATGAGGTCTATCAATACATCGCTGTTAAAAAATATGCCTGATAAATGATGCGGTTACGAAATGGGCGGCGACAAATGCGTATTTGCCGCTACTTAATTGACTGTAAGTACAATCGGTAGCGGTAACGGTTCAGGTAAATAATAGGTAACACGGTTTACCGCTTCAAAATCTAGAGCCTAATTTTAACAACTAAGATGATATCTTATCTGTAGATAGACAGGAATAACAACTTGTATCTATACTATGACAACAAGACGCAATATAGTTGCACAGTTATTTAGTAAACGTGACCTGATGTATAGTCACCAAGCAAAGAGTTGGTGCATATAAAATCTGTCTAGAAAGTTTTGTGTCGCTCCGCCGCGGGTGCGTTGCGATCGATATGCGATTCTGAGGTAATGAAGCTTTCTACAGCTTAAATTAAAGCATAGTCACTAACGAACTTTGGCATCAGTTTCTGGAATAGGTATTTGGGTTTATAGGGTATTTGTTATTAATTTATGACATTGTTATTGTTCTGCAGTTCCTTTAGTATATTTTTATTTTTAACTTACATTAAAATTAAAAAGGACGTAAGAGCAGTGCCGTATAGACGGCCTTAGGGTACCCACCTCGTCGTAGGCGATGGTATACTAAATACACAAGTAACAAGTGTCAAATTCGTCGTGGTGTTTGTATAAACTTATAACAAATTTCAAAAGTTGGTATAGTGAAACTAGGACTGACAGCTTAACGTGCTACATAGTAAATATTCTTTGGAGCTGCTATAGTGATGTTGTCAAACATGTTATTATTTATATTACATTAAAAAGTATTTGGTACACACCGGGGTTTGAACTGGTGACTAAAAGTTATCGCGTTTATTAATAGAAAATAAAAAATATAAATACTAAAAACAAATCTATGGGGCAAGTTATTTTTATTTAAAAAAATATATAAATTTATGTCAAACATTTATATCTTTATGTGTGTACTCAGCTATAATTATATCATTTATAAAATAAAACATTAATACAAAATGTGTTAAGTAAAGAAAATCAGAGTTGAATTACACTGATACGGGCTTCGTGTTAGGTAAAGGAACCTCATACCGTGAGGTCACGACACGGTGTAGCTAAGCCGGTATTACAGACGGATTACTATTAAGTAATATAATATATATGAAACTAGTGTAAGCTTTTTTTTTTTTAATGAACCCAGCATGTCACTTTGTATTCACATGACGGTAAGCAGACCTACAAAGTCCATGAATGGGATCGATCATACATTGTTGCTTAACAATATTGATCGCTCCCGCCTATGTCGGCTAAATGATGGTTACGATTCTATTTATTTGATAAACATTATAAAATTTACTGAAAATGGTTTAAATTAAAGCGATTTGCCATAGATTTCGAGTTAGGTATATGGATCGTCTTTGTGCCAACGGCGACTAAATTTAATGTGTCGCATAAACAACTTTATAAATAAGAATTATAATACGAGTAATAAAATAGATAGAGGAAATTATATGATGCACACGTATTTCCCTAATCACAAACATAGCTTGCACTATGTGTAGGTACCAGAAATAACAATACCAATACATATTATATTTTATAAAGATTTTAAAACGTAGGTTTTTAGGTGGGAAGAAGGCCTCTATGCGAAGTTATAGAGACCTTCCTCCTACCTAAAAACCTACGTTTTAAAATCTTTATAAAATATAATCGTTAAAATAAAACCGTCAAGTGACCTAGTCATGTTTCGGTTTTAGTCTGTGGGTTCACCGGTTTTCTGGAGACTACTGCATCGATTTCTTGTCGAGGTGGTAGTCTCCATTTAGGGTGCGGTTACGAAATGGGTGGTTGAATTGACGATAAGGCAGCGAGTATATACTCGTAATGCAATTCTTCATTGTCGCCCCCCATTTCCATCGCATCATTTAGCCGGCATAGTGGGAGCGATCAATATTGTTTAAGAACAATTATTGATTGACCCCATTGATTGACCCCATTCATGAACTTTGTAGGTCTGCTCACCACCAGGTAGATACAAAGTCACATGTCGTGCTCCAATAAAAATAAAAAAAATAAAAATAAACCGACCGGACTCGTTATCACCGCCCATACAGATGCAAAACAGTCAAGTGAGCTAATCATGTTTCGGCTTTATACTGTGGGTTCACCAGTTTTCTGGAGACTCTGCATCAATTTCTTGTCGAGGTGGTAGTCTCCTTTCATGGTGCGGTTACAAAAAGGTGATTGATTTGCCAATACAGCAGTGAGGTTATTAAAATAAACTCTTAATGCAAATACGCCTTTGTTCGCCGCCCATTTCGTAATCGCATCATTTAGCATAATGGGAGCAAAAAATATTATAAAACCTATAAATATATTAATCGACCCCATTCATGCATGTACTTTGAAAGTTTGCTTACCATCAGGTGCATACAACTTCACATGCCGTGCTTTAATAAAATAAAAAACAAACCACGACCTCTGGATAAAACGCCAAACCAACCACTACGTAAATACATATATATAAAGATATTTATATAATTACTTTAGAAGAATTTAAATATAATACGCATTAAATTACTAAATACACGTGCAAAGTAAACACACGTCGCACGCGCCCACAAGGGTAGTTCTCACGTGATTTATAGTGGGTCTAACCCGCGCAGTGTGTCCGCACCTTAACCCGATGCACTGGCGCTGACGTACCCAGGATTTATGGACTGTATGGTGAGGTAAACAAATCAACGCCGCTTACCTGGTTAAGGGTTAAATACGACTGTATGCCGTACATTTAACCCTTAACCCTAAAACGGTTGTGTGGGCGACTATATTATAATTTGTTTGTCGATTTAAAAAAGCTAATTAGATCTGTTAGTTGCTTTTAGGGTTAGTGTCTTATGGCGCCCTAGTTCATCTAGTGGCCAGTGGAAGGGTTATTTCCTACCCCATTAACGTGTTCCCCGAAGCACTATTTTATAGTGGTATTATCATAAATGTTCTTTTTTTTATTAAATAAAAACTCCTAGGTACAGAAACGGACACGTGTATAATTTATCAGGGTTAGGTAGGATTTGTAAAAAATCCTTTCAGTATCTTACCCCGGTTTGTAGAAAATTTCAAATCATTCTATTATTAAACTTGATGTGATATTAATAGAATAATTTTAATCAACGTTCTAGGAATTGGGCGTGACTTCGTATTCGTACGTAAGCATGTATATTTAATAATAATATATATGTATAATAATAATATGTAGGATATTTTTATCATATATCGCCCTGGTCAGAAACTAAGCAAAACTTGTATTATGTGTACCAGAAACCACGATATAAATACCTACATATTATATTTTATAAATACCCAATATTATATCTATACTATCTATACTAATATTATAAAGCTGAAGAGTTTGTTTGTTTGTTTGTTTGTTTGTTTGAACGCGCTAATCTCCGAAACTACTGGTTCGAATTGAATAATTCTTTTTGTGTTGGATAGTCCAGTTATCGAGGAAGGCTATAGGCTATATAACATCACGCTACGACCAATAGGAGCAAAGATATAGTGGTAAATGTGTGAAAAACGGGAGAAATTATTTCATCTTTGAAGCCTTCCGTTGCGTGCGCCGTGAAAACGGTTCAAGATACACAAAAAATATGTATTAAAGAATAATCTAAATATATATAACTCAAAGGTGACTGACTGACATAGTGATCTATCAACGCACAGCCCAAACCACTAGACGGATCGGGCTGAAATTTGGCATGCAGGTAGATGTTATGACGTAGGCATCCGCTAAGAAAGGATTTTGATAAATTCTACCCCCAAGGGGATAAAATAGGGGATGAAAGTTTATATGATAAAAAAATAACTATTCCACGCGGACGAAGTCGCTAGCACAGCTAGTTATATTATATTTATTTACTTATATTTTAATAGAAAGTTAATATGCATATCGTATCCGTACGCAATACGGAATAGCGTCCTAATTGAGTCTACGTTTGGTTTCCTTACGGTTTAAATTAATAAAAATAACTTGATCATGCTTAATTAAAGTAAATTCGCCTTCAACTTTTTATAGCTTGGCACATTTTTGTAACTTAAAAAATACTAAATCGCTTCTTCTGCCAAATATTAACACAATTTGCCTACCGTTTGCTCGTAGGTACCTCAATTAAACTGCTGTTAAACTTCTTGCAGCAGTGTTTGCGGAACACCTGCACGGACCGCCAAAGTTAGTCCGAAGCTGCCAATTCCTTGTTTGTCCGCTAATTATCCATAGTCGAGCAAAATCAGCTCGCAAACTGCTGACTCCCTCTGATTAAATGGTCAAAAGCTCACCCCACTCCTTTTAAATACGGCTTCATAAATTGACCGATCCCGTCGCCATAGTGACCGCCTTTGAGACTCTGGCACCGTGTCTCGCCGTTATTATTTTCATTGTATCAACATTCATAACGGCAGTCACGTGTGATCCCGAACCGAAGGGTGACCCGAAGCCAGATTTGTCAAGTCTCATTCAAAATTAGACGCCACCATCCGTCCTCTGACGCTCTTCGTGTGTCATTTATTTAAAATCAAAAGGGACATAATCCCGACCTTTTTAAATCCTGAGTCCTCTTTGAATTGTAGACGTGATGACATGTCTCTTGTCACGTACTCGTAATTAAGGACAGAGTTACAAAGCTGTTACATTTACATTCATTTAAATAAAAATCCCTTCTAATTTTTTTAAAGACAAGTAATGTTATTTTAAAGCTTGTCCCTAAAACTCTCCCTAATACTATTAAAGTAATATGTTTAAATATAATAGAAGTACATACAATTGTTAAAAATAAGCTAAAAAGAAAATCCATCCAACCCCAGTGTTTGCGAATCGGAAGCCAAGCCTAATAAACCAGCGCTTAACCTCTCATGACAAAAGGCGATACAAAGTGACTGACATCCGCGTCTGAGGAAATGCCGCGAAAAAACCGACGGCGACGTGTCAAAGGCACATCGGCGACAGCGGGATGCGCGAGGGGACCTTTGTTGGCTCACGAAATATTTTTTAAGCTTAACTCCTTAGCGAATTTAGAGATTAAGTTCTTTTTGAAACGACGAGATCCCAGGGGCGGCGCGATGATTTTTTCAGATCTCATTTCCGCGAATGCTTTACTTGATTGTTATTTTGTTTCTTTCACATTGTCTTGGCGCCGGAGATTTGAAGTGACAGTCGACGATTTGCACTCGAGCGCGATAAGTGGTTTTCCACTTTTTTATTAGTGTTTTGTTCTACTTGACAAATATAAATAAATAAATGTTATTGTCCAATTTGTGCTTTGTTTGTCTATAAGTTCAAGTAACTAATTAATCTAAAGAATCATTTATCAACGATTAGAGAAGTCGACTTTTATTAAACGCCCATTCATCTATCAAGAACCGTCGCTTTCGACAGGTTAATCCGATTTTGTGGCTAAGAAATTAACCCTCTTCATGCAAGACGGGTTGCCAAAACCGAAGCGCTATTTTTCAAACTCTTCACAAGCATTACAAAGCATAAAATATTCAACTGAGAGAAGAAAATAATTATACTTTGGATAGTTAGGTAGAGGTAATTTTCGCCGAGTTAGTTATGATAATGAAGGGACCGGCCGCGCTCGATAGAACATATGCCATTTGCATACAATCAGGTCACCGGTCTCACCGGACGAAGCCGGCGTAAAGCCACAAGAAAATATGTAAATCACTGTAAGGCAGTAGGTAAGCGCTCGTAAGCCGAGTAATTATTCGCATCGGATTTGCAAATCGCGCCCGAAGCATTCGCGTTCGCACACTCGGAAGCCGAGTGACCCCCTGAGTTGGCATTTAAATCACAACATGGGCGCGGACAGTGGCTCGGCCGGCGGAGATCCTGATCCCCTTCCTCGTCTCGTCGATTCCTTGGCGGGAGATGATCGATACCGCTCCCCGCCCGCCCTCTCTTAATTAGGACTCGGAATCTGCGGCGGACACACACACGCGCGCCCTCCCGTACGAGCCGCGGGTATAATGTTAATCAACTTTCATTATGCACTAAGGAATTATATGGGTACGCCTCGAGGAGTGATTATCCGAGTTAAGGCCGTGTCCCCGACCAAGAAATCATACTTTATTATGATCATTCCGTATTCGGAGCGGCTTTACAGCGCACCTCGCGGGTGAGGCGGGAGTGTTAGAATTTACGGCGCATATATCACGAAAGGTCCGCCTTACTACTCCATTCATTGTCTGCAAAGTAAGCTCGGGATAATTAGCTTTTGTTACTACTTCCGTCCTCAGGTGCATCTGCGAAGACGCCTGCACCTTTTTCTTCCCAATCGTAGTATTAAACGAAGTTATTATTTTGTATGTACAAGTATTTTAAAATCACGCAATAGACACTACAAAATTGGACAGGTAAGAGTTCTATATAACTTCGCTAGGCCGACCGACCATTTTCGTTATCGTTAACGTCAAGAGACCTTTTTTTTTTAGAGATGTTTCGATTATAGTTTGTCAATACCGATTATCAAAATTCTATTAGGATCGAATTATTGTCTTTCAGAGGCCCCCATTACCAAACGTTTAATAAGGATTCTATTTATCTAATTCAGTCTATTTCGCCATTCAACAATTTAAAAAAACATTATTTTAATTCTCATAAGTTAACTAAAGTTTCGAGTCGCAATGGCATCGTAATAGATTCACAATAGCTTAATTTAGAATATTTTGTATTCCGCTAACCAATCGCATAGAAATCTATAAAAAAAACTAGCATATATTATGATGCATTTACGATTCGATTAAAGTTAATTTTAGAGAATTTGGGTACAAATTCTCTTAAATTGCTTATCAGCTAGTAGATACATAACAACACATACTATAACTCTAAAAGCCCGCTTAAATTTAAAGCAGTTTTTCCATTCTGTTACATTCTGTAATGTTAATTAGACGTCAGATGTAGAGAGTCCCGTTTATTTGCCGAGGGCTACCCTATGTTTATAATGTGTGAGATTACTGCCTCCCACTTGTGTAGTGGACCCGTAATAACGGACTGCTGACTAAGCGTTTACACAAAGATTAATATTAACATTCCCCGTTCAACTGAGAAATGGGTGCGATTTTAGAATGCGTTATTACTTGGTATTCTATATATTATTATATATTTTTTAACGTAATGTTTATACCTGTTTTTAAAAATAAAACATTGATCCCATTGGTCGTTTGTCACATATAACGTTATGTTAATAGCAATGGTAAAAAAAAAACTTCATTGACCGCGCCTTAGTATACTAAGTAGTTGGTTGCGCCTTTGGCGCTGTATCCGGAGGTTGTGAGTTCGATTCCATCTATGGCAAACAAATATTAGTATATTTTTCTGTGCAATTGGTCATGGTATGGGTGTTTATAAAATATATATTTCTATTAGTCTTATAAAACAAATTATTGCGTCGTACTAGAGTTAAACAAATCAGTTGATGTGCTAACTAAAAAAAAATACGTAAAAACATATTTTTAATTTTAAAAATATCAAAATCTCAGACATCACAAATGGTTTCAGTAGTAATAAAACAATTTAATATCAGACAACGGTAAACTTATATTAATATTTGATCAGTATAATATTCATAATTTGTATACAATCTCATAGGATTTAAGGGCCGGCAGCAAGTACTCTTACGGGGTACTACAGAGTTCGGTATTAAGTAAGTATCCCTTAAGCTACGGTTATAGGGATAAACCTTCGATAAATCTTACTCTAAGGTTGTCCTTTAATTAAGGCATGTAATAAAATTTAATTGATCAAAGCTTATAGTTTATTGACTGTAATTTATTACCTCGTCAAGTATATTTATTAGATATATTATTATCATTTTAGGCTACCAGTTTTGGTAGTAAAATTGTGGAGCCCTATTTCTACTTGTTTTTGTACTTGATTTATCACACTGTTTTATATATATATTTTGTTAAAAGTATACAATACAAAATTACAATAATAAGGGTGAATTTTTTAAGTGTGCATTCAAGGCCAAATCCTAAACTAAAAGAAATAGCGAAAATTGATCTAAGGGGTCTCGAGGCCGATTTTGATAAAAACTAAAACTGCATCATTAGAATTTTTTTTTATTCTCCTTATTATTATTTTTTTTATTACCCTGGAGTCGTGCAGGTTGATTAAAAAAAAAACCTGTATTATTGCACCAACTGATAATGTCGCTTAAAAGGATTAAATGGTAGAAATAAACTTTTGCACTCCAAGAAATACTCTATTACTGTTTGTCGTAAAATTAAAATAATACTTTTGTTGGTCCTACATACGACATTTTACACTATGTGTACCAAAAACACGATGTTAATTATAATATATTATATTTTATAAACACCCAGACCCAGACAGACCATGACAAACTGTACAGAAAAACGTACTAATATTTTTGCCATGGATGGGAGTGAGTTGGATAAATAGTTTATGTTCGCGCCATACATTCTGAGTCGAGTGTCTGAATTATGATATATAAACATTAAAAAAAGCAGTATTTGTCAATTATAAATTTTAATTGAATTCTTACTGAAGTTAATAAACATGTTCATCCACTACACATAAAATATATTAAGAAACTAATCTAAAACAATTCCTAGAACAACAAAGTTAAACAATCCATACATCAATGTTGTAAGTCTCTAAAGAACGATATTATATAATAAGAACTACTTACATATATGATTAATGAATTTTCTTCCTTCATTTCCTTTACGCGCAATTTATTGTATTAACGCGTTAGAGCTTACACGCGTTTCCCAGAGACCGCTCTTGGGCACCCTTATACTAATTTAATAAATGAGGTGCTCCCATTAATTACAAAGAACGTCGTGCACAGGGCAGGCCAAGTTCGGGGCAACACACGAACGAATTAACAAGCTTATTAACTCCTTCCGACAAGTCATTCTTTCTCGCACCTGAGCGTTAAAGTGTATGTTACTGCCAAATGTAGGACAATTCACACATATATATACATGGTGAATTTGAATGGGTATACTTTGGGCTAATATGATGTTCTACTGATCAATACGAACAACTTTTCCCATGGAACCATGTGTCGCAAATGAAAAAAAAATTGATTTCTCCATACAAACTAGTAAAGTTTAAATTACCAATTTGTATGGGGAAGCCATTTTTTTTTTCATTTGCGACTCATGGTTCCATGGGAAAAGTTGTTCGTATTGATCAGTAGAACACCATATTAGCCCAAAGTACACCCATTCAAATTCACCATGTATATATTGTGACCAGAGCAATATGTGTAATTTGTCCTACATATTATTATTATTATTATATGTGTATTATAATATATAATCACTCAGTCTAAAGCAAACTGTACAAAAAACTTACTAATATGGTTTTGTCTTGAGTGGGAATCATAGGATTCAACCCAACGATAGCGAAACCACCAGACCATGGAGGCGATGATAATATATATTATATATATTTTTTTTTTAATCACAATAAACATTAAAGTATAAAAATATTGTACGATGTGGAATGGCTATCCCTTTGAATATAACAAATGGCTTTCGAATACCATAGATGAAACTTAAATAATACAAATCAAATTTTATCTGACTGCTACGATAATGCTACGTGAGTAAATGAGGTTTTATTTGCACTCTATTTATTTTTTTCCAAGAAGGGAATCTTAGCACTACAGTATTTTAGTAGTAGTAGTTATCTTAAACCCATTAAAATTCTATGAGTATAAATAGTATAAATTCCATGTTAAGAGGTTTAAAACTATCATAAACCATATCTAATACATATAAATGCAATGTCTCCTTGTCTGTCTCCAGCTACTGAAACAACGCATGCAACGCTGTATGCAAAAGCTCTAAAAAGGGATCATATATGTATATGTATCATCACGGGTGCCTTACGGCGCCCGAGAGCGTCTTGATGGCCCCAGGGTACCCAGCGGAGGGGTTTTAATCCCACCTCGTCGTAGCTGATGGTGTGAGTCTACACCGAACAAGTGGCTAGCTCGTCGCGATGTTTTGAATAGACTCAATAACCCATCTATAAACAGTTTCACAAGTTGGTATAGTGAAACCGGGACCGACAGCTTAACGTGCTCTCCGAGGCACTATAGTGGTGTTGTCAAACAAATGTACATATTTTTTTAAATTAAAAACTCATTGGTACACACCGGGAATCGAACCAGGGACCTAAGTCCAAGGTCTAACCAACTAGGCCACCACGTACGAGTATATAGAAACAAAAAAGGGATCATTTTCCACGTTTTACAACATTTTTTATTGATGCTCCGTTCCTATTAGTGGTAACGTGATGTTATATAGCCTAGACTCTCTCGATAAATGAGCTATCCAAAATATTTTTTTAAATCGGTCCAGTAGATACATCCAGAGATTACCCCCTACAATCTTACAAACTCACAAACTTTACTCTTACTTTCTTCTTACTCCTACCTCTTTATAAAATTATATAGTATAGATTTATTTTATTTAGTTATTTATTTTACAAAATCAGCACACATAACGAGTTATAACCAATTATAAAATGATATGAAAAATGAGATTAGTATCGTATAAATAAAAAGTTTTTTTTATTATCCAAGAAAAGAGGAGATTTTCGTAGCAGTATCTTACAATCATGCAACATGCTACGAGAATAACTGGCATGCCCAAAGGTTTTTCTCGGCCCCGGCGCTCCGGGAAGCGGTTTGTGGGATCTTAGAAAAACGACGTGGCTCCACATTAAATCGCTGCATCTTTGCGGTGGCCCTGCAGAGGTATTATATCTTAAACTCCGCCCAACTTTGCTTTAATATATACATTTGGTCTTTTGTAGAAGTTACCTTGGTAATTGGTAGAAACATTTTTTTTAGCTGGGTAGCTTCTAATGTGGTTTAAGTAAAAAAAAATTGTTGTTACTTTTGGCCGAAATTGTATAACAGACTAACACGATGAAATGTAGCAAATTTTATATATGTGACTTATTTAAAGTATTAACATTTTATAAAAGTAATTATTTGAAGTGGCATTTTTAATAACCATACCCTTTCTAAAATTGAAGGTTGTCTCATATTAAATTTAAAAAAACATTTATGGTTGTCTTGGTCCGATCATTTATTTAAAATATCCTTCCTTCCACGGAAACGAAGAACCATGTAGGTTCTTCGTTCTTCAGTCATAACTCCGTCATAGGCTTACAATTACAGTAAAGTATTTTAAGGCTCCCTTAAATTTAAGAATTTAATTGCTGTCTTTTAGTATGGATATATTTGAATTAAAATATTGATTAAATAGTAATTAATTAATATTTTAATCAATATTGATAAATAGTAATTAATCAATATTTTAATCAATATTGATAAATAGTAATTAATCAATAACAGCAAACTAATACCGCAAATCTAAATCAGAAGCTTTTCACCAAAAAAAAAATTTAACTTCTTTAATCACTAGTAAAATCGTTATTAAAATTCGTCCTATTTTTACCGCACTGGCCACTATCCTCTCTGTCTACATACCCTCTAGCGGAGCAACCTATCACCTACAGGGTTATAGAGGCTTCCAGATGATAGATTGTTAATGAAGTATCCAGTTATTAATGATGTCCATAATGTTTGTGACACATAAGTGCGGTTTATGGTATCTTTATATATACTATATAATTATTTATTTATTGGAGCACGGCATGTGACTTTGTATCTACCTGGTGGTGAGCAGACCTATACAAAGTCTATGAAACAGGTCGATCAATATCGTTCTTAAACAACATTGATCGCTCCAACTATGCCTGCTAAATGATGCGATTACGAAATGGGCGGCGACAAAGACGAATTGCATTACGAGTATATTTTAATATACCTACACGCTGCATTATCGTTAATTCAATCACCCATTTCGTAACCGCACCCTGAAAGGAGACTTCAACCTCGACAAAAAATCGTTGCAGTAATCTTCTGAAAACCGGTGAACCTACTGACTAAAACCGAAATATGACTAGGTCACTTGACGATTTTTGCATCTAAAGTTATAAAGATCTTCCTCCCACCCAAATATTTTATGTATATAACAAAATTACGTAATATAAAAACTAAATTATTTTTTCCTATTATTTAATTTTATCAATTTATATTGTGTTTAACTATGTACCTATTGTTTGTACTATAATTTTGAAAAGACTTGAACCCCACGGCCCTAGAGGTAACAATTACAAACGGTTATGTAATCGTTACAAATAGTTGTATTTGTGTCTCCAATGATGCGGTTACGAAATGATTGAAATGATAAATATAATGATTGTAAAAACATTTTGCTACAAGCAATATTTCCTAATTTATTTCCTTATAGATGAAAATCTGTCATTAGTTATGTCGACCGCAGCCTGTAGACCGATATATCATTCTTGCTAAATACAATAAATCAATCATTTTCAGAAATTATGACGTTGTATAAAAATAATAGTAATGTGTGTATTAATTTTAGAAACTACATGTTTGGAATTTTATTTTTAAGTAGACTAATACCATCGGCTACGACGAGGAGGGATTAAAAACCCCTCCGCTGGGTACCCTGGGGCCGTCTAAACGGTCTCGGGCGCCGTAAGGCACCCGTGATGATATATATATATATATATATATATTTAAGATGCGAGTAGCATAAAAATAAAATATTGTGTTTTTTGTAATTATTGATAAACAAAAATATAGGTTAATTAATGAATTATAATGACTACTACATATAATAAGGTGTTGTGGCATATACATTACTATTAGGACTACATAAAAAAAAAATCCTGATATTTTAGACAGAATTAGACGACAACAATAAGCAAAATAAAATATAATAAATAGTCTAAGGATTTATTTTCTTGTGCCCAAACAATAAGCACTATTTATAAAAGTAAACTATAACGTTTTAAATAAACAAATCTTTTTATTTATTTATCTTCACATCAGGTCCCTTACGGGGTAGCTAGAGACGAACGCCATTAATCTCTCTATATACTTCTTTCGCCTCGTCCTCTGGCAGTTCATACATGCACGCCGACTTTAAAATATTTTCAATTTAATCATGTCACGTTACTCTTCATCTCTCGCTTGTAAATTTCTGGTTCGTCTTTCATTAATCATTTATTCTTTCTACATGTCAAACCAGCGGATCGGAAACGTTCATTTATATAAATAAATACCTTCATAAAATTTTATATTTTCCGACAAATAATATATTAATCCAATTCATTTAGTAAAATAATTAAAATTCTCAAACCATTCCAGCCTCGGAAGTCACTCCATCGTCGCCTGTTTAAATAGATGTCGTGTTAAGGAGGTCCTCCCAGAATATTCTAAATTTAAATTGCAAATTGGTGCGGCAGGTGCAGCCTTACGATTGAGTTGCGATCTCCTTCTCTGCCCGAAGAAACTTTCGCGCTGTCTCACTCTCCCGCTAAACTCCAAATCAACGTCAACAAATAAAATTCAACCGTTACTAATTACTGAAAAGCTGGCTCTCTCAGTTGAGAAGTGGTAATTCTGTCTCGCACTTAATTTTCGAGAGGAAATCTCGAAGCTAATGGCGTTAATTTAAAAGAGACGATGACTGTGATTTTTGTTCGACGGCCACAAATCTTTTTTTTTGCGTTGAAATCAAATATATTTCTTACTTGTACTTAATATTTATTTTCTCTAGGTATTTATTTTATTTAAACTTATTTATTGCATAAAATTGTTTTGCGTTAGGCATGCATTTTCTGCTAGCTAACCTTCGAGAGATATGCTTAGGGAAAAAAAAAAGATGAATACACACACTACTTAAATACAATATGCATTTATGGCTTAAATTATCTATTAATCATGAATAATAAAAATCATACTTAAATCGGTTAATAATGATTTTTAAAATAAATTAAAATCGGTTAATGATTGACCAAGTTTTGGCTTACAGATTTTTTTTTTAAAAAAACGGTCGAACTGGGTACCTACTTCCCCCTTACACTCCTTCCTTCTAAAAGTTGTAAAAAAAAATATTACATAAATAATTGAAAAGAAATTAAATTAGGCAGAGTATTAATGCAACTAATAAATCGAGAAAAGCATGCCTGCGAATATTAAGTAAACCTTTTTTATAATTTAATATTATACTTATAGGTTAGTATTAATTTTCTAATCATTATGTGAATCACATAGTGGTTAATCCAGGCCGAAATAACTCATTACGTAGTTGGGCACCTGAGAGGGTCGAATTAAAGTTGTGCTCATTGTCGGTGTTTACAATGTACCGGGCAGCATCTACAAGCCGATCACGAGCGGGATAATGAATCAACATATTTACAGCGCCCTACACACGTATCTAGGATACAAGCCATAGGGGTCCTACAAAGACATGCTGATTAATACAATTAAGAAAGGTATATCGAAAATAATTGTTATTAAATATAGTTAGTTAATAAATAATTTTATTTAAGTACCAACTGGTGCTCGCAACTTTTAGTGCCTGATTAAAAAAAATTGCTTATCGACCAATAATACCATGCTACCATGGGGCTGAATGAACATTCATTCATAAAATCGATATGTATCGAATTTGTCGATTTATCAAGCCTATCGATGCTGTTGTGCTAAGGCCCCATGTCTTTCTGTTCATCGTATCATTGCCAGAAAAAAAAGTTGCCTGTGCCCAAAAATAAAAACGTTTTATATGCGTCCCTATATAACGTTTTTATTCTTCGATTTTATTAAAATGTTACGCCTATCTATCATTGCAATAGGGAATATACATGTTTTTTTTTTTATTTCATTATTTGTTAGAGTAACTACATTAGACCCTAAAAACAAATATTAAACATTTTTAAGGGTAATAACACCAAAATAAAAGGGTTTAAACTTTATCTGCCACTACCGCATTAAAAAAACGGTACATCACTAGCCGCCATTCTGTGACGTCATTCGTGCTCAAAAAGTATATTAGTTTAATGTTATTGCACCTCAAAAGTTAGTCAAAAGGTTTGTCTCTAACAAATTATCGTAATAAAGGACAATAAATACCCGAGAAAACAAGAAACTGTAGAATACAGAACACACGTTGACATTTGTTTATGCGCGAATGACGTAACATGTAGTGTTTGCTAATGTCGGAGCGTTTAGAAATGCTATTCTAATGCAATTCTACAAAAAAATAGATTTTTTAAATCGTATTTATAAAAAAAATTGCTAATCAATAATTGGCGTTACATGCATATTCCTTATTGCTAAAAATGTGGCATAAAATGTCAATTTTAAACGAAAAAGAGTAAAAATTTTATCAAATATATTTTAATACAATTTTATCTCATTATAATAAACACAACTTTAATTCACAGATTTTTTTATTTTTGGTGTTTTTTTTTACTTTACTCTTAAAACAGATTCTTAAAACACAAACAACTTGTAAGTCTGAGCTCCCTGTAGATATTAAAATACTGCTATTCAATAAAAAAAAACTCATATATATCGGTCCAGCACTTTTTACGTAATGCATGTACAACGAAACAAATAAACAGACAAATTATATTACTTATTTCTCGGGTTTATTTTTTTGCAATTTTTTTTTATGTATCTACAGAAATGGAAGGTCTACGTATTTGTTATATTTATTGATAGTTAAATATTATTGTAGTTATTTGTTGGTCTTATTTGTACACAGCGATCGCGTTGCTTAGGGCGGGAAGGCCTCGCTCGGGTCTTGCGTTTCCACTGGTAATTAGCGATTCCATTTTAAAGAGAGCTCCGGTCGCTCACTGCCATCAATCTGCGCCCCACTGCCTTCTCAAATCGATAATAATTAATTATTTTTGACATAATCACAGCCAAAATCCATTCTCTTTTTGCTAATTCACGTCTCGATAATAAAACGGGGCTACGACGCTTTTAAGGCTCGTCGGGGTGAAATTGATAAAAAATAAATAAGAGTCGGCAACTTTTGCCAACTCAAACAAATTTAGGTCGTCGCTTACTTTGTGCCGTCGACTCTTTCGTCATTAATAATCCTACAAGTTTCTATATATTCGTTTAATTAAATTTCCTCGGTTAAGAGGAGTGTCTGTCTTCGATGCTCATGCTGATTCAACTGCAAAATATTACCTCTGCCCGCACATGACGATGGGTCGGTAACGCTACCATACATTTATGTAAACTTTCCCCCCGACCCTTAATAAGAGAAAGAGCACGTATGAGATTATACATATATTTTAGGCCAAAACTGTTTTCTACCCCTAAACTTTAATGGTTTTGAAAAAAAATGGTCTCATTTTGTTAAAGAGAAAATAAATGATGACTGTTCTTTTTATTTTTTTAATTTTTTGTCCTGATATTTTATAGGCATTATTTATTATACGAGGGATTATTTGAGATATTTCGAATTTCCAGATTTTATATATTTTTTCTATACTAAACTTTAAAAAAAGGAAAACGTACGAACCTAGATATAGATCATATTTATAACAGCTTCAAAAATAATAAAAATCTATGAATGTTTAAGGGAGTTAACATTTAGGACCAAAACCTGAATGTATAGGAAAAGTTTGATCAGACGCTTCTCTTAAACAATACAATGTATCACCTATTTCAACTCTGTGCAATGTCAATCGCCCAGATACCCGTGTGACACCCGAATTCACTCAATTTCAAGGTGCTGACGAGGGATCTTTGTCTACGTTCACAATCGGCTGGGACATGTCAATATTGGACACAGCATAATAGACAGCAAGGTTCGGATACGGGTGAACGTTACACGGCGTCTCATATACTCGAGGCGGATATCCCAATACGATACAAAACAAGTACCCGTCGATTCGAGTACACAATATCGTCCTAAAGCTATGAAAATTCCAATTAGCAACTCCACGTAAAGTATGGCAATATAGGGAAAGCAATAAGAACAAGAGTGCGTAGGGCGTACCGAATACCTCGGTTTGCGGAACTTACTGGGACTTAAAAAATACATAGTGAAAACATTAGCTGCGCCTGGGGCGGCGTAGGCCCCGTGATTAAAACCAGCCAGGCATGCATAACGAGCGGGGTATGTTTGAACATTCACAAATACTTTCAAACTTGGACTAGAGGCACTCGGGTACCCACAGGGTACACCTGTGTTTGTTTATTACCGGCTAAGACTTGGATCGCTACTTACCTATATTATATTGTGCTTATAGGTGCTGTTTATTTAGGCCAAGGTACCTTATTTGGCGTGTTTAATATTTAAATTAAGTCTTATAGGTATGGGTAAATAAATAAATATATTGTTGGTAAAAAAATAAAGGTATATGTGTAGATATAACAAAGCTTTTGGGTGTATGCTAATGTTAGAAGTTTTTAATTAAAACTGTCCGTCGTTAAGAGGTTCGGTAATGGTTAAGCCTGCGATGAAGGGATTCAATATTGGACGGGTTGTATCGCAAATCCTCGGAACAAACATATTTAGCTGCCCGTCTCCTGTCCAGTGTAGCGTACATTATTATTACCTCTCCCTTATTTTTAAGATTTAATCTATAATAATGAGTAGATGTAACGTTGTTATAGTTACATAGGTATAATTAAAATTATTATTTTGATTTATTCAATTTATAGACAATGAAGCATTATTTTGGGGCGTGTCTATGTATTTAAATAAAAACAGTACCCATTGTTATGTTTAAACTGTAAAAAATAGTATACTCATCTGTTTCGTAACGGCCTTGGGAACTATGGATTGATCTAACTTTTTTTTTTTTTTTTATGGGAGTTCGGCATGTGACCTCACATCTACCTCATGGAAAGCAGTATGAAGGTCCAAGAACAAATGCAACCAACAATTACGATCTACATAACCGTTGATTGCACCTATCATGCCGGCTTAAAAACTTTTGACATAATTAAAACAATTATTGTAGCCAATTATTTATAGGGGTAACATTTAATACACATAACATACAATTGTTAGGGGAATAGGAAGATTGAGAAGAAGATACATAGATCAAGTAAAAGATAATTTAAGTGTCTCTTCGTACAGGGAGGTGAAGACGTTGGCTGAGAATAGGCAGGAGTGGCCATTGCTCCACCGACAAGAGCCAAGCTCTTAAATTTAAGAAAAATAACATACAATGTGTCTTTGTTAGTGATCGAAAATTCGGGTTAAATATACCTAAACTATTTTTTTTTTCCACGAAAGAAATCACTTTCTGAATATTTTTTACATATTTTCATATAAAAATACCAAATTCCCGGGATTTTTTCTCAGAAAAAAAAAAGTTTAGGTACAATTGCACCCGAATTTTCGATCACTAGTCTCTGTATACTCATATTTACCTGTCTGTCCATATTTTGTTTTAACTGTTAAAAACTTATCCCATATTTTTTTTTAATATAAATATTTCCTCTGACCAGGTTATATATTTCGTTGGGTATCATAAAGTGAAAAAAAATCGATCTGTACCTATAGCTTTGCCGTAGCCCAAGGAGCCAAGGTACACCAACCACTAGTAAATAATAAAACGACAAATCATTAATTCTTTATTTTTAATTTCAGATGTCAGAGACGATACGAGAAATACAAACAAGGTAAGAAGTAACTTAAATAAAATAACACCCAAAAAAAAGTAGTCAGAAACTGAAAATCGACAATGATTTCAGCGACACTCAGTCCCAGCCCAATAGAAACTTTACCGACGACTTTATGGCTGAAGTGACCGCCAAAAGTCGACGCAAAGTGCAAGCTTGTTTACAGTAAGTCGTATATCTATGGAGGTAGCGGAGTCGACATTTCTTTCCGATAAAGCTGTGGCTCCCTCGCTGCCAATAAAGTGATTAAGTCACAAATCGCGGCGACTCGGCGCCTCTCGCTATTGTAGTCTGTTAGGGATGTATGTACTTTAGTGGATGTTCTCCATTTTATTCCGTTTTTCAGTTCTTTATTTAAATTTTATGCAGTGTTCTTTTTTTAAACTTAAATATATTACTTTATTTAGCTGTGTATGTATATTAAAGTGAAATGTACTGGAACAAAATAAAATATTACATTGTGTTCATAAAAAATCAAACAAAATAAGGTTATAGCTTTACTTTATAATAGGTATATATATATTTTTAATAAATTACTATTTATCATTTTATTTAAGTACCTACATATAACAAAACATTGTAGTATAGATCAATAGATTGTTCTTTAACAGCATAATTCAGTTACGAAATGGGCGGTGACAAAGACTAATTTGCATTCCGAATCTACTTTAATATCCTCATTGCTTTACCATTAAATCAACCGCCTGTTTCGTAACCGCACCCTGAAAGAAGACTACAGATCCTCGACCAAAAAACTATACGATAGTCTCCATAAACTGGTAAACCCGCAGACTAAAACCAAACTCATCTTCTACACTTAAATTTAGTTTGCTGTTTAACTAAACCTTTAAAAAAATCAGCAAAATATTCTATAAATTTAACAAGAAACATAAACAGGAATATCCACTACAAATCTAAAGGTTTGTCCAATTCAAGTTGATTTCTGGTTCGGCCCCAGTGTTTTGGGCCCTTACAACAGCTCTATTACAAATAAATTGCCCTACGAAATGGTTCCGTGTGTTATAAATTTCATACGTGCTGAGAAATGACATACGCTGTTATTTATTATGAACAGTTATATTCGAGGAAAAAATAAAGGAACAAAAAACGTCTTATATAGGTAATTGAACATTGATGTTTAACACGCATGTTTTGAATTATTTATTTGCAGTAATACCCTATTACTGTAATCTAATATATACCTAAAATAATGTAGTATTTTTTAATATAAAATTTATAATTCCGTTATGCAAAATAATGTATTTAATATTTTTATTCTCAATTAATTTTGCAAAACCTATTTTAATATTAATAAACTAATTAATATTAGCGTTCTTCGTAAGAAATAGGTATTAATATAAATAAAAAACTATATGTAAACGTTACATATTTCACCGAAGGCTTCATCAGTCATTATGAGTGAAACACCTACGGTGAAACGTACCGTTTTATATTTTCAAAATTTATTTTTATTTCAATTATACAACTTCGTGCGAAAAATATTAATATTAAAATATACTGTTAATAATCAAATGTATTTCCTTAGGAACCATTTATAAATATTTATGTTGGTTTTCTACCAAAGTAATTATGAATTTAAAATTTATACTTATGTAATTTATAATATTTAGGTGTCCGATTAAGAAAAAAATGCAATTAGTCTGTCCTAATTGTACCATAAAAAAATATTAAATAACATGAGGGGTTTTAATCCCACCTCGTCGTAGCCGATGGTATGAGTCTACACCGAACAAGTGGCTAGCTCGGCGCTATGTTTTGAATAGACTCAATAACCCATCTATAAACAGTTTCACAAGTTGGTATAGTGAAACCAGGACCGACAGCTTAACGTGCTCTCCGAGGCACTATAGTAGTGTTGTCAAACAAATGTACATAGACTTTTAAATTAAATACTCATTGGTACACACCGGGATTCGAACCAGGGACCTAAGTGTTTTTAAGTCCAAGGTCTAACCAACTCGGCCACCACGTATATACACGAATTGATTAAAGTTAAAGTTTACTATAATTACATACATATAAAACTTTATTTGCTTAGTATCTTTTAACTAAATATTTTAAGAATCGTATCTATAAATGATAAGGGTTCGCACATACAAATCAAAAGTGTATTCATCAATTCTATAAATACCTAACATTAATAAATACCTCATCATTCCATGGGTTTTGTTTACACCTGTCGGCATTAGTCAAAGGCGCTATTAGCTCTACAAATGACACTAAAATGAAATCTTTTCATTTCCCTTCTGCTCAGTCAATTGTCGGTATATTGTACAATTTCACGCGATCGGCACATTACCCGTAGAGACTTCGTGCTTCAAGCTTTAGCGAGCTTTATCCTCTTTTAGTAGTAAATTTGTAATAAAGATTAACATAGAATACCAAAGTATTTATTGAAACTTAAAAAAAACCCACAGCACAGAGTAATCTATAGTGGGAACTGCGCAAATATATTTTAGTAACGTTTTTTTTATTGAATAAATGAATTTGTATTGTATTATATTTGAAACCTTACTGCACAATGGCATAGACTCTATTCCATTGTGCAGTAGAGGCCATAGAGTAATATATAAAAAAATATAATAATATGTCGGGCGGACATTTCACACATATTGCCTTCCTTACAAACTATTTAGAACATTTTAAAGATCAGTCCTACTTAAACTAAACTTTAGACTTGTGCTATGTGTTCCAGAATCAACGATAATATAAACATCTCGACCAACGTTGGTATTAACTATGTTTATTAGAAACAACCATAGTTATAAATATTATATTTTATAAAAACCCAGCCAATGAAAAACTTAAGAAGACTGGCTCCCATAACAAGGGAATTCTAACGTAAGGACTAAGGTTTCTTCAGACTTACTGTACTGTAAATATGTATTGAACAGTAAACATCTTATCTTTTTAGTTTTTGGGGCTGATATCAGTCAAAACACTTCGACCCAGTGGGATCTTTTGTGTATTCCAGTACCTTACACCTCACTCGTCCTTCCCATCCTCAAATATGCTGCTGACATCCGGTTTCGGGTAACCCTTTGCAGGTATTTCATTCTGTGCATGTCCCTTGCATCGCACTGGCACAGTAGGTGCTGCATTGATTCTAGATCATTAGAGCAAAATCTGCATCTGCACTCGCCTCTAACTCCCATTGTATGTAGATGAACAGTAAACATATTATTACTAGCTGTATCTCGCTGTTTCTCCCGCCGTTTAATTGAAAATTAAAATAAATCAGATCGAAAATAAAATATAGCTCATGTTACTTGTTAATGTAGTTTTTTATATGTGAAAGATTTATATAAATCGTTTCAGTAGTTTTTGAGTTATATCCGGAATAATCCAACTATAAAATATTTTCTCTTTATAATACTAGTATAATATACGTGGTGGCCGAGTTCTTTCTACCTCAGATTTATAAACACCACAGTCTTTAGAACCCAGGTTCGAACCCTATTGTGTACCAATGATTTTTTTATTTAAAATAAATATGTATTAGGTTAGCTGGTAGATAATGCCTAAGGCATTAAGTTCGCCTATGTACAGTAATATATATTTAGCTTTTGTGCAATAAAAAAAATCTTTATTAATGTACATTTGTTTGACAAAACCACAAGCTGTCGGTCCCAGTTTCACTACACCAACTTGTGAAACAAACATCAAGACGAGTTAGCCACTAGTTACGACGAAGTGGGATTAAAAGAGGCAGTCTTGGGTGCCGTAAGTCACCCGTGATGATATTTATTAATTAATTTATAATACTAGTATAGATAGATTATTAATTATTTTAATTTATTATTCGAGATAATATATTTTGAAATAAATAACAATTAGTATTTGTTTTTATTACTGGCTTTTCGATTCTATAAAACAAATATCAATCTAACCCCAAGCCAAAGCCATAAATTCACCTTCAATATACAAATTAGGTTTCTCTCCACATGAGTCGATCGGTCCACGTCAGCCCGGTTACAGCTGTTTAATCAATGTCGTTACAGCTATATGGTAGATCACACGATAGGCTCGCGGGTCTGATAGCGCCGGGTCGGTCCGTGTCACCCAGTCAGTTAATTTGTTACGCGTTCGGTTGGGATGTTTATCTGGAGGTACTAAATCTATATATTACGGGTACATGATTGAGTAACTCATTCGATGTTTTTTATTTTTTGTTTTTTAGGGTATCCAATTTTATTTTTCAACCCTTATGATGAGTATATACTACGCCGTAGCACTTTTTAAGACCAATGACCGCTGCGGTGATTGAATCTAAAAAAACAATATTGAAAATTTTAAAAAAGAATATTAATATATTTTCTGTATAGTTTTATTGGTTCTTGGTATAATATGTATCTGGTATCGTTTAGTGGTTAAGTCACTGCGCAACTGATAACAAGGTTAAGCAGATGACAACAAGACCGGCCTGGGACGGGTGACCGCTTTATACAACGAGGCTATTTCATCATAAACACCGCAACAAGCTCGCCACTTATTAGGTGTTGCCTCCGAATACCATCGGCGAAATGAGGATAGGTTAATCCCTCCGCTGGGACCCTGAGGCCGTTTAAACGGTTCTCGGGAGCCAAATAGGCACCCGTGATGGTATTTATTTTTTATTTTATTTATTAGCTGAGTCGTTGTTTCGAATTTCCAAAATTTAGTTTAGTTAATTTATGTTGCCATAATTATTTTATCACAATTCAGTGCTGGCATAAGAGGCTAATATAAATATTGGCTTTTAGAAATAATAAAATAATTCGTATAAATTTAATTCATATACTTACTCTATAATTTTTATTTAAAATCTATTCATGTCCAAAATTAATGTAGAAAAATGCCAAAATGAAACAATTAACATAATAATAAAATTAATGTGGAAGAAATGTCTAATTGAATGTTAATTATAGAGTTTTTAATTACGATGCTGAATAGATTGAAGACGTAAGGAAAATGCTTAATCACGGATAAGATTAATATTGGTCGGCTGGTCGTTAGAGCTTCTATTGTAATGGTGGCCATCGATTATCAATTTGTAGCCTATACAGAATAATAAGCCCTCTCGAGACAAATTACTTTGTATTACAAGCCACTCGATTTTACCCAAAATAATATTAATACTCCCTGACTATGGGTTGGGTAAAGATCTTGAAGTTGATGAAAGGTGACAGTAAGTATTGAAAGGTTTAAAGACTTGTTTATTATAAATATATGTATGACAATACAAACATATTGCTCTGGTCACAAATTAAGCTTTTGGATAGGCAACGAGGATATTAAAATGATCTTGTAACCCATTTCGTAATCGCATAACTTAGCCGGTATAGTGGGAGCGATCAATGTTGTTTAACAAAAATTATTGATCGACCTCATTCATGGACTTTGTAGATCTGCTTACCACCAGGTTGATACAAAGATACATACCGGTTTTTTTTTCTTTGTGTACCAGATACAACGATACTAATAAATTATATATTTTATTTTAAGCGAAAAGATCCTAGGTCTGTGTATTCCATGGCAAATTGTATAGAAAAACGTTACCCTAATATGGTGTTGAATGGGATTCGAACCCACGATCCGGATATATCTTTATCATGCCAGGTAGTACCTATTCATAAATACTTCTCTGTCCTCTTAAGATTTCTCGTACATAACTAAATAAATAATAATATGTAGGACAATTTACACATATTTTCCCGGTCACAAATTAAGCTTTAGACTTGTATAGGTAGTACAAGTCTACCAGAAACAACGATATTAATAGTTATTATCTTTTATAAACATCCAGACCATGACAAATTGTACAGAAAAAAGTACAAATATGTTTTTTCCATGGGTGGGAATGGAACCCACGACCACCGGATTCAATGCCAAGGCGCAACCACTAGTCTACGGTGGCGGTCATACCTATAATACCTATAATAGAATAATATTAGTAAATACAAATATCAACTAACAAGGATTAGTATTTTTGAACAAAAGGGCCGATAGCATGAACATATTTAAAACGTAATTGAGTATAAATATATTTGATATATTATAATTTTAATAATTCAATAATCATACACATCGAATATTCTAAAAATAAATCCAGACAAAGCATTTTGTTTAAAAAATGCATTTTACGCACAATTTAAAACTATTAACTAAACCATTTCATGACATTAAACCTACGTTATTATTTTAAGTAGCACGATAAGCAACTAAACCGGCCTCTAAATAAATAAATCGGTCTAACAGGAAAATAATATATCCGTATTATCTAGAACCTGAGAATTACGTAGAAAATAATATACTCACACGTGTAATTTTCTCCACTTAAGGAGTTTCACTCACTACCGACCGACCCTCGTAGCAGTAGGTAAGGGTAGGTATTATGAACGAAAAAAAATTGGCTTTATTACGAAACGATTTGGCTTCAGTAACTATCTTGATCGTATAAAAAATTTACGTGCGTTAGGGTGACCATGCGACGTTCGACTAATTGTATCCATCGCTTAATAATCGCCGCGAGGCCCTCTAGCGTTATTAATACGTTTTGTTTTGTTAGGATATAAAAAAATGTCTGTCATTTATTTTTAGATTTTAATCTGATTGGTTACCAATTTATCTTCATAATAATGTTAACAAAAATCTCTTTTTTTAGCTAAATATGTATATTTACAATAGAATTTTTTTTTAACAATAACTTTATAAATTACTCAGCTATTATACAGCTTGTAAGCTGCTGTAATGTGATTAGCTTACATATGTATAAATATGTACTTATTGTAATACTAAAATGTAGAGCAGTTGATTATTTTAAAATTATGTCTAATTTATAAATTTTTAATTAATTAACTAATTTAATTTCCAAATATTTAAATCTTAACACATATCTAAATCCCACTAATATTTTTTCCGATATAGTTCTTCAATAATAAATAAAAATAAACTGATGAATATGTCATTGAAAATTATTTAAATTTTCCAGAGAAAAAAAAAAGAATTTGATTGACAATATTTAGGTTTAAGATTCGAATATATATCTTGTCTTGGGGGACATTTTAGTTTTGCGGCAGGTTAAGAGAGCTGAATAAATACATTTTATACAGCACGACAATTATAACAATATATTTACCAATTAATCAGCTATTATACAGCTTGTAAGAAACTGTAATGTGATTAGCTTGTTTGTGTAAATTTATACAATGATAATTTTTTATTTCGTCTAATTATTACATTTTAATTTAATGAATGGTCACTTTCATACCATCGTTTTAACTGAAGGAAAATTGTTGCGTCTAATAATAAAAAAATATCTACGCTATTAAGCCTATATTTTTTTGTTTGGAGACACCCAGAATTAATCTCAACACATACCTCAATCCCATTAATAAATTATTCACGCCGAAATGGTTTTTCAATTTTTTATTTTTTAAATATATATGTTATGAAATAGCTTAGGACAACAATATAGACATAACTTTTTTCTTAGTATAATATGCAAAATCCATGCAAAAAGAACGAAGGTAGCAGTTAGATCCAATTGCGGTTTTCAATGTCTGAATTTAAAATATAAAAACTCCAGTCTGCACCGCTTTAATTCACAAAGATCGTCTTGAGCCATTCCAATAAAATTATACAATCCAATGAAAATAAAACACGCCTGAAATCTGTTGCCTCAGTAATGTCGCCATCAGCCACTACGTGTCGCTTCGTGAGCTGAATGCAAATGTTCTTTTTTCGAATTATAAAATCAATTAGGTACCGCCGATGTCGCATCGAGGAGAAAGCCACATTCATTTTTCCCTAATTTGTCAGGAATGACAAGAAATTGTTTTACCAAGAAGTAATATTTATTTTTAGGGAATATTTTTTTATATTATTTTTTAAATCATTATTTTTTCTAGAGAATTTAATAAATAACTTTACAAAAAAATATACCTATATAGCGGTGCACCTGCATGAATCCGCTTGTTGCTATCGTTCCTGGACATTGCATACTGCTTAACATCAGGTGGATCACATGTTGAGCTCTTATAAAAATAAAAATAAATAAAAAAATACTTTTCGAGCAGTTCCATTATAGCCCAGGCGGTTCCAGCGGTGGGGTTGAATTCCCACCTAGTCCTAACCAATGGTATTCTGAGTCTACACCGAACAAGTGGCCAGGGGCCCTATTCTACTAAATCAATTGTGTATCAACGTCGTATGAATGAATGAATGAATGATTCTTTATTCACGGAATAAGGTAATATATATGTATGAAAGTTAATATCTATTTCATTTAGTTGAATTGGCCCCCAGCTCTTTGCGGAGTTTGTTTCAAATACACATTATGTATAGTTTCCCAAGTTCGTATTTGGTTAGTGAAACTAGGACCAAAAACTTTAAACCTTTCGATCAGTTTTATGATTTAAGGTTTCTACATCGTTTCTTGTTTTGAATTTGACCACTAATCCATACTGAAGCACTTTTTTCGCCAGACTTTAAAAATAAATATATTATACATACATATCATCACGGGTGCCTAACGGCGCGCGAGACCGCCTAGACGGCCCCAGGGTACCCAGTGGAAGCGTTTTAATCCCACCTCGCCATAGCCGATGGTATGAGTCTACACCGAACAAGTGGCAAGCTCGTCACGATGTTTTGAATAGACTCAATAACCCATCTATATACAGTTTCACAAGTTGGTATAGTGAAACCGGGACCGACACCTTAACGTGGTCTCCAAGGCACTATAGTGGTGTTGTTAAACAAATGTACTTTTTTTTTTAATTAAAAACTCATTGGTACATACCGGGTATCGAACCAGGGACCTAAGTGTTTTTAAGTCCAAGGTCTAACCAACTCGGCCACCACGTATATAATTAATAATTAAATATATTTTAGATATATATATTTAACCCCTAGCGAAATGACCCCTTAGTCTGTGTATATGTGGTATATCGTAGCCCCAAAGGTGAACAAATTTATATTTTATTTTTGGAATTTTAATAGAATACTGAGAATTTTAAATACACCCTAATGTTTATTAAACTTTATTAACATTCCCAATTTAAACTTATTATTCTATTAAAATTTATTCATCACATCGATTCAATTCAACATTAAAATTCTTCAATACGCTCCAACGACCAAAAACAATACTTATTCAAATGAAACAAAAAGCAATTAACGAAGCAGATATTCCTCTTCCTCAGGGATACGCGGAGGAGAGATTATTGAAAAAATAATTAATAAATATTTATGGCAGGCCACCTGAGGAGCGACACGAAGCACCCAGGATTTAATTTTTATCCAGTGGTGGCGCGGACCGCATCTGGAGGCTTCGCTACACAGAAACCGGTTTATTACAAATGCAAAATTTTCCATTCATATTCAAAATTTTATATCCCGATGTGGTCGGGAGCAGGCTAATTTATTCTGAGGGAGCGGCTAAGAGACGCGACTCGGCGCCTCTTATCTTGAGCGAGGGAACTCTGGATTAGGGAAGGGTTGTGGACTGCGAAATTGACAGGTGCCCGTCAAAAATTACAATTAATAATTGCACCAATTGTGGTGAATTGAGGTAAATTTGTGGTGCTTTTCATGAAAATATTTAGTACGGGGTTTGATTTTGTCAGTGGATTTGTTTGGTTTCTTTTAAACTTACATATAGTAGCTACACGTTTTACGCGATATATATACAGATGTTTATAATAATAATAATAATATGTAGGACAATTTACTTATATTGCTCTGGTCACAAACTAAGCACTAGGATTGTACTATGTGTACCAGAAACAATGATATAATACATACTATCTTTTATAAAAACTCAGACCATGACAAACTGTACTAATATTTTTTTGCCATGTGTGGGAATCGGACCCACGACCTCCGATATTTTATAGATTTGTAATTCAAATTTAAATTCCACTATCGAATTATGAATACTAGAGTAAATAATAACTTTCTTAAATTACCATCCTTAACACGCAGCGATTGGTACGCTAATATTCTTTTGTTTGTGTATTTATATAACAATAACTTTTAAAACGAGTAAATAAAAAACCGATTAACCTGCTTCAGAGATATTTTTTTTTTATATTTCAGTGACATAGTAGTCCAGTACATCCTATGCACCTACATAATGGCTTGTGACATTGTATACTATTGGGGGAAATAGGTTCTATTCTAACCTTCCTATGGGTATTTTTTTAAAAGTTGTGACTGCAGTGATAAAAAAATACAGATTGTAAAATATTTTTAAGTAAAGGTAGTATTTTAACACTATTTTTTATTTTAAAAGACGTCAGAAACCATTTTTGCCATTAAAACTGTGAATAAATCAGTGACCCTTTTAATTTTTGAACCCTTTTTTTATATTTTAGTATATACGTGGTGGCCGAGTTGGTTAGACCTTGGACTTAAAAATACTAAGGTCCCTGGTTCGAATCCCGGTGTGTACCAATGAGTTTTTAATTTAAAAATGTATGTACATTTGTATGACAACACCACTATAGTGCCTCGGAGAGCACGTTAAGCTGTCGGTCCCGGTTTCACTATACCAACTTGTGAAACTGTTTATAGATGGGTTATTGAGTCTATTCAAAACATCGCGACGAGCTAGCCACTTGTTCGGTGTAGACTCATACCATCGGCTAAGACGAGGTGGGATTAAAACCCCTCCGCTGGGTACCCTGGGGGCGTCTAGACGGTCTCGGGCGCCGTAAGGCACCCGTGAAGATATATATATATATATTTTATATTTTTTTTTTATAGGAACACAGCATGTGACCTTGTATCTGAATTTGCATTACGAGTCTATTTTAATAATAACCTTTATAGTAAAATCAACGTCATGTTTCGTGAAACAACTACAAGAAAACGATGCAGTAGCCGTTAAAAACGATGCAGTATTAAACATTACTAGTTCACTTGCCGGTTTTTATTTATTAAAGGCGTGATTGTTCCGCATAATAATTAATATACGTCGCAATATTTGTGTTATCCTGTTTTATCGACGCCGGGTTACACCATCAGACATCAATTACAGCCCATTTTATGGCTGCAGTACCAGTTAATTCCTATCATCCAGACTGGGAACGGTTTATGGACGGAGTTACGAGTCGGTCTCAGCTTTACCCAAATTAATACATGTACTCGCCGCTATCTGTTCCAGATTATCTTTTTTTTTAATAATTATAGCATACATATATACATACATACATATCATTACGGCGCCCGAGACCGCCTAGACGGCATCAGGGTACTCAGCGGAGGGGTTTTTAATCCCACCTCGTCGTAGCCGATGGTTGAGTCTACACCAGTGGCTAGCTCGTCGTGATGTGTGGATAGACTCAATAACCCGTCTAACATATATAGTTTCACAGGGTGGCAAAGTAAAACTGGGACCGACAGCTTAGCGTGCTCTCCAAGGCACTATAGTGGTGTTGTTAAACAAATGTACATACATTTTAAGATTAAAAACTCATTGGTACACACCGGGGTTTGAACCAGAGACCATAGTATTTTAAGTCTAAGGTCTAAACAACTCGGCCACCACGTATATGAGTGTAATATATATAATAATAATAATAATAAAATTGTCACGCCCTTTTCCCACGGGGATAGGCAGAAACAAGGGAGCGCCACCTACAACGATCCTGGCATAACTCTCTCGCTTCCTTCACATCTATCACTCTCTTCATACAAGCTCTACGGTTATGGGCACTACGGATCCCAGCTTTTTTGAGAATGTCCCCGATTTGGTCGAGGAACATTCTTCTGGGTCGTCCCCGCCTTATTCTTTCATTCACCTCAGATTCATAAATCTCTTTCGTCAGTCTCTTTTCATTCATCCTCTCAATGTGCCCAAACCACCGTAACATTCCTTTCTCAATCCTTGTCACTACATCTTCTTTCAAATCACACATTTCACGCACAACTGTATTCTTCACTCTATCCGCAATTGTTACTCCACAAGCACTCCTTAATGACCGCATTTCTACGGCATTAATCCTACTTTCATGCTTCTTCTGCCATACCCAGCATTCACTTCCATACATTAATGTAGGAACAAGCACCGCTTTGTGAACAGCCATCCGAGACTTTTTAGACATAATTTGGCTGCTCATTATGCTGTGTAAGGCACCATTCACTACATTACCCTTTTGCACTCGACTTTCAATATCTTCCACACACTTACCATCTCTTGTAAACACACTTCCCAAGTAAACAAATTGTTTAACTTGTTCCACTTTCTTACTATCTATCATTATCTCACATTCTGTCATGTCATCCTCTCTCTCCAAAACCAAAACTTTGGTTTTATCCACATTCACTTTCATGCCTTTCCTTTCTAATTCTCCGTTCATAATGTTAACCATTTGTTGTAACTCATATGCCGATGATGCAAGGATGACTTGATCATCGGCATATAAGAGACATTTGATTACCATCTCATTCATTCTCACACCGCAATCTCTTTCACGCAGCTCTTTCAGACAGCCGTCCATGAAGAGATTGAAGAGCCACGGTGACGCCACACACCCTTGTCTGACACCTCTACAGATGTTAAACCGTTCGGATAACGTCCCGTTAATTCGAACACATGCACTGGAATCCTTATAAAGAGATTTCAGTGCACGGATCATTTTGCTCCCCAATCCAAACATCGACAGTAGCTTCCATAACTCTTCTCTACTCACACGATCATAAGCCTTCTCAAGGTCTAGAAAAGCGCAATACACTTTTTGGTGTTTGGCTAGCATCTTTTCACTGACGCATCTTAAAGAGAAGACTTGATCCATGCATCCCATACCTTTCCTAAATCCCGCTTGCACATCCCAAATTTTCTTATCAGTTTCATTCATTACTCTTTCAATCAAAGCCTTTGCATACAACTTGCCAACAATGCTGAGAAGGCTGATGCCACGGTAATTCTTGGGTTCCTGCTGCGATCCCTTTCCTTTATAAACCGGGACTAGAACTGCCTTGCGCCAGTCTTCTGGCACACGACCGGCCTCCCAGCACTTTTTAAACAACAGATGCAACCAGGAAGCGACCAGATATGCACCCCCCCTCAGCATTTCGACCGTTATCCTATCACAACCAGCTGCTTTTCCAACTTTCATTCGTTTTAATGCATTCATAATTTCATCCATGCTTAAATCTCTTTCATTCTCATTACTTTCACTCAATGTAGAAGACACATCTGTATACTCAGGTATTTGATGGTCATCTCCCACAAACAAATTCTCAAAGTATTCTTTCCACCGCCCTAACACTCTCTTTTCTTCCGTTAACAAGTCCCCATTCTTATCTCTAATCACATTTAACTTTGAATTCCCCAATCCTCCCCGAGATATCTTAACCTGCTTCCAAAACAGCTTAATATTATCTCGGAAGTTTTTGGAGAATTTTTTCTCTACATCCTCTTTCAATTCTTTCTTCTTTCTGTCAATGCACTTTTTTACTTTAACTTTCATCTCACGATACATGTCATTCGCTGCACGTACATCTTCATCTGTCACACCCCCATTTACCCGTCTACTAGCTTTTTTAGAAAGTAGATCTAGCCATTTTTTCTTTTTCTCACTAACCAGATCCTTTACCTCGTCATCCCACCACATGTTGGTTCTTGCATTCTTCCTCTTACTTACTCCGCATACTTCTTCTGCCGTTTCCGTCACTCCGTTTTTGAATTTGACCCATACTTCGTCTAGACTATCATTCTCAAAATTGCATGCTTCCCCTATTTTATCCTTTAACTTACTTACATATTTTTCTTTCGTTTCCGTATCTTGCAACTTTTCTCCTTTTATTCTCGTTAGTATTGTTACCGTATTCCGAGGCCGGTTTCTCCAACACTTGAACAGACCATATATCCGTGAAACTACAAGAAAATGGTCCGTTCCAATATTGAGGCCTCGAAATACTCTTGTATCGGCAACTTTACTAACCAGTCTTTCATCCACAATCACGAAATCTATCATACTTCTATCTTTATCTCTCTGCCATGTATACTTGTGAATCTCTTTGTGATTAAATATTGTATTTGTCACAACGAGATTCTTTTCCAAACATAAATCTATTAAGTTTACACCATTTTCATTCACTCGCTCATCTCCAAATTTACCCAACACGTGGTCTAAATTCCTTCTTTTTACTCCAACCCATGCATTAAAATCGCCTAACATAATAATTCTTTCATTTAATCTAGCAACATTCAAAACTTCTCTTAGTTTCTCCCAGAACTCTTCTCTTTCTGTAATATATATACATATGTTATTTAAAACTAAAATATAAACAATCATAGAAAAAAGCCTATCGACCTATTTGAAGAGAAAAAAACTCTTCCGGATTAATATTACCTACTTAACAATCCTGAATCATTGCATTTCACAAAAAGTAATTTCATAATAATAAACGATACGTTTGCAAGGGTAAACGTTAAACAAATAAAGCACCGCGCACCCTCTATCATAAATAATGTACTCATACATATGTGTGTATGGATTCATACATGGATGTATGACATCGTTCCTGTATGCACTCGACTATAGTTAACAAATGAAAGCCACTCTGTCAAGAGGTCAATACAGTCCAATGAATGTTCAATAGAGTAGTGATGTACTGTATGCCAAAAACTATTATTTTATCGATAAGATTAAATATTTTTTTCATGGAAAAATGCTTCTAAGATCATTTTGTCTATGTTCATAAATGAATAATAATTAAATTCTGTATAACTATAACGTGGTACTTTTTACCATTTTATTTATTTCATAAACAATTAATTAAATTATATAAAAGGCAAGCTTAAAAAGCCGGGATTTTCTACCAATTAACCTTTAGGAGATTGAATGATAATGAGGGTACAGAACTGTATAAATAAAAGTCTGTACTTCTATTATACAATTATAAATATAATTTTACAAAGATATTATATTATCTTGTTTTCGATGCTTATATTTTGTTTATTATTCATCCTGTAATTAGGAAAAAGGCTATTTATTTTGTCATTGACTACGAATCCACTAGCTATAACTTTTCTAACCAAAAAACTTCTTACTTGATATGGTTTAAAGTGTCATATAAAATAAAAATATCGATAATAAAATTTTATTCCAAGCTACAACCCTAAAACAAAGGTCCACTGCAATAAGCACGTTAGATTGATAGCGTTCATTTTTCACGCACAACCACTGCAGCCCCAATCACCCAGTATCAGTTTGAACACTTCATCTCAATCGCCTCCAGTGTGTTCACGTACCCATATTGACATGAGAGCTGCAATCTGACTGAATGGATGCATGGATTAAGAGGGGTTTTGCTTTTCACTGAGCTACCTGTTGATATTTCGTATCTGTTTCATGAATATGGTTAGTCATTTATAAGTACAGTGTTTCTCATGATGTTACGAGTATAGTGGAGTTTTTACGCTAGGACAGCTAATTTTAATAGACTTTTATGGATCTAATTTAAATAGATAATATCCTAAAAATATTAAATTTTATTATTATTTAATTAATATAATTTTGAACGTTCCATTTTATTCAGGGTATTGAAATATGTTTCAATTAATATTATTAATTCTAAAATCAGGGACTTAAAATGTATAAATTCAAATAAGTACTAAGTAGTTACTTAGTAGTACTTTATTTTTTTAACTTAAAAAATATCAATAAATAAAAAAAAAGGAAAAATACGATGTCTAAAAAAACAGCGCAACATTATTCTTAGCTTACTCCTTATAACAGGAATATAGGCGTGATGGTGTATATGTATGTATGTATCATTGTTGGAAATATAGTCTTCTTTAAAATCACGAGTAAAACCTTAATAGGAAATGCGGACTGAATGCCGCTAGGCTCAGTTCAAACCTTTGTAACAGTTTAACCATTATATCAATAAATAGATATCAGGAAATATAATGGCTGTAAACCTTCACATTAACATCTAAAAGAATGTAATTAAATAATTAATAGTCGTACGCTCACTGCACGTAATTTTCATAATCTTAACGAGAATTTCGCTTGTGCAATTTCATGGTGGAATTTCCATCGCGTCTGCGTCATAAATATTTTGTCCGATAAACCGTTCGTTCGACAGCCGCGAGGCGTAAGAAAATGTTAATTAACGAATCCATTGTTTTCCCGCCCGGCGGCGTCACAAGATGGTGCCGCTTCCGCTTCCGCCCGTTTCCTTCTTTATGTGCGTCTCCCGTTCATTTTTACGTCAGACGTTGGGAAAGACGGCATTGTGGCGGGCCTTGGTAGCGGTGGAGTATAATGATTTTAATTTCCTCTAATCAAGAGAGCCTTCGGCGCGGCTTAAGAATTCTAATCATGCGCGTGCGGAGCGCCTCTCGCGGCGGGTGACAGAAACATCAGCACTTATTCTGATTGCGACGAGTGTGGCGCTGAATAATTAATACAGCTTTATTGTGCTTATGTTGAGAGAAACAAAAGGAATGAATTGCTTGTAATTTATGAGTGCCTACAAGTCATTCATAAATTGCCTTGTAAATGAAGTATTTATATTTTACAATAAAGACTGGGAAGTTAAAAGTCCAGAGTCAAATCAATTTTCATTGTTGTCAGTCAGTTCAGCCATCATTTATCCGGCATAGATAGGAAGGTGCTCTCTATAACTTCGCTAGGGCGACGGACCGGTTTGTTACCAGCGCCCATAAAGATGTAAAAACCGTCAAGTGACCTAGTCACGATCACCGATATTAAAGGACCTACCTACTGTATCGATTTATTGACTAGGTGATGCCTCCTTTCAGAATGCGGTTACAAAACAAGCAGTTGATTAGACGATTAAGCAGCAAAGGACAAGTAATGCCAATTCGTCTTTGTCACCCCCCGTATTGTAACCGCATTATTTATAGATCACAATGGAAGCGACCAATGCTCTTAAAATGTATTGATTTCAATCATATAGACAATGTAAAAAAACTATACCTTTTCGCGTTACACGCTACATCGCGCATATTTATTAAAAAAAATACAATAATCTTTGTTTTTTTTTAATCCTTGTATCTCTACTTATATAATAAATAAAAATTATAAAATAAATAACATCACGAGTGCCTTTTTGGCACCCGAGAACCGTTTAAACAGATTCCGTATACCCAGCGGAGGAATTAACCCGGCGCCATTTCGCCCATGCTATTTGGAGGCAACACCTAACAAGTGGCAAGCTTGTTGCGATGTTTATGATGTTATAGCCTCGTTGCACAAAGTGGTTACCCATCCCAGATCTAGCCTTGTTGTCATCTGCTTAACATTGTTATCAGTTGCGGAGTGACTTAACCACTAGGCTAGGCCGCTTTTTTTTATAATATATATATATATATATATATATATCATATCGGGTGCCTTACGGCGCCCGAGACCGCCTAGACGGCCCCAGGGTACCCAACGGAGGGGTTTTAATCCCACCTCGTTGTAGTCGATGGTATGAGTCTACACTAAACAAGTGGCTAGCTCGTCGCGATGTTTTAAATAGACTTAATAACCCATTTATAAACAGTTTCACAAGTTTGTATAGTGAAACCGGGACCGACAGCTTAACGTGCTCTCCGAGGCACTATAGTGGTGTTGTCAAACAAATGTACATTTTTTTATTTATTAAAAACACAGTGGTACACACCGGGATTCGAACCAGGGACCTAAGTTTTTTTTACGTCCAACTCGGCCACCTCTAACCAACTCGGCCACCTGGTATATATAATAAGTAATATTATTATTACATCTGCAAAGAAATATCTTTTCCCAACACAGCTCTATCCTCGAAGTAATAACAAGCAATACAAGCAAATTAGCCATAACTAAATGTAATTACAGAACAGAACAATGCCACTCAGCGCCCCACACAAATCATAAGTACAGGCAAGCAATAAAATGCGAAAAACGATTACAGATCAATGAAGCGTGCTCCTACCCTCCAGAGACTCAAATAAAGCAAGGTACACACTCCAAATATGCTTTTCTTAATCGTTCTCATAAAACAAAGATCAGCCGAGATCCCCTGCAGTAAAAAATTGCTCCCCATTGCTCATATCGCAGGCCTATCACTGGAGATTTTTTTTATACCTCAAATTGTTTCCTCTAAGGAAAATACCCTCGGAAACCGATATTGTTTGTATTGAAATTCAATCTTCGTAATTTTATTTTTTACGCAAATTTATTTTTAGCTTGGTGGTTTTTATTTTATTGTTATTACTGTTTTTTGTTGTTTAACTGTAATTTAGGCGATTAGTAATATTATGGTTAAGTATATATAATATATTTACGTAGTGACTAAGTTAGTTAGACTAAAAATACTACAGGTTATAAGTTACGGGTTCAGTCCCCGGTACGTACCAATGAGTTTTAAATAAATGTACATTTGTTTGAAAATATCACACTATTGACCTCCGATATTTCAACTACGTGAAAAAAAATTAACTACAAATTTAATTAAAATAAAAAAGTGATAAAAACAAATTAAAATTGGATCTGTTTTTGCAAACATCTTTACATATAAATTATATATGCATAATAAAATAATACAAATTTTATTAATAAACCGAATTCTTAGTAGTACTTTATGTATATATAGTCTTAGTAAGATTTCCTAATTGTTCAGCCTATCATATACCACTTAGCTATACCCATACCTTTCACCTCAGGAAGCCCAGGCTTTCCGCATCGCCGCCGGTATCGGGATTCCGCAAACTTGGATTGGCTTAAAACCTCCTTAGGGATATGTCATTATAATTTGTTGGGGAGAGATGACGGATCCATCACTTGGGGACCGGCGGGCTTTTAAGAAATTATAATAACGTAAGCTATTTTAATCTTAACTTAGTTAAAAATCTTGCATTGCCATTAATCATTTTTGACAGACGTGCTTTGGAGCGGTACTAATTATTATTATGTGACTGTAGAACGTAATTAAGATTACAATTCATAATATTATTTATATAAAGATACAGTAAGTTATTGCGTATTTAATATATTATTAATGTAGGCAAATAACGATATCAGATATTTGATAATTAAATCCCTTAAGTAATATAAGAAACCCCCTTAATCTCTAAAAATGTTAAGACTAAAATATATAAGAACATTTTACTAAAAAAAACACCTGAAAAAAAAGAAGGTCGCATGGTATTTCATTCCCACCTTAAGAGAGCTGACAATATTCTGAGTCTACACCAAATAAGTAGCCAGCTCATCGCGGTGTTTAGATAGACTCAATATCCCACTATAAACAGATTCACAAGTTGGTATAGTCAAAGTGGGACCAACAGCTTAACCTGAGGACTCCGAGGCACTATAATGATGTTATCAAACAAATGTACATAATTCTTCTACACATCGGGGTTTACCCCGGCGACGATCTACAGACTGTAGTGTTTTAACCTAAGCTCTAACCATTAAAATTAATTAACCATTATAATAGTATATTATTTTAACCTAATTTATTAGAAACGTATTTATTTGTTAAGAATTGCATAAGCTTTTTATCTCGTAGCATTTTGAAACTTAATTCGATTTCAGAAGATTTCTTAAACAAATTAAATTATGACTTTGGCCGAAACAAAGGAAATACCTTCATCGGGACAAAATCTGAGCTTAATTGAACGTCGACATTGAGAGATTTCAATTCAATTATAAAACCATATTTAACGAAATCCAATCCCCTTTCCTTCGCAGAATAATATTATTTATTCACAAAAAATAATACAAAATACGGTCGCAGGAGACGCTCTGTTGGTTTTGCGAAGATCATTCCGTGTAAAAGTTGAAAGTGGAGGAAGGCAGCTAGGAACTTGGATAACCGAAACCCTCTAAAATGATTGATGCTGCTTGCGAGGGGACCATTTCCCGAAGCTTGTAAATTTTAAAACGAATAAACGTCGAACGGTTCAAATTTGAAAATAAGAATCATTAGCGGAAGGTGGTTAGCTATTTTCAGTATTGACGTTTGAAATAGCTGACTATAAGGTATCAGTTACCTGAAGTAGCTAATTGTTCGTATTATATATTTTTTCTTGCTTATATTATTAAAATACTACCAGTACACTACCTTACTTATATTATTAAAATACTGTAATTGGATATAAAAGGAATAATTAGACATACATACATACATATCATCACGGGTGCCTTACGGCGGTCGAAACCGCCTAGACGGCCCCTGGGTACCCAGCGAAGGGGTTTTAACCCCACCTCGTGGTAGCCGATGATATGAGTTTACACCGAACTAGGGGCTAGCTCGTCGCGATGTTTTGAATAGACTCAATAATCCATCTATAAAAGTTTCAAAAATTGGTATAGTGAAACCGAGACCGACTACTTAACGTGCTCTCCGAGGCACTATAGTGGTGTTGTCAAACAAATGTACATAACTTTTTTAATTAAAAACTCATTGGTACACACCGGGATTCGAACCAGTGACCTAAGTGTTTTTTTTTAAGTCCAAAGTCTAACCAACTCGGCCACCACGTATTAGAAACATTCTATATATAAAATATGTAAAATTTTGACTTATATTCAGCTCTTTTTATAGAATCATAACTCAGATGTAACTGAGATTAAGAAAAAAACTACTAACGGATCAATATTTACCGCTTAAAAACAAATTTAGATGATCGTACAATTTAGTCAAAATGTATTTACTAAGTAGGTACTTAATATTTAATTATCTTTAATCATTTATTCTTTTGTAATATATCTCTAAATAGTATGTATGGGAAGTTTGTGTAAATGTATGTATGTGCTTATATGTGTATAACTTACTGTGATCATACTTTAAGTTGTATCATTGAAATACCTAAATATATATATATATATATATATGTGTACGTACTAGCTGTCTCAGGGCATCAGCTGATAATTAGCACTACGGCCTTAAAACTGTAGCTTGTGCTGAGCTGATTCCCTGTTTGTCCTGGAGCACTTCTTAAGGCCCCTGGAGTCGACTTGACGCCCATACAAACGTACATCCAATATTACAACTTGGCTGCGCTCGAAGTTCAATTTTTTTTTTATGTTCGTAATTGTACGCAAAAAAAAATCAGTTGTGGGTAATAAAAAAAATGTATTATAATATTAGAAAAGTTTGTTATTTTCCGATTTCGAAAAAAGATATATAGAATAAATACAAAGACCAGAAGAAAAAATTAATTCTGCGACAAACAGTAATCGAGTATTATTGGAAGTGCAAAATCTAATTTTGTATGGAGAACGCGGAGTTCGCGATTACGAATGCAGTGCCCTTAATTGGTTATCCCAATGGTTCAGGTAATGCTGTTCATTGATAAGTTTATTTGGTAGTGTATATTTTATTATTTTTCATTTATTTTCTTGTGATATGTGTTTTTTGTTGTTATGTTTCTATGCGACAAATAAAGTATTTCTTTTTTTTTTCTTTGATAAAGCTTCTGTGCTTACGCAAATCTCGGAAGCGTTATGTTTCATAAAAAAATACTGTTAAACTCTGTATTTTTTTAGTGAAGTCGTTTAAAAATAAAGAAGCATGAAAATTTTCTATCCAGTTAGCTATATTCAGAAGCGTTTGATTTCTCCTTTGTTATTAGATATAGGAAACAAAAGCACAGACGAAGCGCAGTTCGCAATCGCGAATAACCAATTTCCTAACGTATTGGAAACACTGAACAATTGTTGGAAGACATGTTATTATGTTAGCGTTTAGTTCGCACTAAGGAGCGTTGACAAGCTTGCGTTTTGTTTCTGCAAGTCTTTGTTCGGTCTGGAATATAACAATTAGGAAAACAAAGCTGGAGCGGACACTGTTATCGCTAGATATTGGCTGGCGAATACCGCAGTGAGACAATACACGCTCAATATCTTTATTGTATCAGCGCTTATACTACATCGCCTGAGTTTTTTGTTTGGCTATAGAAATTTAGTATAAAATTTTGGTTTAACTGATAGATAATGCGTAGCGGCATTAAGTTCGTCTTTGCACTTAATTTGCAAAGACGAACTTAAAGCCGATGATATTCTGAGTCTACACCGAAAAAGTGGCCAGCTCGTCGCGACATTTGGATAGACTGAATAACACAACTATAAACTATTTCACATGTTGGTTTACTGACACTGGGGGAACCGACAGCTTCACGTGCTCTCTCAGTCACAATAGTGGTATTGTCAAGCATGTGTACATTTTTTTTAAACTAATTGGTATAAGTTTGAAAAGCGAACCTAAAAACTGTAATGATTAAATATTCTATACTAATACTATAATGATAAAAGATTTGATTGATTTTAAAATATATTTCCCTAATAGAAAGCTATATTTTCAGTATGCTAAATATGAGCTGTATTTTATTTTCGATTCGATTTATTTTAAATTATTCAGCGGGTAAAATCGTGGGGCACTACTAGTTAAATTCTTTTTTTTTAATTACTGGATATTTAGCTATCATACAATAAACACATAATACTATTTAATAAAATAATGAAGATTTCATGTACAAAGTTGTCTTAAAATACGATCTTTATTTTTCAGCTAGAAAAAGTAATAATAAAAGTTTCTTCCAGTAATTCCTTTAGTAATCATGATAATATTAGTATTTTACAGACAGAGTTAGTTACTCGATATATCTAGAATAATTTATTATTCTTACTTGTAAGAAAATGCCTTTAAACAAAATTACATTTTAATATATAAAATATATAAGATTGAAAATTTATATGGTATTTTTAACTTCAGCTAATTTTAAGTTGAACGTTCGTTTATTCTAATTTCAAATTTCCCACATCACTTGAGTAGTGAAATAAGTTACATATCAAGGGACGTATGTTTGAAAGGCGGCGCCCGCCCCAGGTGTCTCATTGTTGTACACTTCCACTTTACCGTATACAATACGGTCTCTAACATATTTCCACAATAGATTCTGTACAACACTGTCTAGGTTCATCGTCCTGTCTAAGATAGTTAGTGCTTATTTTGATATGGTTAGTCTTTTTAATGAATATTTAATTGGCTATATTAAAATATATTTTAAAAGTACAAAAATAATTTAGGTATATAATTTAATTAACATTAATATATAATAATATATATATTACCCCCTCGTAGACTAGTGATTGCACTTTTGGCATTGTATCCGGAGGTCATGGGTTCGTTTCCGACTCATGGCAAAAAAAAGTACGTTTTTCTGTACGTATAAGTTTGTCATGAAAAAAAAAAGGCATTTTCATAAAAAATATAGTCATTTTAACATTACTATATTCGTATAGAGAAGGCATTTTTTTTTTGGAGAAGGAAAGTTTTTAAATGTACGGTCTAACTGACCCTTAGACGATCGAATAGTGGTCAGTTAATACAACTATGCCACTGTACTTACCTACACAGCACTACAACGATGCAAGATATAAATATTCAAGGTTTTAATCTAGTAAATGAATTAACCGATTTGAGGTACAACCAACTAGTACTAACAAGTACCTCCAAATAATTGTGAACTGTAAAATGATCTCCTCTGTTATGTGACGTCGACATGTCACCAGTCAGCACTCAGCACCTGTGACTGCCGCATTTAATCGTATAAAGAGCTAATTGTCTGGGAGGATTCCACGGTTGTATCCGCAGGTAAACACTACAGTACTGTGTAGTTATCTACTATAGAGGAAGCATTTATTGTTTTAGTAACTATTTTTATATTTAAAAAATTATACATACTATAAATGATGAGGCCGGTTAATATATTGGTTTGATTGTATGACATTTGCAATGAAATTATTTTTATTTTATGGGTTCCAATTTTTTTTTTAAAGAACCATTATTGTTTCTTGTCTTACGTCTATCTGTCTGTCCGTATCAAATATACCGATTCGTTTCTCTTGAAATTTGCGATAGTTATCAAATACCTATGTAGGCACAAAAAATGTGACCAATATCGCAATATCTGTTGTTTAATAGCTAATAGATCTGATGTTTTAAAGAAAGTTATAGGTTTATATTGAGTTTGATTTGGATCTCCAAAAATGCATTATTGCATATAAGATGTATTCTTACTTAGTATAGTAGTCCAAAAATTAAAATACAGCTGTCAGATGTCGGAGTTAGATTGTAATATGGTACTGTAATTTTATAAATGAATTTAGATTTTAATATAATTTTGTCGTTACTATAATCATAATTATTATATACGTGGCGGCCGAGTTGGTAAGACCTTAGACTTAAAAACCCTTAGGTCCCTGGTTCAAACCCCGTGTACCAATGAGTTTTTAATCTAAAAATTTATGTACATTTGTTTAACAACACCACTATAGTGCCTCGGAGAGAACTTTAAGCTGTCGGTCCCAGTTTTACTATACCAACTTGTGAAACTCTTTATAGATTTGTGAGTGAGTGTATCCAAACATCGCGACGAGCTAGCCACTTGTTCGGTGTAGAGTCATACTATCAGCTACGACGAGGTTGGAATTAAAAAAAATCTACACCGTGGTTATGTTGGTATATTAAATGATTACAAAATAAAGATGTCTCTAGATGCATTAAAGTTTGGTCAACAATTTGGTAAATTATTAATTAATGCATCTGGAGGCCATACAGGTCTAATTTCCGTTGAGTATTTTGATCACGTGCGCAGCATCGGAAGATCTTCAAGAAATATTTTTATTAGTTAGTTATTAGTTAGTTTTATATATATATATATATTGTATATTTTATAGAATAAACTTTTAAATACCTAAATAAAGATGATTTAAAGAATTGGTAAATTCAAAATTTCATTTGTAAAATAATACTAAATAATGCTTCCTCTATTACACATAAGCAGTACACACTTTACACACGGCTGTCTACACTACACACTTAAATCACACAGAACACCACCATTACTTCACACTGATTACACATTAACCGTCGATCGTGTAAATGAGGCATTTAAGTGGGAACACTGATTTAATTGCTTTACAATGAATTGTAAGTCAGATTTAATGTTTAGTGGTTTCAAGTACTTTACAGTAGCAAACATTCATAACCAATAGAATAAAAACATAAAACCTTCATAGGTCTGTATGAAAATCCGAATTATATTTTATAGTGGACGTGATTTGAATAAAAGGGCCATCAAAAATAAATGCCTACTTGCTACGACGGTTCGTAGTAGTTTTTCTACGAGATTTTTTTTAGTTGTTGTTAGTTAGTTATAGGCTAGTAAAAAATATCTAAGGCATTATATTATATAAATTATAGTTAATTTGTACTACCTTTGTTAGGAAAATTAAACCAATGTTCTTAAATAATAAAAACTGCTACGACGTCGTAGCAAGGAATTTATTAAAATCAAGTCCATTTCAAAAACTTTACATTATAGTTTTTTTTTTACTGGGGCACGGTATGTGACTTTATATCTGCCTAATAGTAAGCAGACCTACAAATCCATAAATGGGGTCTTATTAAAATTAAAATAAAATAAATAAGTTCATTTTTGAGAAATACAGAGAATCAAATGTTTTAAATTGGTTTTAAACAATAAAAAACGATGTGTAAACGGTGACTGAAGATCGGATTTTTCACCTATTTATGCACCTATTGCCCCTGTAGATTACTAGTTGCGCCTTTAGCGTTTTATCTGAAGATCGTGGGTTCGATTCCCAACAATAAAAAGATGTATTAGTACGTTGTTCGGTATACTTTGTCATAGTCTGAAAGTTTATAAAATATATTATATATCAGTACCTATCATTGTTTCTTATACACATAGTACAAGCCTAGAGTTTAATTTGTGACTAGAGCAATGTGTGTATAATATCTTTTATATTATTTATTATTTGTAAAATAGTACCGAATAAATACATCCCTTACCAAATATCTTTAGACCTTTATAATATTTGTACTAAAATTACAATATTGATTATTTATTATATATTATTTATTTTATTGATTATTATTATTTAAAAAGCCTTAAAAAAAATAACTAGCAAGCAAAGAAGCTCTTATTAAATAAAAAAACATGATCAATACTAAATTCATGTTTAGCAACAAAACAAATTTTGTTTAAAAAAATAAACACGATGAAATCCCAAAAAAAATCGTCGTAGCTAAACCGCACTGAATTTCAACGTGTGTCGGGAGCGAGCGGCGTCATTCGGCAATTCTTTTATTATTCATGGGGTGATTCTTGTGCCAACGCAGAGTGTTTTATATGAGCGACGATCGAGTATCAATTTGTAGCAAACGCCCTCGTATTAGCATTTCCTGTCCGCCGCCCGCCCTACTGGATCACTGTACTTTGTCGTATGTTAAATGCTCCGAAATGCTTTTTCGTTACATGTAAGCATTTGTATACATTTTACATACATTGTAGGTATATCTATGATTTTTGTAGATAATAATAATACTATAATATTACTGTATGTATGTATTTTATGTATTTTAATTTCTCTTTACACTAATATGTGCACCGTATATTATAATTTTCACTCTCCTAAAGGTAGGAAATGTTTAAGGCATTAAGCTCGCCTTTGTACAAACCGTTTGGTGAACTAAAAATTTTTCAATAAAAAAATAATAATAATACGTGTAGATGATAATTATAATATATACATGGTGGCCGAGTTACATTTGTTTAACAACACCACTATAGTGCCTCGATACACATTATGCTGTCAGTCCCAGTTTCACTATACCAATTTGTCAAATTGTTTATAGATTGGTTATTGAGTCTGTTCAAAACATCGCGACGAGCAAGCCACTTGTTCGGTGTAGACTCATACCATCGGTTACGACGAGGTGGGTGGTTAAAACCCCTCAGCTGGGTCCCTGGGGCCGTCTAGGCGGTCTCGGGCGCCGTAAGGCACCCGTGATGATATGTATGTATGTATTAAAATAAAAAGAAATAAAGGTTCACAAATCACTTCAACTTTTATACCAAACTTACGATTGCGACCTCGTCATTTGTCTAATGATATTTTATTTGCATGGTAGGAAACTATATAGGCGTTTATATGTAAATTTATTTTTCAGGATTTTTTAAGGTAAAAAATACCTACCTCTTTTATTAAAAAAATGGGTTCTATAAGTGGTAAGAAAAAACATCCAGTATCTATATTTATCGCGTCTTCCAGGTACTAGTAAAGTCAGTACTTTACTAAGTAAGTAGATATGATATGATGAATTATAATTAAAAATCAGTACTTATAATTAAATTTGAACATAATAAGATTTAACGATACCCAATATTCATAATAATAACCCAAAACTACTTACTTCTCCAAATAGCACTTTTCCGACGTCATCCCGAGTCCTTTGAGACGTTCCTCGCTTTGTCGGCGCGTTCTCAGAAGTCGCACAATATGTTAAGTCGTGTATACCATCGGCTTATGACTGTTCATTACAGATACGATAAAGACGAAGGCGACAGTCGCTTAATTGCTTGTTAGAATGCTCCTAGACGTCTTTTAAATTATATTTGTTTATAAATCTATTACGTATGACAAAATTCAAGACTCTCTTGACTAGAAATATTTTACTAGATGTCATGTATACTATCGTACGAGTAAGTATACCATCGGCTCAAAACTGCTTTTCACAGATGCGATGTACACGAAGGAGACGAAAGACAGTCGTTAGATTTTTTTTTTTATAAACAGAGAGTGCATTTGACCTTAATTTTGCTGATGGAAAGCAACTTAAATATATATATGTAAAATTTTAATACGGGTCGGGAGGCATCCTTATATACATGTCCTAATTAGGATAGGTATTAAGTTAAAAATAACGAATATTTAACTTAAGTTAATTTTAATAGTTAGTCAGGTAAGTAAATAATTAATCTAGGTACAAACATACCCATACATAAACTAAACACTACGTAGTATCAAATATATACGTCAAAATTATAAAACATTAGATCGGGCAAAAAGATATAGCAAGCGAGGCCAGACGGTCGGCCTAGTGAAGTTATAGAGGTATAATTAATATTTCTTGTTAAAAGGGAAATTTTATAAACGTGGTAATACGTCTATAAATTATTAGACTTCGTCTTATATGCGATGTCAGCTGGGTTATATTGTATTTGTCACTCATAAATAGTGGAACTTGCGCATGAGTCAGCAGTTAATTTTTGCACAAACGACAGAGCTAGTGTGGTTGATCTTTGTACGTCATTAATTTTTGCTCGGGTCCACAATATAGTCATATTTGATGGTCTATCTATGTATGAAAAAATATATATATATAAATAAATAGGATAAGTATGCGGAGGCATACTTATCCTACAAGAAATGAGTCGTTATAATAATATAATTAATATTTACTTATGAGTTAACTTGTCTTGGAGAAGTTTCTATCGATAAAAATTACGCTTGTTGGTAGCGACGAAAACAATGTCATTTTAATTAAAAAGAAAGATCTTGTCGCTCTAAACATTTTTAGTCTCTGGCCCATAGTTAGTGCCTTCGCATATTGTGTCGACAAAAATACGTATGAAGAAGACGCTGGAATTTTCGCTGAATATGAAATGAACAGTCTGAGAACCATAGTTTAACTAACTAGTAGGGGGACTGTTAATTTAAATTTAGAATCTTCGTCGCTTAATGAACGTTAAGGTGATTGTATTAATGGGATTCTAGGAGTTTGCTCAAGCAGGATTGGTAATACTAAAGAAATTATTATAGAGGCAAACATTTGACGTACTTGTGTTGCAATGTTATGAGTGCTTTATAGATGGCCTTAGGGTGCCCGGTATAGTTAGGGCTTTTATTTCCAAATCGTCTTAGCCGATGGTGTTCTGAGTCTAAAATACTTGAGGCAGTTTTTTTTATAAAAAAGGTAAAGGAATTTATATTAATTGATGTATATTTTTTTTATTTAGTCCCATGTCTTCAGATGCCAAAGAAATATTTGAGATTGGGGAAATTGAAACAAATACAAAAGCAGTTTTCTTTAGCAATAAAAACGAAATTAGTTTTTTAATTCAGGCAATAATTTTTTTGAAAAAAAAATCTTCTTTCTGAGCTTTACATTGCAATTTTCTTAACTTAGGTATAAGATATATACTTAAATTTTATAAGATTTTACGGGATAGAGGTCAAATGTAAACGTAACATGGTAATGTTAATTTTTTTTAATTCATGTTTTACCTAACCAAATTTTATAATAGCTAATATTTATTTTAGCTAAGAATTATTTATATTAAATTATTTTTATTTTGTTATTCTTTTCTTTTGTGGAGTAAATAAATGACTACTAAAACTAATATTTTTATATGTGGTGGCCGAGTTGGTTAGACCTTGGACTTAAAAACACTTAGGTCCCTAGTTTGAATCCCGGTGTGTACCAATGAGTTCTTAATTTAAAAAAAAATACATTTGTTTGACAATACCACTATTGTGCCTCGGAGAGCACGTTAAGCTGTCGGTCCCGGTTGCACTATACCAACTTGTAAAACTGTTTATAGATGATTTATTAAGTCTATTCAAAACATCGCGACGAGCTAGCCACTTGTTCGGTATAGATTTATAACATCGTCTACGACGAGGTGGGATTAAAAATCCCTCCGCTGTGTACTCTGAGGCGTGATGATATGTATGTATGTACTTAAAACTAACATAATACAATATTAATCACAATGAAAGAGATTACACCAACAAACGAATCTGTCTGAACAAATTTATGAATGAGAAGCAATTTTTAATTACCTTCCAGTGTCTTCCAGCGTCTGTTCAGTCTCCAGGTGTCAACGTCGCGAGACAGTGGGGTGCGGTTAAGTGTGGCATTTTACGGCTTTTATGCATATTTGATGGCGCCTCCATAATCTGGGGGAGAGAAGACATCCGTGTTCGCGAGCGCTATGCATCGTTCTTGCGGTGTCGAGTTATAATAAAAAGGAACGTATTTGTACTTAAATGTTTGTTGGAAGTAATTTGTTGTTGTGTCATGGACTCTGTTAACGGATGTTTCTGCTTTGTTTTTTTTTTTTAATTATACATACATATCATCAAGGGTGATTTTCGGCGCCCGAGACCGCCTAGACGGCCCCAGGGTACCCAGCGGAGGAGTTTTTAATCCCAACTCATCGTAGCCGATTGTATGAGTCTACACCGAACAAGTGGCTATCTCGTAGCGATGTTTTGAATAGACTCATTAACTCATCTATAAACAGTTTCACAAGTTGGTATAGTGAGACCGGGACCGATTACTTAACGTGCTCTCCGAATCACTATAGTGGTGTTGTCAAACAAAATATTTTCATTTTTTTTTTAATTAGAAACTCATTGGTACACACCGGGATTCGAACCAGGGACCTAAGTGTTTTTAAGTCCAAGGTCTAACCAACTCGGCCACCACGTATATTAAAGTTATAAAAGGATTTATTTACATATTATTTCTGATAGATGTGATCTATTCATTTTTGGAGCGTTTGATGAGGCTCTTCGATACTCATGCTGATTCAACTGCAAAGTATTACCTCTCCCCTCGCATGACGGTGATTCGGTAACGCTACCATATATATGTATATAAACCTACCTCCGACCCTCAATAAGAGAAAAAGCACGTATGGGATTATACCTACAAAAAAATCTTCTGGGCCGAAACTGTTTTCTACCTTTAATTTTATTGAATTAAAAAAAAACTTATTTTACGTGGTGGCCTAGTTGGTTAGACCTTGGACTTAAAAACACTTAGGTCCCTGGTTCGAATCCCGGTGTGTACCAATGAGTTTTTAAATTAAAAATTTATGTACATTTGTTTGACAACACCACTATAGTGCCTCGGAGAGCACGTTAAGCTGTCGGTCCCGGTTTCACTATACCAACTTGTGAAACTGTTTATAGATGGGTTATTGAGTCTATTCAAAACATCGCAACGAGCTAGCCACTTGTTCGGTGTAGACTCATACCATCGGCTACGACGAGGTGGGATTAAAACCCCTCCGCTGGGTACCCTGGGGCCGTCTAGGCGGTCTCGGGCGCCGTAAGGCACCCGTGATGATACATACATTATTTTATTAAAGAGAAAATAATCGATGAAAGTACATTTTCATACCAAACTTTAAAAAAAAGGAAAACGTATGAGCCTTATCTATCGGTCTATTTATAACGCCTACAAAATTTATAAAAATCTATGACTTTGTATTTCCCATGTACATATATAACGTTTATGGGAAATCTTTTATCAGACTTTCCTTTTTTTAAGACCGTTCTCTTTTTTTTCGCAATTTATAGTTAGACTTACTTTAAGAGTTATGTACAAAAAATTGTACCTACCTAGTAAATAACTTAAAAACTAATACCTATATTAATTATTCTGAATATTATTATTATTATTATAAATATTAGTAAAGCTTATCTTAGAAAAAAACATACACGAGGTTTTTTTTGAAATCCGCCTTAAGGCTGTTAGTACAATTAAATTGTTACAATTTCCAGTAATGATTGCGTTACGAACACGACATTTAATTACACAATTATCAAGTCATTACATCTTATTACGTATTACCATTTAATTTCCAAATTACCCAAAAACTTCATCTCTAATTAAGGAAAATGCGGTATAATCACGTATGAGCAATTACAATGACAACTTTCCGTCATTTTTCACCCTCTGAGGAGCCATCATTTCAGCCATCTGTAATTAATTCTCGGAACTTGGGCAAATGCTTTCATAATCCATCCTTAAACCTTATAGCTGTAGAGAATTACAAAATAATAACCGGTATTAGAGGCATATCGGCCGCGCTAAGTGTAAGGGCCATATCAATTACTGCCCGAAAGCAAACAGGGTATTACGAGTCAATATTAAAATCAAATTTACGAACTACCTTTAGTAGGTACACTGGGACGGGCTAAGACTTTGTCAACCCTATCGGTACGGTCAACAAAATCTATTTTAAATAATAAATAAAATAAATAAATACCATCACGGGTGCCTATTTGGCTCCCGAGAACCGTTTAAACGGCCTCAGGGTACCCAGCGGGGGGATTAACCTGTCCTCATTTCGCCGATGGTATTCGGAGGCAACACCTAACAAGTTGTTGCGGTGTTTCTGATGAAATAGCCTCGTTGTATAAAGCGGTCACCCATCCCAGGCCGGCCTTTTTGTCATCTGCTTAACCTTGTTATCAGTTGCGCAGTGACTTAACCACTAGGCTGGGGCCGCTTTTTATTATTTTAAATAATAATAAAATAAAATATACGTGGTTGCCGAGTTGGTTCGACCTTGGACTTAAAAACATTTAGGTCTCTGGTTCGAACCCCGGTATGTACCAATGAGTTTTTAATTAAAAAAAATATGTACATTTGTTTGACAACGCCACTATAGTGCCAAATACATACATCCGTTGATGGCTTATGGTGTTGGGTACTGCCTAGAATGGCCTAGATAGTTTCAGTGTACCCAGCGATTATCATCATATTATCAGGATTATCTGATAATAAGGAGAGTTCTTGTTCTACACTGAACAAGTGACAAGCTAGTCGAGGCTAGTGAAAGGTGGTTACAAAACCTTCTGAAACTATTAATCCTATACATGATACAATTATAACTATGGGTATAATTGTAATTTTTAATGGTAAATATTATAGGGTCCTTCTATTTTTTCAGTAACTCTTTTTTTGTATATTAAGAACTTCTTCTGTTATCTGACCATATGTTAATTATATTTATTTATATATGTAGACCATTTTTTTTTCAACTTTAAAATAATTAAAATCTCAAAAAGCTAGTTAGTTTATATCTTTCATTATTTTTTAAATAATATTTTAATATATTTTTAATCTTATCTTGCTAACGCTACTATTTAGGTAAGTTAGGTGACCGCTATCGTAACATCAATTAAAATCGCATTTTGAAATTGTTGGAAACACGTAATTCCTTCATTTCCATGTAGGAGAACGTTTTTGAGTGAATAACAAAATATACAAACTGAATCAGATATTACGCCATTGAAACATATAATTATCTAAATGACATCAGTTAAACCGTTCTTTAGTAAATAACAATTAAACTTTATAACAGTATTTATTTTATTTGTAGATACAGTATCTTTATGTGGTGGTTTTAAAAAGTCTTGTCTTTAGTCTTATTTTAATTATTTGTTTCACTATTGTACACTTATATTGATTATTTTTTAATATTAAAGTACAATGAAATAAATTCTGGTGGGCGAGACTCGAACCCACTATCCTTGCTTTCGCGGCAAAGTACTCAACCACTGAGCCAACCAGGTTTCAATTCACGAAATTTGTCATTATTTTTATCCATTTATATACAGACGCCCTTTATGTGTTTTCTTATAATAACTCTTTATTTTATTATTTTTTATATTCGTAATTGTTGGTTGCATTTGTTCTTGGACCTTCATACTGCTTTCCATCAGGTAGACGTGAGGTCACATGCCGAGCTCCCATAAAAAAAAAGTTAAGTTAGAAGTCCTAGTTTTTAATACTAGATGGCAGCGAAGTCTGTCTTTGGTTTTTACTTTTTTCAGTATTTTATATTTTTACAAATACCTTATCAGGCTACTCTTATATTAAATTTTTTTACTCACCTTGCCTCGAAAGCGACGATCGTGGGTTCTGCCCGAGTCTCGCCCACCAGTTTTTTTTTTTGCATTTTATCTTTAAAATAAAAACAATATACAATATACTGGTGTAATTAACGCCAGTGACGTTCTAACAGCTAACCTATGTTTCCACTGTGAATACTACTGGCGAATACTTTTTTGCAATAAAAAACCTTAAATCATGAAGGTAAAAACCGTGCCCGTCAGCGCGGGCGCGGGGCGCGTTTTTTTAACTTCATGCCTTAAATCTATACATAGTATAAAATAAAGTCTCTTTCCGCGTCTGTAAGTACACTTAGATCTTTTAAACTATTTAGGTAATTTCTTTCAAAATATATAATACAAAGTTCTGTGATACATATAATAGTAATAATATATAGGACAAATTACACATATTGCTCTGGTCACAAACTAAGCTCTAGCAACGATATAATACATATTATATTTTATAAACACCCAGACCATGACAAACTGTACAGAAAAAAACGTTCTAATATTTTTTGCCATGGGTGGGAATCGAACCCACGACCTCCAGATACGACGCCAAAGGCGCAACCACTAGTCTACGGAGGCTGTCTAAACATATAATTAGTAGTAATGCTTGCGAAGCCGGGGCAGGTCGTATTATTTTAAAAAGCTAGTTTTTTATTTTATTATCATTAGAGGAAGACCTTCTGATAGTAATAGTAGCGGTATGTAAAGTCCAAGTATAAAAACATACAATCAGTGAATATCAGATTGTAAGTTATTACGGGTTTATAAAACGTGTTTTAGGGAGTGTTGTTGTTTGATTTTAATTTATAAACATTTACCTATAACATATCAATACTTCTCTACCATAGATCCATAAGTGAAAGAGGGCAATATGCTCGCACTGTTTTATTGCCCCGCGTACAGCGAGATATTGCGACCAGCAGCCGTAGCCCGTATCACGGCCAAGCCAAGACAGGAGATAAAGTCGCGAGCGGATGTCAAGCAAACATTTTTTTTATATCAGCCAATCAGATGCAACTCTGCAGCGCTCTGATTGGTTGATATTAAAAAAAATTTACTTTTGATATTGGTTCGCGACTTTATATCTTGCTTTGGCTTGGCCGTGCTACGGGTGCAGAGGGTAACCTCCGACTTCGATACCGTGAGCTCTCACTCGAGTTGAGATCAAAAATATAGTCATTTCATTTAAATGATATTTTTAAAATTCATAATGTTATATATATATTTTTGTAATTAATTAGGCGCTCGAACTAGTTATGCAGTGGTCAATTCAAACAACGATGTTTCACGTTTCGTAGTACCAAAAACTCGATCTCAACTCGAACGAGATCTCACGGCATCGAGGTCGGTGGTTACCCTGCAGTATAGGCATTTACTATTTTAGATGTTGATTATAATTATAGTTTCCATTGTTACAGAGTTCGGAAGAAATTGAGGTGACCCATAAGTTGTTCAGGCCGTCGACTTCCAAGTTGTAAGTATTTTTAAGTACAATTAACCTCGAGAAGATCATTTATAACGATTACACAATTTGGTACGAGTATAAGTGGAACTGTTATCGATGGTATAGACTTTATAATATATAATATAGTACTTACGTTTGGTACTAAATATGAAACAAAAAAAACTCTTAAGATTTATTAGTCGCTACATGATCCTAAAATTGACTGAAAAAGATCAGGAACCTCAGGATGCAGTAGGATGCATCGATTTCTTGCCGAAGTAGTAGTCTTCTTTCAGGGTGCGGTTACGAAACTTAAACTGTCAGTTTCGTAACTGCATTGGTAGCAGCGAGGATCAAAATAGAATCAATGCATATCCATCTTTGTTGTCGCCTCATTCGTAACAGTACTATTTTGGCGGCATAGTGAGAGCTACCAATACTATTAAACAGCAATGTATTAATCAGGCCCATTCATCAACTTTGTAGGTTTGCTTACCGTGGTGTGTGTGGGTGGATACAAAATCACGCGAGATGCTCTCTAATCAAATATATAAAAGAATCGAATTAGCTATACAAGTATTAATAAATGATAGAGATTGAAAGGAGATTGAATGAAAGTTCAGAAAAGTGCCACCTAAATTTTTATTTAATAATTATTTTCTGTTTATTGTTTTATTTCCAGATTGCACTGCATGGTGCTATATTTATAAAATAAAACTTTTTTACAATCCCATATACATACATAGTTGATTACAAAGGCTTACAATGTAACGTAACCTTTCAAACTCCTCCAAGCAAGTTTTTATCCTAACGCGTATAAGTCACGAATTCCCCACGTAGTAGCATTAGGACACAATTACTCGTGGAGGCAATAAAGCGAGGTTGCATTTGTCGCGAAACGTATTTTGTATAACTCACATAAACATACTTAATTTGTAGAGACATATAAATTGTTAGATACGTCATATATTTTTTTTAAAGTGTTCTTAAATAACAAATAGAATTTATTAGTCACGGATTTTGGTTTGTAAAAAATTTCAGGGGACTGCATAGATTTCTTATCGAGGTGGTAGTCTCTTTTTTACAGAGTAAGCGTGCTATCCATAGACCTCATCGTTGCTTACCATCAGGCATGATTGAGGTTTATTGCAGACTCTGTTTATAATATTAAAATAAAATATATTATAGAGTATCCTTAATAAACAAATCGTATGTAATTAAATAAACATTATGTGCTTGAATTTTAAAAAAAATACCAAACTATCTGCGCTATTTATTATTTGAAGTATTACAATTTTAAGTAAGTAAAGTAAATATATATATATGTTCCTTATAAGCATATTCATATTTTACTATTATTTTTTAATTAAAATACTCATATTTAAATTACGTACCTATTGTTCTTTATTTCAAATAAATTCCAACAAAGAAGAGAGGATTTTAAAGCAGACTCAAAATACAAATTCGTCGCCACCCAATCCGAAACTATATTATTTAGCTGGTATATTTGTAGTTGGATATCTATATCTATCCATATCTATTTAGCATAAATATATTGATCAACATCATTCATGGACTTTATAGTTCTGCTTACTATACTAATGCAAATGAGTTTGCCCCCAATAAAATAAAAAAGGTTTGTAGGTATAAAACTGTCAGTTTAACTATAATTTCATCGAATTGAAATGAGTTGGAATATTATACAGATAATAATCTTTTAATTCATATTATCTGTATAGTATAATACCATCGGCTACGACGAGGTGGGATTAAAAACCCCTCCGCTGAGTACCCTGGGGCCGTCTAGGCGGTCTCGGGCGCCGTAAGGCACCCGTGATGATATGTTGTGTGTGTGTATAGTATAATTTCTTAAAATTTTATTAAATTACATTAATTGTTAAATTAAATTATATATATTTATAAAAAGCAGTGCACGCACCTCTTTACAATTATGACCTATCTAAACTTTTAAGCCCAGCATATTATTAACTATGTACATAGAAGCAAGCGTTTGTATAATGTGCATAAATACGTAAGGTTTAGGGGACGCGCGCGTGATTCTCGACTCGCGGCAATTATTACGTGAATTATTGGCGGTAGATGATAACACGTTGCTGGGGTGTCACATCCCCCCCGAGCTTGATCGTGACTTCTCAAGACGAGATTCTGGTAGTTACGATAATTATAAAAGCGCACTTTGCCGTATAATTTGATATACGTTTCTTGTAGCGTTTTAATTTAATATTAATAATGTTGTAAATATTTTGTAAAGTTGAAAAAATACATACATACATACATATCATCACGGGTGCCTCACGGCGCCCGAGACCGCCTAGACGGCCCTTGGGTACCCAGCGGAGGGGTTTTTGATCCCACCTCGTCGTAGCCGATGGTATGAGTCTACACCGAACAAGTGGCTAGCTCGTCGCGATGATTTGAATAGACTCAATAACCCATCTATAAACAGTTTCACAAGTTGGTATAGTGAAACCGGGACCGACGGCTTAACGTGTTATCTGTGGCACTACAGTGGTGTTGTCAAACAAATGTACATATTTTTTTTAATTAAAAACTCATTGGTACACACCGGGATTCGAACCAGGAACTAAGTGTTTTTAAGTCCAAGGTCTAACCAACTCGGCCACCACGTATTTGTATTGAAAAAATACCTGCTAATATATTATCAGCAAATGTATGTAGGTATGTATAGGTTAGTATATTTTTCTTTTTCTAAAATTATCATTAAATTGGGCCTAATTTTCTTATAATTATTGATTGGGAACATTCTTGGTCGTTACATTGCCACTTTGCATCAGGTGAATGTATTTGCATCAGGTCATAAGTTAGTTATGTTCTTAATTTTACGTAATCTTACTATATATAATTTTATTAACATTAATTTAAATAATATTTTTGGTACTTCAAAAAAATCTCTACATGTAAATACCTACTAAATCTCTTACTTTCTTCTATCTCTATATTAAGGTATTAATAATAAAAGATTGTATTTTTATAAATAATAAATATTTTACGTTAACGACTACATTTTAATATCGTTCATAATTATTTTTAAGTTCTTTATTATTATAATTACGCATTTAACGCGATTCCAAAAACACAAGATTAAAATAAACAATTTACTTTTAGTAATAACTCCAAATAATGTAACTTTGTAATCATTAAGTTACAAAGTGACTACTTTTTAGTTTTTTATTTGCTTTTTAAAACAGGTTTAGAGCTTTATCAGAACAAAAAAACTACTGTAAAAATACTGTAGCCGTGTAACTTTTTAACATAAAGTTACAAAGTAACTGCTTAGTAGTACCTAGTTACTTAATAGTTCTTTGAAAAACATGTTTCAGTGTACTAATTACCTGAATTATGTATTATTAAAAAAAAAAATTGTCCTGACTGACTATCAATGCATAACCCAAACTCCAGAATACTGAAATTTGGAACGTATGATTACTTTTAACGCAAGCTTCCGTTAAGCAAGTATTTTTGAAAATTTCAATTTAAAGGGGAGAGGTAAGGGTAAAAGAACTTTTTATTATTGTGAAAGTCTTTTCTTTGAAATTAGAAACTTAAAATTTTGAATTACAGTTAATGAACATAATATGGTTGGGCGCGTTTTTTTGTTTATAATAAAGTTTCATATTAAAACATTAATGCACAACGGCGGGCTTAATAATATGTAAGTAGGTGCAATAAAAAGCTACTACTTAATTTTTTTTTAGTTTAATTATATATAGAAAAAAATAAGAGTATTGAAACGTTTTGTATCTATTTATATTTAATAACATGTTTACCAGGGGCATTCATGATTTTTATTTTACAAGATTTTTGGAGGATTTTTTGTCAAAACTATTACTCAATTTTCAATATCAGAATTGCATAATATCCATTTATGTAAGTTGCAATCCTCTCCCAAAAATCAAAATATTTAAAAAAAAACTATTTTTAGGGAGGGGGGAAAATAGATCCTTGGCCAATATATCCACCACTGATACTTGCATAGAACCCGGTTCAGGCTAATTATATATATAGATACGTTCTTCTTCTTCTTCTTATATTTCAGAGCTAGGCTCTTGTCATTGGAGCTATCGTCACTCCTTCCTTCCTATATTCGGCCAACGCGGCAACGATTTGACCTTTATTACTAATCCGCGGAGTTGTCTATATTGTTTATTGCTTAACATGAACCAAAGGATCCATTAAACCTCTCGGCCTTGTCAATTACAAATATAAGGTTATCATCATAATTTAAAATTAAAATTATAAATATACAATAAAATAGTTTCAGCTTTGTGTCATTACAATGTAATGAATAAAATAATTAAAATTTAAATTAAACTAAAAAGAGATATCATTAAATCAAAACTATAATTATTACCATCAAGCTTATAATATATATATTTTTTTTAATTTAAAAGGCATGTAATATAAATAAATAGTATGCCAATACAGGAATAAATATGCAACTGTATGTCAACTAATATTAAAATATAATTATATAATAAAAAAAATGGTAATGTCAAACATAAAAAGTATATGTAATCACCATGTTACTATGTAGCCAGAAAATTACAAAGTAACTACTTAGTCGTAACTTATTAGTAGCATAAAAACTCCAAGCGCTAATCACCCCCCGCGAAGTGAACTACAGCGTGAGGCGTGAAGACCGTGTAACCACTTCAAAAAGTTGCAGCGCATCGCCCACGGGAATGCGTCGGGTGTTACAACCCGCAACTTTGTATTTGATAGGAAATATCACGTTTGCTTTACTGAAATTTCTGTTATATGACGTCAAGATATTGCAAGGCTTCACTTTATTAAGTTTAGATAGAGGCATGTAATGTAGGTAAACTGAAATAATAATATAAAATAGAGTCCATTTATGGTTATATTTGTATTGTGTTCCAAAAATCGTCCCTTGTTTAATTATTAAGTATAAATATAATCTTAATTAAAAAAAAAACACATAAAGTCCATCTTAATGAACAAGAACAAAAAAGAACACACAGTGATATCATTTCAAAAGGGAAAGTTAAGGAAGTAAGTAAATGAAGACAGTTATCTTGTTCCGAACTTAAATCCAATAAAACAAAGTTCGGAACAAACGAATGCATTAAACCGGTCCATGAAGTGTTCCAATGGTAATCTCGTAGTACCCAAAGTCAAAAGTTTGTATGCGTTGACTTTGAAAAGTTATCCTAAACTAAGTTAGGTTATGTTTATGAAACTATTCGGTATGGGTGTGCGGCGCCGATACATGCACGAACTCGCGCACAACTCCGGGCATAGTTCCCAAGTGGAACAGCTGTAAAACAAAGTACGAAGGGTCTAGGAACTTAGTGTGTACGGCGGCAACTATCTGCGAACGGCGGAGGCGCCGCGACCTCCGGACCCTTAAATGACTTTGACAGTTTAATGCGGGAAGTACGAGGCGCGGGCAACGACCGACATCGATTCTTAAAACTTGTTAAACTAGGTTTAACTAAAGTGTTGCGCCGGGATGATAAGGAAGGAGGCGCCTACGCTCCGCCCCGCACCCGCGTGCAGATAAACTTTTAAAATGACTTTGGAAGCTTTTGAGCTTTTAATCGGTAAAGTTGTACAGACAGACAGTTCGGGCACAATCCTTGAACCGCTTGCGCCGGCGACGTCGGCCGCAAAACTTTGTTTTACAGGACTACTTTTCTTCTTGTTTCAAGGTTGGACTCTTAAAACAAACTCCGGTTCGACGGAGTTCGTGAACTCGGGCGCCAACAATTTACAAATTTCTCTCTTTCATAACAACTAACTACCGCTCGGCGCGGCGGGAAACTTGTCCTGCGTAGATCTTAATCGCATTGTCTGTTGCGCTGCCGGGACTGCTGCGAACAGCTGATTGTCATGACCGACTTATACAACTTTGCCGAACTTCCGCGCCTACCGCTGATATACGTTCGTTAACAATCTCCACTCAAAACAATGCCGGATCAAATACAATATACAGAAACATATCACCCTTAGGGATAAAAATACCATCTTTACAAAACAAACTGTTTATCGCCAAAGTCCGGTTCGAGGTGTTCATGAAAAAAAAGCGAGCAGAGAGCGTCCGGCGGCGGCCGCCCTCGACGTGGTTATTCAATTTGTTTAAGTGACATTGATAGCATTGACTGCGGTCGAAAAAACTCGTCTGCAAATTTGACAGAGCCGCCCCCGAGTGAAATTCTTTTTTCGCCTCACCTGCTCGCTCGTAAGTGGCTCGGCCACGAAACATAGATTGGCGTTTAATGTAAAAACGTTATACTTTTTGTTGGTACGATTAGAACGGTGCGAAAGCTTTTACGCTCGGGGCCTTAAAAAGAGACGGTCTTTCAAGGGTGAGGATATTCTTTTTCAATAAAGTAGTTGATTTTCTCGGGTAATTAAGGTTTTAACCAAATGCAGTATTGGGTTTTGCGCGTAAATTTTACGTAACTAGAAATAAATAGGTTGCGGCCAGGCGGGGCGGGGCCTGGGCGGGCGCGGCGCGCGCAGGCTCGGGCGCCGCTGCTGCCCGCTGCCGCACTCGCTCTCCGCGCTCCACGAATCGCGGTGGAACCTTCGTCACAGCGCGCGGAATCTCTTCGCTTCACGAAACTTTTTCTTACGGGCCGTTACAGAGTTCAGTGCGACGAACAAAAAACATTTTTTATTATAAATAGCTGTGTACTTTTGGTGCAGTGATTTAAAAAAATATATTTTTTTAAAGAAAAGTGTCCAATTAAATAATGTGTTAATAAAATTAGTACAATTAGTGAGGTGATAATGAATAGTTATTGTTTATAGCGATGTCGGCATTAGTCCGGCCGGCTTGGTAAGTTACAAATTATTTTATTTTTAATTATCGGAATCCGTCAACTATATTCTTATAAATGAATAGTTGAAAGCGTTTAGTATTGTTTGAAAATAATATTTTTTGTTGGAAACGTAATATATTCGGTGCGGAAAATATGTTTGCTATTTCAGCAGTGCGTTATTTTCGTCGACGCATCAGACTCAAGAAGTGTCTCAAGAACGAAATATAGACGTTTAGCACAAGTCCCACGCTAATAAAACCATTTCACGAATTGCTTTCATGTTCGATAATTTGAATTCGAATTTGGATTTAGAATTAGTCGGTAAGGTCGGCTGTCAGTATTTGCGATGTTGGTACTTGCCTCCCCCGTTTAGCATATTGCTATAATCGAATCATTCCGCTAATTCGCTATTCGCCAAATAACCTTATGAGCATTACTGCGGAAACGGAATACGTAATCGGAAAATGGAATATGAAATTAAATGTCGTTAACTAATTTGATCTCATGAGGTTACTATATTATTAGTATCGTAAGTTTGTAAATATATTTTGCTGAATATCAAATGAAATATATAAAAGCGCATTTATTGTTTCTTTAGCAAATTCTAGTTGAAGTTTTTTTTTATGTATTACAAATATATATTTTAGTTTAAAGTCTACCGTCTTTATCTTAAAAACTATAGAGTTTTTAGATAGGTCTTGGGCGCCGTGAGGAACTGTGTTGTTTCTTAAAAAAAATATCTATATCTAAAATCTTTTTTTAAAGTAAATATACGCTTTAGAAATAAATAATTAATTCCAAATAGTGCAGTTTAAAATTTGTAATTGAAGTTTTATACATACTCGTATAATACAGTTTATGTTATTATAAGCTTAGAAAAAAGGGGAATGTGGAATAAAAATTTAATGGCTAATTTTTAGCTATTTTTTAGTTATTTACGTTTAATAATAATATATTACACTTTATTACAAATATATATTTTTTTATATTGAAAAAAATAAGTAGGATTTTAAATTAATTTAAAATTAATTGAGTTCTTCTTTAGTCTTCAACTTTTCCTGTTTATTTTTTATTTCAGTACGATTTATATAATATGTTTGAATAAAATTAGTTTTAATGTAATACTTTATTATAAGGTAAATATTTTTGGCTATGTTTTCAACAGCTTCTAAATAAAGAGGATTATATAGGTAGAGCTTTTTTATATAAAAACGGTCCTACGGAAAACAACCTTTAACAAACTAATAAATCAAACAGTTTATTATAAATAGTCATTATAAATTACAGGTATAACATTTATGAATATAGCCTAATATCAACAATTGTGAAACAACATCAAATCTTTACATTTTATTTTTTTCCAAAAAACAAAAGAAACACGTTTACTTCCGAAAAACAATTAAACCCAACAAAATAAAAGAAGTATAGTGCATTTGAAGAATAATACGAAAAGCAACATGTCCCGGGTTTTGAGGGAACCCCGATCCACACGCTATAACCCTCCGGCCTGGGGAAATCCTCCGTCGACGCTAGGGTTGAATAAAATGCCTACGTCTTTTTATTCACAAAAATTATATTTAGGTAGATATAAAGAATACATTTTTCACTGTCGCAAGGGTTAGCTGGTAAATAAAGCCAAAGGCTCGCTTACGTATTTTTTTTAGCAATAAAGAATTTAAAAAAAAGGATAAAATGTTATTTAACTTACAAAAGATTTCTTTAATTAGTTATGTTTATCGTATCAAAATCTTGTAAGTATTTTTTCTTGTTACAAATCTATGTTAAACAGTCCACCTATCCCGCTATTACGGCCCAACCTTTTCTAACTATTAGCAATGTCTTCAATTTCATTCTTGTCTTTTTTTTTACAAATAATAATCTATAATTATACCAAACCAAAATTTTATTTCCCTCTAATGTTCATACGATTAGTATCTAACGTCATAAAAATGAAGGGGTTTTACATATATATTTTTTTTAAATGACGAGTTTTTATTTTTATTTTCATGGGAATTTTTATGGGAATATTTGACGTTATTCGTGAAGACACGCGTTCCGAAATACATACAGAATTCAAATAGGTACATACATTTTGAAAACATGCCAATTTGTAAGATATTTTATTACTCCAGAGTAATAATTATTTTTTAATTGGGGATCGGTATAATCAACTTTTAGATAAAGTAGTAATGCCAAAAAGAAAATAGTTTTTTCAATAGCAACGTCTCAAAGTCTATCGTATTGTGTTTTATTAATTTTAGTATTCGATTCCGTATTTTACTATTATGTCATGCATCATACTTATTGCATTTTTAAAAGGTTCGATAATTAAATTATTTATTGAGTGTGGCTGCGTTGCCTTGCTGGATGACAATGCTGATCCTCAAAGGGTATTTCAACGAGCTAGAGTCAACCTACGATTTAAATGCCTAAAAAAACCTCTCTATAAAATCTTATTGCATTTATAATATTTATCTATTTACAAATCATGAAAGTAATATTAATTCGTCAATAAACAATTTTAGTGTCAACCCTACGTTTATGAATGGTGCACCGAATAGAGAAGGGTGTGCGTACTCAGTACTGCAACGGGCTAGCGGGTGTGCCCTCGCGTTTATTGTTACCCCAGTTAATAACAAACTTCAAACTAAAATCAATATTGATTTTTCTCTATCATATGTTCTAAAGTTTGCAATGATGTGAAATCGATAGCCGGAAATTTTGAAACTTTAGGTTTTAAAAACTTTTTAATAGTATTAAGTGATCCCATTGTTACAATAGTTAGTTAAAATTAAGTTCTCATTTTTTTATAAACAAGTATTTTATAAATAAACGTAATATTACTATTCTTAAGAGTATAAATATAAAAATAACATAATACTTTAAAAAAACTAAATTAAAAACAAAATCTAACTACAAAATAAAACCTACAAATTATAAATTTCCTCCAAATCGCTCCATGGGCATGGTGCCTAAGATGCTGGCAGCAATTCCCGCTGAATAGCAAGGCTGATTCTTTGTAATATATAATATAAAATATATTTTATTTAATAATACAAAGCGTAGATAAATCGCCTGCGTGGTCTAATTGGTTACATTGTTGGTGTTGTATCTAAAAGTCGTGGGTTCGATTACTACTCTTGGTAAAACTATATTAGTACCGTTTTCTGTAGTTTCTCATGGTCTGGGTGTTTATAAAATATAATATGTATTATATCGTTGTTTCTGGTACACATAGTAGGTACCTAACTAGCCGAGAGCTTAATTTGATGAAAGCAACATATTGTGTCAAATATTATAGGTATTTTTATTATTTAAAATCAAAGTTATTATCACATTTACGAGTTTTTTTTTTAATTATTGTGATATATTATATTATTATAAATTTCCTCGGTTAATTAGGTATTAAAATCAATTTAACAAAAATATAAAAACGTACAAAATATATTTGAGTACCTACTAGTCCAAGAGTGTCAAAGCGTATTGTAAAATGTTGTAATATAGCTATCTAAAAAAATACTATATTTATTTTTGAGAACAGGGGCTCTACAACGACCTTTGCAATCGTATTAACGTAGCGTTAATATTTTAGAAACGTTAGGTTTCTTTTTTTATATTTGTATTTTTTTATTGGAGCACGGCACGGCCTTTGTATCTACCTGGTGGTGAGCAGAGCTACAAGTCCATGAATTGGATCAATCAATAATTGTTCTTGAATAATATTGATCGCTCCCACTATGCCGGATAAATAATGCGATTACGAAATGGGGGGCGACAATGACAAATTGCATTACGAGTATATTTTAATAATTCAACTACCCATTTCTTAACCGCAAGCTGAAAGGAGACTACCACCTCGACAAGAAAGTAGTCTTCTAAAAACCGGTGAACCCACAGACTAAAACCGAAACATGACTAGGTCACTCGACGGTTTTTGCATCTATATGGGCGACGGTAACGAGACCGGTCGGTCGGCCTAACGAAATTATAGAGACATTCCACCCACCTAAAAAAAAATAAAAAAAGGTTCTACCAATAGCAAAGTTTATTTATCCTGTTTTGAAAAATAAAGCGATCCTATTGGTGATTCCTTACGTATTTAACATTGCGTTAATACAATGCAAAGGCTCGTGGTAGAGATATTAACGTATCACGGGACTTCCAATATATATACTTAATTTTTAATTTTTTATTTCTAATAATTATTATGTGATTTCAAAAGTAAAATACAATTGAGCTAAATATTTCATACTCTTATATTAGTATTATAAGGGCAAAAGTGTATGTCTGTCTGTTTGTGGTGTAATTTTATTTGATATGCAACCTTGTCTAAGCTTAAAAACATATTTCTTATAACCTGTTTCTGGTACACATAGTACAAGCCTAGAGCTTAGTTTGTTACCAGAGCTATATGTGTAAATTTTCCTAAAAAAACCCTTTTTTTTTCAGTAGGTACCACAATTCTAATTTTATTAAAGCTAAACGATTTTGTAAATATCAATAAAATTATGATTATGTTCATTAAATGCTAAAAACGTAAAATTATTTTTTTCTTTCGTTTGACCTAAAAATTAATCATCTTTATATAAAATAACTAATTACAAATACTATACTACTTAAAAAAACCTATAGGTACACAACTATTCAATGAAAATAAAATACAAAAATACTATGTTTATCCTTATTTAAAAGTAATATTGTAAAAGTAATTTGTACTACCAGTGTTGTCTTTTGTTTGAAGAAATATCCGGATCAAAAATTTTCAGTGATCTCGTTTCGGATAGCACATAATTTCCTGCCAAATTTCCTGGCCTCAAACTTCAATGCAGTTATAATTTTTTTTTACCGCGTACGAGGTAATAAAACTATTGTCATGTCTGTATCGTTATTTATTCATTTTAATTGGTATTTTGAACTTATATTTAGTTGGTTTACAAAAAGTGTGTTATTTTTTTTTAATATTATTTTAATTTTTACCAAATCAGGCCTCTTATAAATCAAAAATAAAAAGCATCAATTTAGCAACTGAATTAATTCGTTACCAGAATTTAATTATTGTTCCTTTGTCAGTTTTAAAGTCGATTCCTTTATTAAAAAGTTTTCTAGGCTAGTATGATAATAGTTTAATAATTGGTATCTTTTTATTATTATTAATATATCAGGGCATGAAATGGGGCCAAGTATCTACCTCGTGCGTTTTATGCAAATCTAAAAATACAAGACTGGGGATTATTTTTTCTTCCTTTCACAATCTGTAAATTATGAATTTTTGCATACGTTTTTCACAGTTTTATTTTTATTTGTTTTAAATATAACAAAAATATATTAGTTTAAATTTTAATAATAGACTCTCAATCATTTCCAATTTTAAATACTGATATTCTAATTATAACTTTCTACCTAATTAGTAATGCATAGAGATAGTTTAAATTTCCTAGTGTGTAAATACCCTATCTTTCTGTCTGCTGTGCAAATACGGACGGTAATATAAAAAATAGGCATCCAAGATTAATGGCTACAGTTAATAATAAGTTTATCTTGGTACGTAATCGCTATAAATTGGGAAGCCCCGAGGAAGTCATTAAACCTATCCCAAACTCTCAATTCCAAATTGGAAGAACATTTATCTCCGGCCAGGAGTCGATTTAAAAGCAAAATCACGCAAGCACACGCAGCCATTATCGCGCCGAGGAAATCCACAGGCCGCTGCAACTCTATGAATCTAATCCAGCGGATTTAGCCGCTGATTTACAGCGCCACCCGCGAGAGGGCGCGCTACTCCAAAGAAAAGTGATAATGTCTTAATCCTACCACACTCGAGTTCGCGTACTCAGACCCTCCACAATTTTATGGTCTCCGCTCAGACGGCCCGTTTTGATTTACGATTTCAATAATTAAGAATTCTAAGGTGCAATTTGAATTTAGAAGCCGTGATTTGTGTGTGAAGTGAAGGGGCGTCCTGCGTCTTGGTGAACGCGTGTTTGTTATAGCTCTTAGACCGCGGTTTCAGGAAGGGGTCTGCGTTTTATAATTTACCTTTAATTTCGACTAGCTTCTTCTTCTGTAGACGTAGTATTTTATGGGTTTAGTTTAAGAATTATTGCCTGAAACATTTCTCATGTTTAATTTTCTCATTAGTAACTTTAAAGCTGTACTGTACTTGTATGCATATTTTATTTAAATAATTATTTTATTCTTTGCAGTTCTATAAATTATTTGAAAATTTATACAAACATATAATCTAAGCTTGAATAATAAAATTAACTAGAGTAAATCAATGTTCTAGACTAGAAAATTAATTCAAACTTACCTACGATAAAAAGTTATTTCTCAGTATTAATATTTAGTAATTTCTCACTCTCAGCAAACTTTTCATTCCAATTTTATTTTTACAATTTTAATAAAAAGAACAACCTAATAAGATTATTAAAATAAATATAATTTATAAAAACAGTATAAAAAATTAAGGTTTCTACCAAATAATCTATAATAATTGACGGGCATATTTATGGGCATTGGGTAAACTCTGAAGATAACGAAGTTTTATAAGCGAACAAAAATTACTGAAAAAAAACTATAACAGTTTCGTATATATTTTCTATTAATATCTAAGGAACCTTTAACTTGCTTGCATTCTGCAGACTCTAGCTCATAATTTTCACTTACTTAAAACGTATATTAAATTAAATATTTTGTATTATTGTGCAAATATTTTCCCGACAAAATATTTTTATTATAAGTCATTTTAATCATTGGACAAATAAGATTGAAAATATAATTTACGTTAGGTAACTAATATGGAATTTTACTTTCCAATTTTCAATTAAGTTCTTACAGCCTTAAAGCTCTCTTAAACAAATTAAACTAAACAAAACCATTATGACCAGAAACATTAATTCCTAATCACGTTCATTGAGATACAGTCGGCCACATAACACGTACGCCTCGCCGCCTACCGTAATCCACACACGGCCTCTTGGAGCCTCGCGCGGATGGCCTATCGCGGCCTAATCTCCTGGTATTACAATTAACGGGGCCCCAAGATAACCCTGCGTTCGCCACCCGCTGATAAGGGTCTCAACCACTAGTTTAAACCGGTTAAGCATACCGAAGGGTTCATCTCATTTCCTCTTGTCTATGCTTCTCTGAATTCATGTGGCACTAAACGTACGTAAGGTAGGTACGTCATTAAGCATTGGTAGAATATGAAGAATTTGTGTCTAATTATATATAATATAGTGTCAGGAGCACTACTAGAGTCCTACGACTAAAACTGGAACTAAAAATGTGTGCTACAGAATCGTATCGGACTTAAATGGTGGCAATTAGATCCTTCATATTATATTTATTTATTTCCTTAAGTTAATGGCTTCTACGCATTTCGCGTTATTTTGCCAATGTGTTTTAATTAGGAACTTGTTTTAAATCGTTTCTGCAATGTTTACTTAAACATCTCTATAGACACTGATATTGAGAAAACTAAACAGGAAAATGTTCCGTAAATGTCTATTATGACTCTCAAAGAAAGAATTAACCCCTATAAATAAAATAACAGTCCCGTGCCTATGGAATAAACGTTTTTTTGGCCTTCGAATAACTTTGTCCAGTTTGACCAAAACAAGGCATAAGTTATACTGGGGATAGTAATATTAAATACCATATAAATATTTATATAAATCTTTATTGCATACAAAATACAAAGGCGGACTTAATTCCGCTAGGTCTGTCTCACTCTCGCATTTCTATTATTTGTAATTTATTCATATTATTGTAGACTTGTAATCATTCCGATGACTTTTAGAAATAACATTCCGTCCCCCATTAAAATTAAATAATATCATAACTATAAAAACTACATTAATAATTATCATCATTATCAGTAGCCTGTATATTAATTAATTTTCTTATATAAGTATTTTTGAAATTATTTATATGTAGAACATTTTTTCTCTCACAAACTAAGCTTATACTGTGTGTACCAGAAACAGCGATTTCATAACGACATCACGTCTAATTCTTAATTTTAGTCTGCCATCAATGATATTTCTAAATAATATATAATATTCTACTAAAGTAAAACTTTTACAAAGACAACGAAAACGTTTCAGCTATTTAACCCTTAAAGGCACGTACATTAAATGTTGACGTTGGTAGCATTAGTTGGTCGGGATCCACTCGATCCACCGTCAAGGACCTTCGATTACCATCTCGGCTCTCAAGCTGAGCGCATATTGCACAACTTTCCGGGAAAATCAGGGATCAATAAATCTCTCTCTATTGCTTTATAGAGTTATTGCTTTTACTTCAAGTAGTTGAGGAGACGCGACGGTAATAAAAATGCTATGATGTTTGTTTGTTAGCGATATTAATATTAATATAAAGACTGGCACCGACTAGAAATTTCGTTAGGATATAAAACTTGCTTTGAGACTTTGCCTGACTTAATAATTAAAAAAACTTTTTTTTTATTCACAGACAATCACTGCTGAAACTTTCCAATTGGCAGCTTAAAAGTTATGTCATTATTAAACGTCAAACGAATAGTTTTTTTCTGGCAAGGTTATGCGTGAATTGAATAATCTTTATTGAATTAAATGCGGTAAATATAAATAATATGAACATGTAAAGCGTTTCAATGACGAATATATAAAATTCCGACTAAAAACCATAATTCAAACAGTTATCATGTAATTTTAGGTACCGAAGTATTGAGAAATGTTTCGCCTAAGTTATTTAGTCTCCACTTCCTTTGCTTATCATTTAGTTTGGCATCCAACAGTTTTATCTAAATTTTAATTTGGTTTGAAAGCTCTTGAGTGAAATGGTTTTTACGTGGGAACGATTTTTGTGCAAAACATCCGAATTATAAAGTGCTAGTGAATACGTCGATTGGATACGCCGAGAATCATTTCCGCGTAAAAATATTGTGATTGTGGATGAAAAATGGAAGCGCAAGTATTAATTTATTTATTGAATAAGTATCGACTCGGCGATCTCGGCGACCTCCTGACGCGGCTGTTTGTTACAGGACTTCTCTGAACACGCAATCCACACTCAACCACTTAAACAAAAGAAGATTAGAATATGCTGTTAACATAGAATCCTTGCAGACTCCGGACCCCGTGTGTGAGGAACGCCTCAGACAAATCTCTATGGACGAAACGGAAGATGTCATAGGGAAAAGGAGACGACGATTTCTCGAAAACCATCACATAGAAGATGAAAGTAGAAGGATCCACACACCCCCCAATATACAGCCTTATAACCAAGACTGTAATAATGATAAATTAGTTAGAGATACGCACGCGGCGCTCAAGTCGCTATCCGGGAACTGGCTCCGGGAGCAGAGCAACCACAACTTTCATGTAAATAATATAAACGATAACGCCGGCGCCAGCGGCTTCGAGCTTCTATTTGACGATAAGCGCTGCGACAGAACAGTGCAGTCTTCGCCATCGCAGTCTTCCTCCGCGAGCTTAGAATGCGGCTCCCATGCAATGCGACATCAAACCGACGAACAGTGCGCGAACGAAGCCAGCGATAACGAAATGAGAGATGAATATTCAAAATCCGATATGGAAAATAAAGAAGAAGACTATTCTTCGTCTAAATATAATAAATACGCTTACGATGCGACGAACTTCTTGGAGCTCGTTGATTCGTCTTCCAACGATTTAGAGATCGATATATCTGATAGAAGCGACGATAAGTTTGATGATGATCGAGATAGCAAACGAAGAAAAGAAAACAGTGCTGTTAATAAACAATCTTTGTACAATGCTTACAAGGCGGCCACGGCTGGCCTGCCCTATTCGACGCAGTCGGCGTTTAAGCCGCCCGCGGAGGTGAAACACCGAATACATAACAACACGTTCCCGAGCGAACCCTTCGGCGGGTACTCTAACAACGACCCCGACACTAAAAAGGGTCTGAAGCAGTACACGGTGCTGCAGCCCGCGGCCGCCGGCTCCCGCGCTGCCACCGCACTGCAGGAGGCTCGCGCGCTGCCCTCCACTATGCCGGCCAGAGACGCACGTACGCTTGCTACACACTCACCTACGATTCTTAGAGGTATCCTTCAATCGGCTTCAGGCTTCCATTACCTTTTAATTTAATATTATTTTATCAATAAAATATAGTCTAAACTATAAATGCTTTCAAGTGTAATTTGTATTTATGAGAATGTTCCGAAATTTAATAAAGACGAGAAATAGTATTATAAAGTATGTACATTTATGTAGTATTCTGTAAGTACATTGGATACCTAAATGTTTTCTCGTATTGCTATGCTAGGTAATGTGCGGACGAGTAATAAAATCGGGTCAGGCTTGCGAGGGCGGAGCGGGTTGGGCCGCCTCCGAACAAAAATCCTCAAGTCCGTCGCGCGCAGTCGCCGGAACCTTGTTTATTTTTTCTTTGGAGTTTTCCGTCGCGGGTGGGAGAGGCGCTGGGCGGAGCCGCCGTACGCCCCGCGGCACGCCCCCACGGCTATCGATCGCCCCCTACCTCCTCCCACTCGATGATTAGGAATGTGCTAATTGTGCATCGCTCGATTTGTTCACAGAAGGCAACAAGTGTCCTACGCCCGGCTGCAATGGGCAGGGCCACGTCACCGGCCTCTATACGCACCACCGAAGGTATACGGATGATCTGAGGCCATATTCTGTTCCTTTTAAAGGTAACGTTAAATAGTCAAAATAACGAAATCATTTATGTACAATGGTCATGACACGGAATGCTAGAAAGCCAAATTTACCTAAAATACAAGGGAATAGAGGACATAACTTTTTTAGCTGTTGCTGATTGTTTAATGTTATATTTATAGGATTTCGTTATTTTGACTACCTAACGTTTCAGTTATAAGAGAAAGAATATGGCTGTCGATATCGTTAAGGGCTCTAGTTTACTATAAAAGAATTAGAAATGGAAAAACTTTCTTGGCAACTTCTCCAAATCTATTTTATATATAACATTATTTCTTTAATACTAGACTACAGCCCGTAGATATGTGCTACGATAAACACTCAAATACAGTATACGATAAGTATTTGGACTAACTAAGGTTGTCTTTTGTTTCATCAGTCTATCAGGATGCCCAAGAAAGGATAAAGTCACACCAGAAAGTAAGTATAACAGTAACAGTAGTATTTTGAAAATAACAGTACGAGAATTAAAAGTATATAAGTATATATATATTAAAAGGGCCTTAATCCTTACGTAGCCTTACAACTTATTCGCATAAGTAAGTCTACATAAATTCTAAGATTTGTAGATTTTTTTAATATACTTTTACCTCCAGTAATTTTAGTTTTCCAAAAAATTTGTAGAAAAAATGTCTATATTATGAAAATAATTATATTATAGTCTTTGTGGTAATTTTATATTGTACCTACTATGTACTTATTTAGATAAAAATATATATTGTAAATGTAGTCCTACGCACATTATAATTTAAAAGTAGTAATTTTGTAGCATTTATTTAAGTTTTTTGTTTAATACTGATAAGAAATTATGTTTTGTATCAGGTTTTCAGGAGACTAGTGCATAGATTTCTTGTCGAGATGGTAGTCTCTTTTCAGGGTTTCAGGGGCTAAACGGACAGTTAATTTGACGATAAACAGCGAACTGTTGCTATTTTATTTATTGATCGACCCCATTCATGGATTTTGTAGGTTTGATTACCATCAGGTAAACAAAGTCACATGTCGTACTCCACTAAAAACAAATGTTTCGTATATATATTTATTTTACCAATCGTTTTAGTTTTGTTATTGCCTCTATATATTTAGATATTTGTTTCTAGTCTCGTTAATAATTTATTTTATTATTATTTTCAATCAATGCTAATAGGTATTTGGAAGTTTTATTTTTTAAATAAAGCTCTACCATGAGTTGTTAACTGTGTTTACAATAGTCGCTAGTAACTATATAGGGATCACCAATAAGACACGTTTATTTGAATAATAATGCGTTCTAATTAACTTATCTCTATCTACAGTTACTATAGTAAACAAAGTTGACAAAAACTCATGGTAGATCTACTGCCGGTAGATACTGCAATCTTGCCATATCTATTACGACCTACGCAACACGACGACGGTTACGTTGCCGCGTCGTAGCATTTGTCGACGTAGATTCAAACGATGCGTTATCAAAGACAAGACAAAGACGTTTATTTAGAAAAATTCTGAAATGCATAGGTGTTGTTTTAAATTTTACAGCACAGAATTTGCTAATGCAATGCGCGCAAATTTTAAATGAAAAAAATACTTAAATTATATATCTATTATTATTTTTTGTCGGACATTTATTTTTATATTGTTACATTTCTTAGTATTTAAATACATTTTTTTTTATTACAATTAAAGTGTCGTATCATATCGTTGTATTAAAATTATATTATGCTGTAGGCCTGTTGCACCTTAGTGTTTGTTCTTTGTCGTCTCAAAAAATATAAATACAGTAGTATATTTTTTTATTTTAGTGTCTTTTTTATTTTGTAATTTAATTATTCGTGTGCGTATTTTTTTCTAAACAAAAACAAAATAAACGACTGAACGCTGCACGTGAGGTTTATTTTTTTATTTTTCATAGATCATTGAATAAGATACATAAATAAAACACAATTTAATAGTAATACTTTTGCTATATTTCGCCTTATTAGGGCGTCTTCAGGCATATTTACAAAATACTATAGGTATTTTTTTTTTTTTAAATTGATTCTGTAGGTCGATTTTGATGAAATAAACGTTAAAGGATTACTCAAAAAAAAAATTCTTTTTAGTAATTCTATTTTGAATTCATGGATGGCTTCTACCTACATGCCTCTCGCACTAACAAAAAATCTCTCAAACAGGCAATGTTCTATTAATACTTATTTCTGACTTTTTTTTAATTATTTTTGTTGTCTAGATTATATTATCATATACTAAAATAAATGTATATTATTTATATTGTCTTTTTATAAAACAGTATTGGCGCTGCACGAGACAATCTTGAAGTGCCCCACGGCGGGCTGCAACGGCCGCGGCCACGTCAGCTCAAACCGGAGCACGCACCGGTCCCTATCCGGTTGCCCCACGGCTGCCGCAAGGAAGGCTGCCGCGCGTTGTCAACGGGCACGACCCATCGGCATCGCTGGTAGACTCTACAATAACAGTAGTCCTCCACGTAGGTTACCTGGTAATTTATATATATTTATACTGATATTGCTGAGTAGGCAGCGAACAAATCATGTTTCTGTTTTAGTCTGTGGGTTTACTAGTATTCAGAAGACGATTTGCATAGATTTTTGCAGAGGTGGTAGTCACTTTTAAGAGTGTGGTTACGAAGCGGGCAGCTAAATTAACGATAAATCAGAGAGGATATTAAAGTAGAACGAACACGTAATGCAAATTTGACATTATGTCACCACCTATTTCGTAATCGCATCAATTAGCCGGCATATAAAATAGTATAGTGGAAGCGAACAATGCTGTTAAATAACGACGAAGTATTGATCGACCTCTACATAGACTTTTTAGTCTATGAATGAGATCGTCTCCCTATAACTATCAGGTAGATACAAGGTCTCATGCCATGCTCTGATAAAATTATAAAAGAATAAAAATACTATAGCAACTCTAGTCATTTATTTCTATCTTATACTTCGATATTTGATTGCATCGTCTTTGAAAACCTTCCTATTTATATATATATATATATATATATATTTATTTGTAATGATACTATATTGATTCCCCACCTCCATGTTTACTCTGTTCGTCGCTATTATATTATTTGTTAATTAGTTACTCTATATGTGTTTAAACGCCAACGTCTAAAACTATATTATGTATTCTATAGTATTGTTTTTCCACAGGCTTACCACTGCCACCAACAAGCATATCAAACGAGCCGTCTGTCGGACCTTTAACCGGGCCGGGGATAACAAACCAGGACCGCGAGGAGACACCCTCGCCCGGAAGTCCGGCGGTAAAGCGGGAAGCTGCCGAATTGGTAGTGCCCAAACGGGAAGAGGTCGAACGGGGCGAAGAACGCGAGTCTCCCGCCATGGAGACTCGGCACGCGGGGTATGGCGCGCCGCCCGATCAACGGTCTCCTTATGAGAGGACGCCTGATGACCATGTGCGGTCTTATAGGTAAATATATTTTTTATTTCGCTTACTTGGAAAGTACGCTTAAATTTACCTGAACAGAAGGTTAAAAACAGTACTTATCGTCCCTCGGAAACGATTTTCCCTGCTGTCAAGAATGATACTCTATTTTAACACTTTTATTGAGCCATGTTGAAATAGCTTCGCTACAGTATACCTAACAATAAACTGTACTTCTAATCTGGGCTAAGATTATACCCAAGTGAGAAGAGGTTAAATAAAGCAAAGAACGTGGGAGATTCCGGTTTTTTAATTCATTCAACTTCTTTTGCATGGAGATTTAGCATGTAGGGTATGGCTTATCTTATGAGGGATCGCCTGATGACTACTCGTATATGCGATATTATTAATAGATTCTATACTGAACCTTGCAACAACAATCCCGTGTAAGAGAGCAGCCGACATAAAATGGTTGAACAAAGCGAATAGGGAGAGAATCTTAGTATATCATCCTCATCTTCACTTCGTATAATTTAACTTTTTATTCTTACAGTCAAATGAATGATACTCGATATGGCTACGAAGCGCGCTGTTACGAAGGCGCTCCAGCGTTCGAACGCTACGAGCCCGCGCCATGTCCGCAACGGCCGTACGGGTGGGAAGACGAAAGGTACCACGACCCGCATCTGCCTACACCCATGAAGACTGACCAGTCCGAACAGGAAAACAATACTGGACCTATATATCCTAGGTATGTTATACATGACCGCGGAATAATAATTTTGACGAAGAACTTTTAGATAGTTAAATAATGCTTAAAGCTGCTTTTAATAAAATGTGTCAACCCGTTCTCAATTAATAGCTTCAATGGTCATAACTGAAAACTTGTGAAGTACTGACTTTATTTTTTTAGGGTTAAGAAAGCTCTTAACATTTTATTTTTCTTTAGACCAATGTACCATTATGAAGCGGGTACCGGAGTCGGGGGAGTCCCTGGCGTAACGGCGATGGGCCCTGGAGTACCTCCAGGATTCTCCGCCATCAATTTGTCGGTTAAGATCGCGGCGGCACAGGCTCAGCGACCAAGAAGTCCCACGCCAAGGGATCCAAGAGATCCTAGGCCTGCCATAGATCTGTCGTCTTCTAGCGGAAGTCCACAGGTAATTCTGTCAGACTAATGTGCTAGCTAATAAGGCAAGTATTGGGTAACAGGGATTGGCTTTGGGATCCTGAAGATATCTAAAGTATGTACCTAGATAACTGCTATCAATAACAATAACTTCTCGGTTCTGCAGAAATACTGATTTTTGATAGATTTAACTGATACGTCTGCTATGTAGGGGGTCAGTAATTAATATTATGATGGTGAGATAAAGTTATATGGCCTTTATTTATAAATTTATTTACTTCTAAGATATCTTTAATATTCAATAATATAAGAAATCTCCTTTCAGTCAGATAAAAAAACAATTTACGACAATTAAAAAATGTTTCCTCCTTTTTGTTTCCTTCTAAAATTACCTATTTTGACATTTTCCATGCAGGGTCCTTATGCGTCACCAGTATATACAAGCGCTGGTGGTGCTAACGGAGCTCGAGGTAGTCCTCAGCCGGGAGCTTCTCCACAACTCACCGCCAGCCCGCAGGTCCCGAGCCCCCAGGGACAGACCCTAGACCTTAGCGTGTCCCGACTTCCCCACAGGTAAGATATATCATCCAGGGTCCATATTCGTCACCAGTATACAGAAGCGCTGATGGTTCTAACAGGTTTTACCACAACATAGAGCCAGTTCTTAGGTGTAGAGCCATAAACTATATTAGGCTGAATTATATAAAAAAATACAGGAATAAGGTTATAATTCAATAATTAATATTTATAAATAATTTTTCATTCTTTCAGTCGCTTTCCTGGCGGTGTCTCATACAGCCGCGAATCTACTCCAGATAGTGGTGGAAGCCATCCTTACCTCGAAGCATATCATCGAGACGCTGCTGGTAAGTCTCATATTACATATAAAGTAAACCACACTAATGTACAGAAAATTCCATATATTTATAATAGGACCACCTCTACATCATTTTAGCAAATATAAAAAATGTACCTATAAATAGTTTAGGAACGAATTTTCTAGGCCATTTTATAATTAGCAGGTACAATGCAGCAGGTACACGCAAAATCTTATATATTTACTATTAGTAATAACATAAATCAAAGGCGTTCATTTAAAAACTTGACACCAAAGTGTCCGTTAAAGTTATTGTAACTATTAAAGTTAAAAATGGCGTCGAAGGTACCTGCTTTATTTTGAAAATCGAATGACATTATCGGTACATATGTACAAAAACTTAAAAATTTCATTTTCAAGATCATGGTTGAAAATAAAGCGGCGAGTTCAACGTTGAATATTCAATAGAAACATTAAATACTGTTTTGGTGTCTACGTTTAACAATCAATTGTTCCATTATTTTATGAATAGAAATGAAAATCTTAGTAAAACTAAACAAAAGATGTAAACTCTCCATTATATCTGCCTATTTTACTTTTTTTATTATCCTTATTAGTTTTTGTCTATATTTTAGTTAACCTTCATAAAAGCATTAAATGTTTTCAATACAACGTCACTGACATCTACGTCCTTCTTCTATCGAGTCTGAAGGATCAAATAAGGATTTCTTGTACCCCCTTCAGCAGCAGGCTACGGCGGCGTTAGTCCCCACCCAGTAGCGGGGTACGGGCTCGCTCAGCCTGACTACGCGGCGGCGGCTGCGGCGGCCGGCTATGGAGGGTACCAGTACCAGTGCGGAGCCTACCCCCCACCGCCGGCGTACCCCCCTCATGCACCGCCCTACTCACCGCCCTGTTACATGCCACCGCCTCATGCGCCTCATGACAAGCCTAAGGACTCCAAGTGAGTTTTTTTCTTTGTTTCCTTTAATACAGGGTGAATTTGAAAGGTTGCTAATATGAGGCTCTGTTCCATGAGAAAAAGTTTTTGCTTTCCAATACAAATTGGTCATTTTAAAATTAATAGTTTGTATGGAGAAGGCAATTTTTTTTTCATTTGTGACACATGCTTCCATGGGAAAATTTATTCAATTTGATCAGTAGAACCTCGTATTAGCCCAAAGTACAACCTTTCAAAGTCACTATGTATATATACCTATATTTAGATACATCGATTTACAGAGTTTTCTACATTTGTAGATATCTTAAATGTTTTTTTTTTCAGTTACATTTTTTTTATGCCCTATCAACTCATATTTTTAAATAAAAATAGATTTTTTTTCTTTAAAAATAACCTGAAAAATTAATTATGATATGTACCTACATAAATGAATACACCAAATAAATGTAATAAATATATATTGTTGTCGTAACATATAAATAAAATAATAAGGCAAATAGCAACCTCTCTATCTTGGGTTTAGTATAAAAATTTAAGTGCACGTACCTTATTTGTGCTTTGGCAGTCGCCAAAGCACAAATAAGGTACACAAATCACTTACACTCACAATTATAGACCCCACCGCTTGTTAAAAGGTATTTTATAGCTTAATATGAACCCAATATTATTATATATTATTTGGAGTAATTTTAACCATATTATAATTTATTTTCAGGCATTTTTTTACTAAAAAAAAATATCTGTAGATAATACTTACGGTTTAAAACGCTTAAAAACAGAAAAAAACACCAAGTTTAACTACATATTTGTACTTCAAGACTTGTATCCTTCCTGAAACAAGAACACCTATAGAAATGGGATTAATGAATTGCTACCTAATTTATAAAACCACTTAGTACATTACTAATATACAAATTAATATGTTGCATTAAATGTTTATTGTTAAATTTATCACAAACATTTATATCTTAAAGGTTAGCTGGTAGATAATACCTAAGGCATTAAGTTCGCCTTTACACATAACTTTTGTTTACTGCGAAAAAAAGTGTTTAAATAATAGACTAGTAATGCCAATACGTCCAGTCGCCACCCATTTCGTAACCGCGTCATTAAGCTGGCATAGTGGGAGCAATCAATATTGATAAACAAAAAGGTATTGATCGACGACCCCATTCATGGACTTTGTAGGTCTGCTTAACATCAGGTAGATACAAAGTCACATGCCGTGCTCCATTTAAAAAAAACTTTTGATGAATTAATCGGTGTAGACTAGGAATACTATTGGCTACAACGAAATGGGAATAAAATAAAGCGTTTCCAGACTGTGGTCGTCTGGGCGGTTTTGGGGGCTTAATGCACCGTGATGGTACGCATGGTTCATGGGATTTGAACTCCATCCATTTTGTATGTAAAATAAAACTAAGACCCTGACACATAAAAATAAATTAAAAAGACTAAAAAATCCTACAGTTCACTTATGTTTATATGTTGTGGGTGTATGGTACGTGGTACCCTATTCTTTTAAGCTATGGTAGTATTAACGACCGCCTCCGTAGACTAGTGCTTGCGACTTTGGCGTTGTATCCGGAGGTCGTGGGTTCGATTCCCAGACATGGCAAAAAATAACGTTTTCTGAACAGTTTGTCATGGTCTGGGTGTTTATAAAATATAATATGTATATTGTTGTTTCCAGCACACATATTGCAAGCCTAGAGCTTAGTTTGTGACTAGAGCAAAATGTGTAAATTATCTTACTTATTATTATTAAAAGTATATTTCATCAAAAAATATTACCTACTCATTTTTTTTAGCACACATTTCCCACATTGGATTTCCTTGTGTTGTGGAAAACTAGCTCTTCAGTTACAAATTAAAATGAAACATAATTCTTTTTACGGAACCCTAATTGTGAAAATAATGTATAATTTTCTATCAAAAAAAATGTACAAAAAAACAGCAACCCGTCCAAAGCCACGAAGCATTGTAATAAAAGAGGACAGACTACTTACTCCTATTATCATATCAATACAAAACTGTTCAAACAATTATCACACTTATTTCTTTATATTAAAGAGCTATTTACTTAATGATTTAACAAATAGAAACGCGTTGAGAAATTTCATAGTGCAAAAGACAACGTGTCAAATACAAACGTACTCGTATGTACTCTTTACGTACTCGTCGTCGCGTTGTCCTATTTATATCGAAAAAAAAATGCTACACGTGTTGATAAAAACTTCAAGTATTTATTGAACTGTTAGGTATATTAAATCATTGGTTATGTATTTAATAGGTACGCGTTATACAAGGATAGTATTACTCACAATTCATCAGCTGTTGGCTTATCTTACTTCCTGCTCTAAAAAAAATCAGTCGCTCATGAACCGTTGACATGACTGCATGTGTTTTGTGTTACCAATAAATAAATGTAACGCGCGATTAATTTAATCGTTCAAGTAATAGATAGCTGTGATAAGATTAAAGAGTTCATAGTTTTTATTTACTATGTGGAAGAATTATTGGTGAGTTTTCAAAGTTGTTAAGTTTTAGAAATAATAAAATCTGAACACGTTACTTTTGTTTGTAAACATTACAAGTATTTGTGGACCGAATTGCTCTCAGTGATACCAACATAAAAATATGAGGTTAATAGCATTGAATTTGGAACTTTATGAAGGTCAAGAAGATTTTTTGAATGTATTGTCAGTTTTTTTTGCTTATCGCCCACGTAATTTCTTTTAAGAGTTCCGTAGGTTAGCCTAATATATATATATATATATATATATATATATATATATTATTTTATACAGTAGAGATTAACGTAATGTAAATAATTAATGACAAAACAATTGTTTTAGTCTACGGAACTCTTTTTTTTAATTATCACAACAAGTTTCTTATAGAGTTTTTATTCTATTATTTGCATCAGTTACAATCGAGAAGAGCAGTTTAATGTCAAAACACATGAAGGAATGTCAATGAAGGAGCCTGTGCAATGTCCTGTGGAAATGTGCGACGGGTCCGGTCATGTTCTGGGAATCTTCGCCAGCCATCGCAGGCAAGCTCGACTCCAGAGCAACTCCCAACGTTTTATACCAACTAACATTGTTAAAATCGTTCAGTAGCTCTACCTTGAGTAGTTAAACAATTGTGCGCTTACTGTACAGTTTAAACTATAGGGTTCCACCAATAGGAAGGGTTTTCTTTTTGTACTGTTGAAAAGAAGCTATCCTATTGGTGGATAAAGTTTACTATATGTACCTACCTATAGTAAGTGAAAGATTGTTTATAAGAAACTGGTAGATTTACTGGTACAGAAACAGTCAAGGTGCACGAAGCTCGATGGCGTTTTGAGTGCACGCCAATTTTATTTCTATGTATAAATAATAATTAAGGAATTTTATTTTTTGACAAAAAAAAACTTTATTTACCTACTTAACAAAAGTAATTAAACGGGTCAAAGGAATGATTGTAGAGATAGAGACAAATAGACTCTCTGCCAACTCTGGCAACCTTTATATATTTATTAAATTAATGATAAAAGTGAAAAGGTTATTATTAGCCCTAAATATTTTACTGGCAGAGAATGTCTTGCAATTTGTGCAATACCTATGTATTTTAATAAACTATTGATGGCATTGAAAACTTAAGATATGTTTGTAACGTTACGTCAGATAAACAAGACGTTACGTCATAGTAACGTCATACAAGTTGGGAGTCTTTATGCAATCGAGCTTAGTGCAGTTTTATAAATTTACCCAAAATATTCCTAATATACCTACTTTCCTAATTGGTTTATATTATAAATAAAGAAATGTAATTTCTGGTAAACTCCTTAAACCGGACCAGAAAAAAAAATCTCAATCCCAATAAATATTTATTTTTATTTGTAAAGCAATTTGCAATGCTGCGCTAAATTACCCCCACTACGCCCGACTGTGTTCAAGTTTTTTTACTGCAAATGATTGTTCCATATGGACATTGCATGTATAAATCAAATAAATAATATATATCTAAACTTAACCTTTTAGGAAAGTATTATTTAAGAAACCTGAACTAAAACTTTTTTTTTAAACCTTTGACAAGTCAACAATCTGTTAATAACAACATGTACTCGTTTTTTTTACAATGTTAATTGTTATAAAATCAATAGAATAGAAAACTTTTTGTTACGTGTGATAATTTTTGATCTATTTTGAAGCCAATGCATGAACTATTTGAACAAACAAGAATAATCTTATACTCAACATTTAGATACCTACTAAACGCACGCCATAAATTATTTGTGTTGTTTTTTAAGTTTTAAACTTGCCTTTATTGTTTTACTAAATATACTTAACGTTCTGATAAAAGTAGTTTTAAATACAAACGCTAATTATTAGTAATTATGTGCCTACGTTGCGAACGTTAGTGGTGTCGTAATTTTCATTGTTTTTGTTAGTAACCAATATCTACACTACGTCATCTACTGCGCTTCAAGTGTTAATAGATTTCTAAGGCGTCTATGTAATGTAACTGTTTTCTTTTCATTATATGTACCTATCTATATACTTATATAATATAACGTTCATAAATTTATAATTAAATTATATTCCTTAATTATAGAAATCCAATAAACGTAAATAAACAATAAAATTTGCACAAATAAGCAAAGCCAAAGTAGTAATGCTAAAATATTTGTTTCTAATTTGTTTAAAATTCTTTAACTTCCGGATAACTTCAAAAAACAATTCCAAAAGAAATCGCCTATAGAAAGCTACAACATGAACATGTACTGTATTTTACTTTTCGATCCGATGTCTTTTAAATTAAACGGCGCGGGTGAAACAGCTAGTTGTTTACTAGTATATAGATATTTTATATGTATATACATACATATCTTCACGGGTGCCTTACGGCGCCCGAGACCGCCTAGACGGCCCCAGGGTACCCAGCGGAGGGGTTTTATTCCCACCTCGTCGTAGCCGATGGTATGAGTCTAAACCGAACAAGTGGCTAGCTCGTCGCGATGTTTTTAATAGACTCAATAAGCCATCTATAAACAGTTTCACAAGTTGGTATAGTGAAACCGGACCGACAGCTTAACGTGCTCTCCGAGGCAATATAGTCGTGTTGTTAAACAAATGTGCATAGTTTTTTTATTATTAATTAAAAACTCATTGGTACACACCGGGATTCTAACCAGGGACCTAAGTGTTTTTAAGTCCAAGGTCTAACCAACTCGGCCACCACGTATATTTTATATATGTTCAGGAAAAAAAAAATGATTTACTACAGGAAAAACCAATAATAATTAGGTACATATTGTTTTAATTTCACGTAAATGCGTTTTGTATAAAATATGATAACACTTGCATCCCACACTTGGCATCTATTTTTATTCTTACAGTTGTGAACGGTACTTAAAATACCTACTTATATGTAGGTATATATTACTATATTCAAGATCGTACGAGCGATCTATTTATACATACGTAGCAACGCGTTACGATAAACCAAACAAAATACACGTGTGCTTGTGTTTTTTTTATTTATTAAGGCATTGGTAATAAACCATCAGCTTGTGATATGATTTTTTTTTTCTAAGGATCTAAGATCGTCTTACAAGTACTTCCTTACAGAATTACTTTCTATTCTCTAACAAATGGCTGCCCAAATGCTTAGAGTGCCTGAATAAAATATAATAACCCACTTATTTATAAAAACTTAATGAACCTTTTAGTTAAAATGGTCTTCGTCTCTTTATTTCCATTAAATATCATCTTTGACACAAAAGAGTTAAAACGCCATTTCAACTAATATGCTTTATAAAGTTTTTTTATGAATAAGAGGGATAGTTTCAATTCCGATTTGTACTAACCTCGTCTACTTCTAATCAAGCATGGAAAATCTAGGCCGATTGAATTAAAACTTTAGTCCGAATCACCACTCAAGCCTGATAGCGGTATGTGGCGCTTCTGTAGCATACTTCTATCAAATTACAAGACAATTTTTTAGTTCCAGTTTTAGTCGCATGACTTGAGTCTTACTTGAGTGGTCCTGACCTATTTATTCCGCTTGTGGGTGTTTATTCGTGTTTTCTCTCAAAATCTGCCACAAGTGTCCATACACTACATACCTACTAATATGTAAACAAAATTGTTATTGCTAAAAAATAAAGAAATGTGCTAAAATATATTTTTATTATCTTAAGAACTTTAATAGTATATTTCATTACGAGTGCGGAAAGCCAGTCATTGCAAAAAGTTCCGACAAATGTCTACCCGAGCCGAGGCGCAGCCGAAGGTGAGGGTTGACAGTCGGAACAAGTTACAATGACGGTTTCGCACGTGTACTGAACAACTATTTTTAATACAGTTGCGAAAAAATGAATCAATTTTAAAAAATAATAAAAACAAAACTAAACAAAGAAAATTTCTGGAAAATGGCGTAAAAGAATATAAGCAGAGATTTTTTTTTGTTTTCTTCACCCATTCAGGGTAGGCAAAGGGAACTATGCCCATACAGCTCAACTCATTGAATCAAATCATTAAATCTGATATTGAAACAAATTAGTAGCTTCTTTTTAGGAATATTTGCATGAATCATAAAAACTTCTATGCATTTTTTTTTAGTAAATTATTTGTGGTTGGTTTTTTTCTTTTTAATAGACATTATTTTGACAGCTGGGGAAGAGAACGCACGAGTTCGGAAAAGGTAAAAAAAAAGCTCGAGTATATAATAGCCCACATCCCGAACGCTATACGTCCCTGCAATACGCCACTTTTTGAGCAACTGTATTAAAAAATAATTGTAATTCATTTTAAATACAATCTGCTTTTTAACATTATAGATGCTTTCCACGTTTTGAGCTCTACTCTTAATCTGTAGTACTGACATCATTGCATACTTTCTCATAATATTTAATGACGGACGAAAGGAACAGTCGCTAGCAGCGCCTTCTGCATTTCGTTTTGCTTTAACAACCCCATTTATGAAAATTACTGTAATAAAAAACCTATTCTCGAACAGTGATTGTCTAAGAACTGTCTAATCACGAAGTAGCGTACCTACCTATAATATATTCTAAAAAAACGCTGTTTCTATGTTCGCCATATTAGTTCTGTTTAGTAGGTATTATAGGGGACTGCAGGAAATGCTGGACACCCTTAACTATGCCTCCCGACGGGTGGGTCTCGGAATGAACTTGGATAAAAATTATGTTAAACGATCAGCGGGGTGAGGCAGAGCGCCAGCAAAACGTTTGTTCGCTCAAGAACGATCGTTTTAAAACGAAAACGAGTGTCAGAAATGTCAATAGCTAGGCGGAATATGTAAAGACGGTAGTCGTATTCAGAATCGTTTCGTTGAAGCGAATTTTTAGTAAATACTCGTGACTATGCGAGTACAATCGTTTTAAAGCTAGACTGGCGCAATAATTGACGGAACCTCGATCGTCTATAAACGAAACGTTCAATCGTTATCGAACACTGAATTATTTTCCGTGATTTAAGTGTGATACTATCAAAAAGAGTTGTGGGCTGTGGCTGATAAAGTAATATTTTAATAAATTGCATGGGAAGAAATACACAATATAAAGATTGGTTTTGAGGTGTTACTTTAAACAATAATTTATGTACAATGTTACCTAAGTATGTACTTTTTTTTAAAGATAAGCATATAACATTTTTGTTTTAGTTAACATGGTACCATTATTAGCTACACTTCTCTCACGAGATGTTTCATACCAATGGCGACAATACTTGACTTCCATGAGAAGTCGAGTTTTGTCAAATATCACGGATGACCTATTTATAAAAAAACTATAAATTGACCTTCCTATAACTCTGTGAGATTTACTAAATTAGAGTTCGCGGAACTATACGAAGAATTACAACTCAACACAAGGTTAACCGACATTCGGATAACTCTAGAAGTTAAGGTATGTTTGTGCAAGGTATTAAGTCTCATTCAAAAGTGTTTTTCTATTCATTGTGTAAATAAAATAAAAATACACCGATAAAAAAATCTACTTAGAAAATTAACAAATATTTTTTTAAGAACGTGACTCTAGTGACATCTGTAGCTTCGTCCAAGAACGATTGTAAACAATGTCATAGACAAAGTTATATGAAATAACAAGTATTTACATCACTACTGACAGTTGAACGATTCGTCGACGTAGCCACTCAGTCTAGGTTTCAAAACGAAACGATCGCTGTTATCGCCCGGACGAAAGTGAATACGAAAGCGAAAGCGATGGTTCTCTGCCTCACCCAGCTGGTCATCCCGATACCCGTCGTCGTAGACGACTGGTCGTAGCTTGATCTCTTGAAGTTGTTCAAAAATACAAATACCTTGGATAAATCTTAAATCTAGGTAGAAATAACTCTGAGAGAGAAGCTGAGAGAAGTGTGCACTTGGGGTGTGCAGCATTCGGAAAGCTCTGCTATGTCCTAACATCGCCTATTCCGCAGCGTCAAAAACCTAAAGTCCTTAATCAGTGCGTCCTACGAGTAATGACATACGGTGCTGAAACGTGGACACTTACTGTCCACAAACTTAAAGTCGCTTAACGAGCTATGGAAAGAACTATGCTCGGAGTTTTTCTTATAGATAAGATTCGGAACTAAGATATCCGTAGACGAACAATAAGCTGAAGTGGTCGAGGGCTGGTCACGTTTGCCGTAAAACAGGCAACCGCTGGAGACAAACAGACCCTAGAGTGTAGACCACGACTTAGTGCACGTAGTGTAGGACACCCCGCTGCTAGATGGAGTGACGACCTGCGGAACATGTCTGGCAGGTCTTGGATGCAAATTGCACAGGGCTGAGAGAGAGGCTGGCTGTAGGCGCGCCTTGGGAGAGCCCTACGCCCTGTAGTGGACTGCAATAGGCTGATGATGATGAATATTATAGGGAAAAGTAATGTTAGGACTCTCTGTATTAGATTTTACCCTGCTTTAAAATAATTAGGCAATATTAATGATAAACAGCCGTTTGTGTCTCTAATTATTTTAATAATATTAATTTAATAATGATAATATTAACTATTTTATAGCAGTGAGAACCGAAGTACTAAAGACTACTATTTAGGTTTTGGCTTATATTCTTTTAGCTAATGGGGCGACCCCTTGCTTTCCTCGCTCGTTAGCGTGTATCTAGAGGCTGTGGGTTCGATTCCCACATTTAGGTGTTTAAAAAATAAATATATAATACGTATTGGTATCGTTGTTTCTGGTACACATAGTACAAGTCTAGAGCTTAGTTCGTGAATAAGGAATGTGCGAAATGTCTTACATATTATTATTTCTAGGTATAATCTTTGAGTTATAATCATCGGTCATATTTAATGTCCCTTTGCATTTTAATTGCCAAAAAAGTTTGACACGATTTCTTCCAGCAATTTGACCTAATTCCACACCATTGTGAGCAGTATGTTTATGTGCAGCTTATCTGGGTGTCCTCGCGCCGATCGGTCGCAGCTCCATCCCCATTCGCAGGAGCTCAAGTGTCCAACACCTGGCTGTGATGGTTCTGGTCATGTGACCGGTAACTACTCGTCTCACCGGTCTTTGTCTGGCTGTCCCAGAGCTAACAAACCGAAGAGCAAGCCTAGGGATGGACAGGATTCCGAACCTCTTAGGTAAGAGATAGTATTAGTTATGTGTTATTGGTAATACGGGAGTAACAGGGGTAAGGATGGAGTTGGGTGACTGTGAGTGAGTTTGCTTTTTGAGTAGGTACTTATAAGATCTTTGTCGATGTAGGTAAGAAATAACGCCTGAAAACGTTGAAAGGTTCGTGCTAAGTAAGTAACTTTGCTAGCGACTACGCAACCACGCCAACATGGAATAAAGCAAAATCTCTGCAAAAGTATTCGTCCGTCATTAAAAAAAATAGATTACGACATTTGCATTATCAGTCCTTACAATTTCATGTTCAATGGAAAAACCTTTCACAACAGTAATTCTGGGATTAATTTGTATTTTTTTTTTATTATCTTCCTAATATGATATAAGTAAATAATTTAATGCAACATAGTTAACTATTTTTATTAATTTACGTGGCAATTTTTAACCTTAACACCTAGATAGGTAGTACCTAGTATAGTTTTTAATTTATGACCAAAGATAAAATTCTATAAATATTTTATTTCTTTTAATCATTTTGTAGTTACTATAATTTTAATACTAGTGCTGACGCGTTAAAGCAAGAATAAAGTTCATTGACACATTACCCATCTCTATCGTTCATGCACAAAATAATCGACTCGCTCGCACACCAATTCCCGCGTCAAAAATAATAGAGGTTGGAAGACAGTTTTCACCGCACAAAATTCTTCCTTTACCGCATCTAAACTACATCTTAATTATATTGCTGTTATATGACCTTACACTCATTTTATTTACGAATGACAACATTACCAAATTAATCGTCGTTTAATTGTTTATTACTGATCATTACTGACAATGACTATTAACCTCAAATAGATTCTATTGTTGTTTTTTTAACTAGTTTATAAGTTAAAATTGCACCAGCATAAAAATTAACCAGCCATTTAAGTTTTATGCGTTTAATCATGCAAAGAATAGGTCCGCCAAGTTCAGAACTACGACGACGCCAGAAACCCTGCCATAAAAGGTCATTTTCATTGTCATTTTTTCTTGCCAAAAATAATATTATAATGTAAGTTTTTTAAAATTGTATCAGTATAAAAAATTACGCAAAAAAATGCAATGAAATAGGTCCATCGATTTCAGAGCTACGCCGACGCCACAAACATAATGGGATAAAAAATACCCCTGTCATAAAAGTTCGTTTTTATTGTGAAAGGTTATTCAACTTTTATTGTCAAATAAATAGTAATAAATCAATTATTATTATTATTGGCAAGTAAATATTTCCATAACGTATCTACGAAATCTACATTATTTTGGTCGTTTCCACGCTGCTAGATGCCCTATCCCGGGCTGTGATGGATCTGGACATGCCACTGGGAAATTCCTGTCACACCGAAGGTATGTCTTGTATAGAATACGCCATGTGTTGTGATTATTTGTAGAGTATTTAATTATAATTAGTCCATATTATATTATTTATCACGGGTAAAAATATAGATATTAATATAAATTATGGGCATCAAAAAGTTGCCCATAATTGTTTGCTAAATTGTAATAATGCAATGCAATAATATGTAATAAATCGACAGTTAAAGCTTGATAATTTTAAAAATTTACTTTATATCTTTACAAATATAAATATTTATATTATTAACGTAAAAGTTATCTATTACGTACTGCAAAATCAATCAAACATCGTCTATGTTTAAATGATCTTATACACAGTTTAGGTACCTATACGTAAATCCGTTTTGAATAATTGTTAACATTTTAAACGTTTGCAGCTAATAATAAGTAGGAAATTGACGTAGTAATGTGTCCAAACCAATTTTTCGCCTTTGACATATTATTAAATAATTTAAAAATGAAAAATTTTAATTTCAGCGCCTCTGGATGTCCGATTGCGAATCGCAACAAAATGAGAGTACTGGAGAGCGGAGGCACTGTTGAGCAGCACAAAGCGGCAGTCGCTGCAGCTGCCTCGGCCATCAAGTTCGATGGAGTCAATTGCCCAACCCCTGGATGCGATGGATCCGGACATATCAACGGGTCCTTTCTGACTCACCGCTCCCTGTCAGGATGTCCTGTCGCGGGATCTACGACACCCACCCCGCAGCCAAAGAAACCAAAATACCCCGACGATATCACACCCTTATACCCGAAACCCTATACAGGTTGGTCTAATTTCTTTATTTGTATATACATTTAATAGAAGTATTGTATGCAAGATAAAATTTGTTATAGGTATAACGAGAGTAGAGGCGAACACAGAAGCTTATTTACTAGTGTATGTATACAACAAATTTTAATATTATAGTTGTCTCTATGTGTCATAAAATATAAAAGTCTCTTAGTATTCACATTTGTATGTCAATGTACACTTATTAGTCTTACCCCCCGTTTCTATAACGTTAATCAAATTTAACTAAGATTAAAATTAGATGATAAAGCGTATGATTGGTGTAATGTCACGTTACGTCAATTTTCACCAATCATGAGCCTTGTTCGCTAGTTTTGATATATTAATTTGATCAGCGTTCTAGAAACTGGGGGTTAGAGCTAGTGTTGTTTGCCTTAACTCTCGCTGTACCGCCTCTATCAGTAGAGATTTTTTACTTTAAATTTTAATACTTTAATAGTCACTCACGTACTCGTTTAATCTTATTAGAATCTTTGATGGTCAGTGAACAGCTAAAATTAGTTTTATTCCCAAAGTTAACTTTTTTTAAATATAATGATATGAATAAATGGATATTTAAAAATTTGCACCAATTTATCCTCATTGCATGCATGAACTTAATAAGTGACTGGTGTCAGAAAAATGTAAATGGTTTATTTTTGGAAAATGTTATTTTGAGCAAAATTTCTCTTGTGACATACTTTGTTATTTATTTTAGTACTTTGTTCTGTTACTTATTATTAATCGGTATATATATTTTCAGGCATGGAAATGACTATGCAAACTGGGAATGGTGAAGATCTGATGACATTGGAGCAGGAGATCACGGAGTTACAGAGGGAGAATGCACGGGTGGAGTCGCAAATGATGAGGCTCAAATCTGATATAAATGCCATGGAAACTCATCTCAGTCACGGGGAACGGGTAAGTTTACTCTGATACCTAAATATAATAAAGTTCAAGAGTTTGTCTCTTTGGTTGAACGCGCTAATCAACTGTTCGAATTGAAAAAATATTTTAGTGTTGGATAGTATTTTATCGAGGAAGGCTATAGGCTATAACATTACGCTACGACCAATAGGAGCCGATCATCAATAAAATGTTACAAAACGGGAAAATATATTCCTTTTGAGAGCTTCTGTTGACTTTAACCCGTTTATACACGGGTTAAAGTCAACCAAGTTAAGTCAACTAGTATTATCATATTATTATAATATAGGTATATTATACATGGTTATGACTTTGAAAGGTTGTACTTTGGGCTAATATGAGGTTCTGATCAAATCGAACAACTTTTCCCATGGGACCATTTGACGCAAATAAAAAAAAACCATTTAAACTAATAATAAATAAATACCATCACGGGTGCCTTTTTGGCTCCCGAGAACCGTTTAAACGTCCTAAGGGTACCCAGCGGAGGGATTAACCCATCCTCATTTCGCCAATGGTATTTCGAAGGCAACACCTAACAAGTGGCGAACTTGTTGCGGCATTTATATGGTATAGCCTCGTTGTATAAAGCGGTCACCCATTCCAAAATCGGTATTGTTGTCATTGCTTAACTTTTATATCAGTTTAGCATATCAACATAAATCTAGACCTCCATTCACTTTAATTAAATTTAGTTTAATGTTATAATCGCATCGCTTTGGAAATAAGTAAAAGTGGCAAATTTAACAAAAATCTTCAAATTTCTAATGAAAAGTTATATTAATAATTTGATAATTTTATTTTTATTTAATATTACACCTACCTGAATAAGAAATTAATATGAAGTGCAATGTAACATTTTGCAATTTATTTCATAAATTTACGTTCATTATCGGTCAGGCATACATTGATTTTCATATCTATGCTATCTTATATCTTTTTAGTATCTTGTTTTTCACTTAGCACATTGAACTCTGTGTTAAGTAATTAAGACGTGTTTTTGTTTGATAACGTAGATGGTAGTGAACTGGCTCCAAGCATCCAACTTTGAGTGCTACTAAGTAACTACGTATCAAGCAATAACCGCCTATTTTGTGAGTACTTAAGAATTAAGATCTACTTGCTTTTAATCCTTAATCAAAGTCACTCTATAGGTGCCTATTTGTATAGGAAAACCGATTTTTACCTATATATGATGTTACATTGCACTTTTATTTGTAAAGTGAAAGAAATCAGTTCTATATAGGTCTTTACAGATAATCGATAACATTAGAATTTTGCACATACTACCTATATTGCCTGGTCACAAATTAAATTCTAGGTTGTACTATGTGTACCAGGACAATGATACTAATATGTTTTCTGTAATAAATTTATACATTTTATGACAATCGTAAAACGTATAAATTTACTTTTATTTAATAAATCGCTATGGATCTCTCAAGATACCAATGCTGTGCTAGGTTCCATTTCAAATAAAATAATTAAACAATGTTTAAACCCTAAATTAATAGGTATTAATATTTAAAACTTTTTTCAGGAAAACCAGTTGATATCTCAGCGCAACAACAACCTTAACGAGTACTACGAGAGTTTGCGTAACAATGTGATAACGCTTTTAGAGCACGTCCGTATCCCGGGCGGAGGCACCGTGCCCGTCAGCAACGCCGGGGGAACTCCCGGAGCGCCCCCCGTACAGACCCAGGGGGACAAACCCGCTCACGATAACTTCGACTCCTACCTGACTAAACTACAGACCCTCTGCTCTCCCGAAGGATACTGCCCCGATGAAAATAGACCCATCTACGAAACAGTTAAGAACGCCCTTCAAGACTTTACCGTTCTCCCGACACCCATTTAAGGTTCACCCGGCACCGAGCCTGAAGGACAGCAGTGATAAATCGGTGCAGGTGCCATTCGACCTCTAAGACTTTTGGACAATCAGTGTTATACTATAATAGTTGACGTGTTGTATCTACTTACTTAATTCATTGTATACGATGTGCGACTTCTCCCTGCGAACGTCGAGAGGAGTTTCTTCTCGACTAATTAAGAATAATAAGGTTACAAAATAAATTAAAGGAATTTTTAACATTGTTATGCGTAAATTGTGTATTAATAGAAAATGTGTTTATATTATGTACTTAAGCGATTTTAGTCTATTGAAATGACGCGTTCGATGTGTAAATACGGTATGAAACTACGGTTTGTGAAGCGGACGTTTTTAGTAAAATTGAAGGTAAAATATTGTGCGAGATAAGTTTTTATCACTGGTGAATTAATTAGAACGTATAAGGGACAATTCTTATCCAATGTTTCCTAAAATTGGGGTTTTGTGCCAAAGTGCTTCGTATGAGACGTGTGTAATGTAACATTCGCGGGGATTAATTACTGTAATCGATGTAAACGACAATGATTTTATCTCCTCTAAGGACCTCTCTCTCTCTCACTCTGTAAATAGCAATGTGAATATAAACGTAGGAACGTCGACGTGATGCCGACTCTGATTCCTACATTAGAGAATAACGATCTCATTAAGTTAATTCAGTCATTAAATAATAAAATTTAGATATAAAATTTAAAATAATTTATTTGTTAGCCAATGTTCACTTTGCTGTGATTATGTTATGTGTTGATTATTTATTGTTATTCCTACGGAATGTGATAGTTTGTGGTTATCGTTTATTTTTGCGGGATTTTTGTTTCCATTCGGCCCTTCTGTTGAATTTGTCACATTTCTGCATGCAAGCAAAACAGACACTGTTTTTTCTCTACAATTTTGTACATAATAACAATGATTTGTAGTTTTATTATACCTACTATGAACATTTTAATAAAAATCTTGTTTACAAAGGAAATTGTTAATTTAAAATTATAGAATTTCTTATCAACAAAGAGTTATGATTAAGTTTTGTCAAAAAATCACAATGGATATATTTATATTGACATTTAATAATCTTATTGATATGTTACTACTCTGTCATATATGTTTCTGTAAAATATTGAGTATGTGTTGTTGAAAAGAATAAAATAAATACCAACATTAATAAATTATGTCGTTTTCATTATTTTACTTAATAGATAATATAGTACCTACGTAGGTATACCTATCTACAGGAAGATCTTTATGGGAATGCTAAACAGCTTTCGTTTGTATTAGGTACCTAAATAATACCGTATTGATGGTCCATACAGGGGCGGATCAATGTTTTTTGTCAGAACTATTATATAGAACGATAATATCCTAAATTGTAACATTTCAAAAATGCTGTTTTGTTTTTAAACAAATTTCGATGATTTTAGGAGGGAGGCACATCCCTCTGAGACCCCTTTACATCCGCCACTGGGTTCATATTCATGGTCCTAATAGTCCTGCTTACCAACAGATAGAAAAAACGCACTAATCAAATTACACGCTTTAATCAAATTAACACCGTATTGGTTGCCAATATGTATGACGTTGTAGTGCTGCTTAGAATTAGTAGTATTAATTAGTAGAATTTTAATTCTGTATCAACCCAATAGGGTTGATACAGAATCAAAATTCTACACAATCCTACAACAGCATGAGTATTAAAACAGGCCTGTTTCACTCCTCAGTTTAGTTTAACCGTAAAGAAAAACTACATTCCATCGATGGCCTTCAGTCAAAAACTATGGATTTAAACAGCTGACGTCACGCCTAGAGGGTCGACTGAAAACTGTCAAAATCCATATTAATTTGACTGATGGCGATTTCTTCGATGGAATCGTTAAAATTCTGCCCCGGGACCAATCAAATCAAAACTATTTATTTCATGTAAATCGTTACAGATATTTATAATAGTTTGTAAAAAAATAGAGGTCTAAGGCTAAGTTGTAACCAAAGTGTCTGTTAATGTGGTGTAACGATTAAATTTTAAAATTGCGTCTAGTGTACCAGCTGTCATATGAACTCCAAAATAAAATTGGTACATTTAATTTTATTTTTAATCGTTACATAACATTAACAAAAACTATGGTACAACTTCTTAGCCTTAGAGTATGCTTGGTTAGGCTGTTTTATTCATTACCAAAAGAATGACAAATATTGTTCATTAGCTCGATAACTGTATGTTTTTTTTTGAAGTAACATCGATATTGTCAGTCAGTTTACGATTTGTAGTTTTTCTATAAATAAACGTAACACTGGCATCCATGGGCGTAGCCAGGATTTCATATCGGGGGGGGGTTTGAACCTCTTGCAACTTTAATAATTTTGTTGTTGATTTACTTAATGAGCAAAAAAAAACGCCGTCGTCATTATATCACTTCATATGCGGCAAGGTATATAAAAAACGCACATTATTTTCATTCGTTCGCCGATAGATCTTGTATCTGCTTATCCAAAAATTTTGTTAGCCAAAACAAAAAAAGTCACAATTTCGCCTCTTAATAGTTTCTCTTACATTAAAGTACCGTACCGTTTATTAAAGTACGTACAGTTCATTACTCTTCGGGGGGGGTTTCAACCTACAAGAACATAATCAGCGCCTACCCCTGACTGCTCCCCCATACAAATTTATCTATTTCCTAACATTTCGGGGGGGGGGGTTTGATCATCATGATCTTTAGTTTTTTTTTTTTTTTTCAGGGGTATCTATCTATATTAATCACTGTGCGGCGAATCTAAGGGTAAATTTGATATATCTGGAAAGCACAAAACTGGCTGATCTGGAATATTTAGCCGAGGATAATGACAAAGAATACTAGTGGAATATTAGGAGTCTTATTTTTCTAATTATTTATTTATTTAAAAACAATAAACAACCTTATTGATTATTAAATAAAAAATATATACATAGTCTGGCCACAAATACTGCTACAATTAAAAATTAAATAATATTACATTTGAATTTGGAATCTGTCATTTTTATACGAGTGTTCATTGATTTTTCTAATTTTGGCGCCAATACATTGTACAACATTTTGCGGCGTTAAAATGGTACCCCACTCCATTTTAACACCGTAAAATATTGTACAATGTATTGGCGCCAATAAAGAAAACTGAATCGCTGTGATTGCATTACACAAAGTAGGTATGGATCCAAATGCAATTTTTAAAACTCCATACACTTGGTATTAGTCAAATATTTGTGTACCGGGCTATTAATAGGTACAACGAGACCTTCTCTGTTTGTGACATAAAAAGATCTGGCCATCTACGTAGTGTTCGTACGAAATAGGTGGTCAAAGCAGTAAGGAAGAGAATTCGAAGAAATCCGAAAGCTCGGTCCACGCAGTCTTGGTTGGGTTGGGTTTAGGACTTTATCAGATCTGAAGACTGACCGTCGTCTAGTCCCGATCTTAATCCGCTGGATTATGATTTATGGTCAGTTTTAGAGAGTACGGCTTGCTCTAAACACCATGATAATTTGGAGTCCCTAAAACATTCTACATATACGATTAGCAGTGAAGAATTTTCGCATCGAAAGAGTTTGTGTTTTTATTGGGCCTCAACGTTTAAAGGACTGTATTGCAGCTAATGGAGACCACTTCGAATAAACTTTTAAATTTTAAATTGTTTTATATTTATGTGTTAAATTAACACACAGTAAAAGTAATAAATGTTATTAAATGTCGACGTTAGTTTAGGAAAATACAACTATTTATCAATAACTTGGCGGTAGACTGCTATCTTAAAATTCAATCGTTATGTTTTATCTATCCAGCCAATTTGGTTACTTAGCTTTCGCTATCTATGTCGAGACTACTGGCTGGTCTTTATTTACAGATATAATTTTACTCTCTACAATAAAAAAATTAACTCCAATCTTCAGTATAAGCGTCTATAATAATAATATGAAGGATATTATACATATATTGCCCTGGTCACAAACTAAACTAAGCTTTTACTATGTGTACCAGAAATAACATAAACGAATATTTAAAAAACACCCAGAATTTTTTTTTTGTGTACAGTATGACACCTTTAAGTCCATACAAACTTTTAAAAAAAAAAGTTTTTTTTTTGGGGTAGGAATCGAACTCACGACATATAATACAATAAAATACAACGCCAACAGGCGTAACCATTAATACGGAGGCGGTCATACACCATTTAGGCATCACAAAACAATTTTATTTTGTGTGAAAATAAATAAATATTAAGTACTAAAATTTGCATTTATAAATGATACATTTGCGGCATCACATCTTCAAGCCTGTGTAGGCTCAGCAGGGGCGGCTGCTGAGGCCGCAGCCAAGGCGAAACATACAAAATATCAAAATTTAAAATCTGATTATTTATTTGTTCCATTTGCTGTGGAGACAACTGGGGTTTGGGGCTCTGAAGCCAAGGAATTCAGCAAAAAGCTATGTGCTCTTCTAAATGAGATCACTGGAGATTCCCGGTCCGGATATTTCTTTAAACAAAGGATATCACTGGCAGTACAAAGAGGTAATGCTGCCAGTGTTATGGGAACCTTCGGGCCGGGACAGAGTCGGGACATAGTGGATATTTAAATTTTTTTTATTATGTAGTAATTAATGGGTTAATTCGGTAAGTACTAAAATGTTTTTCATCATACTATTAATGATACCAGGTAAAATATAGTAATACCATGTATTAATTTCTAGTCTATTTTGGTGGACTGTATGTATATCAGTCTTTATTTAATAAAAAAAATCTACAGTTATACGCTGTTCATAATACGCTGTTCCCACTTTAGGTTACCCTATGTTGTGGAAATCAGAGGCCACATTCTGTTTCGATTCGATTATCGATTGGCTCTTTGGTAAGGCCACAAATAACACGATCGCCAATCGAATCGCCGCATCGATAAAAATGTATAGGAATTCTAATATATGGGTAGAGAAGAGCCTGATCGACGAGAAACGTCAAATTGGTTACCTAGCTACGTCACTAGTCAAATCCGATACATTTGGCTTTCGATGGGTATTTCGATTCGATTATCGATTGGCTCTTTGGTAAGGCCCCTAATATATATCTGTTTAAAATATATATTTGGGGCCTTACCAAAGAGCATCTAAATAAACCCGTCTAGACGGCCTATAAGCAATATTTATTCTTTTAAATATCATCATATTAGTAATTAAATTTGAATTTCTAAGGTACCATAGTCTTTTTTACGAAGTTTTTCTTTACAGGGTATCTACTAAAGATTATAGAGAGCAAGAATAACAAGTAAGTAGATACATATAAAAGTGACAAAATATGGTAAAAATATAACACGTCTTGCAATACCAAAATTTAGTTTTAATTCATAGAGAATTTAGAGTCTATATTTGAGTAGTCAATATAGATTACTCAAGTATAGAAACAGCCTTTTTTGACAGTTTTTGTGGATATCTCTCCTGCTGCCATCTAGTGGAATATTTTGGAACCGGCAAAAAGAAAACTCCTCATTAGGGGCTGCCTCGGCCCTAATATTTATGACAAATATCAGATAAGGCTGTATAGTCGAAGGACTCTTGCCTTTTACGTGGGAATAAAAAATCTGGCATTCTCTTAATTCTTATGAGGCCGTATTGTTGAAAGATCTTTGTCGTTCCACAATGGTGGAAGAATTAAAAAAAAAAAATCTTATGAATTCTTCATCTGTTCCAAAGCCTTAATAATAAATTTAAAAAAATAAATCTTCAACTGTCATCTGCGTTATAATAAACAATCCAATTTTCCAAAAAAAAATATTAGATCTAAACATAGGATCTAAAAATTATAATAGAAACCATTATTTATTGTCTCAATAAAGATGACTTTACCCAAAAAGGTAAGTAACCCCTATGTTTTAACACTAATAACTTTATTATTTACCACATGTAGGGTACCACTATACAACTGTACCATTACTGTTTATTTACTTTGAATTAGTTAAAAATCAATAGATACTTTAATTCGGCTTTAGATTCGCAAACCACTTTAAGGTAAATTATACTGGTTTAGTATTTCAGCATGCTGCAATCCGGTAACTCTGGATCGTTACTAAATTAATAAAGATGTAAACACATTTCAATCTAGTCCAGTATTTAGTGAAATGTGTTTACATTGATCTGTAAAAACCCAGTGCCACTGTATTAAACTACTAGACTCAATTTTGACCTTAAAGCAGCAAAAAAATGGTTTGCCTGATCTTTGAGGTTATATTTTTTACAACAACACAAAAACAGTGCCTTGAACTATTGTGTGACAATCCTGCATAAGCCTGGTGATGAGTGCCTATATCAAAATTAGACATGTCCATAATTTTGTCTTCTGTTGCAATGAATAATTATTATATGGTATTGGTTAATATTTATTGTAACTTACAGATACAAGGTCCCATGAAAATAATTCACAATATATATATTCCATATATTTTATGGATATATGGTCTATTCATTAAAGTCAAACTTACAATGAGAATTAGTTAAAAAGAGCTTATGCAAAATATTGAAGATTATTTTTATATTCAAGAATGCCCTTCTACATGTGGGTTCACATATTTGTTCAAATGTAGGGACCCATATTAAATATGTTTCTATGTTTATTTTACAGAAAAGTAAAAGGTACTTTGATACTCCAACAGAAAATGAAAAAAATAAAAGTAATGATGAAGTAGAAGTCTATAATGTTAACATCAATAAATTCAACAAAAAATTAAAGTATAAGGTACATGAAATTTTGGTTTGTCATGAATAACTCTACATTTCTTGTATTGATAAGAACTTTATAAGTATTTTATAATTCGCAGAAACATAAAGGGTCTTTTAATAATGAGAAAAAGTCAGAAGGAAAAAAATTTCCTGGTAAAGTACCAGTTGACCCAAAAAGATTACAATACCATTCTCGAGGAGACAGCTTTACTGGACAAGGTGTGACCCATCCCCTATATCTTGAAAAGTTAAAGAAAAAAGAACAAAAAACAGCATACGCCCAAGAACAGGCTGCCAGGGCTGAAATTTTATTGGCTGAAAAACAGGGGTAATAAAATCTATAGAGTAAGAGCCCACAACCTACAGATGTACATTATAATAATAGTCTATATTTTAACATATTATCATTACAAAGTATTATACTATCAAAAAAATCGCTATGCTAAAATTAAAATAATGTATGTGATCTATTGGCTCTGGGTTCTTGGACTATTAGTTTAAATTATATACTAAAATTGTTGCAAATATAAATTATTTATAAAAAACTTGCTACTCTAGGATAGATTTTAAATATACATTCTTATTACAGGTGCCTTGAAGTTGATGAATCAAATAGGACAAAATCAATATCTCAAACAGTTATAGCAAATAGTGTAGATATTGCTGCAGCCACTAAAATATTTGAATTAAATCTAGATTTTGGTCCATACAGATGTAAATATTCAAAGAACGGTAGACATTTATTGTTGGGAGGTAAAACAGGGCACATAGCTGCATTTGATTGGGTAACCAAGAAGTTACATTGTGAGATGAATGTAATGGAATCTATTCATGATATAAGGTATTTTTCTTTGTATTAAGTGTAAAGATATAATTACATATCATGTTTAACTATAATGTGCTCATTTAATTGTTTTTCCCTGATCTATACTAAATTATAAAGAAAAGATTTGACTGTTTGTTTCTGTTAAACTCAAAAACTGCTGAACCGAATTAAAAAAAATACTGATAGAAAACTCAAATAACATGGGCTATTTTATTTATATATTTATCATCACGGGTACCTTATGGCGCCTGAGACCGCCTAGATGGCCCCAGGGTACCCAGCGGAGGGGTTTTTAATCCCACCTAGTCGTAGCCGATGGTATGAGTCTACACTGAACAAGTGGCTAGCTTGTCGCGATGTTTTGAATAGACTCAATAACCCATCTATAAACAGTTACACAAGTTGGTATAGGGTAACCGGGACCAACAGCTTAATGTGGCTATTTTATTTAAAATTATAATTCTTTTTAATTAAATAGCTGGGAAACCACGAGGCATAGCTAGTATTCAATACAAATAGTTATTAAGGGTGGGATCCTGGAGACCTGAGACAGGCCTCTCAAATGTTATTTTAACAATTATTTATATTTGAATTATACAAAATTTCAGTTGGCTACATATAGAAACAATGTTTGCAGTTGCACAAAAAGAATGGTTATATATCTATGATAATAAAGGCATTGAGCTACATTGTCTTAAAAGAATGGACAAAATACTTAGAATGGAGTTTCTACCATACCACTTCTTATTAGCTGCTGTGGTATGATTTTTTTGTTATTCATTTGGCTTCATGCCTGGTTTTCTTTTTGCAAGATAATGCACAAAAATAATATAACAAAATGTCAAAATACATTATGGAATGGCACTAAGCCTTTCCATTTTATGCAATAAAGATTGAAAAATAAATAAATACCTAAGAAAAACTGTCCCAGAGGCCACTCTACCCACAGTGGGCAAATGGGACAAATCTAATGGTTTAAGAATTAAATTATGATTGTGACCCATTTTCTGATAATACCAAGTTTTATGCTGGATCAGGTTAAATAAATATTTTATTGCTTTACAACATTTATAGTAGTTAGTAGGTTTATTGAATAATTACAAATAACTAACAACATTTTCAGAATGAATATGGGTTCATGTCATGGCTGGACATATCTATTGGTGAAATAGTAGGTCACTTCAACAATGGTTTGGGGAGGACATCAGTTATGACACAAAACCCGTACAATGCTACCCTGTGTATAGGAAATTCTAAAGGTGTTGTCTCACTATGGGCACCTAGTGTTAAGGAACCTTTAGCTAAAATATTATGTCATAAAACTCCTTTAACTGCCATTGCAGTTGATAGCAAGGGATTGTAAGTATTTTCTTAATATGTGAGAATTTATTTTGTAGTAATAATAATAATGTTTCACATGACGTAATCAAATGCTTCTTTTACAAATCAAAGTTAAATCTATAATGAGTGCCTTGTTTTAAAATAAAACAGCATTTATCAGTATAGAGACATGAGATAATGTTGTCAGACCCATGGATTGTTTTGTCCATAACGTTTAAGTGTTCTTGAAAAAAAATTATGTTCAAACAAATAATATCCATATACTTTTAGATATATGGCTACATCAGGAGTGGATAGGAGTATGAAAATTTGGGATATTCGCAATTTGGATGGACCAGTGCAACATTATAAACTAAGAAGCTCTCCAGTTGATTTAGAGTTTTCCCAAAGAGATATGCTGGCTGTAGGACTGGACAATGTTGTGGAGATTTATGAGTAAGTGGAAATTCTTTTATAAATAAATGAAAAAAATTATATTTTTGTGTGCTGCTGTAAAAATAACCTGCCTCCCTGAGCCGTGTTCGGAAACGTAACACTTTAACACTGGGTAGTGTCACAGAGTGCGATAAAAATATTGAAAAATGCTTAGAGAAGAAGAGATGCATATAGTGTAGTGACATTACCCAGTGTTAAAGTGTTAGTTTCCGAACACGTCCCTGATTGTGACTAGCGATTGCGCCTTTGGTGTCGTATTCGGAGATTGTGGGTTGGATTCTCATAATATTATTATATTTTTTTTCTGTATTTATCATGGTGTAGAGGTGTTTATAAAATATGTTTCTTGTACACATAGTACAAGCCTAGTGCTTAGTTTTTGCCCAGGCAAAATATGCGAAATGTCTATCACATATTATTACACTAGTATTCAATTATTTTTTTTAGCGACAAAAATAAATATGGGTAAGAGACATAACCTATTTTAACTAGTGTTCTTCAAGGACTTACTTATTGAGTTTTTGCAAAAAGGCCATTAGCATTTAAATTGTTTTAACAAGTGTAATATCAGTGTAAAAAAAGTTTCTAATAATCTTAAATTCCTCAATTTTTTATTGCCTGCTTTCCAGTGATTGCTCTAAGACAACAGCTACCAGTCCATACTTGAGGCATAGGATGGGCAAAAGCATCAGCAATCAGAAGTTTTGTCCATACGAAGATGTCCTCGGTGTCGCCACAAACAAAGGATTTAGCAGCATAATAATACCAGGTATTTTACTTGTTAATTGTATTCTATTTATTTATTGCCAGCAAACAGTAAATTGATTGTTTTCTATCACCTTATTTAAAATAAAATGTGTAGTACATTATATAAAAAATACTTGTGTACAGTTTCCCATGGAGTGTAACTTATATAGTATATACAAGCTAGCTTTTAAAATAATTTTTCATAACCTGGTATTAGTGTTCAAAATAATATTAATTGATTTATAGGCTTTGTAAATCTGTGTACACATTAGTCATAATGCCTTAACAAAAAATAACAATCCCTTTACAGGCAGTGGAGAGCCCAACTTTGATGCTTTGGAAAGCAATCCATTCCAGAACAAGAGTCAACGAAAGGAGGCAGAAGTGAAGGCTCTGCTGGAAAAGGTGCCGGCAGAGCTTATTACATTAAACCCGCTGGAAGTTACAGAAGTAGATGTGCCAACGGCCAAGGAACTCATGGAAGCACGAGACAAGTTATTGGTAAGAATATTATTTCTTATTCTCCTTTAAATTTTTGAGCTCATTTATGCGCATTTTGAGTCATTGATTATATATATATTTTTATATACAATGTTTTAGTGTGTCTTTATTTTTTATATTTCAGTATCTAAAACCGAAGAAGGTTGACTTCACAGTGCGAAAGAAAAAGAAGGGTAAAACAAATATTGCAAGAAAGAAAATTATAAAAGAAGTTGCTAGAAAGGTTTATATAATTTTATTACATTATTTTCACCATTCATTTATTTTTTACTTTTAACTCCTAATAAAATTATTTGTTTCAGAGCTTTATTGAAGACTCCATCGAAGCAACTAAAATATTAAATATACCACAACCAAAAAAAGAAGCAAAGTCATTTGGTGTACTCGACAGATTTATACCGAAAGTTAAGAAATAAATCAATTATTATCTATAAATTTACTTTTATTATTTTTAAACTTCACACTTAATTAAATGTATAATTGAAATAATTTTTATAGGCTTGCCACAAATTTTAAAAACTTTTATATAAAATATTTCAGTTATAAAGCTATTAAAAATTTGTTTCGAGCCTAATTCATACAAGATAAAAATTATATAAACTAAAAAATACTGTCCACATTTTGATTTAAATTTTAAAATCAATATAAAATGATTACATCTTTATGTTATAATAATAGATTTGATATAAAATATTCTAGAAAACTAATATTTCAACTATAATATACTTTTATATCCCTTCATTACAAAGCATTGAGATCTATAAATCTGTATTAAAAACAAAATATACAGTACATAAAAATAAAAGCCCTCATAAAAACAATTTTCTAGGATTTGATTTTCTTAATTAAAATTTGAATTCGTCAAATTATAATTACACAGGAATGTCATAAAGGTCACATAACCCCTCTGATTTACCCAACGAGAAATAATAGTCATGTTTGGTGATAGGCGGACTTAATCTTGGCACACAACCTGTGAAGGAAACAAATATATTTAGTACATACTGACCGTTAAGTGACCATGTTTAGGTTTTAGCTTATGGGTTTACCAGTGTTCACCAGTTTTAAGATTACTGCATCAATCTCTTTTCAAAATGGTAGTTACCTTTCAGGGTGCAATTACGAAATAGGCAATTTATTTGACAACAGCAGCAAGGACAAGGAAATCTGTCTTTGTCGCCACCCATTTTTTACCCATTTAACTGTGTTTGTAAATTAATACTTACTTACTACACTCTGGATTTGATTTGCTGAGCTCAATGTGGGTGAGCTTTGACTTTCGAACAAAGCAATGCATGGTGTTAAAACTAGAATCCTGACTGTAAGTTTCTCATCTTAACGGGTAGTACCTTAATTTTTGCTAACTATAGGCGCTAGAGTCTACAATTAGGACCCCCCAAAATAAAATAATTTAGAATCACTTTGAATGGTAGGATACTAACTGCAGATGCTAGAATAATATATGAAGTAGAAAAATCACACATTTTACGGATTAATAGCCTTTATTTTTACTCTTTTCCGCCTCTGTAGATTAGTTGTTGCGCCTTTGACGTTGTATCCAGAAGGTTGTGGGTACTTTTCCCACCCATGGCAAAAAAGATTAAATTTTTCTGTACAATTTGTCATGATCTGGGTGTTTAAAAATATTGTATTAGTAATATTGTTTCTGGTAGACATAGTACAAACCTAGAGCTTAGTTTGCCAGAGCTATATATTTGTGTCTTTCATAAAATAATATGAAGGAAGGACATTACAACCATATTGCCCTGGTCATAAACTAAGCTCTAGGCTTGTACTAGAAACAACAACATTCTTTTTATCAACTTCTCAACTTTTTTTTTTATTAATTTAAAAACTAAATGGTTATTTAGTAAATACAAATACCTTTGAAGAACAAATCTGCAAAATCGTGTAATTCTTTACTTGATGACTCCTTTATACTATCAGATGACTCTGAATCTTCTGTCGATTCATCCTTGTCCTGAAATTATAATAATATATATTTATTAATATTAAAAAAAAAAAAAAAAAATTTTTGTAAAACAAAATTTGATTGGTTATTGTAATTCCTTTTTGGGTAACTTATTAATAATTTAAATGTAGGTACATTTGTTGTTGATTTTTTTTTTTGAAGAATGGCATATGACTCTGGAACTACCTTATGGTAAACAAACCGAATGTTGTTTAATAATGTTAGTGGCTCTTAACTAAATTATTATGTAATTACAGTCAATTCACTGGAAAGCAAGCATTTTTTTTTAAAGAATAGTCTAATCTCAGCTCTCAATAGTTTAAAATTATTTACTTAAACTTAAATGTTTTTCTAGGCAATAATTTGGGTTTTAAATTGAACCTATGCATAATACAGAATATAATTTCAAATAATTGGACAGAGCTAAGAATAAAGTATGTTAATGTGAGCCTTATATATTCTGTGATGTGGGTGGGACTTACCATTACAGGTTCTTCCTTTTTTGCATCATTATCTAATAAAACAATATTTATAGGTGTTTCTTCTGATTGTACATGAAGAACATAATTAGTTTCATCTTGCTGCAATAAAAAAAACAAATATCAATTTTATCTTTTTCCTGCAGGTTCAAGCTTGAGTACAAAATAGTTTATTTTAATCCCATAAAATTGCATAAAAATTGTTAGTACAGACATACACACATAAATAATAATAGTAGGTAATAATAATAATAATATTATGTAGGACAAATTACACATATTTCTATATATAGGTAATAATATAGGTAACTTATATTATTACTATATAACTTTTTACTATTCATTTTAATTATGTACTTACATTTTTTTTGTCTGTGCTAGCTAAAATTTTAGTTCCCAAAGGAGCCTCAATAACAAATACTTGCTCATCTCCATTTACTGAATGATTAACTATGTCACTTTCTGTTACATACAAATATGGTTTATTGTCCACACTCTCTATCACATTACTGGTGCTTTGCTTTATCCATTCAGTTTGCCTGTATAAAATAATAATAGTTACTTATGCATATATTCACAATGGGTTAATTTTAAACTTTAATGTTAACAAAAAAATGTTTTAAGACCAAATCATCGCACTCATCATCGCCCCAATCATCCACACAATCTCTGACTGGTTTAAATTTACTTTAAAAAAATATTTTGTTATTATTTTTTATATACATATTTGTGTATAATTTTCCCATTTTCATCTTGGTGGGTACACATTTTCTTAGTTCATACAATATATTCAATTTGGTTGGTTTAATTAGTTTGAAGTTATTAAGTTACAAACATTCAAAGAATAATAAAAAAAGTTTTGGGAAGTTATAGAAAAATAATGTAAATAAAAAAAATCTTATAGTGTTCCTTATTTAATTTATGTGTAGGGTTTATTGTTTGTCAACTTTTTTGTTGTTGTCAACAACATATAGTCCTCTTCCAATTAACTCTATTTTCCCTCAGTTTTTGCTATGTTTGTAGCTTCTATAAAAAATGGTGGTAAGCTACCTAAAGGCTTTGGTGTAATATTAATACATACTTATCTAAAATCTTTTCCCTTTCTGACAGAATACCGATTTCTTTTCGCATGGCCATTACTTTATCCATAACTTTGGGGCTGCAGTCTCCTGATACTCTGCAAAAGTAGAATGGTTGATGGATGAGGTTTAATTCAATGTTAGTTTAATCCTCTTTCATTCAATAAGGGTCGGATTAATAGTCATGCTTAGCCTGAGCCATTGCTTGGAACTGTCAAAATTTAGTTTTTTCATATGCAGAATGACAGTCCGAAGTATTTGTAATTGCTTAGCAATGACTATTAATCCAACCCTAAAAAAAGCTGGCCAAGTAAAGTAAGAGCATACCATTAGTGTACCTCAATTTTGGATTTGTATGATAAAACTACACAACATTGACCGCCTCTGTAGACTAGGGGTTGCCTTTGGCATTGTATCTGGAGGACATACGTTCGATTCCTACCCTTAGCAAAAAAATACATATCATCACTGGTTCCTTACGGAGCCCGAAACCACCTAGTTGGCCCCAGGGTACCCAGCGGAGGGGTTTTAATCCCACTTCATTGTAGCCGATGGTATGACTCTACAAAAAAATGCTAATGTTTTCTTTACAGTTAGTCATGCTCTGAGTGTTTATAAAAAAATAATATGAATTATACTAATTGATTAACACATGTGTGTAAATTAATAATAATAATCCTTGAAGCATCTCGAGGCCTATAGGAGTCCAGGACTTCTTGCTGCCTTCTGGAAAGAGCTGGGCTGGCTAGAGTAGCCAGACGTTTACATCACGCAAAAAGGCCAATTGCGGAAAAGTGGACCCACCATGAACACAGGCATATGAAATATATATATGTATATTTTAATGGAAATAATGCCATTTCATGCACTTTTTGTTGTTTTATTTTCTTGTTTATTTCCCCCCGCCAATATTAAAACCTGGCTACACCCGTGTATTATTATCATATCTCTGTAGCCGTTATTAAAGTGTATAATTGTGAGCAAATTACAAATGACAAGTGAAAGAGGCAGAGGAGTGAAATCAATTATCCAAACCTGTTACAGGAAAGTAGGTATAAAGTAGGCATATGAAATATATATATGTATATTTTAATGGAAATAATGCCATTTCATGCACTTTTTGTTGTTTTATTTTCTTGTTTATTTCCCCCCGCCAATATTAAAACATGGCTACACCCGTGTATTATTATCATATCTCTGTAGCCGTTATTAAAGTGTATAATTGTGAGCAAATTACAAATGACAAGTGAAAGAGGCAGAGGAGTGAAATCAATTATCCAAACCTGTTACAGGAAAGTAGGTATAAGTATTATAAATTAACCTGAGTGACAAATTTTGTACACAAAAAAAAAATTGTATGAAATAATTTTGTTATTAACTTCACTGCAAACTAACTTTCTATCAATCAAAAGCCTAAATAATTTAGTGACCAGTATGGCTGGTTTATTACACACATTACTGCCCATCATAAATGGCAATTGCGTACCATGATCAGCTTCTAGATTTAAACGGCTGTCATGTAGGGGACCTAATCTACCTAATTAAAAGCAAGATTCACTACGGTTAAAGAAATCAATACATGTAAAGGTCAATCTCGCTCGACTTTGAAGTTCATAAATGCTCAATTTCATTAGGGTCAAAACACCATACTCTAAAAATAAAATTAAATGCATTTATTGAAGTTTGAAAATGAGTTACCTAGGTAAACTAAATATTTATAAATCACTATAAATATTTAGTTACATTGTATCCACATATTTTACCACTATATATATTTACATTGTATCCACATATTTTACCAGAATACAAACTATAAGTTATAACTATAGATATAATGGTAGTCTACTCCACTAATAAACCTGTAGTTTCAATTAGGATGTTCAGAGATCCATGCACACATCTATTTAAGTTGTTATTTATATATTAATAACACATTGATAAACTTACTTCCATTGAACACTGTTTTTGCTTATTTTTCGTATTAGACCTATACCTTCAAGAACATTAGTTATATCATATATTCTACGCTTTTGACGCACTGCAAGGAGATTTGTAGCCTGAAATAAATAAGTTATAAAATATTTCTTAAAGTTGTTCAAATTTTATATTTTGGTGCCAACTGCAATGACAGATCAATGGTATTTGTACTCACAGCATTCAAATCCAAAATACCATTTGAGGCCTTTTGCAACAAAGAAACAAAACGTTTTGTTAATAGGCCTAAAGATTTTTCATATCTAGTTTTTTGTCTATCGTTCATTATTGATTTTATTGCGATATTGTTAAAAAAAAGATAAATTTACAAATCACGCTCAAAAATTTTGCACAGCGGCGGGGTTGTGAGTGTTGTCAATAAAAAAAAATATTTATATAAATTATTGCTACAGTAAAAATATTTAATATTTTAGCGTTTGGAAAAGATTTGCAGAATGTTAATAAAATTTTGCCCATGTAAGGGACCCGAGTCAAACCTAGAAATTTTTAAAAAGTGATTGTAGAATACTGGCTTGCAGGCAGGTAGAATAAAACCAGGAATATCTTTAATTTACATTTTTGCTAACCAACTTGCTTGTCGTCACATTAGTCTGTCTGTCGATTATTTGAAGGTTCGGCCAAACCAACGCAGTGGCGGTGGCGGTGGCGGCCGCGGTGGCGATCAGTTACTGCAGTAGTACTTGTATCGACAGGTTCAAACCAAACGCGTTCTGCGGGCCGCCCACGCGATCCGTACAGAGTCTGCACGCGCGATCACTTGCGGCCGCCAGTGTTGCCAACTTAAGGTACGGCCAAACCAACGCGGTGGCGGTGGCGGTGGCGGCCGCGGTGGCGATCAGTTACTGCAGTAGTACTTGAATCGACGGGTTCAAACCAAACGCGTTCTGCGGCCGCCCGCGCGATCCGTACAGAGTCTGCACGCGCGATCACTTGCGGCCGCCAGTGTTGCCAACTTAGTGGATTTTCCACTAAAACTGGTTGATTAGACCAGTCTTTCAACGGGGATTTTTTTTTTTAGTGGCTGGTGGTTTTTCTTAGTGGTTATGTATCCTAATAAGGAATTTATAAAAATGCATAAATATAAAATACTGAAAAAAGTGAAAATAAAAACACTCCCATCTAGTATTAGAAACTAGGACTTCTAACTTCACTCGTATAGAGTGTGTAGTTCGTGGGTTCGAGTCCCACCCACCAGGATTTTTTTCTATGTTTTATTATCTTTAAAAATTTAATATAAAAAAAAGTAAGATTAAAATTGTTTTATTGAAATTTCAATGCGTAGTATTTTTTTTTTTGTAGATTTATACCCAAAATACGACTTTTTCTAGTGTTTGGTACGATCCCTTAAAAAATAATGTTGTTGGCAACACTGGTTCACTCCGCCCGAACGCAGATATCCTGAACGCGTTGGTGTGAACGGCTGAGATTGCCACCGCGGCCGCCACCGCCACCGCCACCGCGGCCGCAGATTGATCGCGTTGGTCTGTCAATTTTAGTGGAAAATCCACTAAGTTGGCAACACTGGCGGCCGTCCGTGATCGCGCGTGCAGACTCTGCACGGATCGCGCGGGCAGCCG